>CM055958.1:40082531-41282531 GCA_029490685.1 Schizonepeta tenuifolia | reverse complement strand
AATTATCCTTATATATATATATATATATATATATAGTGTTCACGTAGAAACTAAATATATAGTGAAATCTAAAAATTTTTATGGACCGTTGATTAATACTAAATCAATGATCGAAGAGGTGACATGTGTCAAATTTTACCAAAATGAAAGGGCATTATTAATTATTTTTGTAACACGTAAGGCTAAATCAATAAAAGTATGAGATATTAGAATCTGATTATGCACGATTGGCGCTAATTGTGGGATACGAATAAGAGTTTTTAGATAAGAAGATTCTTAGATATGGTTGGGTTATTACACGTATTGATTATGAATATTAAGTTTTGCAGATAATTTCTGAAAACGAAACACACCCACCACGTGATGCATTTTTGTTTATATGGATATTAGTAATACATGTGATGCATAACTTTCTTGGATATAACACGCTGGATTAATATTACTTATGATATCCTCCTCCTTTTTTTTATATGCATGTTTGAAACACCTATTATGCAGTTTTATTGAAAATGCATATTTGTAATACTTGTGATGCAGATTTGATATTCCAGATCAATCTTTGTATGCATAATACTGAGTTATGGCATTTTCCAATAACAGAATTACACACAGTATTGTAATATATTTATCTATTATGATACTTCATATATACATTTGAGAAAATGCACGATTAATGATAATTTTTTGCTACACACGTAAAAAATATTAATCATGCATAATTTAAAAGTTCATATTTTTGGGAAAGTTGATGAGTGGTTAGTGTATATTTTAAAATTATATTTAATTTTCTGTTTATGCATATTTTTAATTGTTGGGGAAATGAGCAAAAGTTTCGAAAGATACCAAAACGATAAAATCCTAACTGACCCCAACTGAGTAGGTGAGTGACCTTTAGTTTGGTCTTTGCTAGAGCTCACTGTTTGAGCATAGGATTTTATCTTTATAGAGTTCGAGCAATAGAAGTTAGCCAAACTAAAGATGGGAGTTCGTGGAAGAACTCAGCTGAGGTCCAAACTTAGTTGAGACCCAGAACCCTCAGCTGAGGGTTCAGACTCAGTTGTGATTGGAAGTCAGTTGAGATGTCAACCTCAACTGAAATACAGACTCAGTTGAATAGCAACTCAGTTGTCTCTCCAACTGATCTACACAATTGAAGACGTTCAGTCCACGTGTAAAGAAGTGGCCAGCCGTCGCGAAGCCAAAAAGAGAAGATATTGAAGACGCTGAAGGCTGAGAAGTTGTAGTTCTGAATCGAGCCTACTTAGGAGCACAAGTCAGCTAAAAAACTTACCATAAATTTACCGACAACAACAACATGCAAAAAGCATGGTTGAAGGCACCGTTTCTGGAAAAGTTAACAGTAAAGCACGTGGAGTGCCATGCTTTTGGCAGAAAGTCATTAGCTTTTTCCAACAGCTAATTTCAATTTCCCTCTATAAATAGAGGCCTTCATATCTAAGCTCGGTGACACAAATTTTCACAATAGAAGAGTAGAGAGAGAAAAAGAAGAGTAGTCGCAGCAGCAGCAGACTACCTCTTCTCAAGCAAAGAGACCTCCTCCTATTAAGAAGTCTTACCTTGATAGAGTTTTGAGTGCAGGTTCCTGCTTGGTTTGTGTCCCAGCAAACTCTTTCCCACGAGATCGAGTTTACTATCTTATGTTGAAGTCTCCACTCCCCTAAAGTGTAGTAGACTTCTTTGTTGGATTTCTTTCCCCCCAAATCCAAACCTTAGGTTCAACTTTGAACCCGTAATCAAAGTCACTAAGTCCCTTGGAACTAGGAATTCAACGAGTGGTCTTTTAGAACCAGGAATCTAAGACAAGCTGAACACTTGCCCAGAAAAGTGTTAAGGGGTCTTGTTCGAACCCTGAGTCGAACTGATTAGGTTTGCTTGGAACCCGGAATCCAAGTGGGCGTTTGGTGAAGCACGCTTAAGCTTACCTAGTGGTTTGCTTTCCCGAAAAGGAAGTCGTGGACGTAGGAGGTCGATCTCCGAACACGTTAAAATACTGTATGCTTTACATTCTGTATTTTACATCTAGTATTTCAAATTCAGTACCTGACCAGCTAACCCCTTACTTACACTACACTAACTTGGGAGTTTAACCCTCCCCTTTCACTAAGGTTTCAGTTTATGTAACGAGCTTATCTCTCACCATCTTTCGCATTCCATAACTGTTTAAAACCTCAACTGGTGCAAGCAGCTGATCTTCAGGCATATGAGTCACTTGAGCTACCGACTGTGTCATTGGCTCCAATTGGGCAACTCAGTTGTAGAGCTACTCCAACTGTCTTTTCCAGTTGTACGTAAACTGACATGAGAAGTATATCTCAGTGAAAAGACGTTAAGCAAAACGAAAATTGCTACTGGTGTATTCCCTCCTCCCCCATCACTAGTTACTCATTACCGGGACCATCAAGTAGTATCAAAGTAGTGGTTCAAAAGACTGTTGTTTTTGATTCACAAGGTGTGAGTCGAGTATTTCTGTCAGTAGTCAACTGAACAAATCTTTATCTTTTCTGAAATTTTGTAGTGCATTTTGCTGTAGATCTTTTTGTTTGTCTCTTGTGGTGTGCAAGAAAGATGAATCCGACAATGTTAGGGAACTTGCCGAAGTTCTCCGTGGATGATTATCCCACGTGAAAATTTTGCCTTAAAATGGCTCTGACTGCTAGACATCACATGATGTGGAAACTTATTGAAAATGGTCGCAATGCGGTGACTCAGTCAGTGCTGGTGTGCTGGTGACTCCCATCACCTTGAAATGGCTTTGACTGTAAGGACAATTTCGATTTTTTTTCATAAAACACGATGCATCTAGTTACACTGTGTGGTGTATCTGGTTACACATTGTGGTGCATGTCCGTTTTTTTTCAATTTTTTTTTGTCAGTTTTTTTTTCAGATTTTTTTCCCGGTTCCGCCTTCGCTCCGATTATTAATATAAGAATAGTTGTCGGGCAATAATTTGAATTTTTCGGCTCGCTCCGAGGCCTTTGGCTGCCCTCGCTCGAATCTTGACCAAAGAAGAAACGGCAAACAATAAAACGAAGAGGCAAACAAAAAAATGGGGGAAAATAAATCTGAAAATTAAAAAAAAAAATCAAAAAATTCAGTGCATATCAATGCACTTAGTGGTGCATTTCATTATATAGTGTGGTGTATATGAATACATGATGTGGTGCATATGAGGCAACCATAAAAAAAAATCGAAAACAAAATCGGTGCATCTCAATGCACATAGTGGTACATCTTATTATATAGTGTGGTACATATGAATACATAATGTATTGCATCTGGGGTGACTGTTAAAAAAAAAGTCAACGAGGTGACCCGAGTTTGACTAGTCCAAATCTTGTCCCTCCATCACCCATAGATCTATGATAGAGATCTATTCTCATTTCTTAGGATAATATTTATTCTCATATGATCTCTCATATATATATATATAGGGTGGATCAGATAAGAATGCTATTTTATATGAGAAATGAGAATTAATCTATATCATTTATTTGTTTTGATCAATGGCTAATAATTAATCTTGTTTTTTCGATTAATAAGTGAGTTTATTAATTGAAAAAGCTATTACAGTAAATTTCTTATAGTAAAACGTCTACTTCCTTATTTTGTGGAATTACATATCTCCTACTTTTGGTAATAATACGCTACAATATTTTGGATGATTGCCATAGTCTTCAACTTTTGTATAGAAATGTTTCACTATAGCAATATTTAAATTTTGAAGATTTAGTAGTTGTGTTTTTGTTGAAGATGACTGAATTTGTATAGAGTTCTTTTCTAATTCTCTTCCAATTGACTTTTTCATCACCAATCACAAGTTTTATTTCCAGTAGTCACCGGTAATTTGAACTAACGTGAAACATAAGGATTTATGACATTTGTTGATTTTTCTTGGAACCAAACAATAGATGGTTATCGATTAATTAATCAAATAATTATGTCATGGAATCGATTGAACTATTTGTTCAGTGGTAGGCATAAAAAATACTAATGCACAATTATTTTATGTTTATGCATTTTACCATGTACATTTATGCATTATATAGTAATTAATATTCTTGTGTAGTTCTTTTTTTTTTATTGGGTCATCAAAGAATTGAAATTAATGGACCTTCACCAGGTTTTGATATTCTTTATGTTCCTAGTTGTACAATTGATACGAGGTTTCTTAAATTGCCTTGTATTAAATTTTCACAAGGATACTATTTTGAAGATAATTTGTTATTACTAATTTTTCCATGATTTTATTATAGAGTTTATTGCATTATGCGATTGAGTTTAATGCATTGCAGTGTTGAGTAGAATGCATTATTTATTTATTTTTGTTTTTTTATGCACATGATTATGGGAAATAAAAATGTATAATTTATTCATAATTTTAAATGCATTATTATTATTAATAAAATGCACAACCTATTATATTGGATATTTATCTACACTAAATCAACACAAAATTATACAAGGAGACAGTAACAAGATTTGATGAAAGTGAAAATCATAAATCCTCAAAAAAGGACTAGAATTATCGAAGATAAAAATGATTGAAATGTCTCTTCTTATTTTTCCTCCAAAGAGCCGATTATAGAGGAACATGAATTTGGTAATTTCTTTTAAGGAGAGGATTTTCGAAGTAGCACTTTTTTGATAGTTTTTTAAAATTTTAGCACTCCTTATAAATCCTTTAAATTTTAGCACTTTTTGATATTTTTGCCCTTCCACCACCTCTCTGGTAACAAAAAAAAACTGTGACTGAACAAATAAAAAAAAACATTCCACCACCACTTTTCCTCCGCCGCCGCCGCTGTGCCACCGGCGATCACAAAAAAAAAAAATTGTGACTGAACAAAAAAAAAATTCAACCACTACTTTTCCACCGCCGCCTGTCACAAAAAAGATTTGAGACTCAACAAAAAAAAATTCCACCACCACTTTTCCACTGCCGCCGCCGTCACTATCGCCGACGGCTACAAATTTTTTTACATGATTTTTGTGAAGTCACAAAAAAATAAAAATTTTTGTGAAGTCACAAAAGAAATGGAAAAAAAATTGTGACGTCACAAAATAAATGGAAAAATTTGTGAAGTCACAAAAAAAATTAAAAATTTTGTGATGTCACCAAGACCATTCATAAACACATGAAAATCTAATATGACAAAACAGACACACAAACCACTGAGATTTCAATTCAATCCCCAATATATATAAATATATACGCTTATTTTCTATAACTAAAGCTAAGAAAACGAAGTTCCAAGCTTCTGCACAAATGGAGGGTTTCAGATCCAATTCATACAGAAACAGAAGATCAATGTAGGCAGACACCTCTTACTGCTATTATAGCACCAATTTCAGCGATAACAATGGGGCGTACCCCAATCACAAGCCCAACGCAAATCCTACTGGGATGCAGGATCTCAGGTGCTACAATACGTCCTACGCTTCCTCCTCCGCGCAGAACAACGGGCAGCTGGACATCGTGGTGGCAGGCAGCGGCGGAGGTGGAGGCGGCGGAGAGCAGTGGAAGTTCAAAAAAGGGAAGTCAACGAATGCGGTGGATCCGAAAAGCTGAGCTCTATGTAAGAGATATTCCGACGATATGATTTGACTCGGCTATTTTCACAAGATCATTCTGCTGTATCTCTAATTTATTTTGTTTCCTTGTACAGCTTCCCTCTGTAACTATTTATTTATGATAAATGAAATACCTCAATCAAGCCAATATTTCTGTATCTTATACATGGTATCAGCCTAACCTAAGGCACAAGCCCTATTCTCTCTCCTTCCCCTTCCTCAGCCGTTTTTCCCCCAACATGACATCCTCTCATTCTGTCAACACAGATACTCTTCCTTTCACCACACTACTTCACATGGTTACCATCAAACTATCCTCATCAAATTATTTACTGTGGCGCAAGCAAATGACTTCAATCCTTGAATGTCAAAACCACCTCGATCATGTTGACGGCTCCAAATCGCCCCCTCCTCCTCTTACCAAAGCCGCCAACGGCAAGGACATCGCAAATCCAGAATTCCTTATTTGGCGTGCTACCGATCAACGCCTCCTCACATTACTCCTTTCATCTCTCACGGAGGAATCCATGGGTGAAGTCCTAGGGTGCACCTCTGCTCACGCTGTTTGGACCTCCTTAGCTTCTGCCTATAGCCATTCTTCAAAATTGCGTGAACTACGCTTGAAGGATGATCTGCAACTCATGAAGCGGGGTACCATGTCTGTAACGGAATACGGTCGGAAGTTCAAAACTTTGTGTGAACAATTGGCTGCTATCGGCCGTCCTGTTGATGAAATAGACAAATCTCACTGGTTTCTCCGTGGTCTTGGTCCCGCCTTCACTAGTTTCTCAGCGACACGCATAGCTATCTCTCCACTGCCATCACTTGGTGATTTACTTTCAGATGCGGAAGGGTTTTCCATGTTCCAGCAGTCTATGGAAACTTCTGGTGCCTCTCAGGTGGCCTTTGCAACCTCAAGTGAACCGCGTCGATCGACTCATTCCACCAACTTTGGGCGTAACTTCTCTTCTCGACAGAATTCTAGTCGATCCACATCCGGCTCCTCTCAGAATCGTCACCATCAGCCATCCCCTGGCAATCATGGAAAAGGGCAGCGCCCAAAGCGTGCACCCCATTGCCAAATCTGCCGCACAAATGGGCATTATGCTGATGCATGTCCCGATCGCTATGCATCAAAATCAGCCTCTTCTGCAGCACATCTAGCCGAGGCCTTTCAATCGGGTTGCTCTATTAGTAATCCCAATGCCGCAGACTGGTATCTTGATACGGGTGCCACCGCTCACATGACAGCTTCAACCGCTTCTCTCTCCAATCATTGTGACTATTCTGGTAATGAGTGTGTATATGTTGGTAATGGTGCCCAACTCCCTATTTCACATGTTGGAAATTTGAAATTAAATTCAAGCATTGATTTATCTAATGTTTTGGTGGTTCCCCACATTACCAAAAATCTCCTTTCGATTAGCAAGCTAACAGCTGATCTTCCGGTTGATGTCCTATTTACTGATAGCTCATTTGTTGTTCAAAATTGGATAACCAAGCTTCCCATAGCCATAGGTCGGTGTGAAAATGGATTATACATCTTGGAACGTGGGCCATCTGCTTTGACTACGGCTCTCACTACCACTAAATCACATGCTTCCTATGAGTTGTGGCATGACAGATTAGGCCACATGAATTTTGATGCTATCAGACTACTAAATAAATTAGGACATTTACATGTGACTTCCTTATTGCCAAAGCCTTCGCTTTGTGCGCCTTGTCAGCTTTCTAAAAGCAAACGATTATCTTTTTCCTTGAACAATAAACGTGCTGCTCAAGTTTTGGATTTAATTCATTTTGATCTATGGGGGCCCGTACCTATTACTTCGTCTGCCGGTTTTCGTTACTATGC
This sequence comes from Schizonepeta tenuifolia, assembly GCA_029490685.1. NCBI lineage: Eukaryota > Viridiplantae > Streptophyta > Magnoliopsida > Lamiales > Lamiaceae > Schizonepeta > Schizonepeta tenuifolia. Next base: position 41,275,083 of record CM055958.1, on the reverse strand, counting down.
TATCTTTATCAATGACTTTTCTCGATTCTCTTGGATGTTTCCATTAGCTGCAAAATCTGACTTTTATGTGAATCTCGTTCAATTCCTAAATTTGGTCGAAAATCAATTCAGCAAAAAGGTAAAATCTTTTCAAAGCGATGGTGGAACAGAGTTCATTAACAGCAATGTGAAATCCTTATTTGGAGATAAGGGTATTCATCACTCTATCTCTTGCCCTTATACATCAAAACAGAATGGGAGAGCTGAACGTAAGCACAGACATGTTATTGAAACAGGTCTTGCTATGTTCTTTCGTGCTCATGCTCCGTTTTCTCTATGAGTAGAGGCCTTCTCTGCAGCTGTATACACTATAAATCGTCTTCCATCATCAATCTTAAATCGAAGTCACCCTTGCATATTTATTGGCTACAGTTCTTCACATAAGGGCTTTTTATGCCTCGATCCTCAGACCTCCCAGATTTTCATTTCTCGTCACGCTCAATTTGACGAGTCCTGCTTTCCTTATGCTAATCACAAGTCATCACCTACGAGCACAGATATCTCCGAATTCTTCGAGCCGACTTCTACGAGCACAAACATTCGTCACCAACAATCCCTTGCCATCCACCATCTCCTCATCAACATCTTCATGCTCTTTATGCCCACCTACAACTCCCGACCAACCTCAACCTATGAACGTTGCTCCTGTGCCCGAGTCACTACCTGCAGACCAGTCTCCTACTGATCTTCATTTACAAGTGGCTCCCCCGCCTAGAGCCTCACGACCACAGACTTCTTCTCATCCTATGCAAACACGATCTCGCTCTGGTATATTCAAGCCCCGTCATATTGCTAATGTTGCTACAACTCCTCTATTTCAGGCTCTTCAAGTATCTACTATTCCTAAAGGGTTCAAGAGTGCAGTTAAACACTCTCATTCGACAGCTGCTATGGATGAAGAAATGGATGCTATAAAGGCGAATTCTACCGCTCTCCTTGTTCCCTGATCTCCAGAGTCGAACGTACTCGGAGCAAAATGGACTTATCGAACTAAGTTTAAATCTGACGGGACTATTGACCGCTACAGAGCTCGTCTTGTGGCCCAAGGTTTCTCCCAGATTCCTGGTTTTGACTACAACCATACTTTTAGTCCGATTGTCAAGGCATCCACCGTACGCATCATACTCTCCCTTGCTATTTTAAATCATTGGCCTCTGCATCAACTCGACGTGAAGAAGGCTTTCCTAAATGGTGTCCTAACTAAACCAATCTATATGGAGCAACCTCCAGATTTTGTCGACCCTGCTCGGCCCGATCACGTATGGCTCTTGAAGAAGTCTCTTTATGGTCTCAAACAAGCACCGCGTGCTTGGTATCAACGGCTATATGATTTTCTAATTCTTATTGCCTTTAAGGATAGCAGTTAAGATACCTCTTTATTTATCTACCGGAAAAATTCCTCCGTCTTATTCTTATTGGTGTATGTGGACGATATCATTCTCACTGGAAATTCCTCTACATTGATAAAAAGCTTCATATCACGTCTTAATCGTGAATTTCCGATCAAAGATCTTGGCAAACTTTCCTACTTTCTCGGTTTAGAGGTCACTTACACCCAAAATGGCCTTTTTTTAAGCCAAGGAAAGTATGCACATGATATTCTTGAACGATTTGATATGGTTGACTGCAAGCCTGTAGCAACTCCTTTGGCGCCTGGTGATTCTTTCATCCGTGATGGACCATCTTGCCCAGACATCACTAAATATCGTTCATTACTTGGAGCTCTTCAGTACCTCACTATCGCCCGTCCTGATCTCAGTTTTGCCGTTAATCACTTGAGTCAGTTTCTCAGGCACCAACTGATGCTCATTATCAGGCGGCCAAGCGAGTTCTCCGTTACGGTAAGGGCTCGATCTCCTTTGGTATCTCTTTCACTCGTGGCACTGCACCTACTCTTGTCGGTTATTCCGATGCCGATTGGGCCCGATGTCTAGATACTCGTCGATCCACCTATGGCTATGCAATTTTTTTGGGTGGAAATCTGATTTCCTGGAGTGCTAAAAAGCAGCCCATAGTTGCACGGTCTAGTTGTGAGTCCGAGTACCGCACAATGGCTACTACAGCATCGGAGATCGTTTGGGTCGCACACTTACTCAAAGATCTTGGTGTCTCACTATCGTCATTACCTGCCCTCTTTTGTGACAACAATAGTGCTCTCTTTCTGAGTCAAAATTCTGTTGCTCATAAGAGAGCCAAACATATCGACATAGACTATCACTTTGTTCGTGAACTCGTTACCTCAAAGAAGCTCCACACTCAGTTTGTCCCGTCCTCACTTCAAATTGCAGATATTTTCACGAAGAGTCTGCCTCGTTCACAATTCATTCTCCTAAGATCCAAGCTTCGTGTAGGTGATCACCCCACGTCGCTCTTGAAGGGGGGTGTAAGAGATATTCCGACGATATGATTTGACTCGGCTATTTTCACAAGATCATTCTGCTGTATCTCTAATTTATTTTGTTTCCTTGTACAGCTTCCCTCTATAACTATTTATTTGTGATAAATGAAATACCTCAATCAAGCCAATATTTCTCTATCTTCTACACTCTAATTGATTCGTAGAAGAGTAGATCGGAAATGTAGATGCCGAATTCGCGGAAGAAAAAAGAGATTTGCAGCCGCCATTACCAGATCGGAGCTGCTCCAACTCTGGCATCGACAGCGAAAGCCTAACCGCCTTCCATCGCGATCGACAATGAAGGCCCAACCACCGCCGTCTGCTGCCTCTCACCACCATACATTTCTGCCCAGATCGGAGCTGCTCCAACTCCGGTGTCGGCAGCAAAGGCCCAACCACCTTCCATCGCCGTCGATAGTGAAGGCCCACCACCGCCGTCTGCCGCCTCTCACCGCCTCCGACAACACGCTTCCCAGTTCTCCATGGCGGCAGTGAGACGACGAGGAGGTTGCAGCGGCTGGAGAGAGAGAGAGAGAGAGAGAGAGAGAGAGAGAGAGTTGAAAGTGGCGGTGATGAATAAGAGAAAAAATAAAGAGGAAGGGAAGAGAGAAAAATTGGGATAAGATGGGAAATACAAAATGTATTTGAGGGTAAAAAAGAGAAAAAGTGCTAAAATTTAAAAGAATTATAAGGAGTGCTAGATTTTAAAAAAACTATAAGAAAAGTGCTAGTTTGGGGGAATTTCTCTTCTTTCAATTTTACTAATTTACCCTCTTTTGGCTTAAAAATCGCTCTCTCTTATTATTTGTGCAAATTGAATTTCAATTGCATTGATCAAATCTGGCCATTGATAATTGGTTAATAAATGATCAGATATTATTCTTAAAAATAAAGCTATTCGGACATAACCGGTTCGATCAAGTAAAAAAACTAATTTTACACAATTTTTTAATTAATATATTTTCATTAATTTCAGCCATTTATAAATGTACAATAATATCCTTTTCGAATTTTAATTAGAAGAGAAGAGAAGAAGTTTATGTCGATGAATTATGATCTTAATTAATATAATTTTAATTAGAAAGAGATTTCTTTGGGGGATGAGAGTGAAAATTTTGAGTGAATATGGGAGAATACTGCCGGTTTTTTTCTTGAACGAACTGGTTATGTCCGGACATAGTATGTCCGAATAGCATCGCCCTATTCTTAATTCTCACATGAGATGGTATTCTCAACAGATCTCATCCCAATATATTATTTATGTAACTGACGCATCCTTAAACAATGGGATTCTTTTCTCTTGCAGAATAATAATCTGATAATCATTATATAGAAAATGAATTTTAATACTTTTTTATTTAATCGTTTATGTTTTCCTCTAATTTGTTTTTTTTCCACGTTCTATATCACCTGGATATCCAAACATGGAAAAAAAACCTTTTTTATTATATAAACAACAGATTATTTAGCATAATAAAGTGTGTTATTTATTTTTTATTTTTTGAAGGAATTTATTTTTGCATTTAAAATGAATTGAATAATATTAACTGTAAAAACAATTGGAAGGTTTTTGTGACCACACATAATAAAATAAGCAATAAAAATAATCATTTAAACAACATTCAAATGTTATTTAAATTTATTTTAAGATATTATTGTACTAGAATATTATAATTACAGAGATGTTTGTTCATATTTATCTTGCTGCTTTTTAAAAAAAATTTATTTGCTTATTTATCAATTGTTGAGATGCTTATTTACATTTGTTTTGTTGCTTTTTCTGATTTTTTATTTGCTTATTATCAATTGGAGGTATGTTTATAGGAAATTATCTCTTAGGTATAAATTAGAATCCAATTCTAGTGGTTGATTTGTTTAAATCTATGGTTATTATTTTTTGATGATTTCTTTATTATTTTATTCATTTTAAAAAGCTAAAGGCTAATAGAGTAATATTATATATGAAACCGCATTGTCCTTGAAGTAAGGGATTCTTTTTTCTTTGTTGCGCACTATTCATTTATTCAATCCAATTTATATCTGCTTCTAAAAAATCATTATATCTTAATATAGAATAATTATTTAATTTTTTTAGTTTTTCTTTTCATATTTGACCGCTTGAAGTCTTGAATACCAAACACTCCGAAATCTTTATTTCATTTATACAAAAAGTGTTTATTTTTCATAAATAAAAATCATTGAATACATATATATCGTAAACATAATTATTCCGAGGTTCTGTGAATTATATTAACAAAATAACAACAAAACTAGTTATTTAAGCAACATTAGAGATGTAATTAAGCAATAAGAAATTATAATTTAAGCATTCAATATGTTAATAAATAATTTAAAATAGTTGTTTAATGATTATTTTAGATATTATATTAAATAATTTAAAATTTTTCATTTAAGCATCATTCATGATATGATTAAGCAATAGTAAGTAGTTACATAAGCAAGTCTATCAACAAACAAGATGCAAATAAGCAATGAATATATCAATTATATTCAGCTAAAAAAATACTATTATTTATATTTTGTTTAATAGTATATGCAATTTCTTCTTTTTGAATTATTGTTTATATTAATGTCATATAATGCTTAATATTCATTGGGCTATTGCTTATATATTGGTTTTAGGTATTGCTTAATATTATTTTTTGAGCTATTACTTATTGGTGTTACATATTGCTTAATATTATATTTTGGACTCTTACTTATATTGATGTCATCCTAATGCTTGTTATTCTTTTACTTATTGTTTATATTATATTACTGCGATGTTTATTATTTTTAGTTGCATAAATATACTGTAATTAAAAAATTTATCTTGGTCATAATTATTAATAAACAAATAAGAAAAAAGAAAAAAGAAAATCAATAAAAATCTAAATAAATTAGAATTGCAACTCACCTAGTCACCTTCTACAATCCTTAAATTCCGCAGGACTTTGAGAGCCCACATCCTTAGTTACTAATCAAGTTTACTTTACTAACCTTATTCGGTCACATATGATAATAGATTATAAATGTTTTCAATTTCTTACTCTAGCTAAGATTAAATCTCAATCATTTATCTTCATTCAATCAATGGTTAATATTGGTTCCTAATTTACCCCTAAGGCATGGTTCCTATCAGAACTGCTCCATATATATATATATATAAGAGAGATTATATGAGAATAGTTTTTATCCTAAGAAATGAAAATAAATCTCTATCATAGATTTATAGGTGATGGAGGGTCAAGATTTAGCCTAGTCAAAGCGGGTCAAATTCGAATCAACCCGTTGATTGACTCTTTTTTTTACGGTTAGCTCATATGCACCACATCATTTATTCATATGCACCACACTATATAATGAGATGCACCGAATTTTTTTTTTTGATTTTTTTTTTAATTTTCAGATTTATTTTCCCTCGTTTTTTTGTTTGCCTCTACGTTTTTTTGTTTGCCGCTTCTTCTTTGGTCAAAATTCAAGCGAGGGGAGCCGAAAGCCTCGGAGCGAGACAAAAAATTCAAATTATTGTCCGATGATTATCCTTATATTAGTAATCGGAGCGAAGGCGGAGGCGGGGAAAAAAATATGGAAAAAAAAGAAAAAATTGAAAAAAAAATCAGACATGCAACACAATGTGTAACTAGATGCACCACACAGTGTAACTAGATGCATCGTGTTTTACGAAAAGAAAATCGAAAAAAAATGAATTTTCGGTGCATCTCAATGCACTTAGTGGTGCATCTCATTATATAGTGTGGTGCATATGAATACATGATATGATACATATGAGCAAACCACATAAAAAAAAAGTGTCAACGGGTTGATCCGCTTTAACCAAGCCAAATCTTGACCATCCATGTAGATGTAATCAATGATAAAGATTAATTCATATTTCTCACTGACGAGGCTGTCGTTCGCACTCTCAAAATGAATTTGTAGCCTATCCTCATAGCTATATAGTTAGCAAAGAAGTACAGGGTCGATCTACAAGGAGTTGATTGTCATTATCTCTTGAAACCTCCTCCACCTGTTCAGAAAGTCAAGTTTTGCTATCTTGGACACTAGGGCTCTCTTGCCCAATTCGAGAACTCAATTAAAAACTGAAAAGTAAACAAGTAACTTAATCAATAATAAAAAAGACTTGATCTGGACTAAGACATTGTTAAGTGAAAACCTTAGCTTGGTCATTGGTGCAAATATATTCATCACATGCATGCATCGTTAGTTATAGGACTTGAATGTTGAGATCCCTTTTTACTCGTCAGGCTCTCAACAAACCCTTTCCTTACCTATCCTTACTTAATTGGCGACGCATCGCCGGCTCCCTACCTTGGGCAATACCTCTGTCGAAGTCATCGTTCAGTTTCTTGCCCAATGAGCATTTATCTCTAGAAAGGCCCAACAAGGAATCATCACGTCCAGCCCAATAGGGTAGACACCTTCCTCTAATGTTAATCGATCTTAACCAAGAAGATGTTGCAAAACACTCCTACTCCCCAATTGATTGGTGATCTAATATGTCCTAAGTGATTAATGACCTATTAACCTCTTATTCGTATTATCTCATATTGGAACAAGCTCATTAACATATCGGAAACACATGCATGCAATTATCTCGCACAAATTAGACCTCTCAAGCAAAAGTTAACACCTAACTGTCTTGCCCAGACCAAGTATAAAAGCTTAGCTAGACATAATCATAAAACATCGAACACAATAAATTAAGGAAGAGGATCATGTGAGAATGCTATCTTAGGTGAGAAATGAGAATAAATCTGGACCCTTGATTTTTGTTGATCAATGGCTCGGATTTAATGTTGCATTACATTGTAGTAATTTATGCATTACAATATTTATGCATTAGCTTTCTGCAGTTTATGCATTAGAATGTGTATGAATTACATTCTACAATATATACATTTCAAATATGATAAAAATGCATAAAAATGTACCATGCTCATGTTCTCATATAAAATTCATTCTCACCAGATCCTTACCCTATATATATATATATATATATATATATATATATGGGTTGGTTCACGTGTAAAATACTTTTCCCGTAAATAATAAAAATAATGCATTTTATACATTAAAATAATGCATTTTGTATATTATTACAATGCATCCTCATAGTAATGCATTTTTGGATGACTACAATGAATTATTATGATAATGTATTTCGTGTTCAATTATAATGCATCGATCAATCTCAACCGTAGATCTACAAAGATCAATGGCCCAAATCGCTTCTCATTTCTTATGTAAATAATATGTATTTACATATGATCCCATAAGAAAATCTCATAATTTACATTAAAAAGAAGGAGAAACAATGATTATTAAAATTGCATCGGAACTTAGAAAGTATAGTTATTCCTGATTTTATATCACCACAAGTAAACGAAAACACACAAAAACAATAAACAATATGCTAACATATAAAGTGCAATACTATATATAAAAAGAAACAATAACACAATCTCTAATATGATATATAAAAAAACAGTAACTATAACTATATATGCAATAAAAAATGCCATAATAAGCAAAAAAAAAAAAACCAAAAAAAAAACAATAGTATATGATGTGCAATAATATATGTAAAACAATAACACAATCCAAAATATACAATAAAAAAAATAACAACAGTAGCTATATAATATACAATAAAAAAATGCTATAATAAGCAATAAAAAAATCAATATACTAAGATATAGTAATGTGCAAAAGTATATATAATAGTAGGAAACAATAATACATGCATGCAATAAAAGATATTTTAATAAACAATAATAAAAATGACTATTCTTGATGAAAATGACGCATAACTTATAATGACAGATAAAAAAAAATACATTAAAAAAAATATAATTGAATTTAATGAAACAAAATCAGAATTATGTCACAGCACCAAATTTCGAGGGACGGCAAAGTCGGGGAGCGACTAGGGGTTAGATTAAAGAAGCGGGGAAGAAGTGGGAAAAACTAACTGAATAAATGCCTTACCCAATAATAATAAACAAGATGATATCTATAAACTGATTTCATTAACAAAAGCGAGTCGATCTCAAAGGATCGCTCGACGAAGTTGCTTTCAGAGTAGACTAGGTTTTAAGTACGAAACTTAAACTGAAAAGTTATACAACCAAAAAGTGTAGTAATTTGCAGCGGAAAAACGTAGAATTGTTTACACTATTCTTCATTCCTAAAGTACGACCTCTACTCAACTTCTGGTATCTCCGTCACTCAACCTGCACATTTATAAATACATGCAGGGCTAAGTATAATCATACTTAGTGGGCACAGTGCCGAAAACATATCATAAGCTTATAGATTAATCAGGCATTCTCAAAGTAACACAACGGGATTTTCCTTTCAAAGGCCCGTGCTTACTAAACATTTTCTTTTCATAAACATAGCTTGCAAGCATTTTACTGTTGTTACGTTCAACTTGCCCAACTTCTGTTTCAACGCCGGGGGAGAGTTAACTTCTCCCACGCACGTTCCTCACCGTGGCTGGCTACCCCTCAACAGAGTACCACACACAACGGCTACCGTGTACACTAACTCTGGAAAATCCTTCCGGTTAACTCAGAATCCAATCGATTAGTTGGCGAACCAACTCAGAAAGGCACAAAATAACTCACAAAAACAAATTCTTTTATGCACTGATAATCATTTAGAAAACGCACTTATAAAGCAATAAGTAAACATTTTGAGCAACGCTCACTTTATTTTGTTATCTAGAAACGCCCACCTTAACCGGTTACAGAACAAACTTCTGTCTTCGGTCTTCCGTCCTTTCTTCTAATTGTGACTTCTTCCTTCTATCGCAACAAACATGCTTTGGTAAATCGGCCGAGATGATTAAAGAAAAAGCAAATCGGATTTGGTTAAGTCTTTTAGGCGTTTGCACTTTAACTAATCTCTTTTGGTTTAAAAGAAACGAGATTCGGACAAATCTCATTTAAAACTAACTCGATTCCTTACTCGACATTTAGATTAGTTAAAGTCGGAAGTCGATAACTCTCAACTACTTAAAAGTTCTTAAAGAATTAAGTTGAAAAGAATTTAACTTAAGAAAATGAGTTTTAGAAATTTTCTGCACAAGGCAGTAGATTAGGAGCCTCTACAGAACAGAGTAATTCGAAACAGGGGATGTGCCTTATGTCAAAAGAAAGACACGGGAGTCTACTTTACTATTCTATTTACGGATCTCAATTTCGTTAAACGAGCAAAGAGTTATGGCCGTTTCCGCAAAGGGTGGCAAAACTGTCCATGAAACCCTAGATGTTTAGAAACTCGACGCACGTTTCCCTAGGTTCGATCAATGCTATACAACCTTTAGGTGCACGAAATTTCCATCAATTAACAATCAAATCACATAATCCTTTAATGTGAACACTTTCACATTCCTCGATTAAAAATACGATGAGCAACTCTCGTCTTTTCAACTAACGAAAACACTTAGCAATTTCATTTCAATTTCAAATCACAATTAACTTCTAACTTCTATTTCATAACTTATATGGAATCATCATCAACTACACTCATGCTTATTAATCATTAACTAACTCAAATCAATCAACATATACTCATAATCATCAAACACGTCGTTTTTGTCGAGCAACGAACATCGTTGTCGATTTTCTTAAACATTTTTATAAAATCTAAGAAATTCAAACTAAGTACATGTAATCATGCATATCATCAATACATCAACCATATCATCAATTGGAAACATACAAACCCTCGTTTTCTCATTTCATTGATTCAAAACCTACTTACTTTTTTCGATTTCTTGAAGTTTTACTAATTCAATTCAAATCAAATTAGTTTCTATCATCTTTATACTTAACAATGAACACTTTAACACATTAACATCATTAAAATCATTACTTAACCATTTCATGTCATTCTTATCGGTTTATGAACTCGATTTTTCATAGTTGTTAGTTAATTCTCAATTAATTCAACAACAAACCTAACATATCAACAATCACTAATATTCGATTAGTTTCCTCGTTCTATTTTTCTATCGACGATTATGCTCGACTCTTCGTCTCTTACAAAAATTCAATGTTCTTAGAATTCGCTCCAACTTTCACATCATCATCATTAACTACTTAAATTAACTAATATGCAATCCACTAACTTATAACATAATCAAATCTTAACTTATCGACGATTCATCGTCTCCAACGATTTCGTTTTTATTTTTAGAAAAATCTAACTAAAATATATGTTCAACTACATGCTTCCTACTTCTCATAAATCATAACACATCATAAAAAACATAACAATTACTCAATCAAAATCCTACTTCTTCATCTCTTACAATATCGTTTTTATTTTTAGAAAATCCTCATACAATTCATGCAATCATCATTCATTGCATGCAAACATAATCTACAAACCATATATCTAAATTTAAGCTTAATCTTCATCAAATAATTAAGGAAATTTTCGAAAAAAATGAGACATATTTTTCGAAAATTCTAATTAAATTCTAACATGATTTATACATGATTCAAACCATAGAAACTTAATCCTAAGCATCAAATAATCATGAAATAAACTTAGAACATCAATCCTATATCTCTTAATAATTTCGAAATTTTCAAGAATTAAAGAAATGGATTTTTATTCGGTTAGAATTAAAGAGGAAGCTCTTACCTAAACAAATATGCAATCGGAATTGACTTTAATCGAGAATCGAACAAGTTATGAGTTTCAAAGGCTTGAAGAACTTGAAGAACTTCTTGAAAATCTTGAAGAACTTGAAGAACAAGAGAGAGAAGAGAGCAAAATGGGGGGGGGGGGGGGGGGGGTTGGTGTGGGAAGAGAGAGAGTTGTGTGATGACTAATGAGATATTATCATGATAAAGTAGAAGAAAATATCAAGATGATGACTAAGGGGAGGTTTGGCGGTTTGGGAGGGGAATTAAATTCCAAAATATCTCGTTTTACGGGTCTAATACTGCATACTAAAATCGATTAATTAATTTCTTAGACGGTTACATTTTTTGCGAAAACTAATTCGACCATTAGATTAGAAATAATTTACTTAGTCGGAAAGAAAGATTCAATTTCTGAAATCCATCGAAAAATTGAGACGTGATAGTCTAAATTTCGCCTGGAAAAATAAATAAAACTGACTTTTACCAGAAGATTCGTATCGTAAAATAAGTGAATGTAAAGGCGGTTTTCGATCTGAGTTCTCGAACGAAAATTTTATCGAACGCGAAAACCCTAATACAGTAGTCGGTTGAATGACTTCTGGATTTTATTTTTAGAAACGGATTTCACCGTTAGTCTTAAAATTGAATTTCCTTAACTTAGGCGTGCAAAGCCTTATTTAATTATTAAATTTTTATTTTAGTGACGGAAGAAAAAGGCCGGGATATTACATTCTACCCCTCTAACAAGAATTTCGTCTCGAAATTTGCATACCTTCTTTGAAAAGGTAAAGGTATTTCTCCTTCATCTTTTCTTCGAGTTCCCACGTGGCTTCTTCCTGCTCGTGGTGACTCCACAACACTTTTACTAATGGTATCGACCTTTTTCATAATTCTTGCACTTTTCGATCCAAGATCGATAGTGGTTTTTCTTCATAACTTAAGTCGGATTCAAGAACAACGTCTTGCTGGTTAATTATGTTTTTAGAGTCGAAAACGTACTTTCTCAATTGAGATACGTGAAAAATATTATGGACACTTCCTAGACCTGGTGGTAAGGCCAATCTATAAGCAACAGGTCCGAATTTTTCCAGAATCTCGTAAGATCCTATAAATCTTGGTCTGAGTTTACCCTTGACACCAAATCTAATGATTCCCTTGGATGGAGAAATCTTGAGGAAAATCGTATCCCCAATTTCAAAGTTAAGATCTGTTCGGCGAACATCGGCGTAAGACTTTTGTCGGCTCTGGGCTTCTTTCATTCTGGCTCGAATCTGTCGAATGATCTCGATCATTTCACCGACTGAATCCGGTCCTAAATTTTTCCTTTCACCCACTTCATCCCAATAAAGTGGTGACCTACATTTCCTTCCATACAGTGCCTCGTAAGGCACCATTCCTATCGTTGCTTGATAACTGTTGTTGTAGGCAAATTCGACCAATGGTAAGATATTTTCCCAAATTGCACTTCGATCCAATACTACCGTTCTCAACATATCGACGAGTATTTGAATTGTTCTCTTGGATTGTCCATCCATTTGGGGGTGAAAAGCGGTACTAAAATTAAGTCTAGTACCTAGCTCCTTTTGCATAGTGATCCAAAACCTTGAAGTGAATTTGGCATCTCTATCGGACGTTATTAACTTTGGTATTCCGTGCAGACGTAAAATCTCACAAACATACAACTGTGCTAATTTCTCTGATTCATAGGTAATTTGAATTGGTAGAAAGTGAGCTGATTTTGTGAGCCTATCAATAACTACCCAGATGGCAGTATTTCCTCTTCTAGATTTGGGCAAACCTGTCACAAAATCCATGGCTATATCTTCCCACTTCTACGTTGGAATACTTAATGGCTGCAACATCCCTTGTCGTCGTTGGTGTAAAGCTTTTACCTGTTGACAAACCAAACATCATTATACAAACGAGACAACATCTCTTTTCAATCCGTTCCACCAGAAATTCTTTCTTAAATCTTGATACATCTTCGTACTCCCTGGATGTGCTGTATATGGCGTATCGTGAGCCTCACTCATGATATCGTTTTTCAATTCGTCGTCATCATGGATACAAAGTCTATTTTCAAATACGATCGTATTATCTGGTGCTTCGAAATAACTGTCCGGTTTATCCGTTCTTATTCTTAGTCGTAGCTTCTCGATCTTCTCATCCTTTCTCTGAGCACTTATGATTCTCTCTCGTAAGTCCGGTGTAGTTACTAGTGCTGCTATTTGGTTCGTTATCATTTTAGGTGTATCGAGCACTTCTAAATCCATCATCTCAAATTCTTGTATAAGTGTTTCTTCCTCGATAAAGAGACACCCTAATTTGGTTGGAGTCTTGCGACTCAGCGCGTCCGCTACTACGTTCGCTTTTCCTGGATGATAATTAATACCACAATCATAATCCTTGACTAATTCGAGCCATCTTCTTTGTCTCATATTCAATTCATTTTGCTCGAAAAAGTACTTCAGACTCTTGTGATCTGTAAAAATCTCAACCCTTACACCATAGAGGTGATGTCTTCAAATTTCAACGCATGCACAACGGCTGCTAGTTCTAAATCATGGGTTGGATAATCAACTTCATGGGGTTGAAGTTGTCGTGAAGCATAAGTTATCACCCTTCCTTCTTGCATCAATACGCACCCTAATCCGTTCTTTGAAGCATCTGTATAAACCACGTATTCCTTATTTGCTTCTGGAAGAGCTAACACTGGTGTTGTGGTTAACTTTTCCTTGAGTGTCTGAAAACTCGTCTCGCACTCGTTAGTCTATTTGTACTTGTTTTCATTCCGTAGTAGTTGCGTCATAGGTCTAGCAATTGTAGAAAATCCCTCGATGAATCTTCTATAATAGCCGCTAAACCTAAGAAACTCCTAATTTCATTAGGACTTGTTGGTGATTTCCAATTGCGCACTGCCTCTACCTTGGCAGGGTCTACCTTGATGCCTTCTGTTGATACGATGTGTCCAAGAAACATCACTTCTTTTAGCCAAAACTCGCACTTACTGAATTTGGCATAAAGTTTCTCAGCTCTAAGCGTTTCTAACACTGTTCGCAAGTGTTCCTCGTGCTCCTTCTCATTTTTGGAGTAAATGAGAATATCGTCGATGAAAACTAAGACGAATTTGTCTAAGTATGGGTGGAAAATTCTATTCATGAGATCCATGAATACTGTGGGGGTGTTAGTCAAACCAAATGGCATAACTAGGAATTCGTAATGGCCATATCTGGTTCCGAAAGCAGTCTTAGGTATATCTTCGGGTTTGATTTTCAATTGGTGATATCCGGATCTTAAGTCTATATTTGAAAATACACCTACGCCCTTAAGCTGATCAAAGAGTTCTTCTATCCTAGGCAAAGGATATTTATTCTTGAGGGTGATCTTATTCAGTTCGCGATAGTCTATGCACATTCTCATTGAACCATCCTTCTTCCTAACAAACAAAACAGGCGCTCCCCATGGTGAAACGCTCGGTCTAATGAAACCAAGATCTAAAAACTCTTGTAGTTGAATCTTAAGCTCTTCTAACTCCTTCGGTGCCATCCTATATGGGGCTTTTGATTTGGGGGCCGATCCTGGTTCTAAGTCGATTGTGAAATCTACGTGACGGTCTGGTGGTAAACCTGGTAATACTTCTGGAAAGACGTCTTCATATTCATTAACAATTTTCACGTCTTGTATGGTATTTTCGGCTCCCGGTTCTCCACTTAGGTACACAAGAGATAAGCTTTGCAATTCTTCTTCTTCATCAACTTTTTGGCTTGTAGTGCAGATATTATCAGTATCCTCTTGCCCATCGAAATCCCATGGAATTCTGTCGGCTCTTTTCCCGGGGGTTGGAAAGAAATTTTTCTCTCGTTGCAGAGAATCGTGGCATAATTATCAGACAACCAGTCCATTCCTAAGATTATATCTACATCCCACATTATCATAACATTCAAGTTGTTCGCTTTAACCTTAAGAGTTCCAATTTCTAATTCTAGGTTAGAGCAAACATGCATAGAAGTTGTGATCTCCCGAGGGTGTAGCTACTCTCATAGCGTGATTAGCTCGTACAGGTCTGATATCTAAGTTATCCGCACAAGAGCCAGCAATGAAAGAATGCGATGCACCAGTATCAAACAATATCTTTATAGGGGTATTATGAAGTTTACCCATACCTGCCAGGTTTCCCTTGCCCTTATTCTACGCATTCTGCTTGATCGTGAATGCCCTGGCATTCTGTTGTTGTTGGACGTGCTATTGATACTGCTGCTGCATCATCTGCTGCTGCGGCTATGCCTGAATTGCCCTCAAAGGTTGGGGCTGACCATACTGGTTCTGCCCTACCGCTCGCAACGGTTTCGAGCAATCCTTCTTAAAATGCCCCTTCTGTCCACAGTTGAAGCAAATACCAGAGTTTGCTTGACAGACACCGTAGTGTACCCTATTACACTTAGGACAGGCAGGAACGGTGATCCTTCCTCGGTTATTCCCTTCCTGGTTGTTGTTCCTCTGCTGCCCCTGTGACTGACCTTGTTGGCTGTTTCCTTTCCACGGTCCTGCTTGATTATTCCCTTGTACATTCTGTCCCAACTGATTATTCCCTTGCCATGGCTTCTTGCCATAGTTGTTATTCTGGTTAGGCTGCTGAAAGCCTCGCTGATTACCACTCTAGTTCCTCTGATTGTTGTAGTGCTGATAGTAGCTACTGTTGTTTCCTCCTTCTCATTTCCATTTTCCCTGATAGTTACTATTATTGTTGTTGTCGAAATGGCCTCGATTCTGAGTCTGGGTTGGGGCTGGTGCGGGTGTTATGATTTTCCTTTCGTCAGGCACTACTGCCTCCATTTCTAGGGCTCGCCCTAATATCTCCATGTAGCTCAATCCTCCGTGACTGGCTAGCACTACACTTAGCTCGTGCTTAAGTCCCCCACAGAACTTCTTTGCTATCTTTTCCTCGATATCTACCTGCTCAGGCGCATATCTTGATAACTCGCAGAACTTTGCATCATATTCTGTGACCGTCATCTTTCCTTGCTTAAGATTGTAGAACTCAGCCTTTTCTGTGCTCTATAAGTCTTAGGCACGTATTTATCGTACAATGCCTCCTTAAATTCGTCCCAAGTAAAATGAGCCAAGTGCTCAGCTGGTATGACCTTCTGTCTAGCCTCCCACCAGTAGTCAGCTGGTCCGGAGAGTTGAAATGCGACACACAAAAGACGCTCCTCATCAGAACATCTGAGGAGTTTAAAGATTCTCTCAATAGATCGCACCCAAAGCTCAGCATCGCTTGGGTTACCGGATCCATTAAACATGGGTGGGTTTCGTTTGAGGAATAGGTCCTCAATATCACGACGGGGAGGTGGTGGAGATGGTGGTGGTGAAGGTGGAGGGGTTTCATGGTGTTCTTGTTCCTCTTCCCTTTCACCTCGTGCCTGCCGTCTACCTGGTCCCCTAGGCCTACCAGGTCCTCTTCTATTGTTTACTACTCTCGGCGGCATTTTGAAACTATAGACAACAAGAATTCTTATTAGCACCTCTGCTTTAAAAAAAATAAAAATTACCCAGTTAATAAGATTCTTCCAACTTAAAACAAGTTTACGGAAAGAAATAGATAATATCGTCCACACTATTTCAATGAAACTTTTAACTTCGCAAGTTAAATAAGACTAACCAACTAAACATGGTAAGAACAAACGTTCACTGGATTAAAGCCCACTCGCGGGGTTATATATATATATATATATATATACACATACGTCAAAAAGAGTACTGATTTTTGCCTCAAACGAGGACTTATACCAAAAAGCTAGACTACAACTAGTCTAAGCTAGGCTAACTGCCTATCTATATACAAGATGCACTGACAGGTTGCATCTTTGTACCTACTGGAAGTACTAGAACGAAAACGATTCGTAAAATTTCGTATCCGTTTAGAGTACTACAAAAAGAGTCTACTGATCCGAACTATGTACAAGACATTTCTAATGAAAACTACTATACGTCTAAGACTCTCTACTCAAAAGGCTGCAGTCGAGTCTGTGCTGCCCTCTACGGCCGGAAGCTCCTCGGAGTCCCCCTTCTCTGGGTCCTCCTCAGGGTCCTCCTCCGGATCCTCCTCCATTGGATCCTCTTCCGGATCCTCCTCTGGATCCTCCTCCAAGTCTGTACCAAAGACTAGTTGAAGCGCCTCGTCAACCCTAATCGTGGTGCCATCCGTAAGTCTTAGAGGTGGTGGCGGAGGCACCTCCGAAACGGTCCTCTCTAAGAGTGGGACTAAGTCATCAAAACCGGTCACTACCGTCCGCTTCTTTGGGGGAAGCAGGTGCTCGGGGGGTGGACTAGGCATGTATGCCTCTGCAGAGCGGACCCTGGATGGTCCTGCCTCAAACTGTCCTCGGACCCTCGTCCAAGACTGGGGTAGGTCAGAGGTCGAACCCTCGTCCCCAACAAGTAAAGCTGTCTCTGCAGGAACCTCCTCAGGAGGTGCAAGTGGGGATGGTAACTCTAACATCGCAGCAAACTCTACGTCAATCTCCAGGTAACCTGCTCCTGGAAACAACTCCTCGACGGGTGCAAGAACCTGTGGCAACTCTAACATTGCGGCTAACTCTGGATCCATGACAAAAGGCTCTGGCTCATGAGTAGCTGGAATGTGGATGTAGGGGTGTGCTCGTGAACAGGAACAGACACCATGTACCTACTCTCAAAGAAACGCTCGTGTACGGCTAGAGCGAATCCTGAAAAGTCACCTGTCGGCTCGGTGGCATCACCGACTAGTGTAAAAAAGTACCAGGCGACATCGTGTGCCCATCCACGCCACTCGTCGGGAAGTCGTCCGATCAAATCCGCTATAGCCTGACGCTCTGTAACGAAGTGCCGAGCTGCGTGGTAACGTGCAGCGAAGTCGCTGACTATCTGTCCTATGTCGTGGTTCGGGTCTACTTCGTAGTCATAATACTCATCCAAGATCTCATCTACCATGGTACGCTGTCTCAGGGGTCTGCTCTTCCTAGTCGTGACGCGTCTCGAAACCATCCTACAAAGTTTTTAAGAGAACACAGATCAGTAACTGGTAGGAAAATAACATATCTTAAGGAATTCTTGAATTACAATTAGAATATTCCATTATTCAAATTGCAATATTCTTAACCACTTAATAACAATTTATCTTAAGCATCTAGCAATTTTAAGAAATTGCACTCAAATACTTAATAAATAAATAAAAATTCCGAGATTTTTTTCCAACTTTTTAACTCAACGGTTCTTAATTATTAAAACAAAGTTGACTCCAAAGAGACTTTGTTCATGTCACTTATACGTATGTGACATTCGTCTATAATAAGTTCTGTCCTTCTTGTATCATGATCGCTTCTCGAATAATTTTGGAACCAATGCTTCTTATTAGTTCTATGTTCTCAAGGAATCGGGAAAAGTCATAAAGTAATAGTTTAGGTTCTTATGCTAACATACTTCTCAATCAAAAAGAAATTATAACTCAAATAATTTCACATAATATCACAAAGTATAATACTTATACTTCAATAAATTCATACTTGGCATAATTGTTCATAACATGCTTGCATACTTATTCATAAACTTTCTGTAAAAAGAAACAACACTTCCGAAACTTTTCTGTCTTTTTTTCTCCGGTCGAGTCGACGTAGCAGGAAGTTGAGTTGTTGACTATATTCTTAGGTTTAGTGATACGAACTAAACTTTACTTGAACGAAGACTTGGGTGCAGAGCATAAACAAATGCTCTGTCGGACTAACTTAAAAGAATTTTGGATGCAGAGCAGAAACAATTGCTCTGATACCACTCTGTCACAGCCGAAAATCCCAAGGGACGGCAAAGCCGGGGAGCGACTAGGGGTTGGATTAAAGAAGCGGGGAAGAAGGGGGAAAAACTAACTGAATAACTGCCTTAACCAATAATAATAAACAAGATGATATCTATGAACTGATTTCATTAACAAAAGAGAGTCGATCTCGAAGGATCACTCGACGAAGTAGCTTTCAGAGTAGACTAGGTTTTAAGTACGAAACTTAAACCAAAAAGTTATACAACCAAAAAGTGTAGTAGTTTGCAGCGGAAAAACGTAGAATTGATTACACTATTCTTCATTCCTAAAGTACGACCTCTACTCAACTTCCGCTGTCTCCATCACTCAACCTGCATCTTTATAAATACATGCAGGGCTAAGTATAATCATTCATAGTGGGCACAGTGCCGAAAACATATCATAAGCTTATAGATTAATCAGGCATTCTCAAAGTAACACAACGGGGTTTTTCTTTCAAAGGCCCGTGCTTACTAAACATTTTCTTTTCATAAACATAGCTTGCAAGCATTTTACTGTTGTTACGTTCAACTTGCCCAACTTCTGTTTCAACGTCGGGGGAGAGTTAACTACTCCCGCGCACGTTCCTCACTGTGGCTGGCTACCCCTCAACAGAGTACCACACACAACAACCACCGTGTATACTAACTCTGGAAAACCCTTCCGGTTAACTCAGAATCCGATCGATTAGTTGGCGAACCAACTCAGAAAGGCACAAAAGAACTCACAAAAATAAATTCTTTTATGCACTGATAATCATTTAGAAAAAGCACTTATAAAGCAATAAGTAAACATTTTGAGCAACGCTCACTTTATTTTGTTATATAGAAAAACCCACCTTAACCGGTTACTGAACAAACTTTTGTCTTCGGTCTTCCATCCTTTCTTCTTATTGCGACTTCCTCCTTCTATCGCAACAAAAATGCTTTAGTAAATCGGCCGAGACGATTAAAGAAAAAGCAAATAGGATTCGGTTAAGTCTTTTAGGCGTTTGCACTTTAACTAATCTCTTTTGGTTTAAAAGAAACAAGATTCGGACATATCTTGTTTAGAACTAACTCGATTCCTTACTCGACATTTAGATTAGTTAAAGACGGAAGTCGATAACTCTCAATGACTTAAAAGTTCTTAAAGAATAAAATTGAAAAGAATTCAACTTAAGGAAATTAGTTTTAGAAATTTTCTGCACAAGGCAGTAGATTAGGAGCCTCTACAGAACAGAGTAATTCGAAACAGAGGATGTGCCTTATGTCAAAAGAAAGACACGAGAGTCTACTTTACTGTCCTATTTATGGATCTCAATTTCGTTAAACGAGCAAAGAGTTATGGCCGTTTCCGCAAAGGGTGGCAAAACTGTCCGTGAAACCCTAGATGTTTAGAAAGTCGACGCACGTTTCCCTAGGTTCGATCAATGCTATACAACCTTTAGGTGCACGAAATTTCCATCAATTAACAATCAAATCACATAATCCTTTAATGTGAACACTTTCACATTCCTCAATTAAAAATACGACGAGCAACTCTCGTCTTTTCAACTAACGAAAACACTTAGCAATTCTTGAATCAATTTCAAATCACAATTAACTTCTAACTTCTATTTCATAACTTATATGGAATCATCATCAACTACACTCATGCTTATTAATCATTAACTAACTCAAATCAATCAACATATACTCATAATCATCAAACACATCATTTTTGTCGAGCAACGAACATCGTTGTCGATTTTCTTAAACATTTTTATAAAATCTAAGAAATTCAAACTAAGTACATGTAATCATGCATATCATCAATACATCAACCATATCATCAATCGGAAACATACAAACCCTCGTTTTCTCATTTCATTGATTCAAAACCTACTTACTTTCTTCGATTTCTTGAAGTTTTACTAATTCAATTCAAATCAAATTAGTTTCTATCATCTTTATACTTAACAATGAACACTTTAACACATTAACATCATTAAAATCATTACTTAACCATTTCATGTCATTCTTATCGGTTTGTGAACTCGATTTTTCATAGTTGTTAGTTAATTCTCAATTAATTCAACAACAAACCTAACATATCAACAATCACTAATATTCGATTAGTTTCCTCGTTCTATTTTTCTATCGACGATTATGCTCGACTCTTCGTCTCTTACAAAAATTCAACGTTCTTAGAATTCGTTCCAACTTTCACATCATCATCATTAACTACTTAGATTAACTAATATGCAATCCATTAACTCATAACATAATCAAATCTTAACTTATCGACGATTCCTCGTCTCCAACGATTTCGTTTTTATTTTTAGAAAAATCTAACTAAAATATATGTTCAACTACATGCTTCCTACTTCTCATAAATCATAACACATCATCAAAAACATAACAATTACTCAATCAAAATCATACTTCTTCATCTCTTACAATATCGTTTTTATTTTAAGAAAATCCTCATACAATTCATGCAATCATCATTCATTACATGCAAACATAATCTACAAACTATATATCTAAATTCAAGCTTAATCTTCATCATATAATTAAGGAAATTTTCGAAAAAAATGAGACATATATTTTTCGAAAATTCTAGTTAAATTCTAACATGATTTATACATGATTCAAACCATAGAAACTTAATCCTAAGCATCAAATAATCATGAAATAAACTTAGAACATCAATCCTATATCTCTTAATAATTTCGAAATTTTCAAGAATTAAAGAAATGGATTTTTGTTCGGTTGGAATTAAAGAGGAAGCTCTTACCTAAACAAATATGCAATCGGAATTGACTTTAATCGAGAATCGAACAAGTTATGAGTTTCAAAGGCAAGAAGAACTTGAAGAACTTCTTGAAGATCTTGAAGAACTTGAAGAACAAGAGAGAGAATAGAGCAAAATGGGGGGGGGGGGGGGGGTAGGGGGTTTGGTGTGGGAAGAGAGAGAGTTGTGTGATGACTAATGAGATATTATCATGATAAAGTAGAAGAAAATATCAAGATGATGACTAGGGGGGGGGGGGGGGGGTTGGCGGTTTGGGAGGGGAATTAAATTCCAAAATATCTTGTTTTACGGGTCTAATACTGCATACTAAATTCGATTAATTAATTTCTTAGACGGTTACATTTTTGGCGAAAACTAATTCGACCAATAGATTAGAAATAATTTACTTAGTTGGAAAGGACGATTCAATTTCCGAAATCTATCGAAAAATCGAGACGTGACAGTCCAAATTTCGCCCGAAAAAATAAACAAAACTCACTTTTACCCGAAGACTCGTATCGTAAAATAAGTGAATGTAAAGTCAGACGGTTTTTTGATCTGAGTTCTCGAACGAAAATTTTATCGGACACGAAAACCCTAATACAGTAGTCGGTTGAATGACTTGTGGATTTTATTTTTAGATTCGGATTTCACCGTTAGTATTAAAACTAAATTTCCTTAACTTAGGCGTGCAAAGCCTTAATTAATTATTAAATTTTTATTTTAATGACGGAAGAAAAAGGCCGGAATATTACAAATTAAATGTGTTTGTTTATAAATTACCGAGAATATAAAATATATCATATCAATATGACCAAAAAAAATATTAAAAGCATTCATCTCATCCACAAATAAAGGACGTGGCGGTTACTACAAATATGTGAGAAATACTAATATGCCCTTATTAGTTAAAAAGTGAGCGAAAAAATACATTAACAATCAGCATTAATCTACACCGTAGATATATTTAAATGAATGTTCAAGATTTAATTTTAGTTAACACATATGAATATATATATATATATATATATATATATATATATATATATATAGATGCATTTTAGTGAAAAATCTTCTTATTCTAAAAATGTGTATTGATCTCAACCACACATCTATGAATGATGGATGGTCAAGATTTGATCCTGGTCAAACTGGGTAAACCTGAGTTACCCGTTGAATTTTTTTCTTCCGATTTTTTTTTAAATTAAGGTTAGGCCATATGCACCACACCATGTATTTATATGCACCACATTATATAATGAGATGCACCACTAAGTGTATTGAATGCATATAGTTACACATTGTGGTGCATGTCGGATTTTTTTTCAATTTTTTTTTTCGTAAAACACGGTGTGTCTAGTTACACTGTGTGGTGCATTTGGTTTATATATTGTGGTGCATGTCTGATTTTTTTTTCAGTTTTTTTTTTGTCAGTTTTTTTTTTCCCAGCTCCACCTTCGGCTCTGATTTTACGGCTCCGTCTTTGCTCCGATTACTAATATAAGGATAATCTCCGGGCAACAATTTGGATTTTTCGCCTTCGCTCCGAAAAAAATCAAATTGTTGCCCTCCGATTATCCATATTTTAGTAATCGGAGTGAAGACGGAGTCGTAAAATTGGAACCGAAACTCCGTCGAAAAAAAAACTATAGGCACGTGAGAACCACGCACGGGTCGGGCAGACGTGTAGGGCAGGTCGATCAGGTCGGGTACCATACATATGTGTGTGCAGACCTATGCACAGGAATGTTTCTTATTAAATACTGTATAAGTAAATTACTAGTACTACAGAAATGTAATTCACGCTGTTATGATATCAATTCAATGTCTTCTAGCAGGGATTGTTGTACCATGGTACAATCTGCCAAATATATGTGCCGTTTATAGAGCAAATCGTTGAGATCTGCAATCACGAATTTGTTGCAAGATGTCTTAATTAATCATTCTGCATCACATTAATTTGATGTTGACGCCAACTAAGCAAGATCAAATAGTTGCGATGCAACATGTTGTTAACTGATAAATCTAAGGTTTGCAAGAGTAGCTAAAAATAATAGTAATACGATGACACAGGTATTTACGTGGTTCGATCAACGAGATCTACGTCCACGGGAGAAAGTATCCAGCTTTTATTATATTTGAGAGTACAATGAATGTTTGATCGTCTAATCTATCGACTATATATAGGCCTTGAATCGAGCCCTAATCCTCCTAGGATTCTTAATACATATCTTGTTTCTTTGTACATATCCAAATCTCCTTCATAATCGGATTCCTTCATCTCCAAGGTAGGGCTTCATTACTTGGTCTTCAAGACAGGTAGTAGCTTCGTCTGGGCCGAGCTTAATGTACAGGCTCAATTAGATTGGGCCTTAGGTCAGGCCCAAGATGAGACCGGTCCTATCACATCCCCCCCCCCAAAAGAGAGGAAAGAAGACATGCAGATGCAGACGGTCAGGTCGAATTTCCGAAGTGAATAATCGCGCTAATCACTGTAATCACGGTCTAATTTACCGAGCTCACCCTCCGAGCTTGATTTGCAGGTAGGTAAAATCCGAGATAAGTAATCAGCTGTCTAGTTCTGTAATTCGGATTGCCAAGTAGACAGGGCCCATATTATCCGAATTCGATAGGAGGGAAAGTTGGTGGGCTTTTTGAAAACTATTTTAGAGACGGTTCAGATACCGAAAAAGCTGCCACGTTCACACGTGTGCAACGTTCAACGGCGGGATTCAAATATGTATTACGGGATTTCATACTACTCTCTTCATATCACGCCATTTCACATCCGCCATTATAGGAAAAGGATTCCTTCCCAGAAAATCTTCTTTCCCTCCATCTCTTGTTCCAGAGATTTCCGACCAGTCGTACCGCCGTGCCGCCGGTTTCCCGTTGGGTCTTTTGTTTACAGCCGCAAACCGCTCGCCCGACCGTTTTCCTCGATTTAACAAGTAAGTATGGCTTCCCCAACTCACAATTCTCAATCTAGTAGGGGTAGTGAATCTCCTCCGGCCGGTTCCGCCGATAGATTGGTCGATTTTAGCATTTTTTTCGCTAGGATCCCCCACTCCTTTTGTTGAGACTTTAGTTGTGCCCCGATGCGTAGAGGGGAAAGTAGCCGAATATTCCTCAATCCTAGACGAGCCTAGGATAAAATTCCTTGCCCAGTCATATAATTTCCCCCCAAACGTCGAACTTATAGAACCTCGTCAAGAGGATAGGGCGTGCTCGCCCCCGATGGGGTTTGTGACCATTTACGAGGATAGTCTTCATTCCGGCCTTCGTTTGCCTCTTCCTGCGCCATTCGCCGAGCTCCAAAGAAAGCTCGGTTTAGCCTTGGGTCAGATAACACCAAATGCTTTTAGGCAATTTACTGACTTAGGCGTGGCGGCTATCCGTCACAATTACCCGTTATCTGCCGAGCTCATACACGAGTTCTTCGTCTTCAAAACAACGGCGGACTGGTACTATGCCACTGCCCGCACTGAGTTTAAAGGGAGAACTCAGAACAAGGTAGAGAAATGGCATACGAAATTCTTCTTTTGCCGACACGATAGTGTAGTCGACCTGATGTGGAGGGTGGGCAAGCCTCGTGTGTGGGTGACAGACGAGGCGGATGAGGGCCTGGAGACTATTGCTAGGGCGATAGCGAGTTGTGGCCCGTTCGAGGAGAGTTACGGCGAATATTCTCTAGCCGAAGCGGGGTTGAGCCCGTTTGAGCCCCAAAGGATGGTGGACCCTACAACGGGTGAGACCCCGCTAGTGTTATTAGGATTATTCTTTTTGCTTGTTCGTCGTCCTAACTCTTTGCTTGTCTTGTCTGTGTAGTGTTGTTTGGGAAGAAGAAAGGGCCGACGGCTAAGGTCGCAGCTCGGGGTGGCAAGAGACCGAGGTCTTCAGGTCGATCCGCTTCCTCATCGGACCAGGGTCAGCCCGGAGACCCTTCTAACCAGGGTCAGCAGGTGGAGCTGGGAAGGCCTTCTGCCGCAGAACTCCGCTCTCCTACTGCCAGCCCACCTCACAAACTTTTGAAGTCCGTGGATGTCGTCGACATCTCGGACGGTGAGGTGAGCCCGGCGGTTCCTCCAGTCAAGTTGGAGGATCTTCCTTTTTTCGAGGTCAGGATTCACTGTTTTTGGTGCATAGCCCTTCTGTAGTTTTTTTTTTTCATGTTCCCTAACTCCGTTCTTTTGTACAGAGCATCGGTAGGGTTATGAGATGGCTCGAGAATGGTGTCGAGCAGATGTCGGCTATGCATGAGGACGAGAAGAATCGTTACTCAGATAAGCTGACCTCAACTAGGGCCAGGCTGGAGAAGGCGAAGGAGGAGCTGGCCAAGGCCAAGGAGGAGGTGAAGACGCGAAGACCGCTGACGCCGAGGTAGAAGCTAAGAAGGCCCGGGACAACGTGAGGAGGTTGGAGTCCGAGCTGAATGCGGCCAGGGATAGGGAGGCCAGGTCTGCGGCAGGTCAAGGCGAGGTCTTGCGGGCTTTTGCGAAGAGGCTCCTCTTGTCGGAGCATTTCTCCGGCCTCGCCAATGATCTGGCTGGGCTCATCAACGGTAACTATGCCGTGGATGCTTTGGAGGAGGCTGTCCGGGACTTTCCCGACTTAGATGTTTCCAAGTACGGGTACGAGCGTCTAGAGGGAGCGGCTCTCCTTTCTCGGTATGCCCGAGTGATCCGGGATCAGCTCGGCCATCTTCCTCTCCTAGACGACCTCGCCAGCTCGTCCACGGTGCTATCGGCGGAGCAGGTTGCTCCCTGCCCGACAGATCGGGACCCCGCCCTAGATGCGGTCTTCGATTCTCTTCCTGACGGAATTGAAGAGGACGACGAGGAAGAGGATGTGGAGCAGGAGATCGTGGCTGCTGAAGATCCGATCCCTCCCCGGAGTTTCGAGGGTCCCGCGACTTCCGGAGCTGTGAACTTGGCAGAGGGTCCCCTCTCCGGGCAGCCGCCTTCTCAGGACAAGGAGGTCGGCGGTTGTTAGTTTTTCCTGTACTTTGTTTTTTTTGTTTTTTTTTTTGTATTTTTGTACCCGGAACCTATGAATTTAATGGACAATATTTCTCTCTTTTTTGTGTGTGTAGACTTCGGATTCTCTTGATGTTTTCTCTTTACACAAACAAATAACTCTTCTTTCTCGAGATCAGTCTGAACAACGTGCTTTGACAAGTCTATGGATGGAGAAATGTCGCCGAGCTGAGGCGCTTTCTAATTCAAAGTGTGCTCTTTTAAGGTTGAGAGAGTCCGAGCTTGAGGATTGGCAGGGGAAGTTTGTTGCATTCTGCGAGGCGGCTGAGGCGAAGCAGCTTGCTGGTCAGGAGAATGCTGATGAGCTTCAGGCCAAGCTTCTTCAGGCAGAGGAAGCTTTGGAAGTTGCTCGGGGTCGAGCTGAGCGTGTTCTCAAGGATAACGAGAAGATCGTCGAGGAACACGCTGAATACGAAGACATCATCCATCGCAAGGGTAGTATCACTATATTCGAGGCGGAATTGCAGACCAAGGAGCTGTTAGAGCAGTACCTCGGTATAAAAGAAGCATGCGGTCCTGAGTCTTGGGAACTTCAGGGGGCTTATGAGAGGCTCGACGAGTGTGCGAAAATGTACAAGTCCGTGTTGTCCCGCCGTCCGAAGCTACGCGCCTTTCTTGCCAGGTGTGTGGATGAGTCTGCTCCGTCTTCTTCTCGGAGGCCTCAGCTTCAGGTCGGCTCGAGCCGCGGTGGCCGGGCTGTAGGGCGTAGTTCGGTTGCATTGCGAGGTCGGAGGTCTTCCTCTGGGAGAGGACGGAGCTGTGGTCGGGGCCGGATTTCCATTGACGACATCATGGGGCCTACTCCTTTCGTAGAGAAATGGCTTAGCTTTAGTTCGCCAGACCCTCCTACGTAGATTAGCTCGGTCTTCCTGTAATTACTATATATACAATGATATAATTAGTGAGAAATGAAGAAATATATTGTGTTTTTGAATTTCTTGTTTGTGGGAAGGATGTTTTCCTTTTTTTGTGTTTTGCCTTTTTGAGGGAGTTGAACTCGGACCTCTTTGTGTTGGCAAAGGAACTATGGTTCAGACCTCGCAGTGTGATTCTCCTGGGGGAACTTGGTTCCGACCCCAGTTGAAAAAATTCTTTATCCTTGCTGAGGGAGTTTGACTCGGACCTCGTGGGATCTTCCTTTCGGAGGGAGACGAGCTCGGACCTCGAAAAGGGTTTTCTTTGCGCAATTTTTAGGATAGACCTACCCCATGTCGGGTCGTTATCGACCACGGAAGGGAACCTTAGTTCGTCCTTATAGGGGGATTTTGGTTTCGTGGATACTTCGTATAAGCAAATCAAGAGACACAAAAGTATGCAAGGCAAAAGGAAAAACTTTATTAACGAAAGAAAGACCAAAACAAAAAAGAAGGGGTTTTGGCGAGCTCGATAAAAACAAAATAAAATAAAATAAAAATAAATAATAAAAAAACGAGGACGAACTAAAAAGAAAACAAGAAAAACTTAAGACTCTATATGCAAGACTTCGCTGCTTATACGAAGAATCTCTTTAGGTGGGCAGTGTGCCACGTTCTAGGAACCAGATCGCCCGAAAGGTAGGCGATTTTGTAGGCTCATTTGCCGAGAACTTCGTGCACTTTGTAGGGCCCTTCCCATGTGGCTTCAAGTTTGCCGAGCTTCTCCGCATGACTTACTTCGTTGTTTCTAAGCACAAGATCGCCGATCTGGAACTGCTGAGGTTTGACCCTTTGGTTGTAATACCGGGTCATCTGCTGCTTATACCGAGCTTCTTTTATGCTGGCTAGTTCCCGCTTTTCCTCCAGTAAGTCCAAGTCGGTTCGGCGTTGTTCTCCATTAACTTCAGCTGAGAAATTGATGGTGCGGGGGCTCGGTGCTCCGATCTCGACGGGTATGACCGCTTCGGAACCGTATACTAGACTGTACGGGGTTTCTCCCGTTGAAGTTCTGGGTGTAGTCCGATATGACCACAAGACGTTGTGGAGGTTGTCGACCCATTCCGTTTTTTGCTTCTCTAGGCGGGCCTTGAGTCCGTTCACTATTGTCCTGTTGGTGACTTCGGTCTGGCCACTAGCTTGAGGTCGGTGTACCGAGGTGAAGTTTTGCTGGATATTAAGTCCTTGACACCATTCTTGGAATATTCTGCTTGTGAATTGCGTCCCATTGTCCGAGACGAGGATCCGTGGTATTCCGAACCGGCACACGATGTTCTTCCAGATGAAGTCCCGGGCTTTCTCGCTTGTGACATTTGTGGAAGGTTCGGCTTCCACCCATTTGGTAAAGTAGTCAATTGCGACTATTAGAAATCGTTTTTGTTTAGGGGCCGGATAAAAGGGGCCCACGATGTCAATGCCCCACTGCATGAATGGCCACGGACTCTGCATAGTAGAGAGGTCGGTCTGGGGTAACCTCGTCACCTTGGCGTGTAGCTGGCATTTTAGGCATTTTTTCACGAACTCTTCCGCATCTTTTGCCATTGTTGGCCAGTAGTATCCCCATCGCATGATCTTCTGGGCTAGCATCCGAGCTCCAATGTGGCTTCCGCATGATCCCGTGTGTACTTCATTTAATACATAGTATGCTTCTTTTGGTCCGATACATCTTAGGAGGGGCTGTAAATATGACTTTCGATAAAGGACTCCTCCTTCGAGGATGTACTGCGTGGACCTGGCTACAATTTTTCTAGCTTCCACCTTGTCCTGGGGGATTTCCCCGCTCTCCAGATATCTTATGAGGGGGGTCATCCAGTTCGGATCGTCATCTACTATTACATTGATTTCTGCCTCTTCTATACTCCGGCTCCAGACTTCTTCTACTAGCGTCGAGCTAGTTGGCGAGTTTGCCAGCTTGCTCAGCTCGTCAGCTCGGGTATTCTGGCTTCAGTGAATGCGAATTATTCTGAAAAACGGGAAGGATTGTTCTAGGAGCTTGACCTTCTCCAGGTATTTCTTCAATTTCTCACTTTTCACCTCGTACTTCTCCAGCACGTGGTTGACCACGACTTGGGAATCACAGTGGGCTTGGATAGATCGTACCTGGAGGCTGTGGGCGAGGCGCAGTCCGGCAATAAGGGCTTCATATTCCACTTCATTGTTCGTAGTTGGAAACATGAATTGCAGTGAGTATTTCAACTCCTTTTTCTCCGGGCTGATGAGGAGTATGCCAGCTCCGCTTCCCTTCTTTCCCGAGGCCCCGTCCACGTACATCTCCCAGCAGTCTGGGGGTGCCTTCTCAGGAATTTCTTGGAGTTCGGCTTTGGCTTTGAGCTTTTTTGGCTCGTCGATGTTCTCATATTGAGCTTCTACGAGGAAGTCTGCAAGAGCTTGCCCTTTTATGGCTCGGCGGGGCCCGAACGATATGCCGTGCTCTCCTAGCTCAATTGCCCATTTCGCGATTCTTCCTGAAGCCTCCGGCTTAGTGAGGACTTGCCGGAGTGGTAGGTCGGTTAAGACTTGTATTGAATGGGCTTGGAAGTAGGGTTTCAAGCACCGGGCTGCATTTACCAGGGCTAGGGCGACCTTCTCCAGAGGCTGGTACCTTGTCTTCGGGTCTTTTAGAACCCTGCTGACGAAGTACACAGGTAACTGTCGGTCTTCTTCGTCTCGGACCAACACTGCACTTATTGCTTCATCCGATGCTGCGAGGTATAGGGAAAGGGTTTCTTCCTTTTTGGGGACTGACAAAGTTGGCAAGTCACCGAGGAGCCGCTTGAGCTCCTCAAAGGCTAGCTCGTGCTCTGGTCCCCACCCGAATACCGGTGCCTTTTTGAGAATTTTGAAGAACGGGAGTTGCTTCTCGGCGGCTTTGGAGAGGAAACGACTTAGTGCGGTTATGCAGCCTGTCAACCTATGCACATCGCGAATAGTTCGGGGTACCTTCATTTCTTGCACGGTTTTGACTTTCAACGGATTGGCTTTGAGACCCTCCGGCGAGATCCAGCACCCTAAGAATTTTCCAGATCGCACGTTGAAAGTGCACTTCTTTGGGTTCAGCTTGAGGTTCGCTTGCCTGAGTACGTCAAGTGTCGTTCGTAGGTCGCCAACTGCTGAAGCCTTTTCCTTACTTTTGACGACAATGTCGTCGACGTATACTTCGACAATCTTGCCGATGTGATTTCGGAAGAGGAAGTCGACCATTCGCTGGTACGTCGCTCCGGCGTTCTTTAGCCCAAAGGGCATGTATTTGAATGCGAAGACACCGAAGCTTGTGGCGAAAGCTGTCATGATCGCATCTCCTTCATCCATTAGAACTTGATAGTAACCTTTGTAGAGATCAAGAAAGCAGAAGACCTCGTATCCCACTAAGGATTCAATCTTCTCGTCAATGTTGGGGAGAGGATAACAGTCCTTTGGGCAAGCTTTATTGAGGTCAGTGTAATCCACGCACATCCTCCACTCCCCTCCTTCTGCTTTCTTCACTACTACCGGATTAGATAGCCAAACTGGGTATTTGACCTCGAATATGAGCCCTGCCTTCAACCATTGCTGCACCTCATTGTAGATGACTTGATTTTGTTCGGCAGCAAATGTTCTCCTTTTCTGCTTAACCGGGGTGGAGCCCGGGTTGATGTTGAGTTTGTGCGTAATGATATCTGATGATACCCCCGTCATGTCTGCGGGCGACCATGCGAAGGCATCTTGATATTCCCTAAGGAGCTGGATTACCTGCAAGCGGGTTTGAGGTCCCCCTGCAAAGCCGACCTTGACAATTTTTGCAGGGTCTGTTTCGGATAAGGGAACCTGTTCCACCGAGGTGTCTGGGATCGACGTCGTTTCTTCCAACTCCTTGGGGTACTTTGATTGCTATGCTTGTGGTTGGCCTCGGAAAGCAATCTGCATGCATTCCTTAGCCTTTTTCTGGTCGCCTCGGACAGTTAGGATTCCGCCCGAGGTGGGGATCTTCAGCAACAAATGATAGGGCGAGATAATGGCCCTGACTGCATTCAGCCAATCCCGACCTAGTATGATGTTGTAGGGGGAGTTCGCTTTCACCACGTAGAACTGGATTAGCTTGTTGATGCTGGTTGGCAGGCTGCCAATGGCAACATCAAGCGCAATGATCCCTTCGGGTTGAGTCTCATGCTGCGTAAAGCTCTTGAGAGGCAGTGGCGTGGGATTAACCCTAGCTGGGTCAAGTCCCATCCTATCCAGGCAATGTTGGAAGATGATACTTACGCCGGCCCCATCATCGATAAATACGCGGTGGACCATCTTATTGGCCACTCCGATTTGTATCACCAGGGCGTTATTATGGGGCGTAGCTGTAGGTACGGGATCATCCTCGGAGAATGTCACGGTTTCATTTTTCTTGAACCTCTTTTTTATTTGTTCCTCTGCTGGCGGAACTGGCGGCCTGCGGGCTTCTGTCCTCAGTTTGGTTCTCATCATGCTTGGGGGCAGCCCGGAGATGGTTGATACTACCCCGTCGTATTGTGGCACGCCGCACTGAGGGTCGTCATCCTCTTCATCATGATTGATCTTAGCTCGCTTATTGTCTGGAGCACAGCGACCCTGTCCTCCTTTCCGCTTCCCTCTTTTGCTTTTCCTTCCCCCGGCTTCGTATTTCTTTAGGGCGCCTTCCTGGGCTAACCTCTCTATCTCTTCCGCGAGGTCGCGACAGTCTTCCGTGTGATGCCCGTGGTCGTCGTGGAAGGAGCAGTGCTTGTTTCTATCTCGATGTTTAGACCCCGACATAGGGCGTGGTTTGGTAAACCAATCCGCGTGAAGCGCGAAGATCTCAGCGTTTGTTTTTATAAAAAGAGGACGCTGAGGTCGCTCCGGTCCCATCCGAGGTCCGAGTCGAGACTGGATGGGTCCTCGCTGGAGACGTTCGTGAGCGCTTCTCCGCTCACGATCATTCCGACCTCGATCAACTTCAGTCCTCTTCTTCTCGGTCTCTTCAGGCCGGGAGAGGTCTCGTTTCAACCGGTCTGCGTCTTGACCATCCGCGAACTGGTACACAATCCTCCACATTTCCTGGGCTGTCTCGGGTTTCTGTTTAGCAAGCTCCTGGTTCAGGGACCCAGCAGCGACCCCATTTCGGAAAGCCGAGATGAGGAAAACGTCGTCAATTTTATCGACTTTCAGGCTTTCTTGCATGAATCGGGAGGCGTACTCCCTTATAGACTCTTTATCCTTTTGCTTTACTGATAGGAGATAGGCTGTGTCTCGGCGAGCCTGGACCTTTATATGGAATCTTTGTTTAAAGATTCCTTCAAGGTAGGCCCAGGACCCTACACTGCCAGTCGGCAGGCTGTCAAACCAAGCTCGGGCGTAGTCGACCAGCATCTCGGGGAACAGCTTGCACATGTGTTCTTCTTTAAGGCCTGGTTGTGCATGATGTACTTGAAACGCGTCAGAAAATTGAGGGGATCCTCCAACCCATTGTAGGGTGGTATGTTCGGCAACTTATATGTCGCAGGAAGCTTGGCGTCAAGCAGTTCGTCAGTGAACGGGCTGACAAGTCGGGTTGGTCCCCTTCCACGTCGATGTCGATCTTCCTGGGGACTGTGACTCCTGCAATAGCTCGGACTTCGGCACCTGCTGGGGCTCCGATGTCGCCTTGGGAGGTGGTGTCGCCTGGGACTCCGATGTGGACTAGGACTCCGGCGGCGGAGTGGACTCCGTCGGGTGTCGTGCTTTCCTCTCGGCTCGGGCTCCTGCATCTTGGTGTGATGAGGAGTTTTAGATATGGATTTCCGCGTGGAACTCTCTCTGGCTTCGGGCATTGGGGCCGTCCGGGCTGTCGTGAGGAAGCGTTTGAAGCTCTCCTTGTTTGCTCTAGCGAATTCAGCTACGGCATAGGCGGTAGCGAGGTCGAAGTCGTGGAGGAAATCATCTCCCTTCTTCGACTCGAGTTTCTTTTGTTCGGATTCGTCGCTTACTTCCTCGACAAACCCTTCTGGAGTCTCGTTCGTGTTGAAGGATCGTCCGTTATGTGTCCTCCGACGTGGGTTTTTTGGTGGATTCCTCTGAGGGATGTCTTCTAGCTCGGGCATCCCCCCGTATGGATCCTCTTCCGAGTGATTATTACGTCCCTCCTTTGGGGTCGAACCGCCTTTCTGGCAATTATCCTTATCTGAGTGGTGACTTTTCCCTTCGTTGGGATCCCCGTGTCGGCTTTGGATCTCCTTCTCTTTTGCCATCGCGCTTTGTGATCGCGTTACCATTGTTAATCAGCTACGAAAGAACCGTCGATTTAAAGAGATGTTCCCACAGACGGCGCCAATGATAAATCTAGGGTTTGCAAGAGTAGCTAAAAATAATAGTAATACGATGACACAGGTATTTACGTGGTTCGATCAACGAGATCTACGTCCATGGGAGAAAGTATCCAGCTTTTATTATATTTGAGAGTACAATGAATGTTTGATCGTCTAATCTATCGACTATATATAGGCCTTGAATCGAGCCCTAATCCTCATAGGATTCCTAATACATATCTTGTTTCTTTGTACATATCCAAATCTCCTTCATAATCGGATTCCTTCATCTCCAAGGTAGGGCTTCATTACTTGGTCTTCAAGACAGGTAGTAGCTTCGTTTGGACCGAGCTCTGTGGGCCGAGCTTAATGTACAGGCTCAATTAGATTGGGCCTTAAGTCAGGCCTAAGATGAGGCCGGTCCTATCATTAACCATTTGGAAAAAAAATATCATACATCTTTATGTTAGGTTGTCCTACATAAATACAAAAGTTGGCAATTCACTTTTTGATTTGAAGAGACTCACATTGTACCACATCATGTAATTTTCGGGATGCATATGACCCCCTAAATTGGGATTCCAAATTTATGATTTTTTTTCTTTTATTTATAATCTTTTAATCACGATATTTAAATAAGCAAGTTACTTGACACCGATAATATTTGGCATGACATGTTGGTGCAGATGTCAGATCAGATGTATAGTATAGACATGAACTTGGCAAATTGGAAGCTGCCTACACATAATGTGCTTCATTATACATAGATCTGGAGACATGTGTCCCACCCCATTAAGTTATTAAAATTAAATCATAATTTTATTTCTTGAACCTTGTTTAGCAAACGAGTTAAACACACATTCTTAAAACTTCTGTTCTTCTCTCTCTATAAAAAAAGAACGTCTGTGAAGTGAATCTTTGTTGATCTTTCCTTGTTGGCAAAAAATTGTCGCCGGCTACATGTTCGTTGTCTCTGTAATTTGAAAGTGTTCAGTGGGTGCGTCGATTTTGCTGGCTTGTCATCTATTTACTGTTTATCTTCTCCCCAATTCTCCTACTTGGTTTCTTCAATGACCGCCGCAGCAACGTCTTTGACCCATTCTCGATGGATATCTGGGATCCCTTTGAGGGCTTTCCTCTCTCATCCGTCATCGCCATCTCCTCCTCCACCCGTGAGACTAGCGCGGTGGCCAACGCTCGCATCGATCAGAAAGAGACGCCGGAGGCACATCCGTTGAAGGTGGATATTCCCGGATTCAAGAAAGTGGTAGTTAAGGTTGAGGTTGAAGACAGTAGTAGCATTCTGCAGATTAGTGGAGAGAGAAGCAAGGAGAAAGAGAAGAAGAACAACAAGTGGCATCGCATTGAGAGGAGCAGTGGCAAGTTCCTCCGCTGCTTTAGGCTGCCGGAGAATGCCAAGCTGCAGCAGCTTAAGGCGGTGGAGAATGGGGTGCTGACGATGACGGTACCAAGGAGGAGAAGAAGAAGCCAGAGGTGAAGGCCATTGACATCTCAATTAAGGGAAACAAGTAGGGTATACATGCACATAACTCCACCACAGTTAGATATATATAACCCAAAAAGAAAAAAGAATAAAAAAGTAAATAAAAAAAAGAAAATGAAATACATTTTCCAAGTGGACGGTCGATCACAAAGTAAAGCACACTATGTGCAAGCAACATCCAGGTTCCCCATGAACTTTACATCACATAAGTTGAATGCTACTTGTTGTCATTGCAACAATTTATAAGATTTGTATTGTAATTGAAAAGACATGTTGTAATTACAAATTTAATGAAATCGGACAAATACCTCATAAATATATTCTATTGTAATTGTTTCTAAATACCAATTCCTTTGCTATTTTAAGGAATCTTTTTGATTCGAGAATGAAAGTGACCAACATGAAAGTCCTAATATCATGGTATATGGTTTGATCTATCTTCTTGTTCATCAATAATCCAATTCTATAAATTAATTAATACTCTATACGTCCCGAGTTAGTATGACTACTTTCCTTTTTCAGCAGTCGAACTTAGTACGATGTTGTTTTTTTTTTAAGAACATGTCTTTTACCTTTTTACCTGTAAATTTTTTTTTTCATCTACTAAGAAATTAACAACACATCCTAAATGAGTCTCTTCCTTCACTTAAAATATCTCTACCAAATATTTATCAATTTTTTCTTAAAATCTGTACATAGTCCCGTACCATATTAAGTGGGGATCGAAGGAGTATTATTTTTGCATCACTGCGGAGTTAATCTCAGAGAATAGATAGATGGCCTAGAGATCGTGGAAAAGAGGCGTTAAAATTGATAGTAATTGGTTAAACTCGAGCTTCACCCATCAGTATTCATTATTGTTGTTCTTATATTCAACCTTTGCTTATTAGCATCACTTTATGTAACAAAATTTAAATTAGAGAAACATCACGTTTCTCAAGTAATCATTCCTTATATATAACTATGATATTAAGAATATTAAATATTAAATAATACATATTCTTCTTGTTTGATTCAATCCCTGAATGATTATGTAGTTTTCTTAACTTTACAAATTGTATGAAAATAACTATAAATATTTCTTTAATGTCTAATATTTCAATCAAACAACACTTATTATAATTAGATAGATGAACTTGCACAGTATTGATCTCATCTTACGACTTACATTATAGGCGTATAATATTTTTAAGATTTAAGATAGATGAAAGTTAAGGGTAGGAGACCCTAAAAATTAAGAGAGGGAAAGGTCGATTCCCTAATCGTATTAATTAAAGTTTTGAATAAAAATATATAATTATTTATTTGGCCAACTGATTTAGTCAAATTAAATTGGTGCATGGTGCAAAGGATGGAAAAAATATACATTGATTCAAGGTATTTATAGGTTTTTTAATAGTTGAAGTTTCATTGAAAAACCGATGTGGGACACAAGATTTTAGTAGATTTTTAAAAATCTATTATTTTATATTTAAAAATTTAAAAATTTGAGAATTTAGATAAATAGGAATTGAGGGATTTGGAGGGTGCCCCATAAGATTTTTTTAAAGCAAGAATCATTTTCCTTTTAGTAATATAATGATGATGATAGGATGTATTTAGGGAATTATTGTAGTAATATAATGATGATGAAATTTATTAATCTTAAATCAGATTTTGTTAAGTCCCAATTATAATTTATCAAATATTAATTAAATATAAAAAGTAGGATGTACCACCGCATCATCAATATTGAATGCTTTTGTTATTGCGCCGAAGTGTACCTAAAGAAAAAACTTTCTTCCCTATCTTCGCCATACGCCTATCTGAATTGTCGAAGTGCAGTGGCAACATACGACTAATCTTTATATTATATTCATCTTTGAATTTGCACTTAAATGAGACAAAAAAACAAAAAAGCCTAAAAACAAAAACAAAAAAACAAAAAAAGTAAATCAAGTCAAATGTGACTACAAGAGACCATCGGATCAACATTGAACACCATGGAATTAGAGATAAACGGGTCACATCAATTTATCGTTTGTGTAGCCGCCTACTTTGAAATATGCTTAAATTTAATATTTCATTCTGCTATCTTTTTCTACTTCCGTTCGGACGCGATTTTGATGGGTTAATTATACCGGTGAAATAATAGATTTGCTCTTGTTATTATATTAAAAATAAATATATTTACATATACAGATATACTATGAGGCATCATTAATTTTATTACTTCAAATAAATCATAGCCTGTCAATGACCTGTTATAAGACTTCCACCGCGGACTGCATAAATGGGTATTCATAGATATCCATACGTATTTATTTTCCAAGTACCTGTTTCCAAATAAGCTAAAATTGCACATTTTTCTTTTTGTGTCCATTTTAATTAATTAGTCAACTGGGTATCCAATATTCGGTCATCATACCTAACCGGGGTAAAGGGTATCCGACTTACCCGTTTAAAAAAACAAACAAAAGATTGTCATACTTTTTCAATTTTCCACTTGTTTGATTTTTTATTTTTCAATAATTTTCAGGACATGAATAATCATCAATGCATCAACAACTAAACAATAGCAATAAATCAATACCAAATATGTAGTTCAAAAACTTAACTTCAACAATAAATAAAGTAAAAGGTGACCTATTGTTGGTAAGGTAATGAAATGTTTTGTTATTCCATATAAAAATATAATTAAAATTAGTAAATATTATATATACTCTCTCTGACCTATTGAAATTGTCATGTTATTGACGCAGAGATTAAAAATAAATTAAATAATGATAAAAAATACTAAGTGAGTAAGTCTCATTATTTTTGAAGGAATTTGAAAGGTTTAAACTTTCCTTATTTATAAGATGACAATATTAATAGATCGGAATGAGTAATAAATAAATAATTTCCATACCCAAAAATTACGGGAATTGGATTGAGTACCCATTTCCCGGCCAGATACGGATACCCGAAATTTGTTTTCTACGTATACACCCCTAGTTCCACGTTTAGAAACGATTTTATACCAATCTGCTAGACAACGGAAATGTAGGTGATCTCAATCCAAAATATACTTTCTATTATTTCATATTTGATGTTTTCGAAACTTTCTCATCTATCTTAAATCTTAAAAATATTATACGCCTATAATGTAAGTCGAAAGATGAGATCAATATTGTTCAAGTTCATCTATCTAATTATAATAAGTGTTGTTTGATTGAAATATTAGA
Source organism: Schizonepeta tenuifolia (assembly GCA_029490685.1). Classification (NCBI taxonomy): domain Eukaryota; kingdom Viridiplantae; phylum Streptophyta; class Magnoliopsida; order Lamiales; family Lamiaceae; genus Schizonepeta; species Schizonepeta tenuifolia. The sequence continues at coordinate 41,236,451 of CM055958.1, read as the reverse complement.
CATTAAAGAAATATTTATAGTTATTTTCATACAATTTGCAAAGTAAAGAAAACTACATAATCATTCAGGGATTGAATCAAACAAGAAGAATATGTATTATTTAATATTTAATATTCTTAAAATCATAGTTATGTATAAGGAATGATTAATGGAATATATCCAAAATATACTTTCTATTATTTCATATTTGATGTTTTCGAAACTTTCATAATTATTGCACCAATTATCATTATATTACTAAAATAAATTAATTACAATTCTAACTTTGTAAAAATCCAATGTGTCATCCCTGAATTCCTTTATTCTTATTTATTTAAATTCTCCAATTTTTAAAAATTTTAAATATAAAATAATAAATTTTGAATATCTATTAAAATCTTTTTGTCTCACATCGGTTTTTTAATGAAATTTTACCCATTGAAAAACCTATAAATACTTAGAAGCAACGTGTACTTTTCTCATCATTTGCACCACCAACTCAATTTGGCCAATACAATAAAATTAGCTAAATAATATATTGTTTTGTACGGATTCGAAGCCTCTCTTTCATATTGGCATGCCTCTAATCTTTCAAATCCTATTTAATTTGGATCTAAGCCAAATAGCAATAAAAACGAGTTTATTTTTATAGAATCGAAATTCCTATTCTTGACAAACAAATTTCTTAAAAGCATTGAAATTGAAACACGTCGTACATTTGACGTTATATCTATATACAAATTTGATATAAGGATGATGTCATGTGATATTTTCTAAGAAATATAATTAAATTCCTCCACTTCTATTTATTTAAATTCTCTAATTTTCTGAATATTTATAAAATAATAGATTTTAAATATCCATTGAAATCTTCTGTCCCATGTCGATTTTTTAATGAAACTCCATTCATTGAAAAACATATAAATACTTGGAAGCAATGTGTACTTTTCTCATCGTTTGCACCACCAACTTAATATGGCCAATAAAATAAAATTAGCTAAATAAATAGTAAGTAATATATTTTTTTAACAATAAGTGCATAGTAAAACCATATCTGAAGTTACAACAAAAATTTAACTTGGCTAATGTGCAGTAGTATAGTCTAGATTCTTTCTCGTGTCTTTCATCCTCAGCCACATGTGTACTTGAATTTTCTAAATTTTCAAATATCAAATAATGGATTTTGAATATCTTTTAAAATTTTATATCCCACATCAATTTTTCAATAAAAATTCATACATTGAAAAACCTATAAATATTTAGAAGCAAGGTGTACTTTTCTCAACTTCTTTTATAATAAGTGCATGGTGAAACCAAATCTCAAGTTTTCACAATTTAATTTGGCTAATGTGAAGTAGTATTTTCTAGATTCTTTATCGTGCTTTTTAATCCTCAGCCACATGTGTACTTGTGAAACTATTTACTGGTGGTCTTGATTTTAGTGTGTCATGCAAATTATTTTTAATTTTGTCAATTAATCAATTGACCAAATAAATAATTTTATTTTTATGTATAAAATTTAATTAAAACATTCTAGAGTAAAAGTATAATTCTTGTGTGGAGGTAGACGGAATGATTGCGAAGTATTGGATCAATTTATTTATTTTTTTTTCGAAATCGTGGGAGTAGACGAGATGATCACAAAGTGGTGGTTCAACTTGATTTTTTTCTTTAATCTTATGTTGAACTCATAATGTAGGATATTTAGAGTCACTTTCATTCTCATAGACAATCTTCAAAATTATTTTTTGTTTTCTAAATCAATGTGATAAGGAGTATATTTGCAATGAAAATGATCCAAAATATGATTTTGCCTACATCTATTTCGGAGAAGAATATAGCTTTATTTATATTTGATTTTTTTTTATCTTTACTATTATTTTCTAAAAAATCAGTATTGTAACGGGCCGGTTTCGGGTCGGACCCGTGGAGGTAGCCGGGATGATTGCGAAGTGGTGGATCAATCTTTTTTTGTTTCTTTTGAAACTGTGGGAGTAAATGGGATAGTTGCGAGGTGGTGGTTCAACATATTTTTTTTACTTTAATCTAATATTGAACTCAAAATATAGGATATTTAGAGTAATCTTAATTCTTATAGACAATCTTCAAAATTATTTTTCTTTTCTAAATCAATGAGGAACAAAGAGTATTTGCAATGAAAAGGATCCATCTCAAATTTCATACAAAATTAACGTGAGACAATCTCATTGATACCGAAATATACTTTTGCCCACATCGATTTTTGAAAAGAATAGAGCTTTAAAAATTATTGAAAAAAATGAGGGTAGATTAGATTAGAATTTTTAACAGACATTCTGTATGGGTTTGGGACGTAAATATATGGTAAAATTACTTTTAAATTAAATTTTGACATATGTTCAAGTATATATAAATTAAAAGAATTTAATTGATTATATAATTGAATGATTGAATTCTAAAATAATTGACAATACTAATATTTTTCTTCATCTATCACGTATTACTGTCTAATAATTTTATTAATTTTATCAAATATAATCCACGGGTTTTATGCTAGTTACCTCTAATATCATCTTAGTTATTCTCCAATGACATGCAAGAGCAGTTGAGCGTAGCAAATATTTTGTTTTTGTGGGTGTGCATGTGTGTAGAGTTAGGATTGGAAATTGGTTGTTCTATTTATTTTTATATAATTTTTATTAAGAGTAAATTATTTACTTTAAAGTTGGCTACTTATAGGATAATTTTTTTTAAATGTGTAATTTTAATTTCATTTTTTATTAGTTTTAAATAGATTACTTTCACGTTTGAGCTATGAACTCTAAGAAATATTAATATCTACTTGCAAGATCAAAGAGTTCACTTCTTAGGAGAGAAAAATCATTGACTAACATTATATGGTGAGTACAAAAAATGCTCTCTCTCTCTCTCTCTCTCTCTCTCTCTCTCTCTCTCTCTCTCTCTCTCTCTCTCTCTCTCTCTCTCTCTCTCTCTCTCTCTCTCTCTCACCGGATTATGGACCTAGCTCTACTCATAAATAGGAGTATGGAGAGTATCCACCAATTGTTGCCTTGACTCTCAAATTGTGGGAAAGAAAATCATGGCCGTGGGATTCGCCATTGCTAACGAAGGAAACCAAAGCCAAAGTCAATACAATGGACGAATTACATCGTATTTGGTCTTATCTTGTCTTGTGGCTGCCATGGGAGCTTTCATTTTTGGCTACGATATTGGAGTTTCAGGTAATTAATATACTGTATTGTTCTTCTTTCTTTTTTTTCACGCATTAAGACATGGCCGCGGATTTCTTTTTCTCTTTCCATAATCAACGCAATAGATAATTTTTTAATTATTTTTATTTTAATGATAGCTTTTGCACAAACAAATCTTTCTTTGTTAGGTGGTGTGACATCTATGGATCCTTTCTTGGAGAAGTTCTTCCCAAAAATCTACAAGAGGATGAAAGAAGATACTAAGATTAGCAACTACTGCAAATTCGACAGCCAATTGTTGACACTATTCACATCCTCACTGTATTTAGCCGGACTCGTGGCTTCCTTCTTGGCCTCTTTTGTTACTAACAATTTCGGACGGAAACTCTCGATGCTTGCCGGAGGAGTGTCATTTTTAATTGGAGCAGTCCTTAACGGTGCTGCCCTTAATATGTACATGTTGATTATTGGGAGAGTCCTCCTCGGAATCGGCGTTGGTTTCACTAATCAGGTCACTAGCTTGTACTATTATAATTTCTATTTTGAAATTTGAACGTGATACCAATTTATACGCTTAAATGACAAATCTAAGGCTAAATTTTTAGGCCCACGAAAGTAATATCTATATTATCACAAAATAACCTGTGTTTAGACGTATGAAGACTCGTCATACATGTTTGGATAGAGTAGTGCTATTTGGACATAGTATGTCCAGACATACGAGGGTAAAAATAAAAATTTGATGGAATTTTTTAACTAATAATTTAATTTATAGTTTCGACAATTTGGTTATTAATAAACATACATTTTTAAAATTTTAATTATAAAGTTTCATCCCAATTTAAATTCACAAGTTAGGAGTTGGGTATGATTGAGAGTAAATTTGGGAGCGTATGTACATAAGATCGATATTTCAGAAGGGAGTCTGAGTAGGAAAGAAATTTTGAAGGCAATCAGATAATTTTTTTTCCTATTTTAAGCATACTATGTCTAGACATAGTATGTCCGAATAGAATTATTGATAGTTATATTAGCAACAAAAATCCACTCCCTAAAACAACAAAAAATCTACAATCAAGTTTAACATGTGGATATTCATAAAGATTCAGGTCACTATTTCAGTTCTAGGTAAATTTATGAGTCCCACTAATAAGGAAGGGAAGTGATTGGATGCTTATTGCATGGTTGCAGGCCGTTCCGTTGTACCTGTCAGAAATGTCGCTACCCAAACACAGAGGAGCGATCAGCAACATGTTTCAGTTCGCTATAGGCATCGGTTTCTTCTCCGCAAACCTCATCAACTACGGAACAGAGAAGATCACCGGCGGCTGGGGCTGGCGAATTTCGCTCGCCACCGTCGCACTTCCCGCTTCAATCCTAACATCCGGCGCGCTCTTCCTCCCCGACACTCCGAGCAGCTTCATCCAGCGCACCCATGACCACGCAAAGGCCACCACAATACTGCAAAGAATCCGAGGCACCACGGATGTCCAGTCCGAACTCGACGATCTCATAAAAGCCAGCGACGTCTCCAGATCAATGCAAAGCCCCTTCCGAAACATTATCAGAAGAAATTACTGGCCGCAGCTGGTGATGGCGGTGGCAATGCCGTTGTTCCAGATAATGACGGGCATCAACGTCATCGGCTTCTACTCTCCGATTCTGTTCCGGACTCTGGGTCTGGGCGAGAGCGCGTCTCTCCTCTCCACGCTCATGACGGGCGTGGTGGGGTCGACCACCACTCTGATCGCGATGGTGGTGGTCGACAGAGTCGGGAGGAGGTACCTGTTCATGCTGGGTGGAGCGATAATGTTTTCGTGCCAGATCGGTGTGGGGGTCATAATGGGGTGGAAACTCGGGGATCATAATGAGCTGAGCAAGGGCTATGCTTATCTGGTGCTGGCGCTGGTGAGCCTCTACGTGGCCGGCTTCGGGGTGTCGTGGGGCCCGCTGGGCTGGCTGATACCCAGCGAGATTTTCCCCATGGAGATTCGGTCGGCGGGGCAGAGTGTGACTGTGGCGGTCAACTTTCTCTTCACGTTCGTGGTGGGGCAGACCTTTCTGGCGATGATGTGCCGTTTGAAGGCCGGCATTTTCTTCTTCTTCGGGGGATGGGTGGCGCTGATGACTGTGTTTGTGTATCTGTTGTTGCCGGAGACCAAGAATATTCCGATTGAACAGATGGAGGGGATTTGGAGAGAGCATTGGTTTTGGAAGAAGATTGTAGGGGTTGATAACAAGGGATTGGTCAGTAGCAAGAAAGACAATGTGTAGTTTGTCATCAAATTCATAATCAAATATATATCCTTCCACATTAAAATTTAATAATCCAATATGATATATACCGCAGGCATGTTTTTACTACCAATGTAACTCAACAAATGAACAAATTACAAGTGAATGAACACGCTACAACAAATTATCCAACAGTGTCATAATTTCGGTTTTACTACATAATTATATATACTTCACTCTTTTTAATTACTCAAAGAGTCGGTTTCATTTAATGAAAGTGTGAAAATCGATGGGGTCTGTTTCATCTATCTATTAAAAGTGTACAAATGGTTATTTCATTTCATTTTCATATGTTCAGATGAATTTTCATATATATAATCGATCCCACTAAAATTTTCTGCGTCTGCCACAGTAATAGTCGGATACAAAAAATACATACGCATCACCACCATTGCATCTCTTCTGCTTTTATGAATAGGTCCCTACAATCTTGTTCCAAAACCAGTGATGCCTCCACACCTTGTCCATCTGCTCAATCGGCACATTCTTCGTCTCCGGCAACAATACATACACGAACGCCGTCATCACCGCCACCCACCCTGCGAAGAAAAAGAATATCCCGGCTTTGAAATGGCACAACATCGACAAAAACGTCTGCCCCACCAAAAACGTAAACAGAAAGTTAACCGCCACCGCAATGCTCTGCCCCGCCGCACGTATCTCCATCGGAAAGATCTCACTCGGAATCAGCCACCCCAGCGGGCCCCACGACACCCCGAACCCCGCCACGTACACCCCTATCAACACCAACACCAAATCCGCATACTCTTTACTCAATCCACCATGATCGCCTAGTTTCACCGCCATGACCGCTCCAACGACCACCTGCGCCGCCAGCATCGTCAACCCACCCGCAACGAGCAGCACCCGCCGCCCGACTCTGTCCACCAGCACCATCGACACGGACGTGGTGACAATGCCGACGACTCCCGTCATGACGGCGGACATGAGAGACGCGCTCTCGCCGAACCCGATCGTACGGAACACGATCGGGGCGTAGAAGGCGATGACGTTGATCCCCGTCACCTGTTGGAAGAAGGGGATGGCGATCGACATGATGAACTGCGGCCGGTACTTTGTCTGTAAGATCTGCTTGTACGGATTAATTTGTAAATTTTTGGAATTGTGGGTAGCGTTGATGAGATCTTGGAGCTCTGCATCAACGTCGGCGGTGCCGCGGACTTTTTTGAGGATGTGGGTAGCTTTGCTGAGGTTTTGGGTGTTTCGTTGGATTAGGCTGTTTGGGGTTTCTGGGAGGAAGAGAGAGCCTAGGGTTAGAATGGAAGCTGGAAGTGCGGCCATGGCTAAGGAAATTCTCCAGCCGAATCCAGCTTTGATCTTTTGAGTGCCGTAGTTGATGAGGTTTGCGCTTAAGGCTCCAATGCCTACGCTCAATTGGAATCCATTGCTGAAGGCTCCTCTGTACTTGGGTGGCGCCATTTCTGAAAGATATAATGGAACTGCCTGCAAATGAAATGATGAACAAGAGATTTTTACTTAGAAATAGAAATGGTCTCTCGTTCGACGGACCACACCGTACGCTTGATGCAGTTTCTGCATTAATTGTCATACCTGGTTAGCAAACCCAACACCCACTCCAAGAAGGATTCTGCCGAGAATGAGCATGTGTACGGTGAGAGCGGCGCCGTTAAGGGCAGCTCCGGCAAGAAAGGCAGCGCCTCCTATGATGATAGATGGCTTGCGGCCGTAAGCTGTGGTAGTGAAGGAGGCGATAAATGAAGCAATGAGGCCAGCCAGATAGAGTGAGGATGTGAATAATGTTAGCAATTGGCTGTCGAATTTGCAGTAGTTGCTAATCTTGGTGTCATCCTCCATTCTCCGGTTCACATCGGGGAAAAATTTCTTCAAGAATGGCCTCATAGATGTCACTCCACCTATATATATGTATAATAATCACAACCAATTGATACCTAGCTACCTATATTTATTATATTTTATCATCCAAATTCCAAGTAATTAACATGTGATATACAAAAATTCGTGTTATGTACATGATCAAAGTATTGGATTCGAAAATTTGACCCCTCTTACTCCTTAAGTTTATGCTAAGTATTGGATTGAGAATGGAGAAGATAGGTACGAGAACCTGAAATTCCAATGTCATAGCCAAAAATAACTCCTCCCATGGCGGCCATCATACAAGCTAGCACAACGAAGGACGTGACCTTTCCATTGTATAGGCCTCCTTCACTTGCTACTACGAATCCTCCACCCATGGCCTAATTTTAGGAATTTAATTATTTGAACTTCAATTCATCAGAAATCAAGAAAATGGACTTCTAAGTTTTGGAAGGAGATGAGAGTAGTCTAAGACGTCAGTATCAGCTTGTGCTGCCTCCTTTGAAAAGTCTAATGATTCATTTTTTTTTTCTTCTTTGGTGGAATATTATGAATTTTCTATATCATTATTTCTATGGACCAATATGATTGTCGCTAAATTGGTTTCACGTGCGTTGTTTTTTTTTTTTTTTTCTTTTTTTTTCTTGAAGGAGATCATTTTTGGAGTTGAAGTATAATTTGTATCACATAAACTAAAACAATGAAATGTGAATTTTTGATTAAAAATATAAGGAATTAAGACTTGCAAGTTGCAAGTTCTCTAAATTTTGGCTTCATTAGTTTGAAGTCGTCTACCGAAAAGAATCAAGAGATCAATTCAGACCCTAAAAATTTGGACTATATATTTTAATATCATTCAATTAAGTAGCTATCCTTGTAATTGTGGTGGCCCTCCTTTGTGTAATTTTTCTTTTTCTATTTATAATCCAATTAACCATATAGATGAGACTTTTACACCACACAACGATGGAGATCACAATACCATCAAATAAGGTGAGAAATAAAATGCACTCCACGTAAGTGGGATTGAACCCAAAAACTCTCACTAAGGAGTGACTTGTGGTGTTTTAGCTAACCACTTGAGCTAGGCTTTATCGACACCTCTTTTGTATAGCTTGAGTAAACATTTCTTCCGAAGCTAATAGCTCTCGAAATAGTTCATTTAAAAATATTATTAGTTGAGAATATTTTAGTCGATGAAGTCTAGCCCAAATGATTAAATTAAGACAAAATAAATCTCTTCTTAATCAGAGATATGTAGAAATATTGCCACCAAATTGTGGCTTGTCTAATTATTTTAATAAGTTTTTTCTAGTTTATATATCAGTTTGATTAGTACTTGCAATTTATATCGAAATATTTGTAATATCATTAATTTGTCATCTAATGGATCTTTTTGCGCAAAAAAAATAGTTGCAGATCTCTATTGGAGAAATTTTGAGTTATAATGCATGGCCCATATTGATAATAAAAAGGGCTTAAGGCGATATATAAAGAAGTTGAGACACACATACATTTTATATATAATAAAATTTATCCTTTTTTTATTGACGAAAATAATTTCATCTTTCTCAACTTGTTGGAACCATCTTTTTCATCGCATGTGACAAATATTAAGTACTCCACTAATAATACACAAAAAAATTCATATTTGGACCTAGGTAAATTAGTGAGCCGCAAATGAATAATTAAGGTAAGCCGAATATATGAAGAGCCCAAAATTCTGGTTGAAAAGCCCAACAAATGGAAATAAATATTCCCTCCGACCCACTCATATTGTCATCTTTTTCTTATTTAGGTGTCCCACTAATATTGTCATCTTCTAAATAAGGAAAATTTTTATCCTTCAAAATCCTTTAAAAATGATGGAACCTATTCACTTTTTATCCTTTTACCATTATTCTTAATCTCCATTCCGAACATTAACATAACAATTTTAGTGGGTCGACAAGAGTATATTGTTCAGACATGAGCTCGATATCGACACACTTATCATAATAGTAGTCTCGAGACGAATCCATAGATACCAATGATACCAAAAGAGCAGCACTTGCATGCGGCAGGTCGCATGCGTCATGCGACCGGATCCAAGTCGGCTTGACCCGGTCTTTATTCTTTTTTCTTTTTTTGACTTTTTTATATTTTTATATTTTTGATTTTTTTTTAATTTCAGCTTTTTCTTCAGCTTCGCCTTCTCCGATTACTAATATAAGGATAATCGTCGGGAAACAATTTAGATTTATTCGGCTCGTTCTGAGGCCTTTAGCTTCCCTCGCTTGAATCTTGACCAAAGAAGAAGCGGCAAACAAAAAAACGAAGAGGCAAACAAAAAAAAGAAGAAAAACACTGAAAATTTAAAAATAAATAAATAAAATCGAAAATAATTAAATAAAATAAAATAAAATAATAATAATAGGCGCGTGTCCCACGCGCGGTCGCATGGGGTGCGGCAAGTCGCATTTATGTTTTTGCGATACCAAAATCGGATACCGTTTTAGTATTTCACAAACCCCCATTTGTAGCCATTATAACACATCACTATATTAAAATTTGGAAAAGGAGCGGTATTCCTCTCCCTATTCAGGCTGTGGGCAGCAGCGCACGTGCGAGCGCGCTCATTGCCCTAGGAGCTCATCCCTCAAGCTCGCAAGCCGTTGGCGAGCGCGGCGCTCGCGAGCTCAAGCTTGATTGAGAGGTCATAACTCTCCACGTGGTGGCCGCTGCCCGCTGGTTGGTCGTCGGCATAACCGTTGCGATCACCAACGGTCACCATTCAAATTATTATTATTATTTAATTCAAAATTCATATATATATATATATATATATATATATATATATATATATATATATATATTCCCTCCACACAAATCACACACTACACTCTCAACACTCTTCTCTCGCAACTTTCATCTCCCACCGGCGGTCATTTTTAAAATTTCTCCGACAGTCTACAAAACTCATAAGAACACGTGTCGAGCATAGGACGAACTCATGTACCATCATCTCACTTCGCTAACTGTTTAAGACATGCGGGCTAAAATGTCTCAACTTCAATAATTCCTCCCATCGACTGAAATTGTCATGTTATTATTTGACACAGATATTATGAATAAGAGTATATAAAGTAGAAAGTGGGTATGTCTCATCACTTTTAAAGAATTTTTGAAGATGACAATATGACTGATATACCTTACTAAGGAAATGGATGATAATATGAGTAAGTCGAATAGAGTACTTATTTATTTGGCAAAAACTTCCCTACAACCGGTTGCATTGTATGCAACCGGTTTTGACCCGCGTTCTAACCGACCCGGATCCGAACCAGCGCTAAAAAAAAAAAAAAAAACCGCCGCCACATATATTATATATTATTATCTGTAAGCATTAACTATGTGATGATATTGGCGGAGTGGTTGGGCGCGAGCCTATATGGCTTTGCTACCTTTAGGCCCACGTTCAAACCTTGGTACTTACAATTTCTTGATTTTTTTTTAAATATTTGACCTATTGGGACACTTTGACGTGCCCCAATTACATGTTTCTCAATATATAATCTATTGGGACACTTTTTTTAATATGTTATTTTAGTTTTTCATTTGTTTTTGTTTGAAAATTATTTGTTTAAATAATATTTGTTAATATACAATTACAATTTTTTTTTTCAAATATATTTTTTAGTTACTTAACTAAAAGTACATGTTGTCATGAATAAAAGTAACAATCGTTGTGGAAATAAGTTATATTTGTGAAACATTACCTTTCTTAATATCAATAATTAAATTTCATCACAACAATAATTACTTGACCGAATCACTAAAAGTACATGTTATCGTGAACAAAAGTACATGCCACTATAGGTGTATTAACGAGAGACTGACTTCTCTGAGAGATCAACTGAGAGATACTCAAAGACTTCTTGCTAACCAGCTGTTGAATGAGGAACTAATTGCTGAAGAGAGGAAACTCCTGCAGGAAATTGAGAAATGGAGCACAATAGAAGAAAACATATGGAGACAGAAGTCTAGAGTTGACTGGATAAGATTGGGGGATTCCAATACAAGATACTTTCATGCCTATGCAAAGGCAAGGCAGGCAGGGAAAGCCATCACCCTCCTGATAAGAAATGATGGGACTAGATGTGATACTCAGATGCAAATCATGGAGGAGGTGAGATCCTTTTATGTAGGATTGATGGGTAGTGCAGCAATGGAATTACCAATGGTTGATAAAGCAGTCATTGCAAGAGGGAATCTATTGTCTTCATTGCAAAAACAATTTCTCTGTTCCGATTTTACATCTGAAGAAATAAGAAGAGCTCTATTTAGCATGGATTCTTTAAAAAGTCCTGGAATAGATGGCTATAATGTTTTCTTCTTCAAGAAAACTTGGAACTTAATTGGACAGGATATTTGTTTAGCAGTCAAGGAGTTTCAAAGAACTGGATTCATTCCAAAAGCAGTCAACACTACCTTGATCTCTTTGTTGCCAAAAAAGCCAAATGTCAGCTCTATAAGAGAGTATAGACCTATAGCATGCTGCTCAGTGATCTATAAAATCATTTCAAAGGTCTTGGCAAACAGAATTCAAACAGTACTCAGCTATTTGATTAGTGAGAATCAAGCTGCATTTGTAAAAGGTAGGTCCATCTTTGACAACATACTATTGAGTCATGAGTTAATTAAAGGCTATACTAGAAAGAACATCTCTCCTCGTTGCATGATAAAGATAAATATTCAGAAGGCCTATGACTTAGTGGAATGACCTTTTTTGAAATATTTGATGCTAGAAATGGGATTCCCTCAACAGTTTGTACTGTGGATCTTAGCTTGTCTGGACAGTGTGAGCTATGTGATCAATGTAAATGGTGAATTAACTGCTCATTTTCAAGCCAAAAGAGGTCTCAGACAGGGTGACCCGATATCTCCATACTTATTTGTAATCTGCATAGATTACCTACACAGGAACTTGATAGAATTGAGAGCAACACAAGGGTTTAAATTCCACCCAAGGTGTAAAAAATTTGAACTGATCCAATTGAGCTTTGCACATGATTTGTTGCTGTTTTCTAAAGGCGATATTGATTTTGTAAGAGAACTAATGAGAGTATTTGAAAAGTTTTCAGTAGCCTCAGGACTCAAGACTAATCAATAAAAAAGCAATATCTACTTTGGTGGAGTTTCTCAAAGGATGCACGAGGAAATCTTGAGAAAATTTGGTATGATCAAAGGGGAGTTGCCTTTTCGATATCTGGGGGTTCCTTTATCCTCCAAAAAGTTGTCGACTATACAATGCCAACCGTTAATTCGCAAGATCCTTGAAAGAATGGATTGTTGGTCGGCTAAGCTATTGTCATATGCAGGAAGGGTCCAGCTCATCAAATCTGTTATCTTTGGAATGCAAGCATTTTGGTGTCAAGTCTTTCTTATTCCTCAGAAAGTGATAAAGCTTATTCAAGCAGCATGTAGGACCTTTCTGTGGACAGGTAAATCTGAAGTTTCTAAACGAGCATTAGTGGCTTGGGATCAAATTCAGCAACCAAAAACAGCAGGAGGTTGGGGAATTGCAAACATGAAAATCTGGAATCAGGCAGCTATTTGTAAGTTTCTTTGGTGTTTGTCTCAGAAAAAGGATAAGATATGAGTGAAATGGATACATGAATATTAGATAAAGTAGCAAGATCTTATGTCCATGTCCATACCTCAACAAGCATCATGGGTAATCAGGAAAATATTGGAGGCTCGAAGATACTTTGTGCAATCTGGAGGGAATTCTAACATGCTTTCACACTCTACATTCTCTATTCAGAGGATGTATTCAGTGCTATGTGGAGAGAGACAGGCTGTGGGATGGAATAAACTGCTTTGTTGTAACCCTTCTACACCAAAGAGCATATTTATCACCTGGTTGGCAATGCTTGGGAAACTGGTTACATGTGATAATGTGGCGAAAATTGGAGTGGTGGTTGATCCATATTGTAGGTTGTGTGAAGGAGCAGATGAGACTATTGCACACTTGTTCTTCCAATGCTCTTTCTCCTCTAGCATATGGAATGAGATGAAGACATGGGGAGGCATAACTAGACAGACTATGAGTTGGGATGAGGAAAGAGAGTATCATTCGTCTCATTGTCGTTCTAAAACGATAATACAGCAGTTCTATAGGCTACTCTTCTCTGTGGTAATTTATGCAGTGTGGAAGGAAAGGAACGCAAGGAAATTTCAAAGTCGAAATATGACAAAGGAGCAGGTCATTAAGCTTTGTAAGGAGCAGGTGATTTGGAGATGCACTACTCGTCCTAAGCTAGCTTGCATGCTAGAAAAGTTGCCTTAGACTGTAGCATGAGGATTTTGAGTTTGAGTTGTACTGGTTTGTCACTTCCGAAGCTGATAATAAAATCATTTAATTACCAAAAAAAAAAGTAATATTTGTGAAACATTACCTTTCTTAATATCAATAATTACATTTCATCATGATAATAATTACTTGACCAAATCACTAAAAGTACACGTTATCATGAACAAAAGTAAATATTATTCTGAAGAAAAGTAACATTTGTGAAACATCACCTTTCTTAATATCAATAAGTACATTTCATCACAATAATAATTACTTGATCAAATCACTAAAAGTACACGTTGTCGTATATAAAAGTAAATATTATCGTGAAGAAAAGTAATATTTATGAAACATTACCTTTCTTAATATCAATAATTACATTTCATCATGATAATAATTACTTGATCAAATCACTTAAAGTACCCGTTGTCGTACATAAAAGTAAATATTATCGTGAAGAAAAGTAATATTTGTGAAACATTACCTCTCTTCATATCAATGATTACTTTTTCATAACGACAACAATTATTTAACAAAATAACTTAAAGTACATGTTGTCGTGAATAAAATTAACAATCGTTGTGAAAAAAATAATATGAATAATTATTTTTAGTCACGACAATACTTAATCAAATAACTAAAATTACACGTTGTCGTTAATAAAAGTAAATATTGTCATTAAGTAAAGTAATATTTTTTATTAAATATTTTTAATAAAAAATATTTAAAGAAAAAAGAAAATAATAAGTAATTAAAAAAATCTGAAAAAAAAAACTGAATAATAGGTAGGACACACAATATAATAAAAATGAAAAATTAAAAAAGAAAATCAGAAAACGAAATAAATAAATAAATAGAAATAATGCTTTAAAGTAGTAAAACAGCATGCATATAAATAAATGTTTCTACCTAATTGAAACAAAAGCCATTGCTAGCCTAACGGTAACAAGCTTACATTTAAAGTTTTCACTCAGCGTAGACCCGAGTCCGAAGCTCTTTGGGAGCAGATTTGCCAATTTTTTTTTTTTAAATGAAGATAGCTATCAGGTCGGGTTTTCGGGCGTGTCGGGCTGGGTGAAAACCGGTTGCATTGTATGCAATCAGTTGCACCCAAATCCATCATTATATATTTTATTTTTTTGAGTTTACACACGCACACGCATGATTCAAACCCCTGACCTATTGGTTGAAGGTGAAGCGTCTTACCGCTTGATCTGCACTTCGTTGTCATAGAGTACTTATTTATTACTCTCTTTATATTATTACAATAAGTCCATTTGATAAGGCATAGATGTTAGCGCATCCAGCCAATACTTCGTTGTCATAGAGTACTTATTTATTACTCTCTTTATATTATTACAATAAGTCCATTTGATAAGGAATACATGTTAGCGCATGCGTATTGACTGGCTCATCCGTCGGCTCGAGCCCACTTTTGAATGAGCCAGATCGATAACGAGTCAAGTAAAAATGAGCATGACTCATGCATGGCTCAAGAGGTATTAATGTGGGTGCGTGCACGCGAAAAAAAAAAGACTATCGAAAATTTTCAAAAAATAAGGCATGGTTTGATGGTTGAGCTTCATTTGATAGCCCTGATGACAAAGGATTCAAAATCTATTAAGAACACTTTTTTTTGGGAAAAAAAATTTGATCTCCTTTTTTCTATCTTCTTTTCTTAATTATTTTTATTTTTTGCATTTACTTTAGGGGAATTGGTCAAATATAGCCACTTGACAAAAGAAAAGTGCAAATATAGCAATTTTTTTAAAAACGATCAACTATGGCTATGCATACACGACCAATATTCACGACCATGCATGTTGGTCATGTATGCATGTCGTGTATTCTGATATAGTCGTGTATGTTAGTCGTGTATGCAGGTCGTGTATGCTGATATAGTCATGTATGCTAGTCGTGTGTGCATTATTGTGTATATTGCTATGGTCAGCATACACGACCATGTATGTTGGTCGTGTATGCATGATCATATTTGATCGTTTTTAAAAAAATAGCTATATTTACATTTTTCTTTTGCCAAGGGGCTATATTTGCACTTCTCCCCATTACTTTATCCTTTTTTTCTTCATTCACTTTTTTTTCACCTTCTTTCTCGCATTCTTGATTGTGTTTTCTTTCTTTTTCTTAATTTCATTTTTCAATCTGTTTCTTAATTGTTTTTTTTTTCTTTTTCTTTATTATATTTCTTTCTTTTTACATTAATGTAATTATCTTATATTTAATGTAATGACCCAAACTATACATGTTTATACTAAATAATTCATATTTTTACTATTGCATTAAATTAACCAAAACTATCAAAACTTTACATTATTATGACCTTCATTAGTTGCTCTAAACGGAGCTGCTAAACATGCTTTTTTTTTAAATAAACAACCCACTTTGTTTTTCGCGCACTTTTTGTAATATTTATTAACATATAACTCGTTTCATTATTCTCTCTACACCTCTTAGATGGTTATCAATTTTGAGTAGTCATAACTCGTATTCCAACAAGAATATAGCCAATATATCATACGATAAAAAGATGAAATATTTCACAAACAAAGCGTTAACAAGACATGACCTTAAACATAAAGGTTTTTTTTTTCTTTTTTGCAATTGTTTTTTGGATCCACAAAATACAAGTTAATAATACTTGTTGCTCATTACTATTAGAGGTAATATTACAAAATAGCACTTTTTTTAACAAAAAATGCTAAAATGTCACTTACAAAATAAAAGTGTCCAAATAACACTTTAGTTTGTAAAAAGTCTATTATACCCTTAATGAGAATACAAGAAGCCTATCTTTAATTTGAATCATACACGAAGACTAACTTCATATATGAATTTCCGACGGTAAAATTTTCCGATGCCGACAGTGGCGCAGTGGTGCGATCGCCGGCGAAAAATTTTCGGCTAAAATTTGAATTATACACGAAGCCTAACTTCATGTATACAACATACATGAAAACTAATCTTCGTGTATGCATCATACATGAAAACTTTCTTCGTGTATGATACAATTTTGAAATGTTTGGCGGCAAAAATTTTCGTGTATGATGCATACATGAATGTTAGTCTTCGTGTATGATGCATACATGAAAGTCAGGCTTCGTGTATGATGCATAAATGAATGTTAGTGTTCGTGTATGATACATACATGAAGTTAGGCCTCGTGTATGATTCAAATTTACGCTGGAAATTTTTGTGTATGATGCATACATGAATGTTAGTCTTCATGTATGATGCATATATGATGCATACATGAAGTTAGGCTTCGTGTATGATGCATACATGAATGTTAGTGTTCGTGTATAATGCATACATGAAGTTAGGCTTCGTGTATGATTCAAATTTTTGCCGTAAAATTTCACAGAAAATTTTGGCCGGGAATTTTCGCCGAAAATTTTCGTGTATGCTGCATACATGAATGTTAGTCTTCGTGTATGATGCATACATGAAGTTAGACTTCGTGTATGATTCAAAATTTTGCCGGAAAATCTTCGTGTATGATTCAAATTAAAGTTAGCCTTCTTGTATACCTATAACGATATAAAAGGGTTTATATCTTTTTATAAGGGTATAAAAGTCATAAAAATAAAAAAAGGGCTATTATGACTCTTTTTTTTTGAAAGTGACATAATTCATCTTTAACTCTTGAGAAAGTCTATTTCAACTTTTCTCTCTTACTATTAACCCCCACCCCCCCCCCCCCCCCCCCCACCCCAAGAAAAAAACGTCATTTTTGCAAAAAAAAAACATTAATAATGAAATTCTTCCCTTCAACAACGGTGGTCCTACACCCTATAGTGTGGGTCCTGATCATACGCAGCGCCTTGTTTTAATAGAATATGATGGTTGTGTCGTGATTAATTTTAGATGATGGAGTAGGAAGGGATATTAGGATTCATCTTTTCTGTATCTCACTTTCATTTGAAATAATGTAATTTTTTTTATAACATGGTGCCTCGTAAGTAAGCTAATGTACGGCTCCGTTTGAAGTAACCAACAAAGGTCATAATAATGTAAACTTTTGATAGTTTGAATTGATTTAATGTAATTGTAAAAGTATGGGTTATTTTAGTGTAATCAGACATAGTTTGTGTTATTTTGATGTATTTAGCTTTTTTCTTGTTTATGTTTAATGTAATTTCATTTCATTTTAATTACATATATGTTGTTAATCTGCATGAAAAACATGCATTAGTGTTTGATTGAAGAAGAAGGATCCATCTGCAATTGATATTCTTTCGGAGGGACTATTTTGCAAAGGTGGAAGGGCTTAGTTGCAAAGGGTTCAGGGACGGAAGGGTTAAGTTGCAAAGAGGTGATTGTGAGTTGGCTGATTTAATCTTCGCCGTTGATTTGGATGGTGTAGATTGAATCTGGCAAGGGGAGTTAGTTATAACTAACTCAGCTCATCTTTATCATTTGAACGAGTTTTAGCAGAGGAGAGATAGGCTAGATAGAGTAATAAGTTTCTTTCCGATTCTATTCTTCTTTGTAATCGATGTTGGATCGTTGAATAGAAGGGTTACTCTTCTTGGCCCGTGACATAGTTCCTTTGTGAGTGAACCACGTTACATCGTTGTGTGATTTGTTTTTAAATTCGTTTCTACTTTCGTCGTGATTTCTGCAATAATTCCTAACAAGTGGCGTCGTCTGTGGGAAGCGGATCCACGGCGATTACTGCGGCGAGATCATTCAAAGTTTGAGGAGATCTACTGCGGAGTGCAAGGAATTCTTTATTTGAATTCCTCATCAGAATTTTGGCCGGAGGAAGTAGATTGCATTTTTCCAGATGACGACAACGAAGATGGAGACGAAGAAATTTACCGGAAAAAATGATTTCGGGTTATGGCGAATTAAGATGCGTGCCTTGTTGATGCAGCAAGGCTTGGCATCAGCGTTGAAGAAAGATAATGAATCTTCTTCAACTGCAGATCTGACGAAGGAAGGAGATTCCAAGGAGAAAATCGTTGCGTCTGTGGTCAAGGCTGAACTCAAGAAGGCGGAGATAAGGGAAAAAGCTCATAGCCTGATCATCTTGTGCTTAGGGGACAAGGTTATCAAAGAGGTAGCCAAGGAGAAATTTGCGGCAGCGGTTTGGGCCAAACTTAAGTCATTGTATATGACTAAGTCACTGGCCAATAGGCTGTATCTGAAACAGCGGTTGTACTCATTCAAACTGGTGAATGACAAACCCTTGGAGGACCAGCTGGAGGCATTCAACAAAATCGTTGACGATCTAGAGAATGTTGATGTCAAGATAGAGGATGAAGATCAAGCAATCATACTTCTAAATGCCTTGCCATCTTCTTATGATCACTTGAAAGACGCGATGTTGTATGGAAGAGATAGTGATATCTCTGTGGAAGAAGTGCAGTCAGCATTAAAGGCGAAGGAACTAGAGAAGCAGTCATCATCATCAACACAGAAGCAAGAAAAAGTTGGTGATGGACTTTCTGTGAAGCAGAAGTTTGAAAAGGGGAAATTCAAGAAGAACAAGAAAGGTCAGAAGAAGAATAAGTTCAAGAAGTCCTCCAAGGATTCTGCAGAAGATGAAGATGGTTGTTACCACTGCAAGAAACCTGGTCACTGGAAGCGTGATTGTCCTATTTAGAAAAAGAGCCAAAACCAGACCGGCAAAGAAGGTAAGCCAAATCCACCTAATACTGAATAGTGTGATGTTGCTGAAGCTTTAAGTGTTATAGAACATCATGTGAGTAGTCATTGGGCCTTGGATTCTAGTTGTTCTTTTCATATGTGTCCACATGAAAGTTGGTTTTATGAATTGAATTTTGATTTAACTGGAGCTGTTTTACTAGGAAATGATCAATCATGTTCAGTGAAAGGTTTAGGCAGTGTGAAACTTAAGTTGCATGATGGAACTTATAAAATCTTGCCTGAAGTTAGATACATACCATCTCTTAAGAGAAATTTGATATCTCTTGGTCAACTTGAAGAAAGAGGTTATGACTGGAATTCTATCAAGGGAGGTGTGGTGGTTAGAAGGCAGACAAAATCATCATGGGAGGTAGGTGATGTGAATACTGTGGTGAGAAATGATTCAATTCTGTGGCATAAGAGAATGGGGCATGCCAGTGAGAAGAGTTTGAATCATTTGAGGAAGCAAGGCATCATTGACGGTGAAAGTCCATTCAAGTTAGATCAGTGTGTGCTTGGAAAAAGCACTGCATCACCTTTTGGTGAAGGAAAGCACAACTCAGAAGCTCCATTGGACTGTGTACATTAAGATCTATGGGGTCCAACCAGAACTGAAAGTCTTGGCAAAGGAAAGTACTTCATGACTATTATTGATGATTATTCAAGAAAGCTATGGTTGTATATTCTGAAGGAAAAGACTAATACTGAGACAATGGACAGGTTCAATGAGTGGTTGAGTGAAGTAGAGACTGAGAAGAGCACTAAATTGAAATATCTCAGAACAGACAATGGCTTGGAGTTTGTTTCTAGAGATTTTAATGAGCTGTGTACCAAAAAGGGAATCAAAAGGCATAGAACTGTCATGGCACACCTCAGCAGAATGGTGTGGCTGAAAGAATAAACCGTACCATACTTGAGAAGGTAAGGTGTATGTTATTTGATGCAGGCATGTCAAAGAAATTCTGGGCAGAAGCTGCAGTCACTGCTTGTTATCTAATTAACAAGTCACCCTCTTCAGCTATAGGATTTAAGACACCTGATGAGATTTGGTTTAGAAAACCTTCTAGTTATTCTCATTTAAAGATCTTTGGAAGTAGAGCTTATGCTCACGTAAGGCAAGATAAGCTAGAGCTAAGAGCACTCAAATGTGTAATGTTGGGTTACCCTAAAGGAGTGAAGGGGTATAAACTGTGGTGTACTGATCCAAGGATGGGAAAAATCATTATCAGCAGAAGTGTTGTGTTTGATGGAACACAAATGCCATATTTGCAGAGTGCTAGCTCATCTAGTGAAGTGCAGGTTTCTGAAAATGGTGTTGACTTGATTCAACTGGAGCATTCAGTAGATGGAGATGTCAGAAATGCTTATTTGGGTGGAGCTGAGGATTCTAGTACAGATTTATATGGTAGTGCCAGTAGAGAAGATGACTTGTCTAGCTATCAGTTGGTCAGGAACACGCAGAGAAGGACAAATATGAGAGCACCACAAAGGTATGGAGATATAGAAATGGTATATTTTGCATTGTGCACTGCTGAAGAAGTTGTGTTAGAAGAACCTAAGACTTATTCTGAAGCTATGAGGAGTCCAAGAATTCCTATACTTATAGGAATAATGACCACGCTTATTACCCTAGGTAATATGGGCCGCACTTTTCTTTTGTCTCCAATTAATTAATCTAATAGTCCAACTATTAATTAATTAATATATCCAAAACTATATTTAATTAATCCTAAACCATATTTCTTTCAATCTCCCACTTGGTCTAGCATTGGGTATCAATATCACGCACTAATCTTGCACCCTTGAGCAGATCAACAAAACACATATTGTGTGACCCTATAGGCCTCCATTATCGATGATAATCAAATTAGTCTATACAAAACTCCTAGACGGCGTTGTATAGCGACCTCTATATATGAAGAACGTTTACGCAGATTTTGTAAACTTTACTTTATATGAAGTTTATGCAATATCCTTTCATTCACGAACCACTCGATTAAGCCTAGGATCTGTCATGTGTCTATCCAAATAGCTTAATCAATTTATCTCATCTTTATTATATGACCCATTTGATCATATTCAATTACTTTAATTGAATATATCTTTTGCATTGGCCAATGACTTAATGGGCAAATAATATAGAGAAAATGAGTGTTCTTCTCAAATTTCCAATCGAGGAATGAATCATATTCTTGGCTCAACTACCATTTTCATTTGCCTCACAATGTACCCAACACAAGCCGTATCTACCCTTTTCAGAGTGCAAGCTTTGTACTTGGTCAAAGTACACCACTTTACAAATAAAATGAATAATGACCTCAAGTAAAAGGACTGTTACATACTCCACATACTAATAAATCATAGACACTAGAACAAATGATTTAATAGTAGGGTATACCAATACTCTCCAAAGTATCCATGTGTCCATCACGAGTATCTAATATCTCATAGTCGTGAGACTAACTACATTCTCAAAGAATGTGATGCAGACCACATGCCAACCTATAACATATTATCAATATCTCAATCTTGATAATCATTGGTTAGGGCATTTTAGAGTTAAACTAAATCATTAATGTCTCACACCATTAACGACAGTGCTAACTCATGGGAACAAGTATAAGAATAATAACAAACAATCAAAATAATTATTCAAATAAATGCACAAGCCCACAAAAGAAATCAAATTTATAAATAAATGCGATCAAGTATTTATGTCTCAATACAAAATTGTTTCTAAGACATACTAACTTTAAACTCCCACTGACTTAAAGTCAATTACCAACATATCTAATACCCAAATTCTCAAAATGTCCATTGTGTTTTGCTATACACAATGGCTTGGTAAATGGATCAGCTAGGTTATTGTCAGTATGTACTCGTTCTAATTTCACATCGCCCTCTCTATTATTTCTCTGATCAGATGATACTTTCTCCTAACATGTTTGTTTATGTTCGTGGCTCTTGGTTCATTTGCTTGCGCAATTGTGCTATTATTGTCACAATACAAATGTATAGCACTATCGGCACTTGGAACAACACCTAGTTCCTTCACAAACTCTAACAAATAAACAGCTTCCTTGGCAGCTTCAGATGCAGCAATATACTCGGCTTCGGTGGATGAATCGGCAAGTGTCTCTTGTTTGGAACTATTCCAGCTTACTGCCCCACCATTTAGAACAAAGACATAGCCAGACTGAGATTGCAGGCTATGAAAGAGGAGGATGGATGCATTACTGAAGAATGGCACTTGGATTTTGGTTTTGAAACCAGTTAATGTCAAGCCAGTCAATTGCAAATGGCTTTATAAGAAGAAGGTTGAGCATGTTGGTGTTGAGTCAATCAGAGATAAAGCTATGTTGGTGACTAGAGGTTTTACTCAGAAGGAGGGAATTGACTATAGTGAAGTATTCTCTCCTATGGTGAAACATACATTAATTAGAATCTTACTTGCAGTTGTTGCTCATTTTGACTTGGAATTGGAACATATGGATGTTAAAACTGCTTTTCTACATGGTGACTTAGATGATAACATTTATATGGCTCTGCCTGAAGGTTTTATCAAGTCTAGTTCTGAGGACAAGGTTTGTTTGCTTAGAAAAAGTCTACATGGGTTGAAATAAAGTTCAAGGCAGTGGTGTAAGAAGTTTGGTGAGAAGATGGAACAAATTGGTTTTGTTAAATCTCAGTATGACAGCTGTGTATTTCTGAAGAAGAAATGAGAGTACACAATAGCTTATTTGTTGATGTATGTTGATGATATGCTTATTGCAGGCAAAGATAAGTCAGACATTAATAAGATCAAGGCTGATCTGAGCATTTTGTTTTGAGATGAAAGATTTTGGTGAAGCCAAGAAGATTCTGGGAATGGATATTGTAAGAGATAGAGCTTCTAGGAAATTATGGTTATGTTAGGAAGATTATGTTCTCAAGATGCTTAAGAAGTTCAATTTGCAGGAATCTAAAGTTATGGCAACACCTTTGGTTGTTCATGTAAAGCTATCAGATGCAGGTAAGCCTCAGAATGTGCAAGAAAGGAAGGAGATGAAAGCTATTCCATATTCTAGCTTGGTTGGTAGTCTAATGTATACCATGGTTTGTACAAGGCCGGATATAACACATGCAGTTAGTGTTGCTAGTAGATATATGGTTGATCCTAAGAAATCACACTGGGAAGCTTTGAAGAAGATTTTGAGGTACTTGAAGGGAACTGCAAGTAGAGGAATTCTGTTTCAAAGTGGTGATGATTTGAAGGATTCAACATTTGTTGGGTATACTGATTCGGATTATACAGCAAATATGGATAATAGAAGGTCTCAAAGTGGATATGTATTCAAGTTGTATGGATCTGCGGTTAGTTGGAAGTCATCACTTCAACATGTTGTTTCCCTATCCATGACTGAAGCTGAGTATATGGCAGCTACTGAGGCAGTAAAAGAAGCAATCTGGTTAAAGGGAATAGTTTCTAATTTTGGTATCAATCAAGATGCAGTTGTGCTGAGATGTGATAGCCAAAGTGCATTGTGCTTAACAAAGCATCAAACTTTTCATGAGAGGTCTAAACACATAGATGTTAGACTTCACTTCATTCGTGATGTTGTTGACAGGGGTGAAGTGATCATGGAAAAGGTTTCTACGGAGGAGAATGCTACTGATATATTGACCAAGGCATTGCCAGTTTTTAAGTTTGTGCATTGTCTTGAGTGGGTGAATGTTTTATCTCAGAACTGAGGTGGAGGTTTGCTACTCTTAATTGGGTAGTATCTGAGTTCGTCTATTCTTCTGAGTTTGTCTGGTTTTCTGAGTTGGCCTCTGATGCTTCTGAATTGGTCTAACATCATTCGGAGAAAAGAAGAGTTGTTTTTTTTTTTTTTGGTGTGTTGTTTCTGCAAAGTAGGTGGAGAATTGTTGTTAATCTGCATGAAAAACATGCATTAGTGTTTGATCGAAGAAGAAGGATCCATCTGCAATTGATATTCTTTCGGAGGGACTATTTTGCAAAGGCGGGATGGCTTAGTTGCAAAGGGTTCAGGGACGGAAGGGTTAAGTTGCAAAGAGGTGATCGTGAGTTGGCTGATTTAATCTTCGCCGTTGATTTGGATGGTGTAGATTGAATCTGGCAAGGGGAGTTAGTTATAACTAACTCAACTCATCTTCTTCATTTGAACGAGTTCTAGCAGAGGAGAGATAGGATAGAGAGAGTAATAAGTTTCTTTCTGATTCTATTCTTCTTTGTAATCGAAGCTGGATCGTTGAATAAAAGTGTTACTCTTCTTGGTCCGTGGACGTAGCTCCTTTGTAAGTGAACCACATTACATCGTTGTGTGATTTGTTTTAAAATTTGTTTCTATTTCTGTCATGATTTCTGCAATAATTCCTAACATTGTAATTTTTGAATTTAAATTAAATTAAAATTCTAAAAGTCAAAGCTAATTCATATGAGTTAGTAAAATGAGCCAAATCAATATATACCACAGTTAGTTCATAATTAAGTGGGTTCGGAGCGTGGTTGAACCAACTTGAGATTCAACCAATGCTGATGCCTTAAGAAAATAAATTATCTATGATAACGTTAAAAAGAAAAAGTAACTTTTTAAGGGTATATCTATCAACTCAAATATGATATGGAAGGGAGTTAGTAGCTTTTTAGATGTATATATATATACATATATATATATATATATATATGATAGTAAAGTATTTCTTATGCTCCCTCCGTCCATGAATAATATGGCTATTTGGGTGCGGTACGGTTATAATAAAAGTTAAGATAATTATGAGTGGAGAAAGAGTTTTAAAAGTGTAGTTGTTAAGTTAGTGAAGAAATGATCCACCTTTGTAAGTGGAGAAAGGAATAAAAAAAATAGTGGTGGAGTCATGTCCCAAAATAGAATAATCATACTATTGGGGGACGAAAGAAGTATATTGTATTTCCATTTTAGAAAGAGATAATGTGGAAAAATAACCATTTTTAAAAGATAAGGATAAATTCTAACCATTAATCTTTAAAAGATAAATACTAACCAACATTACCAAAATATCCTTCCTTATCTTGCTTTTATGAATATATACATGAATAAATATACACATATACATGTATTTGAATACAGAATTAATATTATTTTCTTTTTTCTCTGTCTTGTGATCTTGTCTCTCTCTTTCTCCTCACACACACACACACGCACTAAATCACGACCCACACACACACTTGAAGCTCTTTTCTCTCTCTCTCTTCGACTCCAGCCGCCGTCGCCGCCCTATCATCTCTTATCTCAAATTCATGTCTCTCATTTCCTCCTTCCCTATCTAAACACAAACGCAACCACAACTCTCCATCCGTATCTTCTTCTTCTCCGGCGAAACCACGACCGCCGTCGTCACCTCCGCTGCCTCACCGCTGGAATAGCGGCGACACTTTCTCCCTCTCGTCTCTATCTCTCTAAAACAAAACGAAAGCCCCAATTTGAAGCTCTCAATTCGGTACCCTAGCCCCCAATCGAAAACTCTCATTTATTTGAAAATCGGCATAATTGATACTCGCCGGTGTGATGCTCGCCGAATTCATGACGGATCTCAGGATAATAATTCCTAAATGCGGAGGATTTCCGACGAAACTGATAATGAGGTTTGAGGATATCGTCTCCGGCTTTCTTCTGCCTCTGTATTTCGTGTCCACGGGGCTGAAGACGAACGTATCGAAGATAAAAAGCAGCGATGAGTGAGGGCTGCTGGCGGTGGTGATACCGACGGTGTTCACCGGAAAATTTCTATGGATGTTCGCGATGAGCTGATGAGTAGGATTCCGGTGATGTGTAAATTTAATCTCATGTATGCTTTGTTGGAAGGTATACATAATACATGTATGTTAGTGTAGTTAATGTGTGTATTCGTGTATGAACTTGTGTATGCATTCATGTATTCGTGTATGTATTCATGTATGATTCAATGTTATTCTTGTATATATTTATGTATTGTTTATGTATTCGTGTATGTATTTGTATATTCATGTATGTATTCGTGCATTCATGTATGTATGGTTTGTAGTCGTGTATGTATTCGTGTACGGAATAGGTTTTCGTGTGTGTGTGTGTGTGTTGTGTGTGTTTCAATGTATGTGTGTACGCTGTGAGTGCGTGTGTTTTTTTTTTGTGTGTTGTGAGTGTGTGTGTATGTGTTTCTGTGTGAGTGTGTGTGAGTATTGTACGTTACGTGTGTGTGTGATTGTGTGAGTTTTGAGAAATATGAAAAAAAAATATTTGATACTTGAAAACGGTTCGTGTATAAAGTGAGAAAAAGGGTAAGAGAGTAATTTTGTAAAATTTTTTAGTTAGTATTTATCTTTAAAGATTAATGGTTAAAATTTATCTTTGTTTTTGTAAAATGGTTATTTTAACTTTTCGTCTTTTTAGAAAAGTAAACTTAATGAAATAAGACGTATGAATAAGAAAACAAGTTTATTTGAAATGGTACGGAGGGAGTTACTCCAAATTTGGTGTTTCATGATCTTCCTATATATGCCTAAATAGTAAATTACTTATATGCAACACGTCAGTACTAGCTAGGGATGACAATGGGGTGAGTTTGGGGCAATGATTGCTTTTCCATTCCCATACCCACCTCACCAATTAACCCCTATACCCGCCTCTATATTTCATTTAAATCAGGACGGGTTCGGAGCAGGGATTATCCGGCAGGGGAAAGGGTATCCATTGGGTATCTATTTAGAAGTATATATTGTCCAAAATTTAAAAGTTTTATTAGAATTAAGAATATTCTTTGCTAAAATCAAGTTAAAAAAATAGTAAAAGTTAATGATGAAGTCAAAGCATGAAGACAATCTTATTTATAAGCCTCTTTTTTCCTCTCATTTTCGATGTGGGATAAAAAATAGTGAGAGTGGAGGAGAAATGAAGAGAAACAAGTTGTAGACCGTGGGAATAATGGAAGAAAAAAGAGATAAATGAGTTATATAAAGAGATGAGAAAAAGTAATGTACATCTGTTTACTTAATATAATAAGGATTTTTTATTCTCATTGAATTTGAATATCCTCATACCCGCCACATATTTGTCATTCAATTTGACAAATAAAAATATAAGAATTATTCGGGACGGGTTCGAGGTGATGACCTATATCCTTGTACCCGCTCCGTACCCGACTTGGGTATAAAACTTTATACCCATCCCCACCTGTCCCTAAATTGACCCTCATACCGCTCCATTAGAAACGTATCCCAAGAGGAATCGGGCTCATAGATATAATTGTCATCCCTAGTCAATGCTACTTGCTATCTATTATCCCACATTTGGCGTCATTCCATCTTCTACTATTAATTAATTCTTTTATTTAGAGAATTCTACTATTAATTCTTCTAGTCATATCCTCCCTTGAGCTAAGTTTAATTTTGTGATTATGTAGGATTATGATTAATTTTGTTTACTTTATTTGTGACCGAGTTTATATTTAAGTATTAGGATTATACAAAAAAATATGGTATTTAATTTTTTAATCTAATTATTAACAATTATTTTTTATAATTATTTACATGATACTTAAAATTATACTTATAACAGATATTATTAAAATACTAAAAATTATTAGTTGTACACGGATAATAGGAGTTTGTTGTGGAAACAAGTTGATATCATCCCATTAATTATGCTAAAAAAACTACTAAAAGATAATAGTAGTAGTTAAAATCTATCAAAGAAAAGTTAGTTATAAAGGCAAAAGATTCGGCCGGTGCGATTTCCCACTCACAAGATATATTAATGTACCCAAACGGGCCAAACGACTAATTTTGGTTAAGTAAAGCCAAAACTCCCATCAGTAATTTAATTATCATTGACACTGAAAATCACGCTACAAATCAAATTCAACATCAATAAAAAAATACAAAACATACGTCATATGTTTTTTCAAAGTTGAGATTGAATTTTGGCCATGAAAAGAGAAAATGGTTAATATTTCAACGACCGAATAACCACCATCAACGGCAGGTTTAATGGAAAATCTTAATTCACGTTGAGGGGGAAAGCTTTGGAAGATCATTAAGGGCCCTATGCCTGCCGACAAATTAAATTAAATAACATTTTAATCTTCGTTTTATTATGCTGTTGAATCCAAGCGTTATTTCTAGCCCCTTAATTCCTGTTTCAATAATTGCATGCTTTGATTATACTAATGTTGACTCTTAATTATGTGTTTATCGTGTCCATACCAAGAAAATGCGTATCGTGTGTAATCGACCATTCATTATTTTGTAGGAAGAGAATAATTTAAAGTTGCAATTGAGATGCATGCAGGGTAAGATGCATGAACACTCTTTACCAACTAAACTAAGAAAACTACTGACTAATTATTAGGTAAATAAATACGCAATCAAAACAAAAATAAGAAGCTAAGTATTTTTCGGAGCCTTTAAATTTTTTTGAGTCATGCGCGGTCGCCCACTTGCACAAACCGCCCCCTGCATATATAATTATAAATCAATATACCCTAAAAGATTATTTATGGTAACCCAGAGATACTACTAGTTAATTACTATAAGGAATCTATATAATAATATACGAAACAAAATGTCAATTCGAAAAAGCAGAAATCCAAAAATGTGATGCATGTGCAAAATTTAAAGCGTTAACTTTTTGTTATGCAAAAGTTGGTGATTAAGCTATAAATACCACCATCTAGTAGTCATTAATATTATGAACAAGTAAGTATCTACCCTATATTTTCTGAGATACAGCCACCACCCAATTTTACTGCCTATATCGATCTGTGAAATGGCTGTAGCAAGTTTAGGTCATGAATTATGCAAGCCACATTGGCTAATAACAAATTTAATTATAGTGTTTTTGATGTGCAACATATGCCAAAGCTTGAAGCACAAGCATTTCAACTTGTCCACCAAAGCTTTGCACTGGTCGTCTGCTGGCGCCACGTGGTACGGAAGCCCTAATGGTGCTGGAAGTGATGGTACGTACATCATTCCCTTAAATACCGTGGTGTGCATGTGTGTGTAAATTAATAGTATGATAATTGGACACGTGCAGGAGGCGCGTGTGGATATGGAAACCTTGTATCGCAAGCTCCATTTGCTTCCATGGTTACTGGAATCGGCCCCTCCCTTTACAATTCAGGCAAGGAATGTGGAGCTTGCTATATGGTAAAATTAAATTAAATCTTCTCCTCTCCATTATACCTTTTTTTGGCAAATTGCAATTCCCGTTTCTTTGAGGAAGAGAAGGGAAAAAAAGAGTAGGAAAATAAAAAGGGGAAAAATAATGACGTTGAATTTAAAAATTGTACGAATAAACTTTAAATTACCTTTGTTCTTTTACATTTCCCCTTTAATTGGAGTGGGTAGGCTAGATAGTGTTGAATAGTATTAGTAGTTTGTAGTTTGTAGTTTGTAGTGGACTGAATTGAATTAGGTGCGCGCAGATAAAATGCAGGAAGAATCGATGGTGTTCGCGTAAAATGGTACGGGTGGTGATAACGGACTTTTGCCCGGGAGGAGTATGCGTATCTGATGCAGCACATTTCGACCTCAGCGGAACAGCATTTGGTGCCATGGCCCTCCCTGGCCATCAACATAATCTTCGTGATGCTGGCCTCTTACAAATCCGATTTGCACGGTACGTACGTATTTATATCATGCAAAAACAAAAACAAAAACAAAAACAAAAACTTGCTTGTATATATATACTACTACTACTACTTAAATCTATAAATAATACCACTATATATGTTTTGAAAATACGTACTAACCAGATGGTAGTATGCATATTATATTAGTGTTCCATGCGACTATTCGGGAAAAACCATCGCGTTCCACGTGGACCAAGGGTCGAACCCCAACTACATCGCGGTGGTGATTGAGTTTGAGGAAGGGGACGGGGACCTTGGGCGAGTGGATCTACAGCAAGCAAGCCCTAGTGGAAGTGGTGAATGGTTAGAAATGGATCAGTCATGGGGCGCAGTGTGGCAGCTAAACCCAGGATTCAACCTTAACCCGCCTCTTTCAATTCGCCTCATTTCTCACTATTCACTCCAAACTCTTGTCGCAAAGAATGTCATCCCAATTGGCTGGACCCCTGGTGCAACTTATCGATCCCTCGTTAATTATCTTTAAATTAATTTAAATACACTTAATAATTTTCTGCAGGGTTTAATATTCGACTGTATATATTGATTAGTACTAGCTAGTGTCAAATGTTATCATTTTGGTGACATCTTTTTTCTTTTGGTTGTTGTTGTTGTCTTCTATATATTTTGGGGAATAAAAAACACCAATGTTGTGAAGTAAGCTTAATAGTAGTATAAGTTTTGAGCCTTTTGGCCGCCCTCGGGGACAAGCTTAGAGTTGTGTGTCGTCTCCAATATTATTTACATTTTGTAACGTGGGATACCAACCCAATGCCATATATTTCTTCCACCAAATATTTAATTTGTATGAATTTTCTTACTGTTTAATGCCGGTTACTTTCATATAATATTGTGCTGTCCTAGTAATATATGTCAAGTAATACCAAATTACGTGACATCATGATAAAAGATCAACCTTAAATAATTTAGTATTTACAATTATATAAGCAATTGATTATATTGTATCACATGCACTTGAATGAATGCTCAAGGTGGTGCTGCTGCTGCTACTAATAATAATAATAATAATAATAAATTTTTTAATTGCAGATAAGCTTCGGAGTTCGAAGAGACGAATCTCAAAATTCATATCACGAAAGTTAACCATGAAACTACAACTAAATAACTGGCAAGTTTTAATAAATGTAGGAGGAACTCTCTTTAGTGCGAACGATCACCCTTTTACATTGACTATTTTTTTAATTAAATAATATAGATTCTATTTGAGAATTAATAAATTGTAATTGAAATTAATAAATCTAATTTAAGATTATTAAATCACAACAAGAGAAAGAATTGAAAGAAATATTAAAAATTGATAAACGAGAAAAACAAAAATAAAAAAATGTGCACACACACTGGCCAAAAACTGAAAAAACGAGCGCCTGACATGCGTTTGTAGCGCATTCACTAAATGCAATCAATCGCTCAGTGATAACTTTTTGTATGCAACAACACATGATAGATAGTTCTTTTTGCTTGCAACTATGATAGCCGACGCACTAGCTATATAAATTTTTACATACCTCTTTTTTCATCTTGCTCCATGTTCTAATCTTTTGCTTGTTATCACTTGATATTGTAGTTTATTTAGGTATTCTTGAGATGCATATTTCCTTAATTAGGTAGCAACTAGCAACATCTTGTACAATTTCTTATAATTCGAAGAATCTTTCGACAAGTTGAGTCCATGAAATGCATCTTAAGTTTTAAAATATCAAAATTAAAATTAAAAGATTTCAAGTAAATATTGTTCTTTCATATTCGATAAATCATCAGTTATAAAATCTATACCTATTATAAATGAGCGGATTCTTACAAAATTTGATTTGCCTAATATATCCTTATTATTATATTTATTTTAAGGGCAATAATCTATAATAGATTTATTATAAATATTATAAATAAAAATATAGTCCTACTCCTTTTACAATTTTTTTTTATTATAATATAATAATACAGTCATACTCCTACTATAATTCGACTTAATATATTGATTTATAATGTACTACTACATGTTTAATTACTCAAAAGTGAAAGAGAAAAGTATATGCATTTTGATAGCTCGACATTACATTATTGTACTGTAATTATATTATTTTTTGTAATTTGTTTTTTTTAAATTATTATTTAATTTGATTATGAAGTACCTATAGGTCTGTAGCCATGATTCTTATGACGAGAGTCAAGAATTTAGTTGTTGATAAATTAATTTAATAGCTTTAAAGCATAATATCGTACTATGCAATAAAACTGAATGAAATCGAGCATGACTGATGTAATTGTGCTTCAACATTTGGGCTTTGATCTTGCATATTTGAAAAATTGAAAAT
The DNA here is from genome assembly GCA_029490685.1 of Schizonepeta tenuifolia. Lineage (NCBI taxonomy): Eukaryota > Viridiplantae > Streptophyta > Magnoliopsida > Lamiales > Lamiaceae > Schizonepeta > Schizonepeta tenuifolia. Next base: position 41,204,136 of record CM055958.1, on the reverse strand, counting down.
CTTTATCATAATTTCTCAAGTATTAAAATAAAAATAATATTAAAAATTTAAAATAAAATTTTGATATTGGCTACTATTTTTCAGTCACACTAGAATGAAAGGGGTGATCTCGTAGTTCAAAATAGGTTCTTGGAGATTTGTAAGCAGTTTAACGGTTTTGATTAGTGGAGAGATTATCTACGTAAGTGCTCACAAATAATCACTAGCATATTAATCTTTGATATATATATTTTCATAAATGAAAATATTTTATTTTTTCTAACTTACCGGATTATGAAGTATATTTAGCTACTATGGTTCGTAAATGGAGTATATAAACTAATGATTGATAAATTAATTCTATAACTTCAAAAGCATCCCATAGACAACGATAAAAATGAATTTACAATTTGGTGTAGAAAATCTGAGTAATTAAATCTATATTTAGTGGTAAACACGATCTCAACCAAATTAAAGTTGAAATAGTACATGACAATTGATTTTTTTCATCTTATCGTTGTAATAGTTAAAGTTTAATTTTAAATAATCATGAATATATGTAAATATAATGTAAATTATATATATATACTAGACTTTAAAAAGAAAATAGAGTTAACGAAAATAAGTGCTAGAAATTAACACTTAATACTTGAGACACTTAAAATTTATTAAACTCCTTATCATTATGTATTATAAAATTATTTAACTATATAGATACGAAAATCATTAAAGAGATAAACATAATATTTTAGAATATTACTTTAATTTAATCATTCAAAGGCCACAGTATTTTGCATTTTTTTCTTTATTGTTAATATTTTAATATTCAAATATTTTGTTGGTTAATTGTAAATGGAAATCTCAAACATAGATATTCTATAATAATAATTCCCTTTTACTTTCAGAGTACGAGTATGTATATTATGGTTTGTGATTTTAAAATTATTTTCACAAACTATATTGGGGACAACTTTTTTACATATGATTGGAACACCATAATGTGCATTTTGATTCTTCTAAGTAAGTACTAAGATCTTTATTCAAATTAATTAAATTATAGTAGATCTTCTTTACAACCATCGTAATTTTTTTTTAAAATTGTACACAAAATAGAAGAGATATATATTTAAATTATAGTAGATGAATTTGCTTATTTTAAGGTCTACATAAAGATCTATTTCTTTTTATACATTTCCTATCGTTCTCGCTGCCTCGAATCCTTTAATTTATTTCAATACTAGGTAAAAATATTAACATGAACTTGTTTTCAAATACAATACGCTATAATTTGGAAGGAGATCAAATAGGTTTGGGGTTGGTATGAATAATAAAATTATTTGTTAATCAGGATTTGAAATGAGTATTTGTAGAGATAATTTAACGAATTTGAATTTGAAAAATTATTGATGAGATGTACAAGACCCATTATCATTCCTATTTGCACCTACTTGCTACTAATTATTAAAGCTAATACTTAGTATTAATAATATATATTACAATTTTTTTTTTTTGCAAATATGTGTAATAAATTAATTATTTTAAACAAGAGGTTATACGTGCAACGCACGTATCACTCTACTAGTATTATCTTAAAAGTCGAAAGACTTAGGTTGTGGGTAGCGGCGCGCTCGCGCGTTGCCCCAGCGAGCGCACTAGCCGAGCTCGCCCATCACTGCCGAGCGCCGCGCTCGCGCGCTCAAGCTCGATAGAGCGAGCCTGCGCTCTCTCACGCTCGACGCCACGTGGTGGCCGCTGGTTGGTCGCCGGCATAGCCGTTGCAATAGCCAACGGTCACCATTCAAATTTTTTTTTTCCTCTCCACCCACAAATCACATACTATACTCTCTATTCTCTCTTCTCCACACTCTTTTCTCTCACCTAGGCTCCCAAAACCGGCGGTCACCTTCTCCGGCCAAGCCCTCCGGCGATCACCTTCTCCGTAAAAAAAAAAGAAATGGATCCAAACGCCAATTTCAACTCCAATTGGTCATTCGCCGAAGATTCGCCGAGCCCCAACCCCTCTCGTCCATCCCCTCGACAAAATTTGTATTCTCAAATACCCCAACAAGATTTATTCTCGTCGCCTCCGGCCTTCGCTCCACAATTTCCCACGGCGGAAGCCTACGTTCCTCACTTTCCGGCGGGTGCCTTTGCACCGTTTCAAGGCTTCGGAGCTGCCAATGTCGCCCCCTCAATGTCGCCAATGAGCACCAGCTACCCCACGCACCCTGCGCCGTCGCCCGAAGATTTCAACTCGGCGGTGAATTTGGACGCCGACGGCGACAAGGTCCAAGTCACGTCACCGGCAAAGAGGAAGGGGAAGAAGGCGAAGGCCTCCGACAGTGGTCGTCGTGGTGGCCGCCGAGGAGGCGGTAGGACGGCTGCGGTGGAGTTGGTGGATTCGTCTTCCGAAGGCGAGGACGGGCCGGCAGGATACACTGAGGTCGAGACCGAGGTCTTGGCTCGGTGTTGGATCGACATCTCCCAAGACCCCATCGTCGCCAACGGCCAAAAGATAGATTCGTATTGGCGCCGCATTTTGCAGCGTTACCGCGAGCTCCGTCCCAAAAACTCATCGAAGAGGAACCCGTCAAAGCTTCGCTACCATTGGGATCGAGTGAAGATCATCTTAATGGAATTCCAACAAGTTTACAAGGAGTGCGAGATGGCAAGTCGGAGCGGTGAGAGCAGTGAGGACATTTTGTCCAACGCTCTCAATGCATGGCAAGAGGCGAAGAAAGCTGCTTTCAAGCTCTTGTCGACGTGGCGGGTAGTTAAAGATACGCCGAAATTTGCCATGGTCTACTCCGCAAAATACACGATCGAAACGGTGGCAAAGAGAACGAAGACGGGCAAAGATGGGAGCTACACCACTTCGGCGCAAGATTTAGCGGTAGGGAGCAATCTGAGTGGGAGCACACCGCGGTCCTCCACTCCACTTTCCGGCAGCGAATTTGGGTCGGAGCACTCTAGTCGGATGGAACGCCTGATGGGTAGAGACAAGGCAAAGGCGGCGGTAAGAGGGAAGGGGAAGGCCGGATCGAACTCGGGTAGCGGTTCGGCATCGGGAAGTATACGAGAGGAATTTGTTCAAGCGGCCACGAGAATGTCGCAGCAAAGGGTAGAATTTACAAGGCAACAAGACTATCATATCATCACGAGGAGCACCGTCGGTATGGATCCGGCCCAGAAGGAGTTCCACGATTGATGGGTCAGGCAGCTTAAAATAAAATATGGGTGGCCCGTTGATGATGATGAGTAGTTTTTTTTTTTAAACTCTTGTTTAATGTAATATTTTAATTTTATTAATATAATTTAATGTAGTATTTTAATTTTAAGTGGAATGAAATGATTTTTTTTTAATTTCATTTTTTTTGAATAAAAAGAAAAAGATAAAATGGCGAGCTTTACGAACTCGCCACTGCACTTCATTTGGTGCGCGCACGATGGACCTACCAAAAAGACAAGCGAGCGAGCTTGCCGCTGCTATAAGTCTTATAGCGAACGTTGCTCATTCGATCGGAAAATATGTAATTCTCGAGCAAATACTTGTTTAAACTCGTGGGGAGATATAGTATAATTTTCACAAAATTTAAAATAATGATACTAGTATATGTCATAATAATTGTAGAATGGCAGCCACAATTCAAACTGAGTGACGTCAGTCATCAATTTCCATTTTCATTTAACTACTCTGTCTCCACTTAACTATGCTCTTACTCTCACCTTCCAAAGTCTTCGCAAAATTCAATCATCGCCGCTCGCTTCTACACAATTCCTTTGTTTCATCTCTCAATCAACGCCAAATCCAATCCCCCTTTATCGAAGGAAAAGGAAGAGTTGCTGCATTTAGGCTTAAGCCAATCTCTTCTTCCTCAAATATGGTCAAAGCAATCAGAGTTCATGAAATCGGAGGCCCTGAGGTGTAATCTTCTTTCTTCTCTTACCAAATTATTTTATTTTCACTGGTTGTTTAGCCTTATGTTGTGATGATTGCAAATGGGTTATTTTTTCCAAATTATTTCATTAGGTTTCTGGTTTAGTTAGGTTCATCTTTATTCTTTGGGTTGTGTAGCAAAAACAATAAAAATAAATAATAATATCTTTGGGTTGTCCACAATCAATCTACTACGAATTGTTTACTGTAATTGAACTTATCAGAGTATTCGCTATTGATTGGCTGTGGCGATCAGTAGGATTTGGGTGTTATATAAGTATAATCTGTATTTTTGAAAAAAAAAAAAATAATATACATAGATACATAGTGCATATAGAGATGTTTACTTTGAGTGATAGCTTAGATAGATACAAATTATATGGGCTAATCCACCACATACTTTGATGGATTGAATAGCTTTGAGCTTGTTTGTTTGACCGATCCTTACTAGGCGGGATAAGCCGGATAGATAAAATAATATAGGTTAATGGGTTAATCTAGCGTTTACTTTGAAGGATAAGATTCATGAGTTTTGGAACTATTGGGTTGACATGTGAGATAAGTTTAGTCAATCCTATCCTAGTTAGTGAACACCCCCTATATGTATTGTCAGCCTAATTTATCACTCCAAGTAAACATGCCTATACATAGATTAAGGTGCTTACTTGGATTCCAGACGTTTCTATTCTATTGTTGCAGAGTTCTTAGTTGGTTTTAACATTAATGCTGTTACGCGGTCCTTTCCATGTTTGAAAGATCATCACTTGGGTATGGTTGTTGACATGTTGTGTGGAACATCTATTGTTATTTCATTTTGCGTCATGTTGTAACTTGATCAGCATTTGATCTTTATACCTTACTTGATCTTGTACCCTCCTAAGTTTGATTGGAGTTGATAGAAGATCCTAAATGTTGCTTTCTTTGGTTCTCTAAAATCTGTGAGATCAGACTTGAAGACCTTTTAACAGTAATGACAGCCTAAGCTCAATGCATTGTAATCTCTGTCCATCACTATATTCTACTATGTTGTTACACCTTGAGCTTGATGCCAGTTGTTATCATCTGTTAATTCAATAATGTAAGACTTGATGTTATGTGTTGAACTTGGATTATGGAAACACGCATATATTTTCCAATTCTTCATCAATGATTCAGTTTTATACTCTGCTCAAGGAGAGAAATGCTTCAGATTTAAATCATATTGTATTGCTTACTGCATGATGCATATTTCTAGGTTTTGAAATGGGAGGATGTGGAAATAGGGGAGCCGAAAGAGGGAGAAATCAAGGTGAAAATTAAGGCTATTGGTCTGAACTTCATTGATACTTATTACCGGAAAGGGGTTTACAAGGCTCCAACAATACCCTTCACACCAGGTCCTATTCCTCTTTGTTTCGTATACTGACACCCCTTCCAAGAGAAGAGTGTCTTTGCATGAACCAACTATACTTCATTTCTAAGATTTATGAATCTTAATAATAGAGCTCCTATATTGCAAACAATATGTAATCTAAAAAACGTTTTCAAGACTAGTTTTCCTTTTTGGTATAGCCACAGCCTTGTTAAGTTTTCATGTCATATAGCACTTCTGTTATCATAGAAGATCAATGAAGTGTAATTTACTTTTTCTCTCTTCTAAAAGAATGCTGTTGCTTAATCAGTTCTCAATTGGTTAATTTAACACAACAAATTCGTCTCGTATACTTTATCAACTTCCTTTGATATGGTTTCTTTAATATGTATCATGCATAGGATGTCATTACAATCTAATATCAACCACTCTCATGACAGGAATGGAGGCAGTTGGTGTGGTAACTGCTGTAGGCTCTGGGCTTACTGGAAGAGTAGTCGGAGATCTGGTTGCTTATGCTGGTTTTCCAATGGGTGCATATGCAGAAGAGCAAATCCTTCCCGCTGAAAAAGTAGTCACCGTGCCTGTTTCTATTGATCCTGTTATAGCAGCATCAATCATGCTCAAGGGGATGACTGCTCAATTTCTAGTTCGCCGATGTTTCAAAGTAGGTTTTCTTTATCCCATACTAAAATTCTTCATATTTTATTGAGTCTGAAGGAAAGAGAAGGTATTTAAGCATTTTGATTGTTTTATCATACAATCTATGTCGATTCCCTTCTTGGGAGATCATCTTCGTAGTTATTCTCTTTTTAATCTGTATAGTATTTTCTGTCCGTTCTTTGTATATTTCCCTCTTCTCTTTCTGTTGAATTTTTTATGTTCAATTGTATGCTAAGTAATGACCTTATTCCTTACCGTATCAGTTTTATCCGATGGATAGAATTATCTACAGACGTAGTTATCTTACGACAATATTTCATGATTATGTTATCATACAGGTTGAACCTGGGCATACCGTCCTTATTCATGCTGCAGCTGGTGGAGTAGGATCTCTGTTGTGCCAATGGGCAAGCGCCCTTGGTGCGACAGTTATTGGAACTGTCTCAACTAAAGAGAAGGCAGCTCAAGCCTTGGATGATGGTTGCCATCATGTTATTTTTTACAAGGAGGAAGATTTTGTTAGCCGCGTCAACGAGATAACATCTGGTAAAGGAGTTGAAGTCGTTTATGATTCTGTTGGAAAGGACACATTTGAGGTAATGATAACTATGCTTGCAAATTACTCGTAGAGGGGGTGTCGATTTGGTAATTTGTGATAGAGATACTCCAAGCATCAGATAGTCTAATCATTTTTGAGGTAAATCAGATAGTCTAATCATGGAGAAAGAACAATAATGTAAAAAGGAAAAATGAACTTGCTTTTATTAGGAGAATAATTAGGTCTTATAGTTTTATTTCCGGATCTTTGATCGATGCAGTAAATGGAGTGTAATATAGCATGAAACATGGATCTATTTGGTAAGATTATTGTAAGACCTATGTTGCCTTATGTTATTTCTTACAGACACCACTTTAAAATACATAAGGGGGCTGGTAATATTTTTGGTTACCAACTTAGGCTGAGCGATAATGTCTATTTGTATCTTGATGGGGAACTATTTCTTGCTCTTCGTCAACTTTATCAAATTAATTAAACAATCTTTCGTTTACTCTCTTTTGGCTCTTAACTCAAATCAATTGTGAGCACAATTTGCAATGAGATTCATTTAAGATGGGGAGACCTAGGGATCTCAATACACCTGTGAATATGAAATTGGCCAATCATGCAACGCCCTCGTGTGTCCCGATGATGAGTTTTTCTTCACTTTTGGGTCATTGTGGCTTCATTAATCAAATAAAACACTTCACCCAATTTGTCTATTAATATTCTGTTATCTTGTTATTGATCTTAAACTGCACGGTATCTTCATCATGCTGTAGTTGCACTAATTTCTGTCATCTCAAAGTCTCTAACTGGGGGGTTCTTGTGATCAGGGCTCACTGGCATGCTTGAAAGTTCGTGGATACATGGTGAGCTTTGGTCAATCCTCGGGTGCTCCAGACCCAGTACCGTTGTCAGCTCTTTTCACAAAATCGCTCTTCTTGACAAGGCCTTCTCTGATGCAATACACTCAAACCCGGGATGAACTGTTGCTTGCTGCTTCGGAGGTTTTTACGAATGTTGGGGCAGGTGTGTTGCGTGTTCGAGTAAATCATACGTATGCGTTGTCACAGGCTGCACAAGCTCATTCAGATCTTGAGAACAGAAAAACATCAGGATCCGTTGTGCTCATACCAGATGGGTGTTAGTGATAGTTTCCCTCGATTCTAAGGGACCAGTGTGTGTGTGTGTGTGTGAGAAATATTAGGTTTCTCATTTGGGTTTCATATGTTCTCAATATATAGGTTCAAACATGCCCTTGTGAGTTATATGTTCCTTTCGTGTCCTCTTTATGTTTTAGAAATTACATCATTAAGGGAAACATTTAATAACATTAAGTATACATTATTTGGCGTGAGACTATTCCCAAATTTTATATATTTTGATTATATGTGTGCAATTAGGTTCATAACAAATTTTATAAATTGAAATTTTATTTATTCACTAATAATCTTGTAGCTTAAAATGTGACTATTATCATTACATTGATCTAAATAATTACTACTATTTTCTAACTCGCAGAAAGAAACAAAAAAACTACACAGTCTACACTGGATATGCATAATATTCATAGTGAGATGGGTATGCGTAATCTTTTTTTTTTTTTTTTATTTCTTTTTTGTAAATTATGATTGGAAATTTGGAAGTCATTTACTGTGAATTGAATCAATGGCAAATCGACTTAAAATATTGAAATATTGCTATATATATTTAATTGACCGCTGATAAGAAAAACCTTTAGAAGAGAAAAAGTTGAGCCCAAGAAATAGAGGCAAAATTTATTAGTCATTATTACAACCAACCCTACGGAAGGATTGGTTTAATTAAAGAGGATAAGGAAAAATATATATTACTTTATGATTTATTAATTTCAATTAACATTTATTAATTCTCAGATTATTAATCACAGTTAGAATTTATTAATTTTAGTGATATTAAGAGTTATTAAGCTTCCATTAGGACTAGTTAATTAAAATATTAACAAGAAAATATGACTACAAAAATAAAAACAAACCTTGTGCGCTATGCCGCACACGAATTCTAAGTAGTAGTGGTAGACATGTACTACTCCCTCCGTCCACTTTATATGTTCCTACTTACTACAATTTTTTTGTTCATTTTTTATCTTCCTACTTTATTCTTTTTACACATACACCCTTATCTCTCTCCCTATTTATTACCCTTTGCCACTGTGGCCCTACACCTAATAATTAACCCAGCCTAATTAACATTGTTAATCTATTTCCTAATTAACCCACCCTAATAACTAAGTCTGTTATTATCTCTCTCTCTGTACCCTCATTTGTATCACACCATCTCTCTCATTTTTACCCTAACTCTCCGCCGCTCTTCCCCCAAATCTCCTGCAAACCCTAATTCTGATCTCTCTCTTCTCTCATTTCTGCTCCGACTCAATGAAGTTTCACCATCCTGATTCTCCCAATTTCCACCTCATCTTCATGGGGTCTGATTTGGACCTCGATGCTCCTGAATTTTTTGTCCGATCTACCTCGGTCGGTTGGGCACGAAACATCCCCAAATTCCACAGATTCGGACATGAATCTAGAAGAGATGGTGCCGGAATCTGAAGCAGCCGCGGAATCTCCCTCTCCCGACTATGAATCTGAGATTCCCTATGTTCGAGGTGCATCGATTGGGCCCTCCCTCGATCCATATCAGCTTTACTGCCAAGCCAAGATGAATGGTGATTTTGAATCCGATGGTGAATCGGAAGCTGAGTCCGATTTGCCCCCTTCCACTCCAAATCTATATCAGGTTCTTCCTTCCTTTATTTTGGGGGATTGGCTGGTGATGCCTGATTTATGTGATTTAATGGTTGTAACTGTGTGCTTCGTGGAATTATATAGGCTGGTGATGCCTTTTATGTGATCTCTGATATGAATATGATGCCTAGATCTATGATGGATGCCTGATTTATGTGAATTCATGGTTGTAACCGTGTGATTCGTGGGGGTATATAGGCTGGTGATGCCTTTTATGTGATCTCTGATTCACCTATGATGCCTATATCTATGATGGATGCCTGATTTATGTGCCTTGATGGCTGATATGACACAGATACTACTGCTTGTGATCTTTTGCTATGAATGGCCTCTTACTTTCTGTGCTTCATGCAAATGATGCATTTTTGCTAATGCATTGTGTGTGTATGTTGCATCCTTAAAGCTGATATGACACATATACTACTGCTTGTAATCTTTTGCTATGAATGGTCTGTTGCTTTCTGTGCTTCATGCAAATGATGCATTTTTGCTGATGCATTGTGTGTGTATGCTGCATCCTTAAAGCTGATATGACACAGATACTACTGCTTGTGATCTTTTGCTATGAATGGTCTGTTGCTTTCTGTACTTCATGCAAATGATGCATTTTTGCTGATGCATTGTGTGTGTATGTTGTATCCTTAAAGCTGATATGACACAGATACTACTGCTTGTGATCTTTTGCTATGAATGGTCTGTTGCTTTTTGTGCTTCATGCAAATGATGCATTTTTGCTGATGCATTCTGTGTGTATGCTGCATCCTTAAAGTTGATATGACACAGATACTACTGCTTGTGATCTTTTGCTATGAATGATCTGTTGCTTTCTGTGCTTCATGCAAATGATGCATTTTTGCTGATGCATTGTGTGTGTATGCTGCATCCTTAAAACTGATATGCTACAGATACTACTGCATTTGATCTTTTGCATTGTGAAGGGTTTGTTGCCTTAAATTGTTCATGCAAATGATGCAAAGTTGCTTGCTGATGCTTTAATTGATGCCACCACTATGGGATGTGTTCCCTAGTTTAGGAGGCTCAATTGCTATTGTTGTCCTTGCTGCCTTGATCTATGATGCTAAATGATAAGTCAATACATTGATGTAAAATTACAGTGTAGTTTACATTCCAAACAACTCAAAAAACAAAAACCTTAACATTGTTTGTTCCTGTAAACCTTGACCCTACTGCCTTGATATTAATATCCTTACTTTAATCTTCCAAAACCACTTTGTCCAATGCTGATGCAATATCATCCAGATTGTACCATGTGTCTTCTACATTTCCATGCAAGTTTAAGTAGTCCAAACTGTCTCTGACCAGTTGTTCTTCAACTTCAATGCAATCTGGTAACACACCTTCCCTTTGCATTTTGTCCTTTCCCATATGAGGAATGCTGTAGTTGTTCCCTCCTTTGACCCTCATGATCTCTTGATAACACATTTGTAGTGTTAGAAAAATCTTGTTTAACTTGTCTGGTGGGTAATTGTCATATGCTTCTTTGACATTGTGCAGCAACTCCTCTACATTTTTAGCAGGTTTCTGATCTTTCAGTGTTTGTATGCTTCTAAAAAATCCTAAATCATTCACTTTAGTGTTTGGACTGTTTGGAGGTTGGTTGATGAGTTGGATATGAAATCCATCTGATCTTGCTATTGATTGAAACTCAGGATCACTGTCTAGTATGTGGAGTTTGACATTATCTTGTTGGATGTAGATGTTTTTGGATAGACAGTCAGGCCACTTGGCTTTAATTGTTGGCACCATCTGCATGATTGAATAAGTTGCTATGAATATGATGCATATTTCTGTGCTACTGCACAGTTTCTTAATATGTGATAAGTCAGATACTACAACTTGTGATCTTATGTTGATGCATATGATGCAAAGTTGCTTGCTGATGCATTTTTCTGTGATAGAATGCATGTCTTGATTCTCTCTCTGTGATAAGTCAGATACTACAACTTGTGATCTTATGTTGAGGCATATGATGCAAAGTTGCTTGCTGATGCACTTTTCAATGATTAAATGCATTTCCTGATGCATTTTCAGTGATTAAATGCATGTCCTGCTGCATTTTTCAGTGATTAAATGCTACCTCAGTGAGTAATTGTTGCTTCATGACTGGCCTTGTAACTGCTTGCATTCCTTTGGTTTCTACAGTGCCTTTGTCTCTGTTCTTTGAATTCCTTATAGCGGGCTCCTCTGTGATGAATGGGAAAATACCAAATTTACCAACAAATATGACAGTGCCATCATGATCTATGATTGGCCTAGCAACTGCACAGTTAAACATGATCTTGCTGATGTATCTCTTTGACTTGCATGACCTATGTGGCTCCTTCTCATTTTCACAAAGGTAGTACCTATCTCTGGTTTTTGTGAGGTAAAACCATTTCTCATCTACGTGGACTGTGTTGTACATTCTCTGAAATTTTACTTTGTCACCCTCAATAATGCTTCCAAGCTGACTAATGCTCCAATTCAATCTGCACAACTGATTTCTGTGGTAAGGAAGGGTTTAATTGCATTGGTATGTGCCTTGAGCTTCTTCCCCTTGTACCAATTATGAACTAAACTCTTGCTAACTCCAAGATGCTCTGCCATTTGCCTCAAATTCCTTTGTTTTTTTCTTTACTGACCCAATCCTCTTGCTTTTCAAATTTACAGGAACACCTTGTGCTTGCTGAGCTTGTGCCTTGTTCCAGAGAAGGCAAATAGTCCTCGTACTCACAGAAAATTCGGTTGCAGCAGCCTTCTTTGCACCCCACTACAGTTTGCCGTCCTTGCTGCGTTGGAGTAGCCATTGGACTATCGTATTTTGTTGCTCTATTGTGAGCTGTTTTTTTCCGGTCTGTTCTTGGCAGAACCATTTTAGCAGTAGATATTTGTAGTTTAGGGTGGTTGAAATGGAGTAAATGTTGGCTGTATTTATAGACTCCAAAGTGGGTTAGTATGTTTTCAAATTTCCCTCCTTCTCATTTGGATCACATCACATGTACTTTTACAATTTGTTTAATGAATGAAAGAGAAGATTTGCCTCCAAAATTTAATTTCATTTCCTCTACAGTTTCAATTTCCCTCTCTAATCTGAATTGTGCGCCATTTATTTTCATTTCTTGATGCATTTTACAGCTTAAAAATAAATTGGTACAGTGCGTCTTGTCCGATTATATGAATTGGTATAGTGCGTCTTGCCCGATAAAATAAATTAGTACAGTGCGTTTTGTCCGATAAAATAAATTGGTACAGTGCCTCTTGCCCGATAAAAAAAAATGGTACAGTCTGTCTTGCCCGATAGAAAAACCGAACACTACAGTCTGTAATAAAAAAAAAATAAGGCATGGAGGTGGGAAGTAAAAAGAATGCACCTTTTGTTAATTAAAATTAGCCATCTAATTGCATTGATTAACAATACCCCTCAAATACACTTTTATTCCACCCACTACCACTTTATCATTTTTTCTTAAAATCCGTGCCACACCCCAAATGAGAACATACAAAGTGGCCGGAGGGAGTATGAATTTTAGTGATTACGCTAGAATTTTTTTTTTTTTTTTTTTTTTTTTTGGTTAAGAGATAACCAGCTCAATGTTTTTCGAAGTTGGACCGAAATTGAACCGGTAATTAGTTTGGTTACTAAATTGCTAGTTCGATTGATTAATGAACCAGACGCAAAATATAAGAACTTGTAAATATTTAATATTTTACATATGTTTGCATAAAAAAAATATAAAAATTATTTGAATAAATTATTTGCATGTAAGAGTTAACACTAAAATTTGAAAAATTACTAATCACATTCAAATAAAATTAGTTATCAATATAATACAACACTATAAATAATTTACTCACATATTGACACGAAAATATAGGCAAATACCCAATAGGGGCTCATTAGTCATTTTATCTGCTGCTGGGACCAACCCACCACACCAACCCTCTCTCTCTCTCGCTCTCTCTCTCTCTCTTCACTGTCCGTGCGTGTTGTGAGTGTGTGTGTTGCAGTGCGTGAAACTTCTCTACAAAGATCCCATTTTCTCTTTCTTCACTAACATATTCACTAGCTCTCCTCTCCACATTCTTTGCAGCTCTCAACTTTCTCCTCTATACAGAAAGGCTTACAATCGCACTAGCTCATTCAACATAAACCTCTCGAGTTTGTGGAATCCTCCGCATTTTTCTTTTCTTTTTTTTTTACAGAGAAGGTACAAATTTTTCTCCTTCAATATCTCTTTTTCTTGCGCTATGTTCTGATTTCTACTCCGAGAACAACATCTTTCCCCCTTAGCATGCATTTTTACATGTTTTCCGTACAGAAATTAGGGCTTTCTTCAGTTACATGTTTGAAGTTTGATCCTAAAATCTGCGCAGTCTTTCCTCTCGCCATCCAAATATGGATTCTTGATTCCACCATTGATGGATCTTCGAGCTCATTGCGCTTCGATTTTCTGTTACGCTGTTTGATTTTCCTCTTTCTTTTCAGTTTAACTTTTGTGCTTCTTCGGTTAGTAGCAGAGATTTCTGGACTCCTCCATCCGAAAAATCACCATCTCGAGTATGTAAAATAAAAATAAAAAAATTCTTGTCATTTCATTTATTATTGTTTTTTCTCTTCTCCGATCATGATATACTTCGATTTTTTGTTTTAAGTGTGATTCGAACTGAGAAGCCAAACACATATCTTCACGTTTCCGATTTTCTTCGCAGCTTTATTGATCTTTTTATTTGATGCTATGTGTATACTTGCTGCATGGAGTGTTGTACTGTTCATTTTTCTAGGGCAAATAATTAATTTTTCAGGATGTTTGTCTGCTACGATTTCTATAATAGTTTACATCTTTTCTGATTCCAGCAGCATTTCTGCTTTATTACTATAAATGGAAAATGTTTCTTTCAAACAATTTTCCACACCGTTCCAAAACCCTAATTTCCCAACCAGTTTTGATTTTTGTCTTTCTCTTGATTATTCTTTTCTCAATAAAAAAATCCATTTCTTTATGTGTGCATCAGATTTTCTTTACATTGCAGTTTCTTGATCTAAGTGTTTTTTATGCTGATTGTTGACAGACAATGGTAATCGAAACCTACCACAGAAAACGCTCAAAGAAATCCCATCAGCCCAGCATGGTTCCTCTCTCTCTCTCTCTCTCTCTCTCTCTCTCTCTCTCAACTGTCAATTATGAGAACATGGTTATGCATCAGAAAGTTGCGCTGCTTTTCTGTCTGTTATTCGTGTCTCATATTTTATCTCACGCGCTCTTAAAATTACACAGCAAAATAATTTTTGAAAGGAACAGCAAAATTAATTAGAAATCTTTTTTGACAATTACACATTTAGTTTTGCTTGAAATGCAACCGTGTGTGATGTCACTAAGATACACAAAATAAAAAACCAAATCTTTTATTTCATTATGATGCTTCTTGCTAAACACACATGAGGCCAGTTATTTTTAAAACTTTGAAAAATCCTTTTTTAACCCCTAAAATACCGTTCTCTATTTTTTTTTTTTTATTATATTGGAAACTAAAATACCTTTCTTTTAAAAAATTAAATATATATATATAGTGCGTGTGTGTGTGTGTGTGCGAGTAGGACAAAAGGGGACTAACACTGACTGACTTGGGTGCAGGAAATGAATCAGTGCAACCAGAAAGAGGCGGAGCAACTGCAAGGCAGCAACCCAGCTGCGGCAGCGCCACCTGCATCTGGATGCTGCACAGGTATGTACAAGTACTATACGTACAATTGTTATTTATACGTATTTTTCCTTCCATTTTTGTAACTCAAATAATAACACGCTCAACTGTGTATATATCCGTAAGCTAATCAGACAAGTAAATGTGTTTAAAAAAATGATTTATGCAGAAAGCCATTTCTTGATTCCGGAGGGTGAAGGTGGAGAGAAATCCCTGATGCAAAGCCATGCGCATATTAAAGAGGGTTTTCTTTACGAGATCAATCACGATGCTTTACCCCTAAGAATCCCAGCTCAGCTCCGCTCTATTCGAGTTGCTATGGCAAGCCATGAAACACTAGCTGGCTCATGATTATTTTATCTTATCTTAGTTTTATTAGTATGCATTTATGACTAGTAATGTTTTTGGAACTTATAGGTTTGCGAGAAGACAGATATGAATCTGGCGGTGAGGTTTCCAAGTATGGAGTCACTAAGAGCATTCTTCAACTACAGCTCAAGAGAATCACACCCGGCTTTAGATGAGAAGTTTGTGATGAGCGCGGCAGTGGCGGCGGAGGTGCTTGTCAGACCAGTCCCCCCGGAGATTTTCTCGGAGCACAAGAGTTTGATGACTTTCTGGCTGATGAGTACTATGGAAGCTGCTGCCTCGTTTAAGGTGCACAAGAAAGGGAGTAGTTGTCTGTCCGAGGCTCTGAAGGGGAATGGATGGGGGATAAGAAGGCAAGTCAAGTATTTGGGTAGGCATAAGGAGAGTGAAGGTAGTGATCTTTATATTCCACAGAACTCATCTTCGAGCTTCGTCAGTGGTGTTGAGAAATCCCAGATGGGTTTAGCTGCTACTTGTGATGATGGAGAATCTTCAGAACAAGAGATGAAAGAAGAAGAAGAAGAAGAAGAAGAAGAAGAAGAAGAAGAAGAAGAAGAAGAAGAAGAAGAAGGAGAAGGAGAAGAAGAAGAGGAGGAGGAAGAGGAAGAGGAGGAAGAGATTAAGGTTGAGGAGACTGATGACAATTTGAAAAGAAAGAGGTACTCATTCAGAAATTTGAGCTTGAGAAAAACGAAGAAAGCAAAACTTGAGGTCAGAAAGCAAAACAAAACGCAGAAGAAGAATCAGTTCAAGAAAAACAAGGGTAGAAAGAAATCAAGGGAATTACTGATCATCAATCCAAAAGATCGTTGGTCTGCTGAAAGGTAGATACTTTAAATTCTATCTGGCTCTTAATTTCCGCTTGTTTTGATTCGTTAGTGTTATTGATTAAATCAAGAAAATGTGAAGGTACAAGCTTGCTGAGCAGAATCTACTGGCGGTGATGAAAGCAAAGGGAGCAACAGCTGAAGCACCGATCTTGAGGCCTCAGTTGAGAGCAGAAGCAAGAAAGAGGATAGGCGATACGGGGCTGCTTGATCATCTCCTGAAGCATATGGCCGGAAAAATTGCTCCGGGAGGGGAAGAGAGGTTCCGGAGGCGTCACAACCCCGACGGAGCAATGGAGTACTGGTTGGAAGATGCTGATCTTGTTAGCATCAGGAGAGATGCTGGGGTTACTGACCCTTATTGGGTGCCACCAGCTGGTTGGAAACTTGGTGATTCCCCAACTCAGGATCCTATATGTGCTAGAGAGTTGAAGCTGCTTAAGGATGATATTTCAAAAATAAAAAGGTGATTTGATACGATGATGCCTTTACTCTCAATTAGTATTTTTGTTACTATCTATTATTTGGAAAATTTAATTATTTGGTTTCTTGAACAGAAATTTGGAACTCATGGCAACAAAGATGCAGCTGGAGAAGGAAGTTGGAATGCTGAGGAGGTGTTATATTTTATGAACAGTCATAAACCAAGTATTGCATTTAGCTTTTCTAGCCGTGTCTTTAAATTCCTAATTATGATAAATGGGATTGCAGGGAAATTGATGAAATTTCTTCCAAGAAAAAGCAACAGGAAAATCAAATAATCACAGTAGAATCAAATTGTGATATAAGTCAAAAGCTGGATCAGCTTGCTGCTTCATTGGAATCCTCAAAACGCGATTTTGGCTACGTGCATGTTTCAGTGGTATGGTTAATAATACTAAATAATAATACTCTATGCATATGTATAGTTCATTTAGCTTTGTAAGGTATCTGTGCTTAAATTATCTTTGATGTTTTGTTTTTTTAGGAAAAGTACAAGGAGCAACTGATGACCATTTCTGGTTTTGTGAAAGAAATAGAGGTGCGTATATATTAAATCCAAGAAGCAGTAATTAATTAATGCATGCTTTGTGAAATCATTGAAATTTATGGCAGTGAGTTAATGTGTTACTTAACTGGTTTGTTAGTTAATAGTTAATCTGAAACTATTTGAAGCATTACAATTTGTTGCTACATTTTGATTTGGCATTAATAATTATCTGAACAGCTAGCATCTTGTTTTCTAGTGATATCAGACTTCCTTTTAGTTCTATACCTTATTTCTTGGAAATATACTAGTATGAAAATCAATCACTGGCTGTTAGCTTTTCCCCATCGCTTTAGTTATAATCTCATGCATTTATTACATGAGGAATATTCGAGACTGATTTTACACGTATACGGAAATATTGAAACAGGGAAAATTTGAAAAGCTAACTCCCAATGTGATAGAAACAGCAAAGACAGGCTCCTCCTCATTAATGGGTGCACATTTGATGAGAGAGAAAACAGCAACAGCAACAGCAACAGCAGTGGAGAGAGAGACGAAGCAGCAAGTACAAGGGGCATTAATTGCTGCTGCTGCTGAGGAAAAAACATTACTAGTAGCGAAAAAACAGAAGAATGGGCAAAGTGCAGCTGAGGAAAAAGCAGCAAGGATACAAAGGCTAAAGAGTGGTTTCAGAATCTGCAAGCCACAGGGCACTTTCCTTTGGCCAAACATGGTCAAAGACCCCAACTATAGCAGCAGCATTAATAATAACTCCTCTAATAGCTTTTTGCAGGTTCAAGTTGAGGTTCCCACCCCTCCTTCAGTAACCTCCTCAACTGTGCCACCTCAACTTCCATATGCCGGTGGCGGTGGCGGTGGCGGTGACGGACACCATTATCATCTGCAGCCACCACCACTAGCATCCATAGTGAAGCCCTTGGCTGAAAAACGTGCACTCACAGTCACAGTCTCTACCTTGTCTAAGGCCCAGAATTATGAGGATAGTGGTGATGGTGTCAACAACTCTACCCTCAATCTGAATGATGTCCCCATCACTCTTGATGATGATGGTGATGATGATGGCATGCCAGTGGTAAGCGCTTGTGTTATTTCTCACATATAATCCTTAAAATTAATTAGTGATGTACAGTGTGACATGCATGGAATTCTTCATATATTAATATGCAAAAAGGAAAATAATGAAATTCTTGATCTTGAAATATTTTCTTGTATTTGGTAATACAAGCTTGCTGCAAATGGATTGCTATGGGAGAATGGTGGTGCATGTGATGATAAGACGACGTCGTGCTGCCCATCGGCTTCTGAAGTGGGAAAGTGGTTGGCACTGTCTACGACTTTCAAGTCTGCATCTGATGGTTCCAGCCATGATTGATGTAACTGCTGCATTTCATATATATGCCTCTTATTAAAGTTTTCTTAATTGTGATTGAGTGAAAAACAATGTGGTTTTTAAGAGCTGGGGAGCTGAGCTAGTGTTATGCCTCTTACTAGGCCTTCATCTATGAATTACTTAAGATTTGGGGTATATATTGCCGCTGGATAAATGTTTTGATACGCGATCATCACTTATTATTCTAGCTAAGGGATCTCTAGCTTTGAGAGGAAACTCACCACCTTTATATGATCACCATGTCATATCTTATTTGTTTTCTTGACTTAATTAAACCTTAACTTGCATGGACTTCAAGATAATATGTGTATACATGTCTTATATTTAATCAAAATAACACGAGGATGTGTTTCAATAAATGTCAATGGGAAATAGGAATATGACAATATGTCGGGCTAAGGAATTATGTGTTTTTTTATGCCTGAAGCCCGGTGGGCTTATTGGTGGGCTTTTCACGCCTGCTCAAACTCAGTCAATAAATATAGTAATGGATGATATCAACTTGTTTCCACAACTATCTCCTATCATCCGTGTACAACTAATAATTTTTATTATTTTAATAATATTTGTTATAAATAAAATTTAAGTATCATGTAAATAATTATAAAAAATAATTGTTAATAATTAGATTAAAAAATTAAATACCATATTTTTTGTATAATCCTAATGCTTAAATTTAAACTCGGTCACAAATAAAGTAAACAAAACTAATCATAATCTAACATAATCATAAAATTAAACAAAGCTCAAGAGAGGATATGACTAGAAGAATTAATAGTAGAATTCTCTAAATAAAAGAATTAATTAATAGTAAAAGATGGAATGACGCCAAATGTGGGATAATAGATAGCAAGTAGTATTGACTAGGGACGACAATTATATCTATGAACCCGATTTCTCTTGGGATACATCCCTAATAGAGCGGTTATGAGGGTTAATTTAGGGATAAGTGCGGATGGGTATAAAGTTTTATACGCAAGTCGGGTACGGAGCGGGTACAATAATATAGGTCATCACCTCGAACCCGTCCCGAATAATTCTTATATTTTTATTTGTCAAATTCAATGACAAATATGTGGTGGGTATGGGGATATTCAAATTCAAATTCAATAAGAATAAAAAATCCGCATTAAGTAAACAGATGTACATTACTTTCTCTCATCCCTTTATATAACTCATTTATCTCTTTTTTCTTCCATTATTCCCATTGTCTACAACTTGTTTCTCTTCATTTCTCCTCCACTCTCACTATTTTTATCCCACATCGAAAATGAGAGGAAAAAAAAGTGACTTATAAATAAGATTGTCTTCATGCTTTGACTTCATCATATCATTAACTTTTACTATTTTTTTAACTTGATTTTAGCAAAGAATAACTTCTTAATTCTAATAAAACTTTTAAATTTTGGACAATATATATACTTCTAAATAGATACTCAATGGATACCCTTCCCCCTGCCGGATAATACCCACCCCAAATCCGTCCTGATTTAAACGGAATATAGAGGCGGGTAGGGGTTAATTGGTTAGGTGAGTATGGGAATGGAAAAGCAATCCTTGTCCTGAACACACCGTTGTCATCCCTGGCTAGTATTGACTTGTTGCATATAAGTAATTTACTATTTAGGCATATATAAGAAGATCATGAAACACCAAATTTGGAGTAACTCCCTCCGTACCATTTTAAATAAACTCATTTTCTTATTTAGACGTCTCATTTCATTAAGTTTACTTTTTTAAAAGGGCGAAAAATTAAAATAATCATTTTACAAAAACAAAGATAAATATTAACCATTAATCTTTAAGAATTAAATACTAACCAATTTTTTTACAAAATTACTCTCTAAGAATTAAATACTAACCAAAATTTTTACAAAATTACTCTCTTACCTTTTTCTCACTTTATACTATCAAATATTTTTTTTTTTTCATATTTCTCAAAACTCACACGATCACACACACACATAACGCACAATACTCAAACACACACACACTCACAACACACACACAAAAACACATGCACTCACAGCGTACACACACACATTGAAACACACACAACACACACACATACACGAGCACATGTAAGACAACCTATTCCGTACACGACTACAAACCATACATACATGAATATACAAATACATACACGAATACATAAACCATACATAAATACATACAAGAATAACATTGAATCATACATGAATACATACACGAATACATAAATTCATACATGAATACATGGATGCTTACACAAGTTCATACACGAATACACACATTAACTACACTAACATACATGTATACCTTCCAAAAAACCGTACATGAGATTAAATTTACACATCACTGGAATCCTACTCATCACCTTATCGCGAACATCCACATAAATTTTCCAGCGAACACCGTCGGTATCACCACCGCCAGCAGCCCCCACTCCTTGTTGCTTTCTATCTTCGATACGTTCGTCTTCAGCCTTGTGGACACGAAATACAGAGGCAGAAGAAAGTCGGAGACGATATCCTCAATCCTCATTATCAGCTTTGCCGAAAATCCTCCGCATTTAGGAATTATTATCCTGAGATCTGTCATGAATTTGGCGAGCATCACGGCGGCGAGTATCAATTACGCCGATTTTCAAATAAATGAGAGTTTTCGATTGGAGGCTAGGGTACCAAATTGAGAGCTTCAAACTGGGAATTTCGTTTTGTTTTAGAGAGATAGAGATGAGAGGGAGAGAAAGTGCTGCCGCTATTCCAGCGGCGAGGCAGCGGAGGTGACGACGGCAGTCGTGGTTTCGCCGGAGAAGAAGAAGAAACAGATAGAGAGTTGTGGTTGCGTTTGTGTTTAGACAGAGAAGGAGGAAAATGAGAGACATGAATTTGAGATAAGAGATGAGAGGGCGGCGACGACGTGAAGGCGGTGACGGCGGCCGGAGTCGAAGAGAGAGAGAGAGAGAAAAGAGCTTCAAGTGTGTGTGTGGGTTGTGATTTAGTGCGCGTGTGTGTGTGTGTGAGGAGAAAGAGAGAGATAAGACTAGGGCTGTAAACGAGCCAAACTATTCGTGAGCTATTCGGAACTGGACTCGATAAAAGTTCGTTCGAGTTCATTTAAAGAAGCTCATTTGCTAAACGAGCCGAGCTTGAGTACGACACTATTCGACTCGTAAGCTTGTGAGCAAGCTCGTTTAGTGATTAAGATTGAAAATATAACTTATTATCTAGTCGTGTCTTATATTTTTATACTCTAATCAGTAATAATTGTATGAATATTTAACAAACTTTATTTGTTATAAGAAACAAAACTTAAATTTAGTTAATATAGTATGTTATTGCGAATAAAATGATTAATTTTGAATAAAAATAATAAATATTTAAACATGAAGCTAAATTTAGAAATTTCGTTTGGGCTCGCGAGCCTCGAAATATTCGATAAACAAAGCTCGAGATTTGACTCGATTATAAACGAGCCGAGCTTGAGCACGATAGTATTCGGTTTGACTCGGTTCGAGTACACCCCTAGACAAGACAGAGAAAAAAGGAAAATAATATTAATTCTGTATTCATATACATGTATATGTGTATATTTATTCATAATTCCTGACGCCAGTGGGGAGGACAATTGCCGACGTCGTGGCCTCAATAATGGGTCGGGAGTATTCTCCCATCAGCTGATTTTCCCCAGTTGCCATGTTTCCTTGGCAATTCAACTGAACTTCTTCTTCTTGATCACAAAATAAATACCCCAACAAAGCTTTTTCTTCAACTTCGTTAGGACGCGGTTCGGTTACCTCCCTTGCTTTTTCCAGATTTGCGCTTCTCCTGTTGATGTTGTCAATATACGGTGCTAAAGGTTGATTCTGACTTCTGCGACATCGCATACACAACACTAACAAACAGATTAAACGCACCGGAGGGAGAAAAATAACCAAACAAAAATAAAAATAAAATTGCAACACAAAAATCGCCTAAAGCCTTCCCTGGCAACGGCGCCAAATTTGTTCAAGTAAAATTAATCCTAAGTTGCACGCAAATTAGCGTGGTCATTTAGATTGATTAAGTTAAACCCGAATATCGTATCTCTCGAGGAAGATTTAACAGGGCAACGTTCGTATTGCGAAAAGAAAAAGAAAATAAAATGAAAGTAGTAAAGATTGCTTGTGGATTTTTCTAATCTAAAGAAATTTAAAGAACGAATTAGTCTAGGCGGAAACATAAAACTCTAAAACTAAGAACACAATTAAAAGCATAGACATAATTTAAGAACGAAATAAGAAACTTACGATAATGAAAAATGAATCCGTGGTGGAAATCTGTCACAAATCCATACGAATCACTAATCTATGAAAGCAATAAACTAAGAACTAAGAACGTAAAGAAAAAGTGTCTTGGATGCTCAAAAACTAGGTGTCGCGTACAAGGAGAATTGGGGCGAAAGGAAATAAATAACCCTATTTATAGGGAGTCTAGAAAATTTCGCCGCCATGGGCCAGGCGATTGCTTGGGGTGCCAGGCGATCGTCTGGCCCCCGTCTCTGTCCGTCATCGCAATCGGCCAAGCGATCGCTTGGCCCTTCCTCGCGCGCCATTTTTGTTTCAATCATATCTCTCTCGTCCGAACTCCGATTTGCGCAGTTTTCATTTCACCCACGAACTCGTATCGAGACGTACTTCAATCCTATCAAGTTCAACTCCTCAAATATTTGTCACATCATTTCTCATTTTTGTCCATCTCTCGTCTATTCTCGCGCAATTCTTGCAAAACCAACATGTTAGCAAGATTAACTAGAACCAATGAATTTAACAATAAAAACCGACAAAATAGCAATGAGAGAGATCACTTGACACATAAATACACATCAAAATGAAGCACAAAATGAGGTGAAACACTACGCAGCCTACGGCAAAAATGTCGTCAACTACCTCTACTCTCCAATATTCCGGTCGACGCTGGCCTCTCGGAATTCGAATTCGCCGCCGTCGAGTCCGCCTTCAATTTCGTGTTCCCGCCGGACAGAGCACCTGCCACCCTTCCACCGCGTCCCTCACCTTCGTCGTCTTCGTCCTCAGCTCTGGTAGAGTATACCCGCCCCTCCACTTTCCTCCTCCCCTGCCCCTCCTCCGCCACCGCCACCACTTCCTCCGCCGCCACGGCCGCTACTTCTTTTTTTTTTTACTCCCTCCGCCGCTGCTCCACCTCCGCCACCCGCCCTTCCACTTTCCTCTTCCCCTGCCCCTCCTCCGCCACCGCCACCGCCACCGCCACCACTTCCTCCTTCCCGCCGCCTCCCAACAACTCAACACCATCAACGGAGCAAGGACGGGAAATCGAGCGGCAGCCACAAACACTTAGCAATTGGCGGCGATTCAGAGACGTTGTCATTGCTCAGGGAGGAAGCGTCGAAGTGTCGCGGCGGCGATTGGCCTTCGGATTCGGAGTCTGCGACAAGAGAGATGGAGAGGACCAGAGGCAGACGGCTGAAGCTTCTCTGGTGGGGTGAGGGTGGAAGAGGAGAGAGAGAGAGATGGGGTTTTATATGATGGTTTTGTGTGTAATAAAAAAAATTAGGGTAGGGATAAAATAGTAAAATATAAGTTAATATTGATTTTAATATGGTGTACCAAACAACAAACTAAAACTAACAGAATTTTTATATTTTCTACCAAACACACAAATACTATAATCTATCCTACAATCTCCATATTATTTATCTATGTATTATTTATCTCAATATTATTAGTATTTCTACCAAACGAGACCTAAGAGTAACCAATCTTGTACACTGTAAATCTAACAAGATTCAAAGATAAAACATGTATTGAAGATAAATTTTCTTCTTACAAACAAGGAAATTAAGATGCTTTAAGAAAACAAAGAAATTTAAGAAATACATATAAGCTTTAAGATATTTTAGCAAATAGCATCTGGCAAGCCAATCCATCTAGCTTCTTTTTGCCTTTCTATTTTTCTTTGATAGCATTTAGTAAGTCAGTTTTGAAATGGGCAAAACCTTGTTCATTAGGGCATGATACATCAACACATTATGTGCTAATGCATATAAAGCAAGATTTATTGAGTAGTGTGGATGTGGGTCAGCATCGTCATAATTAAAAGAAACAATTTATATACCCATTCTAGCTTCAGAGAACAATGTCAGCTACAACTAATTTAAATGGTCTCTGAAAATGCATAAAACAAACATACATTAGTAGCAGGCAACATAAACAAAATTTTTAAAGCCAAAAGCTATCCATACTAAAGCTTGGAGTAACTATTTCTGCAAATAACTTGGATCTCCTTGAGATCAAAACACTCAGCAAGCCCATTCCTCAGCTTCCTTAAGTCATCCATGGTGTGCACAGCGCTCAGAGTTACCCTTAATCTGACAAAAACACCCAAAAAAATAATTGTTGCAGCCATTCATTCCCAGGCCAAGACTACGACGAATTTGACTACACTTATAAATAATCCCTAAAAGGCTACGATAAATGTCTTCAATATATGGGGCACCGAAAGATACATCACGATTCAAATGATCATAGTAGTAAGGTGAAATAGGGCTGTGACTCGAGTCATACGATTCAAATGATCATAGTAGTAAGGTGAAATAGGGACGTGACTCGAGTCATATAGTATGGATGATGATAAGATATCATTGTGATAACATACAGAAAGGATGTGTTCGAATGAAATCATCATGGTTGTCGAAAGGGATATAACACCAAGCAAACTACAAATGCAATATTATGAAAATTCAAAATGGGATACGAGTTTGACAAACCTGCAGGAGTTTGGAGGTACAGTTGGAGGTCTGATTGCAGTTACGTGAAAACCCAATTTTAAGAGATGCCTGTTTCATGAAGATGAAGATGAAGATGAAAATGTCAGATAGTGTGATCACAAAAAAGGCAGAAGAATATCATAACCACGCAGATGGAGAGAGTTTGACCTGCTAGCTTGGAGGGCCTTTTCTTCACTCCCCACAACAAGTGATATGATGTGACTTTCTACGGGAATTCCTGTCAAAGCACGGAATTCATGCATCCGTTGCTGGATAGCAGTTCTACGCCATGCTTCCTTCCTTGCAACAATCACAGAAGCTGCAAGTAGGGAATATGGTTTAGCTAAGTATCACCCCCCACATTTTCTTTTACTACGAATCCTAATTTTCAACCGCAATGAACTAATTTTGTGTAACGGAACAATGGAATTATTATAAAGAGCAATTATTCTCTATCTATTACAAGGGTAACATATTAACAGTACTATATATGCAGAGAAAAATCAAGAGTCTGACAAGAGAATCTATAAACTAAATCACAAAGATGTGCTAAAGATAGTTTTAAGAAACAAACCATGGGCAGCAGCAACAACAGGAACTGGTGTAGAAGTTGAAAATATAAAAGAGCGACCTGTAGATTGGATGAGCAACTTCCATCTCTTGCTGCCATCCACATGAAATAAAATACACAGTGATTCAAATAATTAATAATTGTTGTAAATGATCAACAAACTAGTGTGTATATAGCAGGAAACTCAATTCAGGTTGATTTTCTTCAGAAAATAATGGTGTGGGTTGTGTCACTTGTATTGGATCTGAATCAAGTCTTCTTATCCAACATTGGCGCACAATCTACTTAAAGTTCATTCGGATTAGTAATAAATTTGGACAGGACAGTTGAATCAAATCCATGGAACTTGTTCAGAAATATCACTTATGATTGATTACTAATCCTCAACTTGTAATTGAGTTTGAAATCCATGTATCTGAATTTCTGTGTGAACAAAAATTTTAATCCAGAATTGTGGAAACGATTAAGTTTAGCATGATACAATATCTTAAAAAGAAGTCAAACTGTCAAAGTGATTATTACTACCTGCATGCAATGAATCCACCATGGCAACCCGCAGCTTTACTCAAAGTGCCTATGGAAATATCAACATCATCTTCACAGTCGAACATTTCAGCTGCACCACCACCATTTGGTCCACAAACAAATGTAGCATGAGCCTAGAAATTTAGAAGAAAAATGAGCTAGTATTTGTTTTAGTAAGCAAGTACTTATCTTTTCTACAACAATAGTAGCTAGCCAGCATGCAATTCATTTTACCAGAAACTTCTCCTAGATTCTTCAATTGAAATAAGGAACTTACATCATCAATTACAAACAGAAATCCATGCTTCTTACGGAGCTTTGCCAGCTCAACCATGGGTGCAAAGTCTCCATCCATGCTAAAC
This sequence comes from Schizonepeta tenuifolia, assembly GCA_029490685.1. Lineage (NCBI taxonomy): Eukaryota > Viridiplantae > Streptophyta > Magnoliopsida > Lamiales > Lamiaceae > Schizonepeta > Schizonepeta tenuifolia. The sequence continues at coordinate 41,177,379 of CM055958.1, read as the reverse complement.
AGACTGGAAAATGAACAAGCTTAAGTATCCAAACTTTAGTGATGTTATGATAAACGAGATTAAAACGCTGAACGGAGCATAGTGAAAAGCGTCAAGTGTATACAGAGGAATCGATTCGTGTCTTCTTATTTATAATTTCAGTTTGTTTGAGTAGTGGCAAAAGATTTACACCTCAATAATAGAGAAGATCATGAAACTACAACATCTCGGGGTCTAATGTTATTTATCTAATACGAAAGGTACATCAGTTCATCAACAACCAATCTTGATTGACTCATATATCAAAATTTCACAACAATGATGATATTACAAGAAAGATGTCCAAGAATAACTTAATATCAAAATTCAACCTTACAATGTAAACTGTCAGTCATGATGCATCTAATATAATCTATTTCACCCAAAATTCAATATTTGTACGACCAAATATAAATTGAATACAGAATACTAGGCAAAATACATTTTCAAATCATTCACTTCAATAAGTGACTAACCTATCAGTTACAACAACTCTTTTCTTCATTGGACAGTTTGACCTGTTGGTAATTAAACAGTCAGTGGAGGCCTTCCAATTTTCATTTTATCAAAGAGAAAATAAAGGCAAAGGAATAAACAACAGAGAGGATTCCTACAGTAATTCGTCGAGATGGAGCATATCACAGTGCCTGTAGACAAAAGCCACAGCATTTCTTTGTTTTTCAGCAAGGCGAACACCATCAATTATTGATGCATGATTTAGGGAATCAGAAAATATAGCAATTCTATCATCTTTTGAAGGTTTGCGACCAGCTATGAGCCTACCAATATTTCCAACTGCTGTCATGAATGCCATGTTGGCTGAGAAGCCTGTTGGACAAAGAAGGCAATCCTAATATTTAAGATTAGAACAATATGGAATAAGTTTAGGGTAAGAAAATAAATAGTGCCAGGAAGCAGAAGCTGATGATTAAGTATACTCTAACAACTGAAAGTTAATAAATGGATAAACTTTATCTGTCTTATAGATGTAAAAACGGTCATCAATGGATCCACTATAGAAAATAACCTACTTAACAGCTTAGCAGATGGCTTCTTTCTGTAATTGTGCTGTCGTATGTGTATTGTGAAATTAGAATTAGAGAAAAAAAATCATAATTGACCCAAAAATCGGCTTATTTCACCTTATAGCTAAAGACATTCACATCACAGATGCACTATGATACAGTAACATTTAAAAATACATGAATAGTTTACTAAAGCACACATTAGTACAGAATAAGACTGCATGCAGAAGACATGTCTACACTTGGATAGTTCAGTATCTGTTTAATGTGAAATCTCAATTAAGAGCAGCATCTATAAATATCGAACATTTTAAAATCTCCAACAAATATGATCTCATTAAAACTAGAAATGGAAGGCATACCTCTTTTCGCTTTAGGCATGCCAGAGATGATTCAAGTGACCTATGGTAACTAGTGTAGCCACAGATCAAAGCAGAACCTCGAGGACCCATTCCATGTTCTTGAGCTGCCTGCATAACGATCAAACTTTTATATATACGTACTCATAGATAAGCACACGAAATTCAAGACGCGCGTTCAGACATGCCTTTGTTGCTGCATTTCTAACCATCGGATGCGAACTCAATCCCAAGTAATCATTTCCGGAGAAGACAATTAACTTTCTAAATTCCCCATCAGATGGCTCTGCTTTATCAGCGGCTCTCACATTTTCACATACCACATCGTTATCATCCCCTACAAACTCAACAAATCAAAGATGAAGGCAATGATCAATGTATTACTTGGATAGATTATTGAATTATCCATTCTTACATATAGATGTTTACTTCGATAGATTACAAAATTCTTCATTCTTACATATAGATTTCTCTCCTCAAACAAGGAGAAGCTATACAATTTCAAATATTCCCTCGGTTCATATTAAGTAAGTAGCAAAAATTAAGTCTTGAATTCATAATCCTTCGGATCCTACCTCACCAAAAAGAACCCAACAAATAGACATAAAAAAGATGAAAGGTTTTACTACACCTAAAAAGACCAAAAAAAAATGAAAAAAAGAAGAAGAAATAAGTCAAGAATCCGGAGAGAGAGACGATGGAGCCTTTTCATCAATTAACATCACAAAAAGAGAAGTAAAAAATGGCATCCAAATAGTGGGGGAAGAAATAGAAGAACACCTGAACTAGGAAGGTCGTGCAGCCATTTTTGGAATGTGGAGTGAGAAATGTGAACTTCGACAGAAGCTCTGTCCGATTTGTTGGGGCCATCAAAAACTTGAAATTCTTCGTCAGGATTGGGAATGGAGGCCGATTGATGAATGGGTCTGAGAGAACGTAAAATTTTAAGGGAGTGGAGTTTGTCGATGGCTTCTCCCACCCACACATCCCACCCATTCAACTCCATTTTTCACGCACAACACACACCAGCTGCACCAAAAATTGGAGCTTTAAGTTATCCCAGGGGTTTTTTGCTGCACCATCCCAAAGCAACGCAAAATAAAGCTGAGCAACTGTAAAGATTCCGTTTTTATTTTTCCTTTTCTTGTTGGCTCTTATGATTTACTCTGTCCGTCAAGTTGGTCAGTTTCTTTTAAGCACGGGAATTAAGAAATGTAGTGAATAAAGTGATATAAATTATTTTTTAATTGATAAAGTGGTTATAAAGTGACATAAAGTGATGATGAAGTGACATAAAGTGGTGTTGAAGTGATATAAAGTGAATAAAGTGATTTCTTAATTTTTGCCAAAAAAAGAAAGTGGTCAACTTGAACGGGACACCCTAATAAGAAAGGTGGCCAACTTGAACGAGACAGAGGGCATATTATTTACTCCTATTTTTTGGCAAGATAATAAGCAACTGACAGCGTGGAGAAGTTATGATTGTCTAAGAGCATCCACTGCGGGATTTAAGCAGAGGGGTCGAAGGCTGCGTCGAGCCGCTCGACCTAGCATAGGTTGATGCCGCAGTGGAGGAAAGACGTAGGGGTAGGGCGAGCGAGGTGTTGATGGCTGTGTCGATTTATCGACACAGCTTTCGACTCAGTGATGACGCAAGATGGAGACACATAGCGTGTCCCCATTGGTCCAATCCTATTTTTTTCTGATTAAAAAAAAATATTAAAATTAAAGCAGCAACGACTACTTGCAACGAATATATACATGTATGCAACGACTAAATCCCTATTTTTCACTATATATACTCTTTCATCATTCATTCATTCTCCACACAAATTCTTTTCTTCATTCATTCTTCTCCAAAAAAAAAAATCAATTAACCAATCTTATTTTGTCATTTATTAATTTTAGAATTTAATTAAGTTTTTTTATAATATTTATTACAAATAAAAAAATAAACAACAAAATAAAATATATTCAATCATTAAAATCACAGTGCTTCAACCTAGTCTTACTCAACCTCATTGTAGTGGAAATATCAACCTAGGGCTAACTCAACACCACCAATCACTAAAATCACGCTTTCTAGTGCTTCAACCTAGGTCTTACTAGACGACCGTAGTGGATACTCTAACAGTCTAGTAGGAGTATTTTTCTCGAGAAACATTTTTCTCTCCGATTTTAATTGTTTACTTATGGGAATAGTGAATTTGAACTCGACTCCTACATTGGATTTTTCGAAAGGAAAAATAATAAAATATTTTCTTCATGTTTTATCCAAAGATGAAGTAGTATTTAATGATGATAATAATAAAATCGTAATGTTGTGCTACTATTAGTGAGAGCATGCATAGCGGAAGCTGGCTCATTCTCTGGCTCGAGCGGCCAAAGAACGACCCCCTGATAACAAGGTAATTAATTACAAGAGTTGTGACTCGTTCTATCGTGCCAATCTCATTATGTATCTGTTGAAAGCGCGTGCATTTAATCTAAAACTTACAGCAGGAAATCGAAGAAGCAAACGAAGGAGATGAAGAGTGAAACAAAAACCTACCGGTAAGAGAGGGAACGGAGATTGATTGCGCTTGAGAAAAAAAAGGAAAAAAAAAAAAAAAAAAGGCTTAGAAGAAGAAGAAGACAAAGTGCAGCCGTTTAGTATATATTTAGGGTTTCATGATAGATTGATAGGTTATTAATTTTGTGGACACAATATATTAGTATTAATTATGTGGGTTCAATATATTTAGTTGTGGGCTTGATTTTTAAATTAATAATTAATGTAAGTTAATGTTATTTAATTTAAACATAGCTTTAGTTTCTCTCCCCCTATAGCCCCTAATTTATTTAATTAATAAAAATATTTATCAATTTACAATTTTATCTTTATAACCCTCAAGTTAAGATATTAATATAATAAAAAAAATGTCTAAATAAATGTTAAAAAAGAAGAGAAAATGCCCATACCCCATCAATAATTCAAATGTTCAATATAGCCCCCGAAGAACACATTCTCCAACTCCGATAATGAATCTATTGATCACAAATATGGTTTTGCTTGGCGTTTTTGTTTTTGTTGCCGTTGTTTCTCGTTACAATCATCGATTTATTGTTGGACATCATCGATTTAGTGAACTTATTGATTGAGCGGGAGAATAGGATGTCGTCGAGAGCGCCGTCGGCTTGCCATATTAGATTGTTGCTACAACAGATCCATCACAAAAATTAGACGGAGTTGATGACGGCAAAGATTGCAAATACATAACAATATTTAGAGAGCTCGTTAATACATAATTTAGATGTTGAGAAGTAATGTTATAGTTAAGTTGGTGACGGTGTAGTGGGTTAATATGGTTTAATGTAGAAGAAAGATAAAGATGGTTAAGGATTTCAATTGTTAATTTGTCTGCAAACAAAGTGAGATGAATAGAGAAAGTTTTATTACTGATTAGCGTATAGATCGGTGGCTATAGTATATATTAGGGGTGGAAATTCGGTTTCAGTTAATAGGTTAATAAACGATTTAACCGAAAACCGCATATTACGGTTATCGGTTCGGTTATCAGTTATAAAATTAGTGAAAATGCGGTTATCGGTTACCGATAACCGAACGGTTAAATCGATAATAATCGAATTAACCGAATTCTTAATTCATATATTAAATACAATATTATTACTAATATATTACAAGTAGTACTCTCATCTTATATATTAATATTACTACTAATATATTTTATGTAGTACTCTACTTTCATAGCATAATATTGTTATTATTTACTAATACTAGTTTTATATATGTTTTAACATAATCAATCATATACTATAATGCAATGAAATTAATTAGGTATCATATATTTCAACAATAATACAAATTTGGATAAAATCTATTGCATCCTATATATTTATTTATAATGGACAATACTCTTATAAATTTAAGTGTGTGTAGTGTACTAACAAATTCCTAGAAAATTTGAATTCATGTTTATTTTGATTGAAGTTTGAACTCTTATTTCATGATCATATTCACATATAACAATTTGAAGAATTTTGATGTAAATAATAGAATATAACTCGAAATATATTTGTGACTTGCATAACAATTTTATGTTTTATTCTTTGTTTTTACTTTTCATAATTATATTCGGTTAAAATAGATTAACCGAAAATCGAACCTAAATAACCGCAACGGTTATTGTTAACCGAAAATAATTACGGTTCGATTATCGGTTACAAAAAAAACGTGTTAAACAGTTGTTGGGAAATTTGTTAAGTAAAGTTTTGATGAATTCCAAAACCAACTGACCCCAACCGAGTAGATGTTGTCAGTTCCTAATGCTAGCAGTTAGGCTCGCTGTTTGAGCAATGTTAAGATTTTATCTTTACAGATCTCCAGCTGAAGACGGCAACATAGCAACACTCGGATACAACCTCGGATGGAAGATCGGATGAGGAACATCAGTTACAAGACTCTGTCTGATGAGAGAGTTATGCCAAAAAGGGGAATACTTTTTGACAACTGAGAGTTCAAGCCAACTGTTCAGTTGGAACATCAGCTATAGAATGTCATCCGATAAAAGAGAATGTTTCAAGAAGAGGGAAGTTATAAAGAAGTCTCAACATGAAGTTCAAAGTCAGCTGAGAGTTCAACGGTTCAGTCAGAACATCAGCTGAAGACCACTCAGATGAAGATCAAGATTTTCAACCGACTAACCAAGGTTGACTGTCAGAAAGGTTTGAATTTGAAATTAAAAAAGGAAGTCACACGAAGGTTTGACCGTTCAGTCATTACCTCATTTGGCCCAACACAAGGTTGTCTCAGATGGAAAGCAGAAGAGCACAAATGCCATATCGGGAAAGTCTGCAGAGATGAGAGACAAGCCATCACTATCAAAGAACAGAGATCAACAGCTCCCCAACGGCTAGTTGATTCTCTCCGCCTATAAATAGAGGCATTCATTCATTCGACGTGATAGTAGACAGAGAAAATTTGAAGTATACACACGAGAGAAACAAGAGCAAAGAAAATCTGCAAAATCATATTCTAAGAGCATCAGCAGCTGAGAGTTCCAGAGTGGTAGAACATTAGTAGCTGAGGGTTCATAGAGTTAGAATCTGTCTTAGATCTTAGTTTGAGTGTTCATTCGTTCAAGCCATAGATCCAGCTCACATTCGTGTTCGAGCTGTAGTTGGAAAAACCCACCCACACACACACCCTAAAAAAAAGTGTTTGTTAGGATCCTACTCTTCCTGTAACTGAGTAGATAGGTTGCTGAGTACCCGTAAACTTAGCTCAGGTTGTCAAGTACCCGCAAACTTGACTATAAAGGTTGATAAGTACCCGTAAACTTATTGCAACGGTTGCACAGCCCGCGTAAGCTGTGTGGAACTGTCCAGAAGAACTTGGACTGAGGTGTGTGGACTGACATCTCCCCGTGGACGTAGGAGTTCTCTCCGAACCACGTAAATCCTGTGTGTCTGTGTTTATTTCTGTTCAGTTACTTATTGCATTTTCAACTGACCAAACTAACCGGAATACAAACTGCATCTTTACATATCAACTGTCTTGGTTATTGACCAACCTTGCACAAAAGCGTGAGTTATTTTACGAGTATAATTTTCACCACATTCCGCACGACACCACTCTCACATCTGAGTTCTCTTACTCAGTTGTGATTCCAGCTGAGACTTTCTTTACTCAGTTGAAGTTTTTCGGGGGTTAAGCTTTCAAAGTTGAAAAATCCTAACTGGTGTATTCCCCTTCCCCCCTCCCCCCTATACACCAGTAACTCGTATCGGGACCATCAACGGTTATCGGTTATTTCTGTTATCGGTGCGGTTAACACGTAACCGAACCGATTTCCACCCCTAATATATATAGCATATTTGCTAATAAGTTTGATTTGGTGTTAAAGGGGTCAAATAGAACAATTATTAATACAATATTGATACAGACAACTGTTGTCCATATAACTACCGGTTTTAAGCTTGAAAATCGATCCAACTAATATTATTTAAAACCGTCTATTTTTTTTCTTGAAAACCGGTCCAACCAATTCCTTACACCTATCATTTTATTTTTTGTAAATATTTTTATTAATTAATTATATATTATATTTTAATCGATTTTAGCATAACTTTTCGTTTGAGCTTAATTAAGGAATATAATAGTAAAACAAGAAAATAAAAAACCAGCGGTTTTAAATAATATTGGTTGGACCGATTTTCAAGCTTAAAATCGATTAGTTGTCTGAACAACAGTTGTCCGTTTATCATTACCCTTATTAGTATTTTATTATTTTTAACATAAAGGACTATAAAGAGAGATTTGAAGGCTATGAATAAAATGACTTCTTTTTATATTTTAATTTATGTAATTTCTAATATTATCTTTTATTGTGGTCCTGAACTATGTTAAGCATTTTTTAGACTAAAAATTAGAATTAAATTTAATTGTACGTATTTAATTAATGTGATGTTCGTATTTAAATTACATAAAAATTCACTTTCTCAAAACTAAATTTATTGTGTGATTTTTGTATTTAAAAAAAAAACAAGTAAAAACTAATTAGAATGAGTTAGCAAATGAGTCAAACCACCACAAGGCTTGGAGTACGAGCTCCAAAATATCACTATCTAGCCAATTTGAGGCTCAACCACTGCTAATGCATTAAGTCCTATTGAATGATCACAATATTCAATTCCGGATTAGTTGAGCTATAAACCTTTTTTTCAATTATACAGTAGAACTTCTATAAATTAATGTAGCTGGAATCCTAAAATTATTGCTTCCTCTGTCTGACTCATCTTGTCTATCTTTCCTTAAACGGACGTCCTACTTATTTTATCTACGTCCAAATAATGAATGATTTAACGATAAATTAAGGTTTTAATTAAAACTAAATAGGGGCTCACATCATTATATTACTAAAAGGAAAATGATTCTTATTTTGAAAAAATTCTACGTGGCACCCTTCTTAATCCTTCATTCATATTTATCTAAATTTTTAGATTTTTTAATTTTTAAATCTAAAATAATAGATTTTAAATATCTACTAAAATCTTGTGTCCCACATCGATTTTCTAATAAAATTTCACCTATTAAAAAAGCCTATAAATATCTACAACCAATGTGTATTATCTCATCTTTTACTCCACCAGTTTTATTTGACTAATTTATTTTTTAGTCGGCTGAAATAACTATATTTTATAATTTAATAATTAATAATTTAATTTAATATGACAATTTTTAGTTGACCGAGTAAATAATTAATTTTTGTAGGGAACTAATTTATTAGATGACTGAATAAATGGTTCCAAAATAATTTGGCTAATTTATTGGTTGACTGAATTAAAATTTGAAATAGTCTGATAAATTTTTATTTAATTTAATAAAAATAATTAATATTAATTCGGACCAATTCCCAACTGACGGGTACCTCAACTTGGGATCCACGTGACACATATCCAATCTTTATTCTTATTAATTTAAAAAAAAATTATTTTATACAGTTTCTCATGTATTTACTAAAATCTAGATTCGTCCTCAATGTATTAATTTTTACTAGTACGTTATTTGTAGTTGAGTTTCCAACTTTGCATAATTCATAATAAAATTAGCGAATATTACTATACAGTTAAGGACGAAAATGAATAGTACAATAAATTTTTTTAATTAATTTTAATTCGATCAATTAATTAGGTAGACGGACCAATTCCTAACCGACGGGTACCTCAACTCGGGGTCCCACGTGGTATATCTCCATTCTTTATTCTTATTTATTTTATTTTATTTTTTATTTTATGAATTTGTTTTTATGTATTTTCTAAAATATAGATTTATTTGTAATTGAGTTTCCAACTTTGCATAATTCATAAATGTAATTAGCCAATACTACTATACAGTTAAGGACGAGAACGAATTGTACAATTAATTTTTTAATTAATTTTAATTCAGTCAATTAATTACTTAAACGAACCAATTTCCAACCGACGAGTACCTCAATTCGGGGTTCCACGTGACACATCTTCATTCTTTATTCTTATTAATTTTAAAGTTTTCATTTTATGCATTTTTTCATGTATATTCTAAAATCTAGATTCGTCATCAATGCATTAATTTTTACGTTATATGTAGTTGGGTTTCCAACTTTGCATAATTCATAAATATAATTAGCGAATATAACTATACATTTAAGGATGAGAACGAAAGTTCAATCAGTTTATTTTTTTTTTGTAAAATTTTGGGTCTAAACGGATTTCATAAATTAAGCACCTATAAATCAAAATCGTAGTCAGCAGGCCAATTCCAACCCGCAAAAGTGGTTGTAGACATGCCAATTCCCAACCGACGAGTACCTCAACTCGGAAAAATTTCATTTATGCATTTTTCACGTATTTTCTAAAATTTAGAATCATCGAGTTTTTAATTTTGCATAATCTATAATTGTAAGTAACAAATATTACTATACGGTTGAGAAAGAGAAAAAATAATATAATCAATTTTATTTTATAAATTTTGGGTATATATAAATTCTAAATGAGTTTCATCAATTACGCATTGATAAATCAAAGTCGTAGTCGACGGGCCGGCTCCGGGTCGGAACCATGGCAGTAGACGCGTCATTTCCCAATTGACGGGTATTGCTATACGAATTTTTTTATAAAGGAACACTGATGACTGATTTTTTAATCGGGTTTGAAACAAGTACATGTATATAAATTTCAAACAAGTTTGAATTGTGCGCATTGAGGGACCGATTCAATACCAACGGGGAATTTTTTTTTTTGTAATTTAGGGAGACAAATAGATATTTCCTATAAAAAGAACCATCTCAATTCTCATACAAAATCAACACAAGGCAATTTCTTTGAAAAGTAAATAGTTTTAGTCTCACAATAGTTTTGAGAAAAAATTGGGCTCTCAAAAGTATTTATAAAAATAATAAGTGTGAATTAGATTTGAATTTTTAATGGGTATTACTGAAAAAAATAAAAAAAATAGTTTACAAACAATATCTTTCTTATACTATCACACAAATTTTATTAATTTTATAAAAAAATTAATTTCCCATCGATTTCGATGGGCTACACACTAGTTGAATTAAAAAACACAAAAACTCTATCTACTCACGTCTAAATAAAATGTTTCCAATAACTTTATACACTAAAACTATTTGTTCCTAATCTCCGTGTCCACTCAAAATAGACAAGAAGAGTAGAATGGAGCAAGTATATTATATAGATTATTAATTTATCGAATTAAAATTTAAATAAATGCAGGAGAGCAGAGAATTAATTTAAAAAAAAAAAAACATGTACTGTACTATAAAATTTCCTTACTAACTCTATTCTTAGTTCTTGGGATAAACAAATAAATCGTACTTTTCCATCTATGTCGTTTAATATTATTAGATGCATAAAAATGTCATTCCAACCTCAATTTGTTTAGTACTTAAGTTACACGAGCTAGAGATTTTTTTAGGACATTTAAATAGGGGGTAGTGCACATTCAGTCCACCTCGTTGCGCGCCTTCAATTTGAGGACAGTAAATAATTAGTAACCCTTCTGTAGGATATTTTTTGGCTCGAACGGGCCCGATTGCCATGTGTCTGCCACATGTCTGCCACCTCAGCCTCCAGTCATCTCCACTAACCCCTCTCTCACCCCTCTCTCTCTCACTACGGGCAAAAACCTCTCAACTTCTAATTCTCATTCATTCACCTCCCTCTACGCCGCCACCTGGCCGGAGGGGTGCCAACGCCGGTGTTGTTGCCCAACATTTTATCTCGCCGGACATCTGCAAGACGCCACAAAATGAGTCTACATTGGATGCTAACGCCGCAGATTGAGTCCGCAGATTACCGGAGTTTGGGCCCCAGCAAGTGATCCCTCTATTTAAAACCGTGCCGCAGCTGAAGTCGTCGCCGGAGACGACCTTCGTGTACACGGAGGCGGCGGCGGTCTGATCTTAGAAACGAAAGCTCTGTTTCGAGGAGAGACTTGTGTTGGACACTATGACGATATCCCAACAGTCGACAGCACCGGTGACGTTTTCGGAGAAATACAAACCTTGAATGGCGCTGGCGTGATCTTTGTCGGAGGGGATGTGGGAGTAGGCGTTGAGTTTGAATGCATCGAGGATGAGATCGGTGGTTTTGGCGGCGGCCATTGAGTCCCAGCATAAATGCCTGCGCAATGTCTGCTAAAATGCCGAAGAGAAATCCGTTTCCACTGGAGAGGGCGGCCATCGGAGGGAGAGCGGTGGAGTATTGCGACGAGCGCGAGGCTGTGGAGGAGCTGTTGTCGGCATCCCAGCAAATGACGGAGAGGACGATTCCCCGGCGGTGGAGTGTTGCCGCCGCGATCTGCGGTCCTTCTTCCTGGATACAAATCCCAACGTTTATGATTTCGCGATTCCGATGTTTATTAAGAATTTGCAGATGCTAGATGGAGAGGATGATTCCCCGACGATGCTGCTGAACAGCTTCGACGCATTGGAATCTAAGATTTTTGCCCGTAGTGATAGAGAGAGGGGTTAGTGGAGGATGACTGGAGGCTGATGTGGCAAACATGTGGCAGACACGTGGCAATCGGGCCCGTTCGGGCCAAAAAATGTCCTACGGAGGGGTTATTAATTGTTTACTGTCCTCAAATCAAAGACCCGCAACGAGGTGTCCTGAATGTGCACTACCCTCTATTTAAGTGTCCTAAAAAAACCTCTAGCTCTAAGTTACACCGTAAAACATAAAGATTAAACACATATTTCTTACATATGATTTTTTAAAGTTTTTAAAAATCAATAATTCGTTTTATTAAGCATTAGAAATGGAAATGAAAAGTACAAGTATTAGTATTAGATAGAAAATCAAAACATATTCTACTAGTACTTCGAGTTCGAGCAGTACATCATCACTATCAGGTGTAAAGTGATAAAAGTTCAACAATTGAATTAAGTAAAGAGGAAAATTTCAATTAATCAGGTTGATCCACTTAATTTTTGAACTGGCGGCCTATTCGATTTAGATCAATTGGACTAAAAAAGCTTTGGGCTAAAAAATTCGACTATAATCCGCAATGTCAATTTCATCGTTTGATTGATTATTCTTTTCAAATTGATATTCGAATAACTTAATAATTTCTTTAAGAACATAGTTATAGAATCTCCTTAAACTTGATATTTGACCTTGACACTTGCTCTGAGCTTTATAATATCAGATGCTTGGATCTCCTTAGACTTCCTTATTGTCTTCAAATCAAACTTTAGACTTGCTTTGAGCTTTATAATATCAAATGCTTTATTCACCTTGTTTGCGGATCAAATGTTGCACTTCATTTTGAGCTTTAATTGACTTTTATAACGTCAATATGGAGAGCTTCTACTTTGCTTCCCGATCAAAGGTTGATTTTAAGATAATTTTGGTAAAGAACGTGCCATCTTTAATTGTGAATCGTGTCTTTAATCTTACGAGAACAACTCGAATTTTGCAAGAGCATGCATATTGAATAAAACGAATTATCGATTTTTAATAACATTCAAAAACTAGAATTTACTAAAGTAAGTATAAACTTTAGTTTCCTACCTATTCAAAAAGATGGAAACAGTGAACATATAAAATCTTTTCCAAGGGGGAGAGTTTTGTAATAAACAAACGTAATGAAAACACTGACAAAAATACAAAATTATTGTTATATTTTAGATATTTGGATAACATTAAAGGAATCTTACTAATCTGTAATCTCGACTAATTCATGGACTAACACAAAATTTAATGTTTTTTGAACCTATTAAATATGACAATAACTCTTGTACAACCGTTATATAGTATACAACCGATTTTGTATAACCTAGATCCGGAACCGTATGTATAATAAATAGCGACTGTAAGAGCACTCAAACAAATTATTGTGGTGCAGTTGTGGTCACTCCCATCATTTAGTGAAAAGCGGTTTTGGTGGTTAGAGTTCGAGTCCCTCGTGGGGGGACAGGTTCTTTCCTAAGTTTTTTTTTTTTTTTTTTTCCTATTTACTTATTATTCTTTCTTTTTTTATTTTTATTTTATCTTTTTCTTATTTCTCCATTTTCTATTATTTTTTTCTTTTCTGTTCCTTTTCTTTTTTAATTCTTTTTCTGTTTCATTTTCTTTTTAATTATGTTTTCTTTTGAATTCTTTTGTTTCTTTTTTTATTGTTTTTATTTTTAATTCTTTTCCTATTTTTGGCTTTTATGATTTATTTTTTACTCCTATTTTTTGGCAAGATAATAGGCAACTGACAAGCGTGGAGAAGATATGATCGTCTAACAGTCTAGTAGTATATTTTTCTCTACAATTTTAAATTTTTACTTATGGGAATAGTGAATCTGAACTCGACTCCTACATTGGATTTTTCGAAAGGAAAAATAATAAAATAATAAAAATAAATCATTGACATGAATAAAGGTAATGTTTCAAAAATATTATTTTTCTTTACGACAATATTTACTTTTATTTACGAGGACTTATACTTTTAATAATTTGGTTAAATAATTATTATCGTAATGAAAAATAATTATTGATATAAAGAAATGTAATGTTTCAAATGTTTAGTTTTATTTATGACAATTTGTACTTTTAATAATTCACTCAAGTAATTATTATCGTGATGAAAATTAATAATTGACATGAAAAATGGTAATTTCAAAAAGTTGAATTACATTTTTTTTCTGAAAATTAAAATAAAATGAAATACTAAATTGTAGATTAATAAATATTATTAGAATAAATAATTTATAAAGAAAAATAAAAATAATAATCAAATAGTTAATAGGACACCTGAATACTCCATTATATGATTATTAGAACACTTCAAAATGTCTCAAATCTAATAGAGTTTATAATGCCAAAAAAAAACCAGATATTAAAGAAATGTTAAAGGCGCCCGTGAGAATGAAAAAAGACGCTAGCACGCTTCTGCTGGAAACCGAACCCAAAAGCTCCTGCTTTTAAAGGCGAAGTCGCCACCCGCTTGACTAGCGGGTAATATTTGCATAGAATGTGGATATTATATTTTTACCGGATGCCGGGTGCTTTTTTTAAAAATGTTCGCGGGTCAGATCCGACCCGGATGTATGTATAGTATAAATCCGTTTCACCAAAACACGCCTCGTTAAATATTCAAAAATCTATGAGAAGAGAAAAGGCGTGGTTTTTATACAGCTGCTTTGTTTTACTCTTTCAGAAAACATTTCGACCGTGTCAGAGAGAATCGAGGAATTTCTCCTGCAATTTGTTGACTGTACTGTAATTCCTCCAACTATTTGAATCTTTCCAAACTATTTCAATTCTACCCTTCCACGCTTCACAGATCTCACAAACCCATTTGCAGATCCATTCGCGATGCTGTACTCTGCAGTTTAGCTCAGCATTATTATTTTTTTCTAAATATTTGTTCTGGGTTGTGAAATGGAGTTCACCGAAACATTTAAACAGGCGGGTCCCTGCGCATTTTCGCCTAACGCTAGATTTCTAGCTGTCGCGGTCGATTATCGTTTGGTTATTCGCGATGTTCACACACTCAAGGTACCTACATTTTCATTCTTTTTTTCCTTTCTGAATTTTGTGGGTTTGATTTTGATTTTGATTTTGGAATTTTGAAGAGTTTGCGATGGTTTTGGTTGTCCGTCGTTGTCATCTGATTTGAAGTTAATAGAATTTGAACATGAATTTTGAATTCTGTAATCCTCACTTACAAGGAATTCTTAGTTGAGTTAAACATGTTTGATACTATGTTTGAGAGGAGTAGATTGGGTCACTGCAAATTTGAAACATTATGTATTTTTTTATTTTTTTTTGCAAAACAAGCTCCAAATAATGAGTATGATAAAATTGATTTGTTATCTTCAAGACTTAAATAATTTTTGGAAATGATTCATTCAGCTGGAGCAATGAGTAAATTGATCGTCGTGAAGAAGGTTTCATTCAGTCTTTGCTTTGATAGTTTAATTTTGTGGAACATTGCTCGAAATTGGATAGCCAACCATTTGATGTTTTGCACCAGATGGCTATAAATAAATGTAATAATTTGATAATTATGTGCAGTAGAGAAAAAGTGCATAAAGGTATTCTTTTAGCTTTAAGCATCAAATGTAAAGATGAACATTATTATGTTCAGTGTTAATCAGTGCAAGATGTTGAGCATGCCCAATTGAATGACTAATAAAAGGGCTACATGCATTGAGGTATATTTTGGTTCTTCGGGTTTTAGAGTTGGATCTTATGTTGATTGTGTTTATATTGCGCTACAGGTGGTTCAATTGTTCTCGTGCTTGGACAAAATAACATACATTGAATGGGCCCTTGATTCTGAGTATATACTCTGTGGTTTATATAAGAGGCCTATGATACAAGCATGGTCTTTGGCACAGCCGGAATGGACATGCAAAATTGATGAGGGCCCCGCTGGTATTTCCTATGCGAGGTGGAGCCCAGATAGTCGCCACATACTAACAACTTCTGAGTTTCAGCTGCGATTGACTGTTTGGTCATTGTTGAACACTGCATGCATACATTTACAATGGCCAAAGCATGGTTCTAAGGGAGTATCATTTACCAAAGATGGAAAATTTGCAGCTATATGCACTAGGCGTGATTGCAAAGACTATGTTAATCTTCTTTCCTGTCATACATGGGAGATTATGGGCGTTTTTGCTGTAGACACTTTAGATTTGGCGGATATTCAGTGGTCCCCTGATGATAGTGCAATAGTCATATGGGATTCCATTCTCGAATACAAGGTACTTGTTTTCTGTAGTTTGGAATTGTCTCTTAGCTGATATAACCTAATTCGTATGCTGTGGCTTGTAACTATCAGTTATCCAAGATAATGAGCTTTATTCTGCAACCGTACAGTACCTGAATTAATTTGGTTTCAAATTTTCCACCAATTCACATGATTGGTACACTTCTATTTTTTCCCAGGGAACACCACTCTGATATGTGTGCATTCCCAAAACATAGTTCTGTATCAATTTTGAAAAGCTGGAAATTCAACCATTGCTGTTGATTCCTATGGTCTGTTAAGAATTGGAAAATGAGAGTACTGGTAATTGATTTCCAGCGGCTCATATGGCATGAATAGATTTGATTTTGTGAATAAGAGAAGAAAGAACCATGTATTTTGGTTTCCTTCTAGAAAAAGCTATAAACCCGTTTCTGTGTCTTTGAATGATCAATTTTCTTGCGAACAATTGAAACTTAGAATTCAAAAGGATTCGTTCTTCTTGGTTGCCTACTTTTGGCAGGCTTGTGTATTTCAGTTAGCGTGCATATCTTTATTTTTGTTTAAGAACTTATTCTTCTGCCATCATGCCTTATTTACTACAACAATTGTTTCATATTGTTTGACATTTTGTAGGTTCTGATATATTCTCCTGATGGTCGGTGTTTGTCTAAGTATCAAGCATATGAAAGTGGCTTAGGAGTAAAAAGTGTTTCTTGGTCCCCATGTAGTCAATTCTTAGCTGTGGGGAGCTATGACCAAATGATACGGGTTTTGAATCACTTGACATGGAAAGTGTTTGCAGAATTTACACATCTATCTAATGTTCGTGGTCCTTGTGCTGCTGCTGTTTTCAAGGTTGGAAAATTGTAACTTTTTATCATATGAATTGTGAATCTGTATTCTATTTAACTTCTTTTTTTACTTTCCAATTTTTCTTTATCGTTCAGGAGGTAGATGAGCCCTTGCAATTTGGCATGTCAGAATTGTCACTGAGTGATGAATTTATTCAAAGAAATTCTGGTGAGCTCGCATCATTCTTGATCGTTGATAACTCATCTGCTTCGTTAGACTGCGTAGAGGTTTTAAACTAGTGTATATCATATGGATAAAGTTTTGCAATGTCTAAAGTTTGTGAAGGAGGCAGTTGTGTTTCCAACTTGGTTATCGTATGTGGGAAGTGCGGCATATTTGTCTGTTATTTTTATTCGTGACCTTTCTATGAATTTCTATTTTTGTTTTGATTATCGCATAAAATAATGTGCTTATAAGTGATGAACCACTAGTAAGCACCATGTCTTTCTTGATGTTAAACACAAAATAAGTTTTTACAAAAGCAATTAACATAAGGCAGAATTCTTTTCATTTAGTTTTTTGTTTCTCACTTATCCAATATATCGAGATAGAGAAAAATGATTTAATTGACTACAACAGTGCCATTTTTTCTAGATTTAGATGCTCACTCTTCATGTTTTTAAACTGTTGCTGAAAATTTCATGCATCAGCATGACACAGTTATATTTCAAGCTTCGTTGTCGTGCAATAAGCTAGTACTTAAGAGGTTCCAGCATACGTTTTCATCTCATGGTCGAATGTGACATTCCCGATTGATTGAATCTTGAAAATACCTAAGCTAATATGGGTAATGTCAACTGCTGCAAATACCTAACCTTATATTATGCAACTGCTGCAAATACCTAAGCTTCTCCACTCCACCAAGTTCTTCATAAATGGCATAAAGAAACTTTTAAGGTATTGCTCATATGAGGTTCATTTATCCTTAGAGGGTGATAGATTAGATTGACACTGCATATAATTGAGTATTTGAAGGACTAGACGATCAAACAAGCTCGAAAATGTTAAACCCATCAAAGTATTTCATGGATTTGCTGATATAATTTTTATTTATCTGAACTATCATCCGATGTAAGAACCCCATCAGTGTTTTCTCTTCATCCGGAGCTCATTGATGACCTCTATAATGATTTCATGTGCAGATAATGCTGCAGAGACGTGCATTCAAGTTAGATATGATGTTTTGGAGGTGCCAGTTATTCTTCCTACACAGAAGCCTCCTGCAGATAAACCAAACCCCAAACAAGGGATCGGTAAGGCAGAACATATGCCACTCATTTTATACTGCTATTCTCGCACGTTTTATGATTCCCTCAAAAGCTTAAGTTTTGTGGGTATGTCCTTACTGAGATGGTGTAAACCTGTAATTTTCTGTCTTGGAGCATTATATCCTGCCAAAGACAAATGCTTAATACTGTTTGATATGACAAGTTTCAGCACATTGTAACTGTACTCATGAATTTTGTTTGATATCCTAATGGGCCATACATGTTGCAATTGATGATTTTTACATGAAAATTGTTCGATTTAGTCAGCCTTCTCCTCATATCGGTGTTTCCTAGTGCCTTGTTTTTTTTTCTTCTCTCTGATGATGATTAATGAATCCAATTACAGGACTCATTTCATGGAGCAGTGACAGCCAGTTTATGTGTACCCGCAACGACAGCATGCCAACAGTCCTCTGGATATGGGACGTGCAACATCTAGAGCTCGCAGCCATCTTGATACAAAAAGATCCCATTCGAGCTGCAGCTTGGGATCCTACATCTCCTCGCCTAGTTTTATGCACCGGAAGTTGTAACTTATACATGTGGACACCCTCAGGTGCATATTGCATCAATGCTCCATTTCCTCAATTCTCTGTTCTTGACTTGAAATGGAATTCGGACGGGAGCTGTCTCCTTCTCAAAGACAAAGAGTTGTTCTGTTGTGCTGCTGTGCCTCTCTTGCAAGAATCCACTGATTACAGCTCCTCCGATGATTGATGTCCGAATCGCGTTGCTCCTTGCAACCTACTTCATCAATCATTGAATGCATTTGGTGAAAATTTGAAAGGATTCTAAGATATAGTTTAGAAACTTTATTGAGAATGGAATTTGATTTGACACAGATAGAGTCTTTTAACACGCTGTATGTATATCACTTGGTTTACTTATTTGCGTGTTAAGTTCATTTCATTCTCTTTGGATGATTAAGCTCGGTGACATCAATTTTATCAATCCTAGCATAGGAATTAGGAATCAAGTTGAACATTTAGTCTTGTATGAGACGGGTCAAAGATTTGAATTCGGATTTATTTTGGATATTTGACCGGTCACTTTATAAGATAGTCTCACACAGCTTTTTTTGTAGCAAGTTCAATATAAACTGAATTTCATTAGTTTAATGAATGATGTCAGGAGTAGATTTAGGGGTGGAGGGGATTGAAGAAAATTTTTTACTTAAAGTAATAGGTTTTGCATTTTAAATTTGTCTAATATTGACATTACTGATATTGATTTTGATGCTTCACCAAAACAGCATTTCCCCATCGATTGATAGAAAACTATTACTTTAAGTAAAATTTAAAATCAATTCATTTCTGGTTTTGTAGCAAGTAAGATGAATTGACATTACTGGTTTTGCTTTTGAAGCTGGGTTTACTTTCATCTCAATCCATATCACAGGGAACTCATGCTTGGACTTCAACCATTTCGATGTGGACTTGTGGTGACTGGAGTGAGTGCTATTTATGGCTGGGAAAATATCATATTTCTCCTAATATTTTAATCAGGGAAATCTGCAAATTAACTCACGACCTATATAACATGTTTTGCAATTTTTTAATTCTACTTTATCCAATCTTGACAATTTAATACTCAAGTTTTCATTTTTTTTTATTTTTTATTTTTTGCAATTAAAATCCCTTAAATACTGTATTTTGATGATCCGACAATCGAATTCTTGTCGTTTGAGCCCTTGATTCAAAAACATAAAGGTTTTGTTGACCGGCTCGAAAAGTGGAATATTATAGCATATGGATCGATATTCAATACTTATTAACGCTAATATTTAAAAATGATCAGGTTAAAATGGTAAAAATGGTCATATTTAGTGAATTAATTTTCAGAGTTGGATTTTACTTTGCAGTATTTAATTTTTTTTTACTATGTCACATTTTTTTATTTTTTAGATTACATTAAACATAATGATGGTTATTTTTGAGAAAATACACAATCATCAGTCATTGGTGCATATATGCAAGAGCTATCTATCTATGTCAGTTTCCTGGATGTTGGCGAGGGGAAGAAGTTCATTTCAAATTATTGCATTTCATTTTCACAATTTTTAGATTTTTTTGGAGTTTATTTCCTTTCCATCTATAGACAAATATTAAATAAAAAATTGAATGAAGGTTCATGTGAATTGAAATTCATCCAGATATAAATATGTGGTAAAGGTACGTTGTCACAAGACAAGTGATAGTGACTTCTATTCTATGTCGGTATTAAATATTTTGCGAATTATATGTGCTATTTTGAGAACTGATTGATACGGTACTTCTCTCACATAAATAATGAGAATTGATATAATGAAACGAGATAGAAACTGAATGATGAGACATACATATATTGTTCTTTCTAATTCCTATTATTCATAATTTGATATATCTTGAAATCAGTTATCATCATTCTCGTTGAATTAACATACCGAAAACTGAGAGAATGATAATTTCTTCCAACCCGTATGCGTTTAGCCATTCCTCTTGAACCAAAAGACTTAATATATTAATTTTAAGTAGAATTAATTGTGTTAGGTTCAAGGTAATTCCGATAACGTTGTTTCGAATGTAGGCACCCCTATTTTCCATATGATATAGTAAAAGATAGCATGAGTGATTTTAGTGACACATCACATGTCACACCAACACATTATTCATGTGTTGCTATTATTTTTACTATTCCCTCTGTCTCACTTTTCTTTTTGGGTTGTCTCACGAAAAATGTCTTATTTCTTTTTTAGGAAATAATTAAATGCATTTACACTGCTTTTACATTTGCATTCACACTGTTTTTACATTCTTTATTATTTATTAATTCATACCACTTTTATATTATTTATTATTTATTCATACTACTTTTACATTTTTTTATCATTTCTCCTTAATTCTCGTGCCGAACATAATTAGGACATTTTTTGTGAGACGGAGGGAGTATTTAAATTGGACACGAACGCGGGAGGATAAAAAAAGTCCACCTCCACCTCACTATAACCGACCATTCAATTTACGGTGGAGCATGCCAAGTTGCCGACATGCACCCCTCATTGGTTGTTTGACATTTTTTTTTTTATATTGTGGGAACCCGCAGCCGCTACTTTTGATGCGCACTGGATAAACCCCGCCTCTTGTACAGTAGCCTGCAAAACACACAGAACATGTAAACTATACTTTTCAAGTACATGTGTGACAGACTTGACCTGTAAAAGCGTGGCTGTTTGACACTTTGACATGCTTAATGCGAGTTTGGGAAAATAACTGTTGAAGAGATCGAGAGTGTTAGCTTAGTAATAAAGTACTCCTTCCGTCTCACGAAATATGTTTCATTTGTGTTCGGCACGAGAATTAAGGAGAAATGATAAAGAATGTAAAAGTAGTGTGGATAAATAATATATAATGTAAAAGTAGTTTGAATAAATAATAAAGAATGTAAAAGCAATGTGAATGCAAATGTAAAAGCATTGTGAATGCAATTAATTATTTCCCA
The DNA here is from genome assembly GCA_029490685.1 of Schizonepeta tenuifolia. NCBI lineage: Eukaryota > Viridiplantae > Streptophyta > Magnoliopsida > Lamiales > Lamiaceae > Schizonepeta > Schizonepeta tenuifolia. The sequence continues at coordinate 41,155,628 of CM055958.1, read as the reverse complement.
AAAAGGAAATGAGATATTTTTCGTGAGACAACCCAAAAAGGAAAGTGAAACATATTTCGTGAGACAAAGGGAGTAGTACTAATTATTATTCGAAACCAAAAGCCCCAAATTCAAGTTCATCATCACGCGCCCTTTAAAATATCATGTACTCCCTCCGTCCACAAGTAAATGTCCAGTTTGTTACAGTATACGTGTTCGCAAGTAAATGTCCAGTTTACCTTTTCGTACAACACTACCCTCTTTACTTTACAGAAATTACTACCCTTTGCCATTTAGGATTCCACCTCACATCAACTTTATTTTTACTTTTTTATCATCCCAATAACTTTATTCTTATTTTTTGGTCAATACCACTGTTTTTTTGTCATTACCACTGTTTTTTTTGTCATTATCTCAGTACTCTTACATCCTAAAGGGACCGAGTGGACTTCATTTCAATTAGGTACCTGTCCATGTGGTCCAATATGTTTAATCTTGAATTTTCTTTATTTTATTTTATTTTTTACTTTTGAGAAGGGTAATTTTGATCTTTGAATGAAATATTTATACAACAAAAAACTGGGAGGGATAATGAGATAAAATGAGGAGATTTTAGTAATGTTATACAATTATCATTAATACCAACAAAAAAAACTAAATAAAGTTATTGTCATATAGTTTTTCTTTTTTATTAGAAACTAGAATAAATGTATTAGGAGTTTAGGATAATATTATTTAATTATATAATAAATTATAGTAAAATAATTTCATATTCTCTACTTTTTTTATTAAAACAACTTGAATTTGAAAAGGATATAGAAGAAAAAATATATATATAGAAATTCGTACATTGTGTTCAAAGGTGAAGATAAACCACAATAACAATTAATTGGGGATGTATAGTAGGTTGTAGGTTTTAATGATTTTAAATTGTATGATTTCATTAATTAAATTTGTACAACAGTCAGTTATGACATGCAATCAAGAACATCCCTATTTACTAACATAATAAATAAAATTATTATATTAATATCATTATATCAAATACGGTTTTTCGGTTTATGGTTTAGTTTGGTTTGAATTTTCTTAAAAACCAAATCTAAATCATAAACCATAATTTTTTAACAATCTTAACCAAACCAAACCGTAAATTATGATTTGGTTCGAATTTGTTTACAGTTTAAACCAAACTTTGAACACCCCTACATATTATTCCTTTAACTTCTAATTTTCAGGAAATAAGTGATTAAAATAGAGATAACAGAAAGTGTTCTTCTATGCGACAAACTACAAGAGAGATAAGTTATGATGAAGTGGAGGAAGAGTTGGGAAGATTTGATTTCTTTACTGTTGAGCTATTTTACATTAGCAACAAATGAACATATTAATACCTTTAACTTCTTTTTGCATGAAGAAAAATTGGGTCAATTAATCTCCATCGCGGGTTACACTGATCTCAATGGCAACCCATCATCCTGTGATGAAGTTGGAGTGACACTTGTAAGATTACATTTTAAAGATAGTCATATAATGTAAACCTTACAATTTATATATATATATATATATATATATATATTTATATATTATTATAATTGACTTGACAATGAAAAATGAAAGAAATTCAATCTAAAGTTTCACGTGGTTGCTAAGATTCAGTTGTACCAAGTGACACATTTTCTAGAATTATGGACAAAAAAACCTCATGGTAGAGTATAGATGATTGGTTTAGGTGTGAACCTTTCTGACATATTCAGTGGTGTTCCTAGTCGTAGTGAGTGTCACCGAATGATTTTGGAAATTCAAGTTGCACTGACAAGAATTGTAGGAAAAATAAACACATCGACAATTCTGATTGCAAGTTTAATTTAAAGGAAAAATGCTGCAAAATACTACTCCCTCCATTCGAGCACAAGTGTCCACTTTGCTACAGTATGAGTGTTCGAGCACAAGTGTCCATTTTGCCTTTTTATACAACTATACTCTCATACTTTTCCTTTATTTACTACCATTTGCCATTGCTGACCCCACCTCACAACAACTTTATTCCTATTTTTTGGCCATCACATCAACTTTATTCCTACTTTTTGGTTAATACATCCACCTTTTTATCATTACCACTGTTTTTTTGTCATTATCCCACTACCCCTATATTTTAACTTTTACCCTACTAAAAACAACTTTATCAGCTTTCTTAATCTCCGTGCCCAGCACAAACCGGACACTTGTGCTCGAACGGAGGGAGTAGTTTTTTCTACAGCACGGCGACCTACATGGCCAAGTCATTCATCCAAAATCGGTAAATTTTGGACACCCTTTTCAGTTGTATACTTAAGTTAATGTCAATATATTTCTATATTTTTATTTATTTATTTATTTTGAGTCTCATTAATTTAGTCATCAATAATGATTTGTTATGTTATATGATCAAGATGATGTGAGGGTAGAATTTGATCAGATGTGCAGTTGCTTATGTTGTGAATCTTTTTTTTGATTAGTAGAAGTGGGTGAGAGTTGTGCGCCAATTCTTACCATCATTTGCTTTCCCACACGGACCATTAATCTTTTCTATCTCTGTTTTTTGCTTCCTCCCAAAAGTGACTTTCAGCACAATATTTTCTAGTGCAAATTGTTGTGAAAGTCATGCAGCAACATAGTTTTTATATATTTTTCAATTGACAAACAATAAACACTCTATGGGTGACAAATTTAAAACACACATTTCAGGTTAGATATTCAGTGCTTTAGAAAATTTTATTCAAGTCTAGAAAAGTAGTGGCAAAGGTTGTCGTCCAAGTGTTGATCCAGATCAAGATGTTGGGGGAACGACTTGGACTACAAGTCTACAATGGTGTGAAGTTCAAGTTTCAGTTCCAATAGAATGAGATGAAGATTTGATGAGACCGTATTTGAATTTGTCTACAATTGGAGATGCAATCGGAACATGCATTGCATGGCCCCGCCACTTGGTAATTATCTTTATTTATCTGCGTTATTGATTATGTTGGAATGTTTGTTCTATTTTAAATTATAGATAACATTTTATTCTTTCTTTGTTTTCCCTAGAAACAGAGGCTTGCTTTTCAAATATCTTACTTGTTGGTAAGCTTATTAGAAAATGAGGATTGATGGTTGATTGATAAATGTCGTAGTAGACTTGTGAACTTAGTTGTTATCTAGTAATTACTAATTAGTTGTTGGAAAATGAAACTAACAACTCGTTAAGTTCAACTTTCACTCCTATTTAATTATGTTGGTAAAGAAATACTTTCAACTATAAATGGTACTGTCATCAAATCATGCTATGTCACAATTATAATGGTTTTTTCTCTTGCGATTTTTAGGTGAAAGCTGATGATGATTTGGATTGATGAGATGCTGAAATAGCTTTAAAAGTAAAGCCTAGAGATGCTGAAGAGATATGTGAATTAATGAGAAGAAACCCGTTCTAAAACAGTGCGTAAAAGCATTGAAGTAGTCATTTCTTTACTGAAATATTCATTTGCGACGTATGAAATTTTAGATTTTAAAAAAAGTTTTGTTTTACTGGGATTGATCACATATTAGTTGGATTCATATTATGTAGAATGTCGTGGATATTAGAAAATAATAGTTAATATAGTTATAACTTTATAATTGTATTTATAATTGTATTTTTTTTTTGGAACAATATTACAAAGAAATTTAAATAACGCGTGACGGAGGACTCGAACCCGTAACCTTTGGCCCGATTTATAATTGTATTTTATTAGCCTCTTAGCGTCCTAAACTAAGAGTCTCCAAGCATCCTAGAAGAGGACGCGCAAAAAACTTCCTATCATATATTTTGTGGTAAAATTCTAACATGAGCGTCCTCTAAGAATCACTCCAAACATCCCAGAATAGGACGTGTGCATACGTCCTATAATACATTTTGTGACAACTGCAAATAGGACGCTCCAAGGAAGCAACCTATAGCATACAACGTCTTATCATGTAATATAATGGGATGCTCACGAGAATCCTATTAAGGGATTTTTGTTGTCATGTTACACTTAAAAAGTTAACGTACTCCATCTGTCTCACGAAATATGTCTTACTTTCTTTTTTGGGCTGTCTCACGAAAAATGTCTCATTTTCTTTTTGGGAAATAATTAAATGCATTCACACTGTTTTTACATTTGCATTCACACTGATTTTACATTCTTTATTATTTATTCACACCACTTTTACCTTCTTTATTATTTATTCACACTACTTTTACACTCTTTATCATTTCTCCTTAATTTCCGTGCCGAACACAAGTAGGACATTTTTCGTGAGACGGAGGGAGTATTAGTTAACCAAATATATTTAGATGTTTTATATAGATATATATGATATTATTATTTTATTATTGAAAGAAAAACAATTCTAGTTTTGCAAAAATCCTACATGGCACCTCCGAATCCCTCGATTCTTATTTATATAATTAATTGATTTTTTTTTCATCCTTTGCACCACCGATTTAATTTGACCAATTAATTACTTGATCAAATAAATAATTTTATTTTTTTATTGCAAAATTTAATGTAACTAATATTCATTTGGTCAATAATTAAGTTTATCAAATAAATAAATAATATATATAATTACTTTTTATAATACCAATTCGGATATTTATATTATTGGCTAAGTTATTTTACGAATCATAATCACTCCACATTACCAAGTGCATAGTGAAACCAATTCCTAAAGTTTTATTTTCAATTAAAACAAAATTCTTCTCGAAGCAGGTAAAAAAGAAAATGAATGTCATCATTTACTCCCTCCATCCCACTCCAGTTGTCATAGTTTCTCTGGGCACGAGAATTAAAGAGAAAATAATTAAGGGTAGAAAGTGTGTTTAATGGAGTTATTAAAGTGAAAAAGTAGGTAGAGAGAGAGTGAATAAGAATAAAGTGGAATAAAGTGAGTAGAGAGAGAAGAAGAATAGTGAATGACACAGAAAATGAGGAGAAAAGTAGGTTGAAAAAAGTAAAGTGAGTGTAATTAACTAACTAATTATTTCTATAAAATGAAGTATGACAACTGGAATGGGATGCCCGAAATAGAAAGTATGACAACTGGAGTGAGACAGAGGGAGTATTTTTTTGTGAATATGTTTGGAAGATGAAACGGGACGCCACATATTAGATAATCTAAATAAATATTTAGAATTAATATGTACTTCTCATCCATTACTGTTTTGCAACACCAATTTAATTTGATATTGAATTGTCCAAATAAATATTTTGTTTTATTAAAAATTTAATTTGGTAAAATATTAATTTGTCCAATTATTAATGTTGACAAATACTATGTCGTCAATGTCCATTAAAATGACTTTCACTTTGTAGCAGCCTAGCTGCAATAATTGTCTGTTATTTATTTCGTTAGCACGGCTTATAATATCTTATTTCCTTCAATCCTATTTATTTATTCTTTAAATTGAATTTAATTATCCAAATCGTTTTTAATGGAACTCACGCCTTTTGAAAGTCTATTATAAATACTTAAAATAAATGTGTATTTTCTCATCGTTTTCAACAACACTTTAATTTGACTAATTACTTAGTTAGTCAAATAAATAATTACTATTTTTAATTGAAAATTATAATCTATTTTTATTTATATCACGTTATATTTTTAGTTGGCCGTATCGAGCCTACTCCTTAATTAGGGGACCACGTGTCTCATCATGCATTATTTATTTTATTTATCTTATTTTTCATTTTGTGCATAGTGGTGATTTTCCTTTAGTTTTTTGAGTTCTTTTTTTTATTTATAAAATTCTATTTGCAGAACCTGAATAAAATGACATGTGTTTGATTTTTTATTATGACGAATTTTATCATAATATTTGATTATTTATATAATTTATAAATTCAAACGAGTTCAAATAATTAGCGAATATTATTATACTATGTACGAATTAGGGACGAGAACGAATAGTACAATCACTTTTTAATTAAATTTGGGTCTATATAAATTCAAAACAAGTTTAATAAAGAGGTAATTCATCCATATAGCCACTTTGACTAGATTGACTACAATAGTTGTCAAGGAACTTAATATGGTTAAATTGAAGCCAAAAATGTATTTTTTGGACAAAAATACCTCTTCTTTTCACTTTTTCTCCTTTTCTCTCTTATCTTTATCTCTTTTCCTCTTTCTCTTTCTTCTCTTTTATTCTTCTCCATCGTGTTTTTTCTTCCTACTGCTTTTCTTCTTCATTTTTTTTTCTGTTGTCTGCTCACTCTCTCTCGCCACCGCCCTGCGCCCCTCCCGTCGCTGCTGTCGTTGCCATTCTCTCTCTTCTTCCCGTCGCCGTCGCTCTCTCTCTAGATCTGTTATCGCCGCCTCCATCACCCCGTCGTCGCCACTCTCGCTCTCTTCTTCCCGTCGCCGTCGCTCTCTCTAGATCTGTTATCGCCGCCTCCGTCGCCCCTCTCGCCGCTGCCGCCCTGGATATTCTCTATTATCGCCGCCTCCGTCGCCCCTCCCGTCGCCGCCGCCGTCGATCTCTCAACTTTTCTGGGCTGATGCACTATTTCTCTCTGTGTGTGTGTGTGTGTGTGTGTGTGTGTCTTATAGATGCAAGTTAATGGAAGTTGTAATCAACAGATTTGTTACGATTTTGCTTTGTTGTTATGATTTTGTTTTGGTGTTGCGAATTATGAATTTCGTAACTAACTTTGCATTTTCATATTTTTATTTGAAGTTACAAAAGTGTAATTTCGTAACATGTTTGTAGCTATTTGAAGGTTTAGAAAATGAATTTTTGAAGTACACATGTTACGAATGTTACATTTCGCAACATAATATATGGATTTCGTATATAGTGTTGCGAATTATGAATTTCGTAACTAACTTTGCATTTTCATAAGTTTATTTCAAGTTACGAAAGTATAATTTCGTAACATGTTAGTGTGTTACGATTCTTTAATTTCGTAACGAAACGAATGTTTACGTTTTTTTTTACGATTTACTTATTGCGTAACAGAGCATGTTACGAATTTTACATTTCGCAACATAATATAAGGATAAGAAACGGTTGATGAGGTGTTTGAAGAAATGCATAAGGAAGTCAAGTCATAGTGATACGAAATGCCAAAATCGTAATCTGTTATGTTACGAATTTATTAATTTCGTAATACGAAATCAACGATTAATGAATTGTTGTTTCGAATTGTATGAATTCATAATGTCTTATGTTACGAATGTATGAAATTCGTAACACAAAGTTAAAGATTATTTTTGTGTTACGATTTATTATTTTTGTACTGATTTATTACTATTTGTTGATTTCGTAACGAAACGATTTGTTACGATTTTGTTTTGGTGTTACGACCTGTTTGTTTTCGTAATTGCTTTATCATGTAGCGTGGTGTTACGAAATCATAAATTGGTAATAGAGAAACAAGACACATTTGATTCGAAAAATTGAATTCGTAACATGGAATCATGACAAACTGATACGAATTCATAAGATCGTAACATTGAATTATGACAAAGTGATACGAAATCATAAATTCGTAACAGATAAACAAGGCATATTGATACGAAATGTAAAATTCGTAACAGAGAAATAAGATACGAAATGTAAAATTCGTAACATGGAACTGATACGAAATGATAAAATCTTAACAGAAAGTCAAGGCATAGTGATACGAAATTGTGATTTCGTAACATAAAATCGTAACATGAAATCATAACAATGTGATACGAAAGCGTTAATTCGTAACAGTGAATTATGATTGTGATACTAATTCATTGCTTATTGCTTCTATGTCCGGATAGATTTGTTGCCAAAGGATTCAAACACAGTGTTGGGAAATTTATTAGTAAGAGTTTTGATGAATTCTAAAACCAACTGACCCCAACCGAGTAGATGTTGCCAGAACATAATGTTAGTAGGTAGGCTCGCTGTTTGAGCATTGTTAAGATTTTATCTTTACAGGTCTCCAGCTAAAGATGACAACAAGGCATCACTCGGACAGAACATCAGTTGTAAGGAAAACAACTGAGCGTTCATCAGATGAGAAGCAGTAAAAGGGAAGAGAACATCAGATGAAAGGAAGCCATCTGAGCGTTCGAACCCAACTGATCAGATACAAGGAAGACAACTGAGTGTTCAGTTTCAGAACATCAGTTGTAGAACTCAACCGAGAAGATCAACAGCTTGAAGATGAAGTCACCTGAGAGTTCAACTGTTAGTTGTCAGATAGAACATCGGCTGAAGAACAAGTTAGTTGAAGATCGAAAGTCTTAACCGACCACTCCTTGTTGGAAGTCTGTTGTTAAGATTTGAATTTCAAAAAGAAAGTCACGTGAGGGTTTGACCGTTCAGTCATTACCCCATTTGGCCCAACACAAGGCTATCTCAGATGGAAAGCAGAAGAGCACAGATGCCATATCGGGAAAGTCTGCAGAGATGAGAGACAAGCCATCGCTTTCAAAGAACAGAGATCAACAGCTCCTCCAACGGCTAGTTGATACTCTCCGCCTATAAATAGAGGCCTTCATTCATTCGAAAAATACAAGACACACACGCGAGAAGAAACCAGAGAGCGAAAGAAAGAGCAATATTCTTCACGAGCTGAACTGAATTTAATCTCTTAGAACATCACTTGTTGAGAGTTCTAGAGTTAGTTAGTTTTTGTGTCTTTAGATCAAACCTTGAGAACATCACTTAGTGAGAGTTCGTAGAGTGTTAGATCATAGCTCACTTCGTGTTCGAGCTTTTAGTTGGAACCCCATTTTCTTTCACCTGAAAAGGTTTAGGATCCTACTCTTCCTGCAACTGAGTAAATAGGTTGTTTAGTACCCGAAAACTAAACTGTAAGGTTGATAAGTACCCGCAAACTTATCCTTAACGGTTGCTCAGCCCGCGTAAGCTGAGTGGTTTGTCCAGAAGAACTTGGACAAAGTTGTGTGGACTCACAACTCCTCGTGGACGTAGGAGGTTTCTCCGAACCACGTAAATCTCTGTGTGCTAGTGTTTATTTTGTTTTTCGAGTTGTTAATTTCCACCACATTCCACACAGCACCACTCTTCCAGCTAAGGTTGCATACTCAGCTGTGAGATTCCAACTGAGTCTTTTTACTCGGTTGAAGTATTTTTCAGGAGTTTAGTTTTAAAATCCTAACTGGTGTATTCCCCCCCCCCCCCCATACACCAGTAACTCGTATCGGGACCATCAAATGGTATCAGAGCAGTGGTTCAAAAGACTACTGACTCGTTTTACAAGGTGTGAATTCGAGAAAGTTTCTTCAGTGGTCAACTGAACAGATCTATTTTTCACGGTAGTGCATATTTGCTTGCATATTTGTTCTGTTGTTGTGTGCAGATGGACGTCAAGGACAAGATCGTTGTCATGTTCTCGGTAGTAAATTATACATCCTGGAGGACACGGATGAAGAAGATCTTACTGTCGAAGCATCATAGGATGCAACAAGTACTCTCTTCCGGACCGATCATCATCAAAGAAAGAATAGCTCGCACTCCTACAAATCCCAACGATGGGGATACAGTTGTGGAGTTTGTGGAGAAGCAGCCGGAAGACTACACTCCAAAGGAAGCCAAGGTGAGCCAGTTGGATATCTGGACTCAAAGCACGATTATGTCCACTGTTGGACAAGATTATCTCCCTTGGATTGAAGAGTGTGAGACTGCCAAAGAAATGTGGGATATCCTGGCATCGCTGAGTGAAGGAAGCGATGAGACGAAGGAGAACAAGTTCTCACATGCATGCCAAGACTTCGACAACTTTTGTCTGAAGACAGATGAAACAATTGATCAGCTAGAGCTCCGGTTTATGGACATCCTCAGAAGAATCCAGTCCATCCGAAGAGAAAAATACACACTAAGAGAAATCAATCTCAAAGTGTTGCAAGCTCTACCGGCTGAGTGGGATACTTTCACCAATATCCACGAGAGCCAAACTGACCTTGGTGAAATGGGAACTGAAAGATTGTTCTCAATCTTAAAGGGAAATGAGTATAAGGTGAACCGAAGAAGATCTCAGTCCTCGGTTCAGACGAGTCGACTTGAGGATGTTGGTTCAGCCTCAAAGTCAGTTGCTCTTCGAGCTGACTACTCCAAATCGAGAACATCGAGGCCAACCAGATCAGCTGACACAACTGCAAAGGAGCCAAGCAGAGAGGAACTGCAACAGAACATTGCCGCCCTGTCAAAGAAACTAACCGACATGGATACTCGGTTTGGAAAATACAAGAGATTCTATAAGTCCAACCGAACTCGAGACAGCTCAAAGCCTGTGACCAACGGTTGCTTTGAATGCGGCAAGGAAGGTCATTTCAAGACTGACTGCCCAGATCTATCGAAGAAAGAGAGAGAAGCGTTGAGTGCCAAACAAGCTGGAAAGAACAAGGCCATGGTAGCAGAAGAAGCAGCTGACGACATGGACATCTTCACTGACACTGAAGATGAGGATGAGCTGACTTCTACCAACAACGCCATCAGTCAGGATCAATGCCTCATGGCACTTGGAACCGACCAAGAGGATACTGAGGTACACTCTAATCCTGCTAAGTTAAATTCTTCCAATACCTCTAACATGCAGGAATCTCTGGACGAAGAGTTGGAACCCTCCTGGAGTGATTTTCAAGAACTCAGTGAGGAACTGCATCAACAATCGGTTGAGTTTAAGAGTCTTCAAGCTCAGTTCGCCAAACTTGAAGATTCCTTAACCGAAAAGTACGATCTGATCAAGAGCCAAACCGAGGAGATTGAGAATCTCAAGAGTCAACTGAACGAGGCTAAGGCTCCAACTGATGAGGAGTTGACGAAGCAGATCAAGGAGCAGCAAGATCAGTTGAAAAATCAAGAGACTCAGATCGACCAGCTGATAAAGAAGTCAGATGGGCAAACCGAGCAGATAACTGTCCTCCTCAAGGAGTTGCAAACTGAAAAGGACAATCTAATCAAGCTGTATCAGTCATCCAAGATCATCGAGAATCTTATCAGTTACAGTAGACGGATGGATGACGTGTCAGGACTCGGTTATGATGTGATTAAAGATCGTGGAATTCCTCCAGCAACCTTCGTCAAAGCTGTTGAGGTCAAGGTTGTCGAACCTAACACAGTAGAACCTGAGTCACCACAAAGTAATTCAACCTCCACCTCTCAGCAAGCTCAACCGACCAAGGCAACCACAACTGAGAAGGGAAAAGAAGCAGTAGATGGAGGACTGAATGTTCCATCAGTTGGGACATCAACCGAGGGGGAATGCTCCAAAAGTCAGAAGAGGAATCAGAGGCGTCGAAGGCATAATCACAACCGAACTCAGAATCAGAACCGACCTCTGCATCAACCTCAGAGTTAACATCAGAAAGAATGGAACCGACCGCAGAACCGACAAGGGTTCAATCATCTGAATCAACAGCGGTTCCAACATCAGTTCAACCAAAGGTTCCAACCGAGTCAACCAATGAGGAACATGTCGAACAATTGGAGATATTCATGCCATAATATGAATCACCAACAGGGCATGAACAGCTACAGACAACACTCAGGGAGTTGGAACCAAAATTAGCCACAAAGATTCCAACATGGCGTCCGACCTCACAGACAAATTCAACAGGATAAGAATCGCCATCAAAACAGGGGGAAAGCCTCTCCTCCGAAAGCTCAGAATGGAAGAAATCCAACTCCTCCCAAGAAATAGAACATCACTACTAACAACAAGCCTAAGGATAACCGAGGTGTTGTTATAGTTGATGATGAAGGAAAAGTGATCTAGAATGATAAATCCATCCGAGTATACAGGGAAAAGCGACGCACAGTTCCAGGGAGAACTGGTTCTAACCCTCCAGGACCCAACTGCAATTGGGGACCTAAGCGAGTTTCTCTTTGCAGGTACAGGAGAAACAACTGAGGAAGAATAAAGCGTCTGCAACAATGTGGGTGATGGACAGTGGATGCTCGAAACACATGACGAATCTGAAGGATTTGCTTGGAAGTTTCGTGGAGAAAGAAGGTCCATCAGTTACCTTTGGTGACAACTCAAAAGGTTATACCTGAGGTTACGGTACACTTGAAACCAATCATGTTTCAATCTCTAATGTTTCTTATGTTGATGGATTGAAGCATAACTTGCTCTCCATCAGCCAATTCTGTGATAATGGTTTTTCTGTCAAGTTTGATGCACAGGGTTGCAGGGTTAAAAAATGTCGGATCAAAGCAGGTGATATTGTTGGGAAATCGATCACCAACCGGGAATGTCTACTACGCTGACTGGAACAGCAGCCTTCCTGACACCTGCCTGTTATCAAAGAGCAGTTCAGATGTGAGCTAGCTGTGGCACAAAAGGCTCAACCATCTGAACTTCAAGACTATGAACCGACTTGCCAGACAAGAACATGCAAGAGGCATACCAAACCGAGTGTTTTCAACAACACATATCTGCAGTGCATGCCAGTTGGGAAAGCTCGCTAGATCCTCCTTCTGGTTGAAGTCGACTCCCTCAACCGACCGAGTGTTACAGCTGATCCATATGGATCTCTTCGGGCCAGTTACACCAAAGAGCATGAATGGGAACGAGTACACCGTGGTTGTAACTGATGACTGCTCAAGATATACGTGAACCATCTTCATGCGCCACAAGAGTGAAACCCGAGATGAGCTACCCAAGCTGATGGATCGGATATCAAACCAACAAGAGATGAAGATCATTTCTATCCGATCAGATCGTGGAACTGAGTTTCTAAATGAAACCATCATCGAGTATTGCGAGAAGAATGGAATTACCCATCAAACATCAGCCGCGCGTACTCCGCAACAGAATGGAGTAGCTGAGCGAAGGAACAAAACGCTAAAGGATGCAGCTACATCCATGTTAACCAGCTCAGCTCTGCCAAAGAGATTTTGGGCTGAGGCCATCAACACTGCATGCTACACTCAGAACCGGTCTCTTCTAACCAAGCGGTTGGGAAAGACACCATACGAGCTATGGAGACGCAGGAAGCCAAATATTTCTTATTTTCGCGTTTTTGGTTCTAAGTGTTTTATTCACAACAATGGGAAGACTCAGTTGAAAACTTTTGATGCCAAAGCTTCGAAAGGCATATTTCTCGGATATGCCGCTCGGATCAAGGCTTATAGAGTTTTCAACAATGGCTCTCGTGTTATGGAGATAACAACTTATGTTAGTTTTGATGAATCTACTTTTGAGTGCAGGGAACAGGCTAAAGGACAACAGGTTGACCCATAAGTCCCATCAGCCCTCACAAGATCTCAGATTCTAAGGCAAAAGAATCTAGCTGAACCACTGGTTTGGGCAACTGAGGATGAGGATCCATACTCCTCTGAAGATGAATGTGAGGACCCCAGCTCATCTCAAGGGGGAACTCCAGCTGATGCCCCTCCAACTGCATCAGCATCCGAAGCTCAACCGAGTCCGGTTCAAAATAATGTCAATGTTGAGGATCCAGACTCAACAACTAATCATTCACCAGCTCTGAAGACTCCAACTCAGATCACGGAATAGGCACAGGTGGAAGAAGAAGGAAGACGCAACCGAAGATGGTATGAAGTTCATTCCACTGACAACATCATCGGAGACCCAACTGAAGGTGTGCGTACAAGAAGCAGAGTTGCGACTCAGGATTCAACCGAGGAAGATTCCATTTCTTATGCCCAATATGCTGAAGAGTTGGCAGTTCTAGAGGAGTTCGAGCAAGTTGGAGATGTTGCCATGATTTCTTGCTTTGTAGCTGATGTGCCAGAACCAAAGAATGTTGGGGAAGCTCTCAACTGTGTTCACTGGACAACAGCCATGCAAGAAGAACTGAATGAGTTTCTACGCAACTGTGTATGGGAGTTGGTAGAAAGACCAAATGGTGTCAAGGTTATTGGATTGAAGTGGATTTTTAAAAACAAGAGAGACGCCATTGGATTCATAGTGAGGAATAAGGCAAGGTTGGTAGCTCAAGGATATTGCCAACAAGAAGGAATTGACTTCGAGGACTCCTTCGCGCCGGTTGCAAGGCTGGAAGCCATCGGAATCTTTCTAGCCTATGCCGCACATCACAAGTTCAAGGTGTATCAGATGGATGTGAAGTGTGCATTCCTCAACGGAGATATCAAGGAAGATGTATATGTTGAACAACCTCCTTGTTTTGAGACTGGAGATGGAAGAGTGTACAAGTTGAAGAAAGCTATCTATGGACTAAAGCAAGCGCCAAGGGCTTGGTATGACACTCTTTGTGGTTTTCTTTTAAACTCGGGTTTCAAACGAGGGTCAGTTGACAAAACCCTGTTCACCATCAAAGTTGGAGATGACATTCTTGTTGTGCAAATCTATGTTGACGACATCATATTCGGTTCTAAGTTGGAGGAACTGTGTGAAAAATTTTTAAACCTCATGAAGGAGAAGTTCGAGATGACGATGATGGGCGAGATGAATTATTTTCTTGGGCTACAAGTGAAGCAGTCAGAAAAGGGCATCTTCATCAATCAGTCCAAATATACAAAAGAGCTCATCACCAAATTCGGCTTGCAGACAAGCAAGACAACAAGGATCCTGATGAAGACTAACTAGAAGATTGAACCTGGATCTGAGAGAAAGCTCGTGGATGCCAGTAAGTATAGAGGGATCATCGGTTCTTTGCTCTATCTAACCGCAAGTCGGCCAGACATATCTTACGCGGTTGGAGTGTGTGCTCGGTTCCAAGTTCAACCAAGGGAAGCACACATGTTAGCAGCAAAGAACATCATCAAGTATCTGAAGGGTATAGTCAATGTTGGACTATGGTATCCAACTGACGACAATATTCAGCTGACCGGATACTCAGATGCAGATCTAGCAGGAGATCGGTTGGACAGGAAGTCCACATCTTGACACTGTCAGTTCATGGGAAGCAAGCTGGTTTCATGGTGCTCCAAGAAACAAGCATGTGTTGCCACTTCTACAACCGAGTCAGAGTATATGGCTGACTGAAGCTGTTGCATGCAAGTATTGTGGCTCAAGCAACAACTGAGAGATTATGAAGTTTCAACTGGACATGTTCCCATTCATTGTGATAGCTCAAGTGCCATTGCTATCTCTCTGAATCCTGTTCACCACTCTCGGACAAAGATCGACATCCGTCATCATTTTATCCGAGATCATATTGAGAAGAGGATGTATCCATGGAGAATATTCCAACTGAGATTCAGAGAGCTGATATCTTCACCAAACCTCTAGCTGAAGCACGGTTCAAGATGCTATGTGACCTCCTTGGACTGTTGGATCCATCAGATGAGGAGTCAACTGAAGTAAAGAAATAGATATCCATCTGAGGGGGAAGCTCAGATGAAGGGGGAATCTCAGATGCGGATCGCCAACTGAAGACATCAGACGTCAGCTGAACAGACGAACTTGAGTCAGCTGATGGTATGCCGGTCAGATGCAGATTGCCAACCGAAGGAATCAGACGTCAGCTGAACAGACGAACTCGAGTCAGCTGATGGTATGCTGCAACATGGGAACTCAGCTGATTCCAACATCACCTGACAGGTAATATTTATGGCTGAAGGTGATATGTTCTTAAATGAGAATGTTTGAAATAAATTCAAACATTCCTGAACTAGTCAGTTACATTAAAAATAGCCATCATGTCGCATTAAATGTAAAGTACGGCTGAACATCCATAGCCTACTTTATAGTGCGACTGGGCTGACAAGATAAACTGTACACCTTCTCTCGCGCTGGTTGGAACTCGGATCAAAACGTCAAGTCAAAGATAGTAAACAGTCGCGTAATCTCAGCCGTTGATGGATTCGCGCCATTTAACCCCAGCCGTCGATTTCATCTGAGTCAAAGACCTATATAAGGCGAAAAATTAGGAAGAAATCTCCTACTTTCCTCATTCGTGTAAATTTTATTTAACTGTTCATCGTCTTCACAGTTTTTGCCTAACCCGTTTCTGCAAAAAGATCTTCTTTCCTTTCTTCTATATATATTCCCTTTGCAGTGATCATAAATGGCACCAAAAAGTAAGAAAATGGCTTCATCCGGACCATCCCTAGTCCCTACCCCATATGAAGAATCGTTCGATATGCTAGTATCGAAGATATACTTCGAGCAAATTCTCTCTGACGAGGATCTGGAGTCGCCGGTGTTAGCCCCCCTCGCCAATACTCTCTGTGAGAATGGCCTCCTGGAATGGGCCAAGCTCTGCCCATCCCATCTTCTCAGGCGACAAGTGGGGGAGTTTTATGTCAACTTGAAGGCCCCCTTTGAATCTACAGAAGGAGTATCTACGGAAGTCTCCTGCCGGCAAAGAGATGTTCCGGCCAGGACCATACGTCGTGTCACCTTCCCCATCGACGTTTCCGATGCCCTCCGATACATCATTCCCATCAATCACACCGCCACAGAGTTCCTGGAGAATATTACCGACGAGCAGGCGGATGAGTTTCTGCAGAATGCTCTGATCGAGCCGGAGAGATTAAGGAGCAACATGCAACGGACGAAGTTGAAGCCAGAACATCGCCTGTTGTTCGATGTTGTGTCGAAGGTGGTGTTCGGTTACAGTGGCACATTCGGCGACATCAGCCGACCCAAATTGAAGCAGTTGGTGGCCTTGGAGCACCAACACCAGATCAACTGGTTCCAATATTTCTTGAACCATTTGATGGTGGAGAAGTCGAAGATCATCGAGACGACATCCGAGTCGGGAGAGAAGCTGCTGAGTGTAAAGGGGACACTCAACTTCGGCTGCAAGATCTCTGCCCTCATCTTGCTCGCGATCAAGGACCGCAACATGGTCTGGGCAGACTGCGAGAAGACGCCGCTGAAGAAGTTGTTGTTGTTCCCGACAGCCAAGAAAGCACAGGAGGTGCTCAGGAGTGTCTACACTCCTAAGGAAAAGAAGGAGTCTGGAAAGACAGCTGAGGGGGAACCAGCTGCCGCTCGCCCCGTCAAGTCCAAAGTTGCACGCCGACGAGCTGAGTCGGAGAAGGAGTCAGCTGAGGAGCCCTCTAAGAAAAGATTGAGGGTGAAACTCAAGAAGAAGGTTGTTATTGAAGAACCAGCCGATGAACCAACTGAGGTGCCAGCTGTTGAGACAATTGAGGAGCCAGTTGATGTACCAGCTAAGGAGCCAGCTGAGGCGCAAGCTCCAGCTGAGGAGGAGGCAGAGGTCGAGTCTGCGCCAGCTGAGGAGCAAGCTCTTGTTGAGGAAGATGCACCAGTTGAGTCGGCACATGCTGAAGAGCCATCTGAGTCGAGCCGCTCAACTGAGGCTGCCATCTATGAGATCGCCCCTCGAGCCCCCGGAGCTGATGAGGTTGAGAGAATGGAGATAGAAGTGACGTCGGATGCGTCCTCCTCATCTGAGGACTTTGAAGATGTTCCCTCCTCCCCCACGGGAGGTGATAATGCCGTACCGCCCCCAGAGCCTCTTGCTCTTTCTATCCCTTCTCAACCAGATATTCCGAGCACTCTGCTCGATGCCAACATCGTGACCGCTTCTTCGGCCGATGTTGAAGAAACCATTGAAACCGCTCTCCCAACCGAATCCCAAATTCCGAGCTCTCAGCTCGATGCCGATGTTGCGACCGACTCTTTGGCCAACATCGATGAACCTCTTGAACCTCAGCTATATAATCTTACCCCCTCCCCAATAAATGAAGCGGAGGACCTTCAGGCAGTTGCTCTGGAGCACGAGGGAAGGGTGGCCTACTGCTTCCAAAAGCTGCTAGGCATGTTCCCTGAGGCTCGCAACATGCCCGTCTTCGCCACTCTGGGAACCGAGCTCTTGTACCAGTTCTACCTGATCTTCAGCCATTGGTATGTCAAAGAAGATACGATCAGGGTGCAGAGCTGGGACAGGCTGAAGTTAGATGAGTCCCGCATCCGAGCCTACTTCAACTATTCCAACTTGGAGGTGGCTTACAACAACCGGATTGCGCTGCTCACTCGTCGGTTGGACCAGAGTCGAGCTGAAGGGACGGACACCAGGGAAGCAGCTGGAAAGGAGTGCGTCGACTTTCTAGACAGCATGTTGGTTAAATCAGCTGATTTCCTTGAGGAAGTGGATGCGGGTGCCGCAGCAGCGAAAGAAGAAGAAGAAGAATTGAAGCTGTACCTGACCAACAGACAAGCCATGGTCACAGCTGAGCCTCTTGCTCTGATTGCTCAAGCCCCTCCAGCTGATCAGCATGCTCCCTCAACTGAAGAAATCTGTGAACTGGTAGCTGAGAGGGTTAACCAGTTGAGGACTGAACTGCTTGCCAACCTCCAGCATAAAAAAGATGACCAGCTGAGGGCGTTGGAAGCACAAGAAGTCAAGAACCAACAACTGGTGGAGGAGAATGTTGAACTGAAGACCAAGCTGAATGATTTCTCCTCCTTCACCAGTCAAGAAGTGTCGGAGTTGAAGTCAACTCTGTTGGGATTGAAGTCGGAGCTCAACGTCTTCAAATCCTTGGCCGACTCAAATCTTGCCAAGTCCCAACAGACACAGAATGCAGAATGGGAGTCCAGGTTCGAGTCGCGTTGGGCTGAGTTCGCTGCTTTTCAGACCGAGGTCATCGACAACCTCTCTGTCTTGAAGAAGGCTGAACAAGAGCGCCAGGACTCCGAACTGGCGAAGAAGGTTGAGCTGGAGTGTGCGGTTGATGAACTCTTCAACCGTGTTCAACTAACCGAGGATAAACTCAACTCTCTGGATGGTTTAGTAGCAAGCCTTGTTGCTGATGCCAAAAAGGGGGAAGAGAAGGAGACAGAGGTTGAGGCGCAGGAAGAAGAAGAGATCCAAGAACAAGGAGTGCCAGCTGCTCAATCATCAAAATCTCAGCTGAGGAAGAGGAAGTCTGCAGCTCCCAAGTCAACTGAAGTCAGTGGAGCTGAGATGTCTAAAGACTTGGAGCAGGCAGAGAAGTTTGGAGTTTCCTATAGCTCCATAGCCGAGATCGCAGCCGAGCTGGATTCTGAACTCAACGGGATAACAACCGAAGTGTGCATTGCAGCGGCCAAGGCTATGGATGTAGAGGAGAAGGATTATATGAACCCGAGCTGGATCAGGAAGTTTGCCGCCATTCAGGCGAGGAGGGTGAACCAGTTCGAGGATGAGCTGAAAAAGTTTTCCTAGAACCTGGACCGCAACGTTGCCTCCCGCAGCCGACGCCGCATCAACAAACTTCAATCAAAGGCGGAAGCTCAGTTGAAGCAACAAAGGTTGCCAACAAAGTCCAAGATCGAGAGTCGATTTAGGCATGTTGACAAGTGGATGCCGACCGAGTGGAATGAAGAGTGGGAGTTGTTCAAGCAGGAGTTCGTGAACGACTTCTACTATAGGAAGGTTTACGCAACTGATGATCCGAGGAAAACATTCAAGGAAGCGCTGACCGAGTTGCACTCAGGAGACCCGGGCATGTTCAGTCAATTCAGGCGGGCTATGATTGACGCCAACCTGGACTTGAACACAGTTCCAGTTCCCAAGAGGGTTACTTATCGGCCTCCTCTTCTCCCAGACTCTAGCAACCCGAAACGCACGAAGATCGCAGCTGAGGCGAGGCAGGTTTGCAAGGAGCATGGAGTGAACATTTCTAAGGAGTCACCTGCCAAGAGAGAGATTTTTGTTAGGATCTTTAGTAAGTATGGGCTACAATTTTAGCTCAGTTAGTTTTCAAGCAACTGCTGTAATTTTTGGTTTTTGTGCCTATCTGTGTAATCATCAGTTGTAATGAAAACTTCAAGTATATATATTCGATTCACCTTGATGAACAATCCCTCATTGTCCAAGCTCTGAATCGCAAAGTCTATTAAATACCATGTTATATCTGTGCTAACCCTTTGATGTTTTATCTTATAGACTGTCTAGAATTTCAGCTGAGATTTTAGATAAGTTAGTAAGGTTTAGATCAATAGCGGTTTAAAGTTGTAAGTGATTTTGGCATCATCAAAAAGGGGGAAATTGTTGGGAAATTTATTAGTAAGAGTTTTGATGAATTCCAAAACCAACTGACCCCAACCAAGTAGATGTTGCCAGAACCTAATGTTAGTAGGTAGGCTTGCTGTTTGAGCATTGTTAAGATTTTATCTTTACAGGTCTCCAGCTGAAGATGGCAACAAGGCATCACTCGGATAGAACATCAGTTGTAAGGAAAACAACCGAGCGTTCATCAGATGAGAAGCAGTAAAAGGGAAGAGAACATCAGATGAAAGGAAGGCATCTGAGCGTTCGAACCCAACTGATCAGATACAAGGAAGACAACTGAGTGTTCAGTTTCAGAACATCAGTTGTAAAACTCAACCGAGAAGATCAACAGCTTGAAGATGAAGTCACCTGAGAGTTCAACTGTTAGTTGTCAGATAGAACATCGGCTGAAGAACAAGTTAGTTGAAGATCGAAAGTCTTAACCGACCACTCCTTGTTGGAAGTCTGTTGTTAAGATTTGAATTTCAAAAAAGAAGTCATGTGAGGGTTTGACCATTCAGTCATTACCCCATTTGGCCCAACACAAGGCTATCTCAGATGGAAAGCAGAATAGCACAAATGCCATATCGGGAAAGTCTGCAGAGATGAGAGACAAGCCATCGCTTTCAAAGAACAGAGATCAACAGCTCCTCCAACGGCTAGTTGATACTCTCCGCCTATAAATAGAGGCCTTCATTCATTCGAAAAATACAAGACACACACGCGAGAAGAAACCAGAGAGCGAAATAAAGAGCAATATTCTTCACGAGCTGAACTGAATTTAATCTCTTAGAACATCACTTGTTGAGAGTTCTAGAGTTAGTTAGTTTTTGTGTCTTTAGATCGAACCTTGAGAACATCACTTAGTGAGAGTTCGTAGAGTGTTAGATCATAGCTCACTTCGTGTTCGAGCTTTTAGTTGGAACCCCATTTTCTTTCACCTGAAAAGGTTTAGGATCTTACTCTTCCTGCAACTGAGTAAATAGGTTGTTTAGTACCTGAAAACTAAACTATAAGGTTGATAAGTACCCGCAAACTTATCCTTAACGGTTGATCAGCCCGCGTAAGCTAAGCGGTTTGTCCAGAAGAACTTGGACAGAGTTGTGTAGACTCACAACTCCCCGTGGACGTAGGAGGTTTCTCCGAACCACGTAAATCTCTGTGCTAGTGTTTATTTTATTTATTTCTTGCATTTTCAACTGACCTTCTAACCAACATACAAACTAATCTTAGCATTATCAACTGTCTTGGTTTTTGACCGACCTTGCACAAAAGCGTGAATTGTTTTTCGAGTTGTTAATTTCCACCACATTCCGCACAGCACCACTCTTCCTGCTGAGGTTGCATACTCAGCTGTGAGATTCCAACTGAGTCTTTTTACTCGGTTGAAGTATTTTTCAGGAGTTTAGTTTTAAAATCCTAACTGGTGTATTCCCCCCCATACACCAGTAACTCGTATCGGGACCATCACACAGACCTAATTTCGTTCACTGTGCACTCACCACCGGTTAGCATGATCCGGTGGTGCTTGACTGCAAGATTCTTTCTCTTGAATGTCCATTCGATCTACAATAAACAAATAATTAAACCAATTCAGTAATTCAGAACATGTAATACATGTTACGAAATTATAATTTCGTAACTTCAAATAAACTTATGAAAATGCAAAATTAGTTACGAATTTCACAATTCGTAACACTATATACGAAATTCGTATAAATTCGCAACAACATATACATAAAAATTTCAGTTTCGGAACCTTCAAATAGCCACAAACATGTTACAAAAATGATTCATTTCAAAATTTCGTAACATGTTATAACCTAATTTTCAAAAATGTGATACGAAAATATGAATTAGCAATAGATTATTCAATACGAATGCTAATTTCGTAACATAAAATGATTCATTTCAAAATTTTCCAATTGTCACAAACATGTTACGAAATTCTACTTTCGTAACTTCTACTAAACGAATCAAAATGCATGGTTAGTTACGAATTTCACACTATATACGAAATTCGTATATTATGTTGCGAATTTCAAAATTCGCAACAACATATACTTAAAAATTTCAGTTTCGAAACCTTCAAATAGCCACAAACATGTTACGAAATTGTAATTTCATAACATGTTATAACCTAAATTCCAAAAACGTGATACGAAAATTTGAATTAGCAACAGATTATTCAATACCAATGCTAATTTCGTAACATAAAATGATTCATTTCGAAATTTTCCAATTGTCACAAACATGTTACGAAATTCTACTTTCGTAACTTCAACTAAACGAATCAAAATGCACAGTTAGTTACGAATTTCACAATTCGTAACAATATATACAAAATTCGTATATTATGTTGCGAATTTCAAAATTCGCAACAACATATACTTAAAAATTTCAGTTTCGAAACCTTCAAATAGCCACAAACATGTCACGAAATTGTAATTTCGTAACATGTTATAGCCTAAATTCCAAAACCGTGATACGAAAATATGAATTAGCAACAGATTATTCAATACGAATGCTAATTTCGTAACATAAAATGATTCATTTCGAAAATTTCCAATTGTCACAAACATGTTACGAAATTCTACTTTCGTAACTTCAACTAAACGAATCAAAATGCATAGTTAGTTACGAAAATATGAAATAGCAATAGATCTGAAAAAAAAAAACCAGATCTGAGAAAAACGACGGAGCGGCGGAGCACGGCGGACGACAGACGACGGAGCAGCGGACGGGAAAAGGCTGGGAAGGAGAAGAAAAGAAAAAAGTGAGAGAGAGGTAGAGAAGAAGAAGAAGAGAGGGGGGAGGGGTGAGAGAGAGCAGAGAGATAAAACTTACCGGCTAAGAGGCAGCGGCGAACGGCGGACGGTGGAGCAGCGGACGACGGAAGGCTGAGAAGGAGAAGATGAGGCGGAGGAGACGAGGCGGGGAGAGAAAGTCGTGGAGAGAGAAAATGGGGGAGGAGAATCGTGGGGGAGAAAATGGGTGGGAGAAGTTTTAGAGAGAGAAAAAACTGACGTGAAAAGAAATGGGTGAGAGAAAATAATGAAATGATGTATAAACTTCCACCCTGTAGTAAGGGTATAATTGTTCAAAAGTCATGAATTTGACTATAATTTTACCATATTATGTTCCTTGACAACTATTGTAATCTAAGGGGGAATTTTGCTATATCACTCCTTTTCTCTTTAATAAATCACGCAATTTTAAATTTATAGGTAATATTTAATTTTTTTTTTATCTTTTACTAGTATTATTTTTTACAAAATCAATATTATTTAATTCAATTAAGGCAAATTCTCTTGTGAAACGCGTCTTACGCGCAGCGTGTTGTGCACGCGCCCGTTTTTTTTTTCTTTTTTTTTACGATCAGTTCATATGCACTGCTCCGTATTTTTATATGCAGTACATTGTAGAATGATATGCACCACTATATGTATTAAGATGCACCGATTTATAATTTTTATTACTATTTTTTTCTTATTTTTTTTAGATACACCATATAATTTATCCATATGTACCACCATATATAATGATATGCGCAACCATGTGTACCAAGATGCACCGTGTTTGCCTCTTCTTCTTTTTGTCAAGATTCGAGCGAGGGAAACTAAAGGCCTCGGAGCAAGCCGAAAAATCCAAATTGTTGCCTCTACGATTATTTTTATATTAGTAATCGGAGCGAAGGTGGAGCGGAAAAAAATTTGGAAATAAAAGAATTAAAAAAAATGGTGCATCTCAATACTCTTGGTTTTGCATCTCATTATACTGTGCAGTGCATATAAAATACACGTTGTAGTGCATATGAGTTTACAGTTAATAACCGCACATTGTGGCACGTGTTGAACAAGAGACTTAACTCTTCAATGAAATATTCAAAGCGAGATCCTAATGTATTAGACATTTTCTTTTTCTTTTTTTCTTTTTTTGAGCATAAATGTATTAGACGTTTTCGAGTGCTTAAAGAGTTATTCATTTGCATAGGATAACTTTGGAGGCGACATGACTCATATTTTTTAATATGAAGAAATGGTTTCAAGCCACTTTACAAATGTTCGATGGTTGTTAGTCAATTTGTACGTCGAAGTTCAATTGATCACTACTATTAATACTTAATACTTCATCTGTCCACGATACGATTGCCACATTATAGACAGCATGGATTTTAAGAAAGTGGTGGGTAGTAGTGGATATTAGTGAGTATTGTTGTGAGTGGAGTAAGGGTCCCACCAAATGTGAGTGTCGTAGTCGGAAATATAAAGTTAAATATAATATGTTATGTGGACCCTACTATTATAAATGGGAATAATAACCATATCGTGAACGGACCTAAATGACAAAAGTGACAATCATATAAAAAAACTTTGGAAAAAAGGATTTATTGCATGTACGGACTTTTCCCTCATAAAACGTGTTAATGTGCGCCTCCGGTCATGGCTCGGAGAAGATGACGGCCCAAGACAACGACGACACCCACGAAACCAATGACGAAGAATAAACAAGTGATTCCATCGGTGAAAACACCACCAGTCTTACCTCAAACCAACTCGATTTCTACTCACTATTCAGATGAAATGAATGTTATAATGCAGTTAGAGGAAGTAGATTTGATAGAGTCTTCCATGGCGACAAGTGCTAGATCTGAGCTGAGAAAAGACAAAGAGAAGGAGATCGAGCTTGCTTCGCTTCCAATTTCTGAGATAAAAGCTCTGGTGGTGAGTGATGAAGAGGAGTTTTCATCATCCTCATCTCAACAAAGCCCTAAATCCGAAATTTCTTCTACTCGACATAAAGGTATGAAACTCGATTTCGTGACTCCTATTTTGAAGGATGGTGTTTTGACTACTTATCTTGAGAAAGAGGAACAAGGAGCTCAAAATGGGAAGCAAGTGACTGAGGAATGGCAAGTTTCAAAGAAGACATATGGACAAATCCTAGTTGGTATAGTTGGTAAGAATGAGGTTCCTCTACAACAAGAAAATCCTTTCCAATTTTTCATTCCCTCAGCTGGTGGGAGTCATGAACCTACTGATAGGGGCGGGGACCCAATCCCTTTTAGTGGGAATGGGATTGATATTTTGGAATGTGAGGGGTTGTAATAAACCCCTCAAACAAAAAGAGCTTAAGCTCTTTATTCAGGATAAAAAGATTCATGTGTTTGTAGTGCTTGAAACAAGAGTGAAGGATGTTAACTTTCTCAAAGTTACAAATAGGCTGAATAAGCAGTGGTGCTTTATTAATAATTATTCCAATGCTTATAATGTAAGGGTGTGGATTGGATGTGATTTTATGAAGGCTAATATTACTCTTTGTGACTGCTCAGCTCAAACCATTCTCTATAAAGTGCATGATATTAGCTCTGGCAAAAAATTTCTTCTCATGGCAGTATATGCCTATAATTCAATGGATCAAAGGAAGGAGTTATGGAGTTATATAGCAAATGTAGTTCCTACTATCCAAGAACCTCTGCTTATTGGAGGGGACTTCAATACCATCTTATGTGATGAGGAAAGATACAATGGAGCAGTGGTGACAAAAGCAGATACTAGAAATTTTGCTGAATGTTTAGCTTAAAATGAATTACACCAAATTCGAATGGTAGGAAGTGATTTTACCTGGTGTAATAATCAAGAGGGCCCATATCGTATTTACTCTCTACTGGATAGATGCCTAGCAAATCAGCTTTGGTTTGATATCTACAATGAGGTTGTGGTTGAAGTGTTAGAGAGGAATGTCTCTGATCATTGTCCCCTTCTTGTGAATTTGGAACAGATTAGAGTAAGGCCTCATGCGCCTTTTAGATTTTTGAATGTTCTTACTGATCACTTAGAGTTTCTTCCTGTCCTCACAGAAGTTTGGAATATGCAATGCAATAGAAATAAGCTCTTGAATATTTGGTATAGAATGAAAGAGCTAAAAAATCCTTTGAAGCAGATAAATACTTGTCATTACAAAAATCTCAAAAGTAAGTTGCAGGATTTGAGATCGAGATTATCTGCAATCCAACATGAGATGTCATCCAATATGTTTAACTCAGATTTGATACTCGATGAAAAAGTTATTCTTGCAGATATTGAAAAATGGAGCAGTGTTGAAGAGAACAATTGGAAACAGAAATCCAGGGTAGATTGGATCAAATTAAGTGATTCTAATACGAAATTCTTCCATTCATATGAAAAGGCTAGATAGTCAGGTAAAGCTATCACTCTATTGACCAGAGAAGATGGATCTAGATGTGACAATCAGGCCCAAATAATGGATGAGGTGAGAACTTTTTACTTGAATCTGATGGGTAGTGCAGCTTCTGAGCTTCCATGAGTAGAGAAGGAGATTGTGAAGAGGGGTTATATCCTCACTCCCACATAGAAATAACTTGTTCAAAATTTTGTTGAGGATGAGATCAGGGAGGCCCTTTTCAGTATGGATACTCACAAGGCCTTTGGGGATTAATGGGTTTAATGTTTTCTTTTTCACGAAAACTTGAAATGTGATTGGACATGAAGTTTGTGAAGGTGTTCAGGAGTTCCAGAGGATAAGTTATATACCAAAAGCCATAAACACCACTTTGGTATGTCTCCTGCCCAAAAAAGCAAATGCTAGTACCATCAAGGATTATAGACCTATTACTTGCTGCTCTATCCTATATAAAATCATCTCTAAGGTCTTGGCAAATAGGGTACAATAAGTATTGGCTCGGCTCATAAGCTCAACCCAAGCAGCTTTTGTTAAAGGGAGATCCATTTTTGATAATATCTACTAAGTCATGAGCTCATTAAAGGGTACATTAGAAAGGAAATCTCACGTAGGTGTATGGTAAAGATTAATATTCAGAAAGCATACGACTATGTAGAGTGGCCTTTCTTCAGATATCTTATGTTGGAGATGGGGTTTCCACAAGAGTTTGTAGCTTGGATCATGGCTTGTTTATCTAGTGTTGTGATTAATGTAAATGGAACTACTATTGATCCATTTGCAGCAAGAAAAAAGACTTAGGCAAGGGGATTCTATCCCTCTATCCGTTTGTAATTTGTATGAAGTACTTACATAGAAGCTTGCTGGAGCTCCAAGCTAATAATCACTTCAAGTTTCATCCGCGATGTAAAAGGTTTGGCCTAATTCAGCTTTGTTTTGCTAATGATCTCCTCCTTTTCTCAAGGAGTGATGCTACTTCTTTAAGGCAGTTGATGCAGGTTTTTGACAAATTCTCTAAAACATCAGGTTTGAAAGCTAATCAATCAAAAAGTTGTGTTTATTTTGGAGGAGTTTGGATTAGCATGCAGGAGGAGATTTTGTCAGAATTTGGAATGGAAAAAGGGGACCTACCCTTCAGATATCTTGGAGTTCCTTCATCATCTAAGAAGTTATCTTTATTGCAATGCCAACCTTTAATTAGGAGGATTCTTGAGAGAGTGGATAATTGGTCTTCTAGGCTGCTTTCATATGCAGAAAGAGTCCAGTTAATTCTATCAGTTATGTTTGGTGTTCAAGCCTTTTGGAGCCAAATTTTATTGATTCCCCATAAAATCATAAAAGTCATTCAAGCAGCTTGTAGAAATTTTTTATGGACAAACAAATCAGGAGCTTTAAAGAGGGCTTTGGTGGCTTGGGATCAAATCCAATTACCAAAAGCAGCAGGAGGTTTGGGGATTATAAACATGAAAGTTTGGAACAAAGCTGCTATTTGTAAATTGTTTTGGAGTTTAGCTCAGGAAAAGGAAAGAATCTGGATTCAATGGGTACATGGATACTACAAAAAGAACCATGATATTATGTCCATGCCAATTCCTAATCAAGCTTGTTTAAGGAAAATTTTGAATGGAAGAGATTATATGCTGCAATCTTCAGAAGGTATGAACATCATGACTCAGCCTATATTTTCGATTGGTAAGATGTACAGAAACTTGAGAGAAGAAATTCCTATGGTAGGGTGGAATAAAATGATCAGATGCAACCCTTCTCCCTCTAAATGTATCTTCATCGTGTGGCTTGCTCTCCTTGGAAGATTAGTCACTTGCGATAATCTTGGTAAAATTAGAGTGATAGTTGATCTTGTTTGTTATTTATGTGGAGAAGAGGAAGAGAGTATAGCACATCTTTTCTTTGACTGTTCCTTCTCTGCTAGAGTTTGGACTACTATCAAGAGTTGGGGAGGGATTCTTCGAACTACCACTAGCTGGGAAGAGGAAAAGGAATTTCTCACTTTTCATCACCACTCGAAGACTGTCAAGCAACAATTTTATAGACTTGCGTTGTCTGTGATCATCTATTGTGTGTGGAAAGAGAGAAATGCACGTAAGTTTCAAAGGAAATCATGCTCATAAGAGGAGGTTGTCAAAGCATGCAAGGAGATGATTATTTGGAAATGTACAGTGAACCAGAAAATAACTAGGATGCTTACTATTCTGCATTAGTTTACGCTAGTTTGTATGGCAGGGTTATTGTGTTTGGTTTTGTGTAATTGTTTTAAACCTCCGGTCTTTGGTAATAAAATGAAATATTTACCAAAAAAAAAGTGACGATCATATCGTGTACACAGAGAACGTATGAAGGTGACAGAAATCCTATTAAAAAAGTTAGGACTCATATTGTATTTTGTTTTAGAAATTTGTCCAACTTCTAAACAAATTGGCAAATTTTAATTTAGAAGGTGAATTTAACACTAATAATGAGTATAGGACGAAATTAGAAATCATTAAAGTGAATTGCTTTCGCCAAGTGAGATTGGAGAAACGTCTAAGTATGTCCCATTTAAAATTAGATTTTAGTTGCTTGCATTCAAATTCCGAGAGTTACTTAAATGTCGTCACTGCAGTAACCGTGTAAAAGCAACGACGTCGGTTAAGAGTTTCCTTCCTTCCACTTCCACCGCCTACGTTTACACCGTCTCTTCATAATTCATAGGTCCCCTCAATCTTCAACCACCTCTTCTTATCAGAATTTCAGTACCTCTTTTTCATTCAATCTATTGACATCGTTATACTGTGTTTGGATTCGACTCCTTAGATTTTTCTGACCCTTTTCTTCCTCTGAATATTTCATTATCAACTCAACTCCAACAGTTTTCTTGAGATTAGGATGTTCTTGTGTAAATGCTGAACTTTTTAAGTAGAGGGAGCCGATAAAAATTGAGATATGGAAAACGGGGTTGGCGTAAACGGCGATGTTCGCTCGACGGGGACAGGTGGCGGAGGGGAGGATGTCTACAGTTCTAAAGAATCCGATGCTTTCACCGCCGATCATCTCGTTGTTCTGGTCCACGGAATTCTTGGAAGGTAATTTTTTTCTTGGTGGGATTGTGTCCATCAGTACCTCTGTGTATGATTTTGTGTCTTTTTATTAAATTTTGCATCCAGTTTTGATTTTGAAGATCTTTTAGTTGCTGTTGTGGGAAAGATTGGACTTCATTTTTTTGTCATGATCGTGATTTTATTTTCAGGGTTGATTTGCTCGATTGATTGATTGATGCTAAATTTGGTACCAAATGTTGGGCTTCTGTTAGATCACACACATTTCTGTAAACTGTAGCGTAGGATGTGGAAGAATTTCTGATTCAATTGTTATTAATATTATTTCCGTTTGTGGCATTACAGTGGATCAGATTGGAAATATGCTGCCGAGAAATTTGTTCAGCAGCTTCCTGATAAAGTTTTCGCTTATTGTAAGTTGTTCCTTTCTATGTAAAGTGATTGTGATCCGTGTGAAAATGTCTGCTGGTTGTTCCTTGTCCATTTTCAGTGTTTCGGTGAATTTGAAGTTAGCAGGTGCACGCGCCTGCAGTGACGGATCCAGAAAATTTTCATTGTGGGGGCACGAATACTATATAGTATACGATGAGAATTACTTCACATAATAATTCAAGTCGAAATCTTTGAGTTTTCATTAACTATAATATTTGCATGATTGACTCTAACACTATCAAAAACTTATTTCTCAATAATAAATGTTGGTTCCAATGCTCTTTTATAAAATCTTTCTTAGCTACAAAATAATTCAAAATGTCATATCTTTCTAATTTTCTAGCTACAATTACATACATACAAAAATCTTTTGAAAAAACAACTTAAAAATTTAATACACATAATTCAATCTCTTGTTCCTTAAAATCGAAATCATGTAATTTCAATAACATAAATCAAGATCATATTGGAAATTGAGATGGAATGGGATAGAAGCTTTGAAACTGTATAAAATTCTTTGATGATGGATGGAGGACTTCTATCGAGATATTGTATTCATATTGTTCAGATATTGGGGGATAAGTGAAGTGGGGACGGTATGAATTTGTGGAATTGGGGTTTAAGTTTTGATTATATGTTATAAATTAATAAAATATTATACAAATATATAGACATATATATACTTAGTAATTTTTTTTTATTTTATTGTGGGGGCACGTGCCCCCCTCCCCCCCAGGAAGCGTGCGTCCGTCCTTGCGCGCCTGCACAAACTTGTGCAGCCTTTCTATTTTTTTACTCTAGCTCTCAGAGAATGAACTAAGAAATTTCCTGCTTGGCTTATGAGGGGATTTTGTTTCCATTAACATAGAAGGACATGCTGTTTATTCTTAACTACGCATGGTGGTTTCATAAGATAGGGAAATTTTGTTTCCATTAGTATAGATAAACACTCCGTGTATTCTTATAGAATGGTATAAGCCACTTATAATGATATAATTGTGGAAATTCTAATTTATATTTCATGAAACCGTCATTTTTGGTGAAAAAAAAACCCAACTCTATTTAGCTTAGTATGCTATCTATTCTGTGTAGTGTTCTCTCTACTACGGAGAAATATTAGAATTGCTTTTTCCCCACTTCTCTTTAAGAAACCTTTTGGACTGCAGGTAGTGAACGCAATGCTGCAAAGCTGACACTGGATGGTGTCGATGTGATGGGTGATCGACTGGCGGAAGAGGTTTTTGTCAACTGTCCTATGCCTTTACATTACCACTTCTCTGCCAACTATATACTTTGGCATTTGATTTCTTCACCAAGATTTTATTTGTTTAACTGGTGTTGAATTTCAGGTCCTTGAAGTAAGTAAAAGGAAACCGAGTTTGACGAAAATTTCTTTTATTTCACATTCTGTGGGGGGCCTTGTAGCAAGATATGCTATTGGGAAATTGTATAAACTTCCAGATAAAGGAAGTGGGGAAGAATTATCAATTAATGAAGAGTCAAAGGGTACAATAGCTGGTCTTCAACCAGTTAATTTCATTACTGCTGCCACTCCTCATCTTGGTTCAAGGGGTAATAAGCAGGTATGTCTTTCCGTACACATTGCCTTTGTTTCTCTCTGGTATTCATAAGATAAGCATAAATTGTTGAATCACTTGCATGTTGAGGTGGTGTTACCGGTATGCATTCTTGTGTATGTTTCTAGAAGAGTGGTTATCATATGTGTGGCGCCAATTGTCAGTTTTGAGGAGTAGAAACAGAGAACAAGACAAGTGGTTGGCATAGATGGTAGTTGATGGATAACAATGTATCTGCCTTGGTGACAAATACAAGTTTGGCAGTGGATGGATGGTGGTGGTAATGGGAGAAGATATGTATAGTAGAGCTTGTGGTAATGCCATGGTGTAGGAAGGGTCAAGGGATATAAATGACTGGGTGAGTTGGAAGAGAGAGAGGAGAGAAATCAGATGTGAGTGTACTTCCCTTTTCTTTTTTTGGGGGTTGGAGGCACTGAGGAGCAGGATGCAGCACATCATAAGGAAACGAGAGAAGGCAACAATAGTTGAGTGTGCAAGATAGAGAGAGAGAAAGAACGTGGGTAGCTGAGAGATGGATTTTGCGATGTTGGTTGGTAGTACAGTTTTAATAAGATGTTAAATTGGTTCCTAATCATTTCTGGATCTCAACTTTTGAATGTACTTTGGATTGTTTAACCGAATGGGATAAACCCTAAAAAATTAGGATTTCTTCCATTGGATTTGATGCCTCATTACCCTCTCTAAAATGTGCATGTAAAAGAAGAAAGTATGTGGTGTTTACAACTCTCATAATTGGTTACCTATAGGTTATCTCGTAATTAAACCTTGAGCAATGAATCTATCTAGTAATTACCTTTTAGCCCTCTCTTATTGTATATGAATGATAAGACTCTCTTTACTTCTATTTTCTGTATTTTGGTAAATATTTTTGGGCGCCCTTCCTTTTTTTCTTTATTGAACAGATATTTGACATTATTTCATTATTGCCCATTTGTCAGGTGCCTTTTCTCTTCGGGGTAACTGCTTTTGAGAAAGTTGCTAGTTGTGTCATTCACTTGATATTTAGGAGAACAGGCAGACATCTTTTTATGAACGACGATGATGGAGGAAAGCCACCATTACTGAAACGCCTGTTGGAAGATGATGAAGAAGGCTATTTTCTGTAGGGTTTCTACTTGTCTCAAATTTGAATTGCATTTTAAATTAGTGGCTAGGTCTAAGATGCACAGTATGAATTAGTATTTTACCATCTGCAGGTCTGCTTTACGATCTTTCAAACGTCGGGTAGCATACTCAAATGTTGGCCATGACAGTATCCATGATTTATGACCCTTTTATTTATTATGTTTCTGCAATAATTTACCTGTACCATCTGCACTGTCCTTGTATTTCCTAACAAAGTCTTGCTTAGATATTGTGGGATGGAGAACATCATCAATCAGACGTAACAGCGAACTACCGAAGGTCTTATCTTTATTATGCTGCTGTGATTAGTCTTTCATCTTTCACTGCCTCTGTCTGACTTTTGATCTTCGATAGTGGGAGGATTTTATTGACGAAAAGTATCCCCATGTTGTGTATGAAGAGCGCTGCAAGGCACACGACAAGGATTCATGTGAGCCTGCTGTAGAAAATGACGGTTTAGACGAGCTGGAAGGTTTGTGAAGATCTCTCTCTCTCTCTCTCTCTCTCTCTCTCTCTCTCTCACTCACGTACATTTCTGGTTTTGTATTCTAAATGTGTTTTTAAAATCTTGTTGTGAACAGAGGAACTTGTGAATGGCCTATCCCGTTTGTCGTGGGAGAAAGTTGATGTAAGCTTCCATAGTAGCAGGTCCAAGTTTGCTGCTCATAGCATTATCCAGGTCTTGTCCCTCGTTTCCATTTTTGTTTTCATCTACATTGCTGGTCGGCATCATTTTTTTTTTTTTTAGCAGGCTGGTCGGCATCTTTTATCACTTATGCTATATATTCCATGAAAGAGTTCCTCTTTCTGGAAACGAGTTCCTCTTTGCTGGAAACTTATTGAAGTCAAGGGGGTTCTGTTTTTTTGCAGGTTAAAGACCAGTCCCTTCATTCAGATGGTGCGGATGTTATACAACATATGATCGATCATTTTCTCTTATAGGAGAGCTTCGATAAACCTTGGTTATGTTGAAGGTACCACTGTGGGAACGCGGCGGGGCTCTGTATCATCTCTTATTCATGAAATATGGCTATAAATACTAATGGTGCAGGCTGCAGCTTATTTTTTCTCATTGTCTGGCTGTTATGCCAATACACCAAAATATTTGGTTTAAAGCAATGCAGCCTTTTATGAGAACTTTGATGTATTAATTGCCGTCTGATGTAAATGTATTGGTTAATTGATCCCTAAATGAGAATGTACTTTTATTGAATTAATTAATGATTGTACACTACTATTGCTTCTGTAACTGTTGTTGTTTTCCTTTTTCAGAAACTGTTTGTTTATATTGACTAAACCAGATTCATGTACATCTACCAATTAGGCACGTGATTGAAAAATTGACGTCAATAGTGATGAGTTTCGATTAGTGTAAAGTAATGAATTAGTATACAAGTTTTTGAATTTTGATAGATAAAGAACATTTATTGGGTGGTGGAGGGAGTTTACTGTAACTTAAAAAAAAAAAATTATACTAAAGCTTGAAAAATTATCTTGATTCAATAATATATTTTTTTTGGTAAATAAAGATGGGAGAAGTGCAAATATAGCCACTCTTGAAAAGAAAAGTGCTAATATAGCCATTTTTTTTTTAAAAAATGATCAAATATGGCCATGCATACACGACTAGCATACATGACTAGCATACACGACCTAAACTGGTCGTGTATGCTGACCATGCATACACGACTAGCATATACGACCATAGCAATATACACAATAATGCACACACGACTAGCATACACGACCTGAATACACGACTAGCATACACGACCATATCAGCATACACGACCAGCATACACGACCAATATACATGGTCGTGTATGCTGGTCGTGTATGCAAGTCGTGTATGCGTAGCCATATTTGATCATTTTTAAAAACGTGGCTATATTAGCACTTTTCTTTTCAGGAGTGGCTATATTTGACTAATTCTCAATAAAGAATATTATAAACCAATACATGGCAAAACATTAGCTTTAGACTGTCTGCAGTAGTGGTGTCTCTAAGGGGGTGGTAGTGTCTCTAAGGGGTGTATCTAAGAGTTTTATGGAAATAGAGACAATGAGCTGCAGTTAGACTGTCTCTATGGAGTATCTCTATCTAAAGATAAAAAAACTGAAGAAAAAGATAAAAAGAAAATGAAGAAAAGAAAAATATATGGGTGTCTCTAAGAGTTTTATGGAGATATAGACAGTGAGCTGCAGTGGGACTGTCTCTATGGAGTGTTTCTATCTAAAGATAAAAAAACTGAAGAAAAAGATAAAAAAAAACGAAGAAGAAAAGAAAAATATATTTTTGCTCCATAGGGGAGTCGAACCCCTCCCCTTCATAGAGGAAAGAAGAGCTGAATCACTAGGTCAAAGCCCAATTGTAAAAAATATCAACACATTAATTTATATATACATTTAATTTTTTTTTTGTTTTTAGGGGGAACGAGACTGTCTCGTTACAAAGAGACAGTCTCGAGACATGAGGCTTTGCAGTGGGGTGTCTCCATAATTTGGGTGTCTCGAGACCCCCATGAAAACAACTACCGTGGGGAGTCCTACAAATCCTAAACCCAGTTGCACTACTCTACTTACGACATTAATTTTTAAGCAATCTCATCAGTTTCTCTCATTCCTATTACAACAAGTAGCAATTTGAATTTGACATAACCTTACAAGATCATCAGCTTCTCTCGAGCTAGCTTGAAACCAACGCACATTCATTTCCAGCCAAAAATGATACATTGTAGTGGCTAAAACAATTTTATACTACATCAGTTGTCTCCCCGTTTTAGAATCACATTGAGTCTTCATGAAAACTTTCTCTTCTTCCCAATTCCTTATGAGACAAGTTAGTCCACCGTCTATTTAGTTGGCTCCATACCTGAGCTGAGAATGTACATTTGAAGAACAGATGTGAAATCAATTACTCATCTTCCTCTGACACAACCCACATCTTTGATCATAAAGCTGTCCAACTGATAAATATCCATTTTATAGCAACTAAACGCATTTTCATAGCACTAATTGCCTTATTTTTCCGCCATTCGTGACTTGTTTTAGATGGTTTTCATTATATTGGGTCGCTTTCACGTTTTGGTGACGTTTGTGCATGTGTGTAGGTTAAGCATGAGGTGCTAAGTCGAAATGGAAGGGCTGTCGAGGAATGGAGATGAAGAAACGGGACGGAAAAGTGAACCGAGCGAAAAGGGAAAGAAATGAAGAACCGGCGCTCCAGAATTTATTTTTGGCGGTTTGGCTTCAAAAACCGGCGGTTCAGGGGTGAACTGCCGGCCAAACCGCCGGAAGTCTCTGGAATGGAAGCTAAGAAGAAAACGCAAATCGGCAGTCCACTCGGCGGTTGGGCTTGAACCGCCGATTTTCGGGCCTCGACCGCCGACTTTGGTACTTCGACCTCCGATTTTTACTGTATTGTCCAATTTTTGGACAATTTTACCCCTAACGCGATTTTGATCCCATTTAGCACTTTTTTCCTCCTATATACTCCCTCCGTCCATTAATTATGTACCCACTTGCCCCATTTTATCTGTCCATTAATTCTGTACCCATTTGTATAAAAGTACCCATCTACCCTTACTAATTCATGTTATTTTCTACCCTTTGCCACTTGGACCCACACCTTTATTCCATTAACTACCACTTTATCACTACCTTTTTCACTATGGGCCCACCACTAACAACCTTTATTCCACTAACTACTACTTTATGACTACCCCTAAAAAATAACTTTATCCCACCAACTCCACTTTATCAGCTTTTCTTAAGCTCCATGCCAGCACCAAATGGGTACAGAATTAATGGACGGAGGGAGTATATCTTATGTCAGCCCAAAACGTGATATTCACCTTCCATAGCTTATTTTCTTGTTCAGAAAGTTTCCAAATTAGGATTCTAAACATTTTTATGGTTGTAATAGTGAATTGAGGTTTTGATTGAAGACTTGGTGAAGATTTCAACATTGGGTTCTTAGTTTTTCATCTATGCAATCATTTCTCATTTGTTTTGTGTTAATTCTTTTCATGTCTAGCTAAATTTCTTAGTTGATTCTAGGGAACTTGTGATGCTCATTTGATGGTGGATTTCTTTTATTGGTATTATTATGCCTTCTAAATTCTTAATTCTTGCAACTTGGTGCTTGTTTTTATGTTGAAATAGGTGGCTTCTATTTTGGCATGCTAAGTGTTTGTGAAAATTCCTAGCCGGTTTTTATGATCATTGAATTCAAGTTTGCTTGATTTGATTGGTTAAGGGTCCTAGCGGAAGTTAATCTAATCAAAGAAGTTTATGAATCTTGAGCGCTTTTGGGAGTCGATGTTCCGTTTTGAGTCTTAGTCGAGAGAGACGAAAAATTGATCAACGAGTGCTCTCTTCTCGAGAGAGAGTGTGTGCTTATTCTTGTGATTCCTTCACTAGATTTAGATTAAAATGGTTTAATGAATCAAAAGTTTTGGTCCCCATCATTTTGAGTTGAGCAAGATTCCTAGAGTCAATCCTTTTTATATCGTTCTCTTAATTCGTTTCTTTATCTATTGCTTCTTGTTTGATCTTTGCTTTTGTGTTTCTTATTTCGTAAATTGTGTTGCCTTCAAGCATGTTGTTTGCAAAGCTCGAATAGTAGAAAGATGCATAAATTTCATTTTCAACATAAATTCGGTCAATAGTCCTCGAGGATACGATACTCGTTATTTTATACTACAATTGCCCGTTAAAGTGCGGGATGATTTGCTTGGTAGAAAACTAGTGATCATTTTTTGGCGCCGTTGACGGGGACTATTTAGAATTTATAGTGTTAATGATCTTTGCATTGAGAGTACTAGTTCAAGCATTCTTTACTTATATGTGTAGTTTGAATCTAAGTGTGTTCTTGGTTGGTTTGTGTAGGTGAATTGGTGTATGATCACAAGGAAAAAGGGAGGAGAAATTATACCTTTGGACTTGGAGATTGAAATCACACATAAACGAGCTAGCTGGGAACATAGAAGGAGAGCAATGGAGCGTCAAGGGCCTAATAATATGGCCGATTTGGAGCGCCAAATGCAAGAGCTCCGCCGTCAAATGGAGGAGCAACAAGCTCAAAGAGAAAGAGCACATCCTCCATCGATCAACCAAATGTTTGAGCCTCAAGTGAATATGTTCCAAGATGGAGGTTGGGGCAATCGGTGCAACGCCAACAACTTTGAGCTAAAACCGGGGTTAATTAATATGGTGCAAGTAGAGTCGTTCGGAAGAGGTTTTAATGAAGATGCCAACGCACATTTGAGTGCTTTCTTGGATGTGTGCGAGACTATCAAAATCCAAGGGGTCTCGAATGATGCCATTAGATTGAGGTTGTTTGGATTTTCTTTGCGGGATAGAGCCAAAGCTTGGTACAAGACCATAGACCGCTCGGAGATTACTACATGGGAGCAACTTTGCCGGTTATTTCTAGCCAAGTATTTTCCTCCATCTCGTGCACAAATGTTGATCTCGGACATTTCTCATTTCTCTTAATCCGAAGATGAATTTATATATGAGGCATGGGAGAGGTACAAGGAGATGTAGAGAAGATGCCCTCGACATGGCTTTTCAAAGGAGCAACAAATATTGAACTTTTATCGAGGGCTCACTAGCCATACAAGAGAAGTTGTGAATGCCACCGCTGGAGGTGGTTTAACCAACCATCCGTATGAAGAAGCGGTGCGAATATTGGAAGAAATGGCGGCCAATAGTTGCCATTGGCCTCAAGAAAGAAGTTCGTCGAAGAAA
Organism: Schizonepeta tenuifolia; assembly: GCA_029490685.1. Classification (NCBI taxonomy): domain Eukaryota; kingdom Viridiplantae; phylum Streptophyta; class Magnoliopsida; order Lamiales; family Lamiaceae; genus Schizonepeta; species Schizonepeta tenuifolia. Next base: position 41,117,561 of record CM055958.1, on the reverse strand, counting down.
GTTGCCTCCATTTCGGATGAGAAGTATGATAATCTTCTTGAGCAATTCACCATCCTCAAGAGGGACTACGAGGCCGAAAGGAAAGGGAAGTTGGATGTGAAGATGGTGGCCCAACCAATGCCACAAGGAAGTGAAGAGTATTCACAATTCGAGGATGCCAACTATGTCAATCAACGGGGGTATAGTAACTACAACCGTTCGAGTTATCCTCCAGGGAATTAAGCCTATAATCCTAATTATAGGAATTCAAATTTGTCGTATGCTAACCTGAACAATGTTATCATTCCACCACCCTGGATTCTCGGTGTCTCAAGGAATGATCAATGAGCCGAAGAAGCCTATGTCGACCATGGAAGAAATGATGCAATAACTTCTCCAAAACCAAAATACTTTTATGGGAGCAACCGGGCAAAAGGTTACAAGCTTGGAGGGGACCGTCTCGGCTATGTCCAAGCAACTCAAGATGTTGGAAGAGCAAGTGAGCCAAATGGCTAATCAAGTGGCTTCTCAACATAAGCTGGGGCAATTTTCAAGTAATACGGAGGTGAACCCGAAGAACCAATGCAATGCCATTCATTTGAGGAGTGGAATTAGTTACAAGAACTACCCGGAGTTGAAAAATCAAGATGAAGTGGTTAATGAAGAGTCGGAAGTGGAGGAGCCCGGTCCTCAATTGGAGAAGCCTCAAGTTACAAAGGAGGTACCTTCTAAAGTTGTTCCTTCCATTCCTTCTTCTTCTTTGCCAAGTAAAGATATGGTGGCCAAAGCTCCTTATCCTCAAAGGCTTGCCAAATCAAAAGGTGACGAAAAGCTTGCCAAGTTCATTGAGATGTTTAAGAAGGTAGAGATCAATATACCATTGCTTGATGCTTTGAGAGACATGTTGGGCTATGCAAAATTCTTGAAAGACGTCGTGTCAAGGAAGAGGAAACTTGGGAGATTTGAGACCATCAACTTGTCGGAAGAGTGTAGAGCCGTCTTGCAACGTAAGTTGCTTTTAAAGCAAAAGGACCCCGGGAGTTTTGTGATTGCTTGTGTTATTGGAGGCCAAACTTTTGGGAGAGTATTGTGTGATTTGGGTGCTAGTATTAATCTCATGCCCCTTTCAATATTCAAGAGGTTGGAGATTGGAGAATTGAAGCCTACTACTATCGCCTTGCAAATGGCGGACCGTTCTATCTCTTATCCTAGAGAAATTATCAAAGGCGTGCTTATTAAGGTGGAGGAGTTCATATTTCCTACGGATTTTGTGGTGCTTGACATGCCCGAAGACGACAATACTTCACTTATCCTTGGTCGTCCGTTCTTAGCAACCGGAAGGGCATTGATCGATGTTCAAGATGGTGAGTTGACCTTCCGTTACAATGATGAGAAGATGACTATCTCGATTTATGAAGCCATGAAGAAGCCACAAGAATTGGAGCTTGAAGAGTGTAATCTTATTGACTCTTATTCATTTTATTCTCAAGATTCCTTGGAGCATTGTATTGTGGACTCTTTACACTCTTATTCAAAATTGGATGAAGCTTGTGATGAATTGTTGGAATCTATTGCCTATATGGATGCAAATCAAGGCATTCCTTTGGAAGATTTGGGATATCTAGATCTCTATACACCTATTGAGGTAGGAGTGCCGGAAGGAGCACACAAGCCGAATTCTTCTTCGATCTTGGAGTTGAAGCCTCTACCCGATCACCTTAAGTATGTATTTTTGGATAAGGATGAAACTTTTCCGGTCATTGTCTCTTCATTTCTTAATGATGAGGAGTTGGATAAGTTATTGAGGGTTTGAGAACGTATAAATCTTCTATTAGATGGTCTATTGCCGATATTAAGGGAATTAGCCCTTCTATTTGTATGCACCGGATCTTATTGGAGGATGATGCAAAGCCGATGGTCCAACTTCAACGTCGTTTGAATCCGGTTATGCAAGAGGTTGTGAGGAAAGATGTCGTGAAGTTATTTGATGCCAGAATTATCTATGCCATCTCTGATAGTGAGTGGGTTAGCCCGACTCAAGTAGTTGCCAAGAAAGGAGGGGTCACCGTTGTAGAAGTCGAGAGGAGTGAACAAATAACCACTCGTTTGCAAATGGGTTGGAGAGTGTGCATCGACTATAGAACGTTGAATGCGGCCACACGAAAGGATCATTTTCCTCTTCCTTTCATCGATCAAATGCTTGATAGGCTAGCCGATTATGAGTATTATTGCTTCTTGGATGGATATTCCGGCTACAACCAAATTGCCATAGCTCCCGAGGATCAACACAAGACGGCTTTCACTTGTCCTTATGGAATATTTGCTTGTCGACGGATGTCGTTTGGTCTTTGCAATGCGCCGGCCACTTTCCAAAGATGCATGGTGGCGATCTTCCATGGACTCATCGAGAAGATTATGGAGGTATTCATGGATGATTTTTCCGTCTTTGGTTCTTCCTTTGATAATTGTTTGGAGAATCTTTCTCAAGTTTTGCAAAGATGTGAGGAAACTTCTTTATGTCTCAATTGGGAGAAATGTCATTTTATGGTGAGAGAGGGCATTGTTTTGGGGTATAAGGTGTCTAAAGATGGATTAGAAGTGGATAGAGCCAAAATAGTGGCAATTGAGAAGTTACCTGCACCGACGAATGTGAAGTCTATCCGAAGTTTTCTTGGGCATGCGGGGTTCTATAGACGGTTTATTAAAGACTTTTCAAAAATCTCCAAGCCTCTTTGCTCATTATTGGAGAAGGATTCAAGGTTTGAGTTTTCTAGTGCTTGCCTTGATTCGTTTGAGAGGTTGAAGAATGCACTCGTGTCTACTCCCGTGTTGATTGCTCCGGATTGGACGGAGCCATTTGTATTGATGTGCGACGCTAGCGATTGGACCGTTGGGGCCGTGTTGGGGCAAAAACGAGATAAGCTCTTCCGAGTGATCTATTATGCTAGCAAGACATTGGATTCGGCTCAATTGAACTATACCACCACCGAAAAGGAATTACTCGCCGTGGTGTATGCCTTCGACAAATTCCGTCCATATCTAGTTGGGACGCATTCTATTGTTTATACGGACCACGCCGCAATCCGCTACCTTTTTGCCAAGAAGGATGCAAAGCCCCGTTTGATTCGTTGGATTTTATTGCTCTAAGACTTTGACATGAAAATCCGAGATAGAAAGAGATGTGAAAATGTCGTTGCTGATCACCTATCCCGTCTTGAGCATCCGATTGAAGGAGAAGATTCTCGGATACGTATTAATGAGTGCTTTTCCAATGAATAAATTTTGAAGTTGGTGGATTATACTCATTGGTTTGCGGACCATGTGAATTATCTAGTCATTGGTGAAGTGCCGGGTGATCTTACCCATTATTAAAAGAAGAAATTCTTACATGATGTGAAGTTTTACTATTGGGAGGACCCTAATCTTTATCATTGATGTGCCGATGGCATTATTCGGAAGTGTGTGAAGCAAACGGATTGGGTGCGAATCATGGAGGAATGTCATAACTCTCCAAGTGGAGGTCATTTCGGTGCCCATCGGACCGCTATCAAGGTTTTCCATTCCGGATTTTATTGGCCAACTATCTTCAAGGATTGCATTGCTTTTGTGAAATCTTGTGATAGGTGTCAAAGAATGGGGAACATTTCCAAAAGAGACGAGATGCTTCAAAATATTATGGTGGAGGTAGAATTGTTTGATGTGTGGGGTATTGACTTCATGGGCCCCTTCCCTAAATCTCAAGGGTATTCTTATATCCTTCTTGCGGTTGAGTATGTGTCTCGATGGGTGGAGGCGATTCCCACGGTGAAAAGTGGTTCAAAAGCGGTGCTTAAGTTTTGCAAAAGAACATCCTCACTCATTTTGGCACCCCAAGAGCTTTGATTAGTGATAGAGGATCCCACTTCAATAACAAGTGGTTGGGAAGTCTACTCTCTTGATATGGGGTGAAGCACAAGATCGCCACTCCTTATCATCCTCAAGGAAATGGTCAAGCGGAGCTTGCAAATCGGGAAATCAAACAAATTCTTGAGAAATCGGAGGCACATAGGAATGATTGGGCGAATCATTTGGATAATGCACTTTAGGCCTATCGCACCGCATACAAGACTCCCATTGGTATGTCCCCGTTTCAACTTGTTTTTGGAAAGTCGTGTCATTTACTCATTGAGCTTGAGCATAAGGCTTATTGGGCCACAAGGAGGATCAATCTTGAGTTTAAGGAAGCCGGTTACACAAGGCTTGAGAAGCTTCTTGAGTTTGATGAATGGAGAAAACGAAGCTTTTGAAAGTTCTCGGATCTACAAGGAAAGGGCAAAGAAGTTCCACGATCGTGCCATTCGTTTCAAGGATTTTGCTCCCGGAAATGAGGTACTTCTTTACAATTCTCGTATTCGTTTATTTCCGGGCAAGTTGAAGTCTAGATGGACGGGTCCGTATGTGGTGTATAAATGCAATGGCAAAGGGACGTACGAGCTTCTCAAGTCCAATGGAGAAACTTTTGTGGTGAATGGTCATCGCTTCAAGCATTACATCAATTGTGAGCCGGATAGGAATGTGACGGTCACACTCCTAAATGACCCTTGAAGATATGAGGTATCGTCTAGTTTTAGACGTTAAACAAAGCGCTCGTTGGGAGGCACCCCAACACTTCTACTTGCTTTTGTTGTTGTTTTCGTTTTGAGCTTTTGTCGTTTGCTTTGGTGGTGTGTTTGATCGTTGGTTGTGAAGACGTGCTTGTTTTGGCTTGGTGGTGTTAAGTTTGAAGGAGTGTTTGATTTGTCATTGTCTTTTGTTGAAAGTTGAGTTTGTCTTCTCGTTTTTCATGCCGTTGTTTGTGGTTTTAAGTGGTGTTTGTTTTAGTTGAAATGTTTTTGAGTTGAGATTTTGTTGAGATGCTCGTCCTGTGTGTTTAGTGTCGTTATTTTTTGTTTCATTTTTGGCTTTCTCTTTAAAAAAAATCGAAAAAATCGCGTTGAAATTGCATTTCGGCAGTCAAACCCGGCGGTTCGGGTCTGGACTGCCGATTTTAGGGTCCAGACCGTCGGGTCAACCTCTGAAAATCTCTGGAATTTTGGGCCATGTTAAATCGTCGAATCGGTGGTCAAGTCGGCGGTTCAAGGCTGGACCGCCGATTTTGGCGGCCAAACTGCCGACTTGCCCTCCTAAAGTCTGTGGACTCGGGCGTCCTCTTAAAATGTCAAATTGGCAGATGGACTGGCAGTTTGGGCCTGGACGATTTTGGCGGCCAGACCGCCGATTCCGTCCGCCGAACCGCCGATCGCGGGTTTTCTTTCTTTTTCTTCCTCTTTTCCTTTTATTTCTCTCATTCTCTCTTTTCTCTCTTACAAACACACGAAAACCCTACCTCTTTCACTCCAAATTTCTCTTTCAATCTCCCACATCTCCTCAATTCCTTCCATATACTCCATACCCATCATTAAATCTACACTTCCATCCAAGAATTTTTAGTTTTCATCCATCCAATCTCCTCATCTCAAGTTTAGGTGTTTTTGCTCTTTTCCTCCTCAAATTTTCGAATTTTAAGGTTTTTTTCTCTTTTATTTCTTGTTTTTATGGTTTAATTTGCTTAGTTTTATAGTTAATTTGTGTTATTTTCGTTTTTAAGCTTGGGTAATTTTTCTAGGGCTTGTATGTTTGAAAATTTTGGAGGTTTTATGCTTAATTGCTCAATTAATCATGCTACATTGTGAATTGTTGTTGATTTGAGCATGTTACATGATTGCTTAGGGCTATTTCTTGTTTTTGTTGAACTAATGGAACCCTTTAAGCAATTTCTAGCATATGTTTTGGAATTTATGTCTTGAACATGGCATGATTATGCATTTAGGAAAATTGGTGATGATGAATTCATGTTTTATTGCTTACGGGTTGGACTTGTAGTTGTTTTTTAGCTTGCTTTGTGAATGTGAGTTATGTGGTGTGCTTAGCTTGTTTTGTATTAAGTGTTGATTGCTTATGGAAGGATTGTTATGGTGTGTTCAATGCTTGGAGTTTGATTTAGTTGTTGGGAAACTAATATATGTTGTTAGGCGTAGGTATCATGGTTCATAGCAAGGAAAAACGCCCACGCCTCGAGGACTTTCCTCCCAAAACCAAAAGGAAGGGCAAGCAAAAAGAAGGCACATCTTGTCCAGTTTCCCAAACTTCGAGACGTCGTCAAGAGGAGCTCGATCTTTATGGCCCTTCCGTCTATGGTATGGTCTTAAACCGAGACGAGCACACTCAATTGTTTGTTCATCTCACTAAAAAAAGAAGCCTTGTCTCCTCCAAATATCCGGATGAACAAGTACTCCGGGATCTCGGTTTTTGGGACAACATAAAGGAGATGTTCGACCGCATCGGATGGGGAGCCATTTTAACGGGCATGTGGCCCACATGTCCAAGAGCTTCTTTGGAGTTGCTTTCTACGTTGACCATCCCCCTCAATCAAGTTAAGCTCCCCCAAACGGTGCACTTTCGATTAGGAAATGTTACACATACATTGACTATGAGGCAAGTGAATGCTATATTTAATTGCCCGAATGGAGGTGCTTGTCAAAAGTCAAGGGAATTCAAGCCGAAAGTTTTGACGTATGCTACCCAAACTTATTTCTCGGGAAAATCAAAGGCTACCCTCCTCCGCAATCCTATCTTCCGGGTTATTCAACGGATTCTTACCCATACGGTGTTTCAAAGGGGCGAGAATAGTTCTTGTTGGAGCGTTGAGCTTCAAGTCTTGTGGGTCATGCTCACTTACACGCCGCTCAATTTGAGGCAATTCATCTTCCGTCAACTATGGGCTCAAAAGAATCAAAAGACGGGAGTCCTTTGTTGTGGAGGCCTCATATCAGCCTTGGCTATGTCTCTTTGCCCGGACTATCCACAATGGGAGAAGCTCGAGACCAATGTGCTCATGGATTTGAATATGTTGAAGAATATGCGCGTTCTTGTCTCGGCTTCTCGGCCATATCTTTTTCGGCAACACAAGGAGTACCGGCTCAAGCCGGGAGAAAAAAAGGTGGTGGAGATCTTTCCATTGCCCGACACCGTCCTTACGGCGATTACCACCTTCAATGCTCATGAAAATTGGAAGATGGACACGCCATTCCATGAAACGGCTATTCTAGGGGCCGGGAACCCCCGAATTGAGATAGAGGCAAGTGGTAGCAGTGGAGGAGAGGAGGAAGGTGACGTCAATGATGGTGACGGCGACACTAACTATGAAGATGACGGGGATGAAGGACAAGCACGAAGAGAAGTAAAAAGAGAGAGGAGAAGACAAGAACGAGGAGGTCGAGGGCAATAAGCCTTCGAGCAAGGACAATCATCATTTGGGGGGTACCAAGGTTTTGGAGGGCCGTCTGGGCCTTCTCACATGTATGGCGGACCGTCGGGGTCCAGGAGTTTCTACGGGAAAGAGTTTGCAAGCATGCCAGAGCGTGTCGAGCATATTGACAATTATTGCACGCAATGGGATAGCGAGTTTGCGGTGATGAGGCATGATATCCAAGCTATCCGACTCCGGCAACAAGACATGAACGAGATCTAACAACAACAAATCAGCAACCAACAAGCTTTCCAAGCAGATATGTATCACCGGTATGATGAGTTCAGAGACGAAATTTATGCCCGGCAAGAATCTTTCCAACAATCTTGGCTTGATCGTCAAGATCAATATCGCCAAGAGGAACGGGCCGAGCACCAAGGATTCTGTCAAGAGCTCTTTGATCGTCAAGATCGGTATCATCAAGAGCAAAGAGCCGATCAACAAGCCTTCCAACAAGCGTGGTTCGATAGGCAAGATACCTTTCAACGAGACTTATATGAACGTCAAGATCGTTATCACCAGGAGGCTCAACTCAATCAACGGGAAGTGTTGGATCTCGTCCGCCGGTTTGAAGCCCATCAAGTCAATGAAGGCCACAATTGGCCCCCGCCTCCCCAATGAAGAAAAAGGTACCGCCGTATTTGTATTTGTTTCTTCCCTTCAAACTTATTTGGCTCCTTTGGTTCTGAATAAGTTTGGAGGGGGGGGGGAAAGATGAATACAAATACGCCTGTAAATATGTGTGTGTGGGTGTTTGCTTTTAGTTGTGGTTGTTTTTGGTAGTTTGTTGGAATAGTTGGAAACTTTTGAATTTTTTGGAGATGAAAAATTTGGGATTTAGTTGCTATGGTTTGGTTTGTTTGTGGCTCGATGTGACTTTGGTGAAATGTCGATGAGGATATTGTTATGTTTTTGAAAAATTTGGTTGGAATTGAGCATTTCTTGTTTGGTTTTGCATGGATTGATTGTGTGTTGGCCTTGACTCTTTGACTTTTGATTGAACCCGTGAGATTTGAGCTTTATCTTGCCATATTGTGCATTTTGTTCTTGTGAGTTTGATCATGCATGCATTTCTACTCCTAGAACTTGCCTTGAATCTATATTGAGAATGTTTAGTTGTGCAAGAACTTGGAAATGATCTTAGGCCGTCATTGTTAGCCACCTCATATCCTAAACACTTCCTTGAGCTTTACATTTTTTTCCATTGTTAACCCTTCTTGAGCTTGATTTGTCCTTTATTTGTTAAACCGGAGAAAATGGGGTGTTGGTTGTGTAAGGGTATCCGGGGTGGGTTGAAAAATAACAAAATGAATGTGTTAGAATGGTTTCTACTCGAAAATTGAAAAATGAAATGTGAAAAGAGGAAAAATGAGAGCATAAGGGAATGAATGTGTTATGTAAGTTCAACAAAAAATGGGTAGCGCTTGGTGGGGAAGGAAGATGAAGTGAATCCATGTTTGTTTGAAGAAGATATAAGGTTGGTGAATGAAGTTGATAAGTCACTTAGCCAAATTTCCCTTCCTAAACCAATGTACCCACATTACAACCCAAGAAAAGCCCTTTGTGATCCTTGATCTTGCATGACTCGTTTTGCAATGGAGATATTAGATGAATTGCAAGCATATGGTGAGTAGATTGCATAGTGTGAATTCGATGAGTGCACAACCATTCATTTAAGGGTTGAGAGATACACTTCTCTGTGAGTTTCAATTGTTGAAGTGTTGAGGTTGACATGCTCTTGATTTGTGTGGAATTATGATGGTTATACTCGGTTTTAGCTTTCAAATTGTTTTATGTAATCTGAAGCATTTAGGATCCAAAGTTGCTACTCCATTCGATGTTTATGTTCTTTAGTTGAATATATTGTTCGGGACGAACAATGCTTAAGTTTGGGGGAGTGATAAACATCCATTTTATAGCAACTAAACGCATTTTCATAGCACTAATTGCCTTATTTTTCCGTCATTCGTGACTTGTTTTAGATGGTTTTCATTATATTGGGTCGCTTTCACGTTTTGGTGGAGTTTGTGCATGTGTGTAGGTTAAGCATGAGGTGCTAAGTCGGAATGAAAGGGCTATCGAGGAATGGAGATGAAGAAACGGGACGAAAAAGTGAAAAACCGAGCGAAGAGGGGAAGAAATGAAGAACCGGCACTCCAGAATTTATTTTCGGCGGTTTGGCTTCAAAAACCGGCGGTTCAGGGGTGAACCGCCGGCCAAACCGCCGGAAGTCTCTGGAATGAAAGCAAAGAAGAAAATGCAAATCGGCGGTCCACTCAACGGTTCGGGCTTGAACCGCCGATTTTTGGGCCTGGACCGCCGACTTTGGTACTCCGACCGCCGATTTTTACTGTATTGTCCAATTTTTGGACAATTTTACCCCTGACGCGATTTTGATCCCATTTAGCACTTTTTCCTTCCTATATATATCTTATGTCAGCCCAAAACGTGATATTTACCTTCCATAGCTTATTTTCTTGTTCAAAAAGTTTCCAAATTAGGGTTCTAAATATTTTTATGGTTGTAATAGTGAATTGAGGTTTGGATTGAAGACTTGGTGAAGATTTCAACATTGGGTTCTTAGTTTTTCATCTATGCAATCATTTCTCCTTTGTTTTGTGTTAATTCTTTTTATGTCTAGCTAAATTTCTTAGTTGATTCTAGGGAACTGTGATGCTCATTTGATGGTGGATTTCTTTTATTGATATTATTATGCCTTCTAAATTTCTTAGTTCTTGCAACTTGGTGCTTGTTTTTATGTTGAAATAGGTGGCCTCTATTTTGGCATGCTAAGTGTTTGTGAAAATTTCTAGCCGGTTTTTATGATCATTGAATTCAAGTTTGCTTGATTTGATTGGTTAAGGGTCCTAGCGGAAGTTAATCTAATCAAAGAAGTTTATGTATCTTGAGTGCTTTTGGGAGTCGATGTTCCGTTTTGAGTCTTAGTCGAGAGAGACGAAAAATTGATCAACGAGTGCTCTCTTCTCGAGAGAGAGAGTGTGCTTATTCTTGTGATTCCTTCACTAGATTTAGATTAAAATGGTTTAATGAATCAATAGCTTTGGTCCCCATCATTTTAAGTTGAGCAAGATTCCTAGAGTCAACCCTTTTTTATATCGTTCCCTTAATTCGTTTCTTTATCTATTGCTTCTTATTTGATCTTTGCGTTTGTGTTTCTTATTTCGTAAATTGTGTTGCCTTCAAGCATGTTGTTTACAAAGCTCTAATAGTAGGAAGATTCATCAATTTTATTTTCAACATAAATTCGGTCAATAGTCCTCGAGGATACGATACTCGTTATTTTATACTACAATTATCCGTTAAAGTGCGGTATAATTGCTTGGTAGAAAATTAGCGATCACCAACTTTGCAAGATTATTCACAGTAGTTGGCCTCCCCCACAGTGCAAGTCATGTACTCCCTCCGATCCATTGATATTGTATGTTACTGTTCAGCACAAAGATTAAGAATAAAGGTAAAGAAAATAGAAAGTGAGTAGGTCCTATCACTTTGGAAGGATTAAAAGGCTTAAATCTTTCCTTATTTGCAGATGACAATATAAATGGAATACCTAAATAAGAAAATGATGACAATATGAGTGAGTCAGAGGAGTAATAAAGATACATTTAGAAGCAGCCCGTTATGGGTTCGGTTATATCGACCCGATATCCGATTACCCGAATACCGACTAAGGTTGATATTAGACCATGTTTATCGGCGGCCACCACTACATGTGGTGGACCGCCACATCAGCAAATATAAATAAAAATAAAAAAGAAAAAATATGTTGTTGCAAACCCACCGCGTTCGGATTTCTTCTCATTACAACCATTTGGCCTCTCTCTCTCTCATCAAGGTTTCAATCAATGGGATGGAGACACTTGTCTCTATTCCATCGGTTTATAAGATTTTTTTGGATATTAAGATAAAATCATAATATCTTTTACATATTATTTAAAAAAAATTATACCAAAATTCGTATTTTTTTCATACTCTATAAATAGAGACCAAATTTGCTATACTTTTACATACAAAAAAAAATCTCTTCTTTTCTCTACATATAACCTTCATTTTATCACACCATCTATTTTTGTTTACCGTTGATGATTACAACTATTCTTTCTACAATTCTCAAAATTTTAGTTCATCCCAAAATTTTGATCCGCCCCAAGGATATTATCCTCATTTTGATAATTTTCCGAATTCCAACGAATATCAAAGTTCATTTCAAAACATATCCCAGAGCTCATTTTAAAACATCTCCCAAAGCTCATTTGAAAATAAGGTGGAGACTGACACGAATGATTCAAACACTCCGCAAGGTTGGAGTGTGAAAGAAGACATATCACTTGTTGGGAAATTTATTAGTAAGAGTTTTGATGAATTCCAAAACCAACTGACCCCAACCGAGTAGATGTTGCCAGAACCTAATATTAGTAGTTAGGCTCGCTGTTTGAGCATTGTCAAGATTTTATCTTTACAGGTCTCCAGCTGAAGATGGCAACAAGGCTTCACTCGGATAGAACATCAGTTGTGAGGAAGACAACTGAGCGTTCAGTATATTAAAAAGAAGGAAGTTACGTTCATATCTCAGATCAATAGTCAAGTATCCAAAGAGGGGAAGTCACATTCAAGAGACAGAACATCAGTTGTAAGAAAAACAACTGAGTGTTCATCGGATGAAAAGCAGTATGGGGAAGAGAACATCAGATGAAAGGAAGCCATCTGAGCGTTCGAACCTAACTGATCAGATACAAGGAAGACAACTGAGTGTTCAGTTTCAGAACATCAGTTGTAGAACTCAACCAAGAAGACCAACAGCTTGAAGTTGAAGTCAGCTGAGAGTTCAACTGTTAGTAGTCAGATAGAACATCGGCTGAAGAACAAGTTAGTTGAAGATCGAAAGTCTTAACCGACCACTCCTTGTTGGAAGTCTGTTGTTAAGATTTGAATTTCAAAAAGAAAGTCACGTGAGGGTTTGACCGTTCAGTCATTATCCCATTTGGCCCAACACAAGGCTATCTCAGATGGAAAGCAGAAGAGCACAGATGCCATATCGGGAAAGTCTGCAGAGATGAGAGACAAGCCATCGCTTTCAAAGAACAGAGATCAACGGCTCCTCCAACGGCTAGTTGACTCTCTCCGCCTATATATAGAGGCCTTCATTCATTCGAAAAAGATACAAGACACACACGCGAGAAGAAATCAGAGAGCGAAAGAAAGAGCAATATTCTTCATGAGCTGAACTGCATTCTATCTCTTAGAACATTACTTGTTGAGAGTTCTAGACTTAGTTAGTTTTTGTGTCTTTAGATCGAATCTTGAGAACATCACCTTAGTGAGAGTTCGTAGAGTGTTAGATCATAGCTCACTTCGTGTTCGAGCTTTTAGTTGGAACCCCATTTTCTTTCACCTGAAAAGGTTTTAGGATCCTACTTTTCCTGCAACTGAGTAGATAGGTTGTTTAGTACCCGAAAACTAAACTGTAAGGTTGATAAGTACCCGCAAACTTATCCTTAACGGTTGCTCAGTCCGCGTAAGCTGAGTGGTTTGTCCAGAAGAACTTGGACAGAGTTGTGTGGACTCACAACTCCCCGTGGACGTAGGAGGTTTCTCCGAACCACGTAAATCTCTGTGTGCCAGTGTTTATTTTGTTTATTTCTTGCATATTCAACTGACCTTCTAACCAGCATACAAACTGATCTCAGCATTCTCGACTGTCTTGGTTCTTGACCAACCGTGCATAAAAGCGTGAGTTAATTTTAACGAGTTAATTTTCACCACATTCCGCACAGCACATCACTTCCAACCGAGTGTTTCTTACTCGGTTGTGATTCCAACTGAGTTTCCTTACTCGGTTGAGATATTTTTTAGGGGGTTGTTTTAAAAAATTGCATCTGGTGTATTCCCCCCCCCTATACACCAGAACTCGTTTCGGGACCATCAAGTGGTATCAGAGCAGTGGTTCAAAAGATTACTGACTCTGTTTCACAAGGTGTGAATTCGAGGTATTTTATTCAGTGGTCAACTGAACAGATCTATTTTTCACGCTAGTACATATCTGCTTGCATATTTGTTCTGTTGTTGTGTGCAGATGGACATCAAGGACAAGGTCGTGGTCATGTTCTCGGTAGTAAATTATACATCCTGGAGGACACGGATGAAGAAGATCTTACTGTCGAAGCATCATAGGATGCAACAAGTACTCTCGTCCGGACCGATCATCATCAAAGAAAGAATCGCTCGCACTCCTACAAATCCCAACGATGGGGATACAGTTGTGGAGTTTGTGGAGAAGCAGCCGGAAGACTACACTCCAAAGGAAGCCAAGGTGAGCCAGTTGGATATCTGGGCTCAAAGCACGATTATGTCCACTGTTGGACAAGATTATCTCCCTTGGATTGAAGAGTGTGAGACTGCCAAAGAAATGTGGGATATTTTGGCATCGCTGAGTGAAGGAAGCGATGAGACGAAGGAGAACAAGTTCTCACATGCATGCCAAGACTTCGACAACTTTTGTCTGAGAACGGATGAAACAATTGATCAGCTAGAGCTCCGGTTTATGGACATCCTCAGAAGAATCCAGTCCATCCGAAGAGGAAAATACACACTAAGAGAAATCAATCTCAAAGTGTTGCAAGCTCTACCGGCTGAGAGGGATACCTTCACTAATATCCACGAGAGCCGAGCTGACCTTGGTGAAATGGGAACTGAAAGATTGTTCTCAATTTTAAAGGGAAATGAGTATAAGGTGAACCGAAGAACATCTCAGTCCTCGGTTCAGACGAGTCGACATGAAGATGCTGGCTCAGCCTCAAAGTCAGTTGCTATTCGAGCTGACTACTCCAAATCGAGAACATCGAGGCCAACCAGATCAGCTGACACAACTGCAAAGGAGCCAAGCAGAGAGGAACTGCAACAGAACATCGCCGCCCTGTCAAAGAAACTAGCCGACATGGATACTCGGTTCGGAAAATACAAGAGATTCTATAAGTCCAACCGAACTCGAGACAGTTCAAAGCCTGTGACCAACGGTTGCTTTGAATGCGGCAAGGAGGGACATTTCAAAGCTGACTGTCCAGACCTCTCAAAGAAAGAGAGAGAAGCTTTGAGGGCCAAGCAAGCTGGAAAGAACAAGGCCATGGTAGCAGAAGAAGCAGCTGACGACATGGACATCTTCACTGACACTGAAGATGAGGATGAGTTGACTTCTACAAACAACGCTATCAGTCAGGATCAATGCCTTATGGCACTTGGAACCGACCAAGATGATACTGAGGTACACTCTAATCCTAATAAGTTAAATTCCTCCAATATTTCTAACATGCAGGAATCACTAGACGAAGAGTTGGAACCCTCCTGGAGTGACTTTCAAGAACCCAGTGAGGAACTACATCGCCAATCGGTTGAGTTTAAGAGTCTTCAAGAACAGTTCTCAAAACTTGAAGAACCTTAACCGTGAAGGACGATCTGATCAAAAGTCAAACAGAGGAGATTGAGAATCTCAAGAGTCAACTGAATGCGGTCAACCGAATAAATGCTCCAACTGATGAGGAGTTGACAAAGCAGATCAAGGAGCAGGAAGATCAGTTGAAAAATCAAGAGACTCAGATCGACCAGCTGATAAAGAAGTCAGATGGACAAACTGAGCAGATAATTGTCCTCCTCAAGGAGTTGCAAACTGAGAAGGACAATCTAATCAAGCTGTATTAGTCATCCAAGATCATCGAGAATCTTATCAGTTACAGTAGACAGATCGATGACGTGTCAGGACTCGGTTATGATGTGATTAAAGATAGTGGAATTCCTCCAGCAACCTTCATCAAAGCTCTTGAGGCCAAGATTGTCGAACCTAATCCAGCTGAGTCTGAATCTCCCCAAAGTAATCCAACTTCCACTTCTCAGCAAGCTCAACCGACCAAGGCAACTAGAACTGAGAAGGGAAAAGAAGTTGTAGACGGAGGAAAGAATGTTCCATCGGTTGGGATAACAACCGAGGGGGAATGTTCCAAAAGTCAGAAGAGGAATCAGAGACGTCGAAGGCATAATCGCAACCGAACTCAGAATCAGAACCGACCTCGGCATCAACCTCAGAGTCAACATCAGAAAGAATGGAACCGACCGCAGAACCGACAAGGGTTCAATCATCTGAATCAACAGCGGTTCCAACATCAGTTCAACCAAAGGTTCCAACCAAATCAACCAATGAGGAACAGGTCGAACAACTGGAGATATTCATGCCACAATATGAATCACCAACAGGGCATGAACAGCTACAGACAACACTCAGGGAGTTGGAATCAGAATCAGCCACAAAGATTCCAACATGGCGTCCGACCTCACAGACAAATTCAACAGAATAAGAATCGCCATCAAAACAGGGAGAAAGTCTCTCCTCCGAAAGCTCAGAATGGGAGAAATCCAACTCCTCCCAAGAAACAGAACATCACTACTAACAACAAGCCTAAGGATAACCGAGGTGTTGTTATAGTGGATGATGAAGGAAAAGTGATCTGGAATGATAAATCCATCCGAGTATACAGGGAAAAGCGACGCACAGTTCCAGGGGGAACTGGTTCTAACCCTCCAGGACCCAACTGAAATTAGGGACCTAAGCGAGTTTCTCTTTGCAGGTACAGGAGAAACAACTGAGGAAGAATAAAGCGTCTGCAACAATGTGGGTGATGGACAGTGGATGCTCAAAACACATGACAAATCTGAAGGATTTGCTTGGAAGTTTCGTGGAGAAAGAAGGACCCTCAGTTACTTTTGGTGATAACTCAAAAGGTTACACCAGAGGTTACGGTACCCTTGAAACCAATCATGTTTCGATTACTAATGTTTCTTATGTTGATGGATTGAAGCATAACTTGCTCTCCATCAGCCACATTCTGTGATAATGGTTTCTTTGTCAAGTTTGATGCACAGGGTTGCAGGGTTAAAAATGTCGAATCAAAGCAGGTGATATTGTTAGGAAATCGATCGTCAACCAAGAATGTCTACTACGGTGACTGGAACAGCAGCCTTCCTGACACCTGCCTGTTATCAAAGAGCAGTTCAGATGTGAGCTGGTTGTGGCACAAAAGACTCAACCATCTGAACTTCAAGACAATGAACCGACTTGCCAGACAAGAACATGCAAGAGGCATACCAAACAGAGTGTTTTCAACAACGCATATTTGCAGTGCATGCCAGTTGGGAAAGCTCGCTAGATCCTCCTTCCGGTTGAAGACAACTCCCTCAACCGACCGAGTGTTACAGCTGATCCACATGGATCTCTTCGGGCCAGTTACACCAAAGAGCATAAATGGCAACGAATACACCCTGGTTGTAACTGATGACTACTCAAGATATACGTGGACCATCTTCATGCGCCACAAGAGTGAAACCCAAGATGAGCTACCCAAGCTGATGGATCGGATATCGAACCAACAAGAGATGAAGATCATTTCTATCCGATCAGATCGTGGAACTGAGTTTCTAAATGAAATCATCATCGAGTACTGCGAGAAGCATGGAATTACACATCAAACATCAGCAGCGCGTACTCCGCAACAAAATGGAGTAGCTGAGCGAAGAAACCGAACACTGAAAGATGCAGCTACATCCATGCTGACAAGCTCAGCTTTGCCAAAGAGATTTTGGGCTGAGGCCATCAATATAGCATGCTACACTCAGAACCGGTCTCTTCTGACCAAGCGGTTGGGAAAGATAGAATACGAGCTATGGAGACGCAGGAAGCCAAATATTTCTTATTTTCGCGTTTTTGGTTCTAAGTGTTATATTCACAACAATGGGAAGACTCAGTTGAAAACTTTTGATGCCAAAGCTTCGAAAGGCATATTTCTCGGATATGCCGCCCGGATCATGGCTTATAGAGTTTAAACAATGGCTCTCGTGTTGTGGAGATAACACCTCATGTTAGTTTTGATGAATCTACTTTTGAGTGCAGGGAACAGGCTAAAGGACAACAGGGTGATCCACAAGTTCCACCTATTCTCACCAGATCACAAGCTCTAAGGGAAAAGAATCTAGCTGAACCACTGGTATGGGCAACCGAGGATGAGGATCCATACTCTTCTGAAGATGAATGCGAGGACCCCAGCTCATCTCAAGGGGGAACTCCAGCTGATGCCCCTCCAACTGCATCAGCATCCGAAGCTCAACCGAGTCCGGTTCAAAATAATGTCAATGTTGAGGATCCAAACTCAACAGCTAATCATTCACCAGCTCTGAAGACTCCAACTCAGATCATGGAACAGCCACAGGTGGAAGAAGAAGGAAGACGCAACCGAAGATGGTATGAAGTTCATTCCACTGACAACATCATCGGAGACCCAACTGAAGGTGTGCGTACAAGAAGCAGAGTTGCGACTCAGGATTCAACCGAGGAAGATTCCATTTCTTATGCCCAATATGCTGAAGAGTTGGTAGTTCTAGAGGAGTTCGAGCAAGTTGGAGATGTTGCCATGATTTCTTGCTTTGTAGCTGATGTGCCAGAACCAAAGAATGTTGGGGAAGCTCTCAACTGTGTTCACTGGACAACAGCCATGCAAGAAGAACTGAATGAGTTTCTACGCAACTGTGTATGGGAGTTGGTAGAAAGACCAAATGGTGTCAAGGTTATTGGATTGAAGTGGATTTTCAAAAACAAGAGAGACGCCATTGGATTCATAGTGAGGAATAAGGCAAGGTTGGTAGCTCAAGGATATTGCCAACAAGAAGGAATTGACTTCGAGGACTCCTTCGCGCCGGTTGCAAGGCTGGAAGCCATCGGAATCTTTCTAGCCTATGCCGCACATCACAAGTTCAAGGTGTATCAGATGGATGTGAAGTGTGCATTCCTCAACGGAGATATCAAGGAAGATGTATATGTTGAACAACCTCCTTGTTTTGAGACTGGAGATGGAAGAGTGTACAAGTTGAAGAAAGCTATCTATGGACTAAAGCAAGCGCAAAGGGCTTGGTATGACACTCTTTGTGGTTTTCTTCTGAACTCGGGTTTCAAACGAGGGTCAGTTGACAAAACCCTGTTCACCATCAAAGTTGGAGATGACATTCTTGTTGTGCAAATCTATGTTGACGACATCATATTCGGTTCTAAGTCGGAGGAACTGTGTGAAAAATTTTCAAATCTCATGAAGGAGAAGTTCGAGATGTTGATGATGGGCGAGATGAATTATTTTCTTGGATTACAAGTGAAGCAATCTCCAGAAGGGATCTTCATCAATCAGTCCAAGTATACAAAAGAGCTCATCACCAAATTCGGATTGCAGACAAGCAAGACAACAAGGATCCCGATGAATACTAACTGGAAGATTGAACCTGGAACTGAGGGAAAGCTCGTGGATGCCAGTAAGTATAGAGGGATCATCGGTTCTTTGCTCTATCTAACCGCCAGTCGGCCAGACATATCTTACGCGGTTGGAGTGTGTGCTCGGTTCCAAGCTCAACCAAGGGAAGCACACATGTTAGCAGCAAAGAACATCATCAAGTATCTGAAGGGTACAGTCAATGTTGGACTGTGGTATCCAACTGACGACAATATTCAGCTGACCGGATACTCAGATGCAGATCTAGCCGGAGATCGGTTGGACAGGAAGTCTACTTCTGGACACTGTCAGTTCATGGGAAGCAAGCTGGTTTCATGGTTCTCCAAGAAACAAGCATGTGTTGCCACTTCTACAACCGAGTCAGAGTATATGGCTGCCGGAAGCTGTTGCATGCAAGTATTGTGGCTCAAGCAACAGCTGAGAGATTATGAAGTTTCAACTGGACAGGTTCCCATTCATTGTGATAGCTCAAGTACCATTGCTATCTCTCTGAATCCTGTTCACCACTCTCGGACAAAGCATATCGACATCCGTCATCATTTTATCCGAGATCATATTGAGAAGAAGGATGTATCCATGGAGAAGATTCCAACTGAGATTCAGAGAGCTGATATCTTCACCAAACCTCTAGCTGAAGCACGGTTCAAGATGCTATGTGGCCTCCTTGGACTGTTGGATCCATCTGATGAGGAGTCAACTAAGGAAAAGAGATAGATATCCATCTGAGGGGGAAGCTCAGATGAAGGGGGAATCTCAGATGCGGATCGCCAACTGAAGACATCAGACGTCAGCTGAATAGACGAACTTGAGTCAGCTGATGGTATGCAGATCAGATGCAGATTGCCAACCGAAGGAATCAGACGTCAGCTGAACAAACGAACTCGAGTCAGCTGATGGTATGCCGCAACATGGGAACTCAGCTGATTCCAACATCAGCTGGCAGGTAACATTTATGGCTGAAGGTGTTATGTTCTTAAATGAGAATGTTTGAAATAAATTCAAACATTCCTGAACTAGTCAGTTACATTAAAAATAGCCATCATGTCGCATTAAATGTAAAGTACGGCTGAACATCCATAGCCTACTTTATAGTGCGACTGGGCTGACATGAAAACTGTACAACTTCTCACGCGCGGGTTGGAACTCGGTACATGACGTCAAGTCAAAGGTAGTCAACAGTCGCGTAATCTCAGCCGTAGATGGATTCGCGCCATTTAACCCCTGCCGTCGATTCAACTGAGTAAAAAACCTATATAAGGCGGTAAATCAGGAACAAATCTCCTACTTTCCTCATTCGTGTATATCTGATTTAACTGTTCATCGTCTTCACAGATTTTGCCTAACCCTTTTCTGCAAAAGATCTTCTTTCCTTTCCTATATATATTCCTTTTGCAGTGATCATAAATGGCACCGAAAAGTAAGAAAATGGCCTCATCAGGATCTTTCCTCGTCCCTACTTCGTATGAAGAATCCTTCGACATGTTGGTGTCGAAGATCCACTTTGAGCAAATCCTCTCCGATGAGAAACTGGAGTCACCAGTGTTGGCTCCTCTCGCCAACATTCTCCGAGAGAATGGCCTCCTGGAATGGGCCAAGCTCTGCCCATCCCATCTTCTCAGGTGACAAGTGGAGGAGTTTTACGTAAACTTGAAGGCCCCCCTTGAATCTACAGAAGGAATCTCTACGGAAGTCTCCTGCCGGCAAAGAGACGTTCCGGCCAGGACCATACGTCGTGTCTCATTCCCCATCGACGTTTCCGATGTCTTCCGTTACGTCATCCCCATCAACCACACCGCCACTGAACTTCTGGAGAATATATCCGACGAGCAAGTCGATGAATTTTTGGAGAAAGCTCTAATCACTCCGGAGAAGTTAAGGAGTAATATGCAGAGGACGAAGCTGAAGCCAGAACATCATCTGTTGTTCGATGTTATTTGAAAGGCGGTGTTCGGTTACAGTGGCGCATTCGGTGATATCAGCCGACCCAAATTAAGGCAGTTGGTGGCCTTGGAGCACCAACACCAGATCAACTGGTTCCAATACTTCTCGAACCAGTTGATGGTGGAGAAGTCGAAGATTACCGAGACGACAACCGACTCGGGAGAGAAGCTGCTCAGTGTCAAGGGGACACTCAACTTCGGCTGCAAGATCTTTGCCCTCATCTTGCTCGTGACCAAGGACCGCAACATGGTCTGGGCAGACTGCGAGGAGATGCCGGTTAAGAAGTTGATGTTGTTCCCGACAGCCAAGAAAGCACAGGAGGTGCTTAGGAGTGTGTACACTCCAAAGGAGAAAAAGGAGGTTGGGCAGTCTTCTGAGCCAACAGCTGAGGGGGAACCAGCTATCGCTCGCCCCGCCAAGTCCAAAGCTGCACGCCGACTAGCTGAGTCGGAGAAGGAGTCAGCTGAGGAACCTGCCCAGAAAAAGCTAAGGGTACGGTTCAAGAAGTCGACTAAGAAGACAACTGATGTGCCAGCTGATGAATCAACTGAGGTGCCAGCTGTTGACACAGCTGAGGAGCCAGTTGATGTGCCAACTGAGGAGCAAGCTCCAGCAGAGGAGGAGGCACCGGTTGAGCCTGCACCAGCTGAGGAGGGGATACCAGCTGAAGAACCATCCGAGTCCAGCCGCTCCGCTGATGTTGCTTCTTTGGAGTTCGTTCCTCGAGCAACCGGAGCTGACGAGGCTGAAGGCGTGGAGACTGATGTCACTTCAGATGCCTCTTCCTCATCTGAGGACATTGATGATGCCCCAATCTCTCCCACGGCAGGAGATAATGCCGTACCGCCCCCAGAGCCTCTTGCTCTTTCTACCCTTTCTCAACCAAATATTCCGAGCACTCTGCTCGATGCCAACATTGTGACCGCTCCTTCGGCCAATGTTGAGGAAACAATTGAAACCCCCCTCCCAACCGAATCCAATATTCCGAGCTCCCAGCTCGATGCCGATGTTGTGACCAACTCTTTGGCCAACATCGATGAACCTGTTGAACCATTACCTTATGATATTTCTCCCTCCCCAATCAATGAGGAAGACGACCTTCAGGCAGTTGCGCTGGAGCACGAGGGAAGGGCGGCCTAATGCTTTCAAAAGCTGCTAGGCTTGTTCCCTGAGGCTCGCAACATGCCCATCTTCACCACTCTGGGAACCGAGCTATTGTACCAGTTCCACCTGATCTTCAGCCATTGGTACATCAAAGAAGATATGATCAGGGTGCAGAGCTGGGACAGGCTGAAGTCTGATGAGTCCTGCATCCGAGCCTACTTCAACTACTCGAACCTCGAAGTGGCTTACAACAACTGGATTGCGCTGCTCACTCGTCGGATGGACCAGAGTCGAGCTGAAGGGACAGACACAAGGGAAGCAGCTGGACAGGAGTGCATCGACTTCCTCGACAGCATGTTGGTCAAGTCAGTTGACTTCCTTGAGGATGTGGATGCAGCCGACGCAGCAGCGAAGGAAGAAGAAGAAGAGCTGAAGCTGTACCTGGCCAACCGACAAGCCATGGTCACAGTTGAGCCTCTAGCTCTGATTGCTCAAGCCCCTCCAGCTGATCAGCATGCTCCCACAACTGAAGAGATATGTGAGCTGGTGGCTGAGAGGGTGAACCAACTAAGAACCGAGCTGCTTGCCAACCTCCAGCATCAAAAAGATGACCAGCTGAGGGCGTTGGAAGCACAAGAAGTCAAGAGCCAACAACTGGTGGAGGAGAATGTTGAATTGAAGACCAAGCTGAACGAATTCTCCTCCTCCACCAGTCAAGAAGTGTCGGAGTTGAAGTCCACTCTGTTGGGATTGAAGTCGGAGCTGAGCGTCTTCAAATCCTTGGCCGACTCCAATCTTGCCAAGTCCCAACAGACACAAGATGCTGAATGGGAGTCTCACTTCGAGTCGCGATGGGCTGAGTTCGCTGCTTTTCAGACAGAGGTCATCGAGAACCTCTCTGTCTTTAAGAAAGTCGAACAAGAGCGCCAAGACTCGGATCTGGCGAAGAAGATGGAGCTTGAGTGTGCGGTCGATGAACTCTTCAACCGCATCAAACTTGCCGAACAACAACTCACCTCCCTGGACGGTTCAGTAGCAAGCCTTGTTGCTGATGCCAAAAAGGGGGAAGAGAAGGAGACGGAGGTTGAAGTGAACGAAGAAGAAGAGACCCAAGCCGATTGAGAGACGCCAGCTCAAGGGAAATCTCAGCTGAAGAGAAGGAGGTCTGCTCAAAGAAAGTCTGCTGCTCCCAAGCCAACCGAAGTCGGTGGAGCTGGAATGGAAAAGGACTTGGAACATGCAGAGAAGTTCGGAGTTTCCTACAACTCCATAGCCGAGATCGCAGCCGAGCTGGATTCTGAACTCGACGGGATAACAACCGAAGAGTGCATTGCAGCGGCCAAGGCTATGGATGTAGAGGAGAAGGATTACATGAACCCGAGCTGGATCAGAAAGTTTGCCGCCAGCCAGGCGAGGAGGGTGAACCAGTTCGAGGAAGAGCTGAAGAAAATGTCCCAGAACCTTGACCGCAATGTTGCCTCCCGCAGCCGACGCCGCATCAACAAACTTCAATCAAAGGCGGAAGCTCGGTTGAAACAACAAAGGTTGCCAGCAAAGTCCAAGGTCGAGAGTCGGTTTAGGCATGTTGACAAGTGGATGTCGATCGAGTGGAATAAAGAATGGGAGTTGTTCAAGCAGGAGTTCGTGAACGAGTTCTATTATAGGAAGGTTTACGCAACTGACGACCCGAGGAAAGCATTCAAGGAAGCGCTGACCGAGTTGCACTCAGGAGACCCGGGCATGTTCAGCCAATTCAGGCGGGCTATGATTGACGCCAACCTGGACTTCAACACAGTTCCAGTTCCCAAGAAGGCTACTTATCGGCCTCCTCTTCTCCCAGACTCTAGCAACCCGAACTGCACGAAGATCGCAGCTGAGGCGAGGCAGGTTTGCAAGGAGCATGGAGTGGACATTTCTAAGGAGTCACCTGCCAAGAGAGAGATTTTTATTAGGATTTTTAAAAAGTATGGGCTACAATTTTAGCTCAGTTAGTTTTCAAGCAACTGTTGTAATTTTTGGCTTTTGCGCTTATCCTTGTAACACTCAGTTGTAATGAAAACTACTCAGTTATAAGATTCAACTTGACGTACAATCCCTCATTGTCCAAGCTCTGAATCGCAAAGTTATTTCAATACCATGTTATAACTGTGCTAACCCTTTGATGTTTCAATCTTATAGACTGTCTAGAATTTCAGCTGAGATTTTGGATATGTAAGAATTGTATAAGGGTTTTAAAGTTTTAGAGTCTTGATCTGTAAGTTTGTAAGGGGTTTTGGCATTATCAAAAAGGGGGAAATTGTTGGGAAATTTATTAGTAAGAGTTTTGATGAATTCCAAAACCAACTGACCCCAACCGAGTAGATGTTGCCAGAACCTAATATTAGTAGTTAGGCTCGCTGTTTGAGCATTGTCAAGATTTTATCTTTACAGGTCTCCAGCTGAAGATGGCAACAAGGCTTCACTCGGATAGAACATCAGTTGTGAGGAAGACAACTGAGCGTTCAGTATATTAAAAAGAAGGAAGTTACGTTCATGTCTCAGATCAATAGTCAAGTATCCAAAGAGGGGAAGTCACATTCAAGAGATAGAACATCAGTTGTAAGAAAAACAACTGAGTGTTCATCGGATGAAAAGCAGTATGGGGAAGAGAACATCAGATGAAAGGAAGCCATCTGAGCGTTCGAACCTAACTGATCAGATACAAGGAAGACAACTGAGTGTTCAGTTTCAGAACATCAGTTGTAGAACTCAACCAAGAAGACCAACAGCTTGAAGTTGAAGTCAGCTGAGAGTTCAACTGTTAGTAGTCAAATAGAACATCGGCTGAAGAACAAGTTAGTTGAAGATCGAAAGTCTTAACTGACCACTCCCTGTTGGAAGTCTGTTGTTAAGATTTGAATTTCAAAAAGAAAGTCACGTGAGGGTTTGACCGTTCAGTCATTACCCCATTTGGCCCAACACAAGGCTATTTCAGATGGAAAGCAGAAGAGCACAGATGCCATATCGGGAAAGTCTGCAGAGATGAGAGACAAGCCATCGCTTTCAAAGAACAGAGATCAACGGCTCCTCCAACGGCTAGTTGACTCTCTCCGCCTATATATAGAGGCCTTCATTCATTCGAAAAAGATACAAGACACACACGCGAGAAGAAATCAGAGAGCGAAAGAAAGAGCAATATTCTTCATGAGCTGAACTGCATTCTATCTCTTAGAACATTACTTGTTGAGAGTTCTAGACTTAGTTAGTTTTTGTGTCTTTAGATCGAACCTTGAGAACATCACCTTAGTGAGAGTTCGTAGAGTGTTAGATCATAGCTCACTTCGTGTTCGAGCTTTTAGTTGGAACCCCATTTTCTTTCACCTGAAAAGGTTTTAGGATCCTACTCTTCCTGCAACTGAGTAGATAGGTTGTTTAGTACCCGAAAACTAAACTGTAAGGTTGATAAGTACCCGCAAACTTATCCTTAACGGTTGCTCAGCCCGCGTAAGCTGAGTGGTTTGTCCAGAAGAACTTGGACAGAGTTGTGTGGACTCACAACTCCCCGTGGACGTAGGAGGTTTCTCCGAACCACGTAAATCTCTGTGTGCCAGTGTTTATTTTGTTTATTTCTTGCATATTCAACTGACCTTCTAACCAGCATACAAACTGATCTCAGCATTCTCAATTGTCTTGGTTCTTGACCAACCGTGCATAAAAGCGTGAGTTAATTTTAACGAGTTAATTTCCACCACATTCCGCACAGCACATCACTTCCAACCGAGTGTTTCTTACTCGGTTGTGATTCCAACTGAGCTTCCTTACTCGGTTGAGATATTTTTTAGGGGGTTGTTTTAAAAAGTTGCATATTCCCCCCCCCCCCATACACCAGAACTCGTTTCGGGTCCATCATCACTAATGTCTGCATGGTGTTTTGTCAGTACGAATGCAATCGTCGGCACCAACCAAACTGGGAACAAGCTCTCGAAAAAAGTTCTGCAGCAATATGAGGAATGGAGAAAATAGACGCTAGGACTGGATGAGCAAAGGACTTTGGAATCATTGAGGGCGCGCTACAAACGACTCAATACGGCCGTAACCAAGTGGATTGATGTATACAAAAAAGCACACGATCGAGATACGAGCCGCCAGTCTAAAAAGAATATTGAGGATGAAGCTCAAACAATTTATGGGAAACATAAGTCTAATTACCATGAGGTGTTTGACAAAGTTATGCTTCACCATCCCAAGTGGGAATTGAAATTAAACAATACTGGTTCGACGTGTTTTCAACCATGGAGAACCACAAATTGACTCTACTCCTAGAGGTGATTCTTCAAGTTTACAACGTCCTATTAGGAGAAATAAAGCTAAAGCTAATGCTAAAAGAAAAGGAAAAGTAGTGGCATCACAATCATCATCAATTCGTGATTATTTCACTGCAACACTGCGTGAAATGAGACTCACACGTGAAAAAGAATGTGAAATATAAGAACGAAAAGTGAAAACATCTACACTTAATACTTTGATGAGCAAAAGGGACTTATCTCCAGAAGAAGAAGCTCTGAAACGTCATCTAATAGCAAATCTATATTGGATGTGATCATATTTTATTTGTTTTTAAGTATGTTTTGTAACTTGCAATTTATGTTCCTCATTATGTAACTTTTAATTTTTGTTCATTATTATGTAACTTTCAAATTTATGTTCCTCATTATGTATTTTGTAATGCATATGCTTTATTATGTAGTTTATGTAATATTTAATTAATGTGCTCTATGTTACGTTTTAAATTTCTACTAATTGTGCATGTTAGGAGACATGTGATCTTTATAAAAGCAAACCAGATGTTCCGTGTTTTTTGTGGTTAATATATAGCTCCTATGCTCACGAGCATGCTTTTATTCACCCGTGATGTTTTGAGCAAGTTGGACAAGAAGATATGATGATGTCAGGATAATCCCATGCTTCATCAAAATAATTGAATAGTTTCATCTAACAAAACAAACCAGCATATAAAGCATTCGATGCGTACAAACAAGAAGATAAGCTTGTTAGAAGAATCCTATGCTCACAACACTCCTATATATTAATCTATGTACTTCATCAAAACTATACACAAAACTCTCTATACAATCATTGAGTTCACCCTCCTAAAAAACATGTCTTCAAGTTCTAGTTTTAATCTTTTCAATCTTCTCGAAGATGATGAATGGGAAGAAAAAATTGTTAAACAAAATCAGCAACTTGATCAAATCATCGAAGATGTAGCCATTCATGCAACAACTCTATCTTTACAACTTACTAACCATAGTGTTCGAGCAACAAGGCGCGGTATATTGAAAGAAAACGTGAGAAGGGCCATGATAGTGTTTACGAGCAGTACTTTGCTGAAGATCTAATATATCCTCCAGAAGTTTTTCGAACAAGGTATCGCATGCGAAAGCATTTCTTCGAACGTATAATGAAGAAGCTCATTGAAACCGACGATTTTTTTGCACAAAATTGCAATGCTGCTAATCGGCCTGGTATGTCATCGATTTAGAAATGTACTACAGCTATGAGGGTGTTGGCCTATGGAACAGCAACGGACTTGCACGACGAATACTTATGATGAGCGCACAAGTCATTCGTAAGTCTGTCGTAAGGTTTGTCGAAGGTGTAATTTCCAACTTCAGTGATGTATACCTGAGGAAGCCCGCCGAAGAAGACATGGTATATCTTCTGCATGTTGGAGAACGAGGATTTCTAGGCATGTTGGAAATTCTCATGTTTGACTGCATGCATTGGCAATGGAAAATTTGTCCCACTTCATGGGCAGGGCAGTATGCTGGAAGAAGCGGGAAGCTGACAATCATCTTGGAAGCAGTTACTTTACAAGATCTATGTATCTGGCATGCATTTTTCAAAGTTCCAGGCTCGAGAAATGATATTAACGTACTTGATCAATCTCTTGTATTTGATGATATTTTGGAAGGTCGAGCACCAAAGGTCAATTACATCGTAAATGGCCACGAAAAGAATACTATCTCACTGATGGCATATATCCTCAATGAGCAGCATTTATCAAATCTATTCCAGGTCCACAAACTCGGAAACACCAACTGTTTGCTCAACATCAAGAGGCTGCCCGAAAAGATATTGAACGAACTTTTGGCATTTTACAAGCTCGTTTTACTTTTATTAAACGTTCATGTCTTATTTGGGATCGTGATATTATGGGAAAAATAATGATCGCTTGCATTATCATGCACAATATGATAGTAGAAGATGAAAGAAACACTTACCTGAACTATCACGATCCTACAGAATTTATAAAAGATCGACTTAGGCAGAAAAATCGTCAGAGTGAAGATGAAGAAAGAGATAATGATTACGTTTACTTCAGCGATAGGATTGCAACTCTAACGAGCTATATGAGAAATAAAGAACAACTTCTCAATAGAGAAGCTCACAAAGCTCTGTTAAACGACTTGATAGAGCATATATGGCGAAAATTCGGCAATCGTAACTAAATTTGGTGATGTTTCGTCTATATTTTAAGCACCGCATATGTATTTTAAATTTTGTATTTGAATTGAAGTAGTTTATTATTTTGGAGTAGTTTATTATTTTGGTTTGTCTATTTTGTAAATTGTCATGCTATGTTTTATTTATAATTTTATTTAATTTCACATTATTTTAATTATTTTTACAAATAATTATATTAGTATTAAAAATAATATAAAATAAAAATATATAATGTTGTGATTTGGCTGGTTGGGTGGTCATTGATAAACTAGAGAAAAGTAAAAATGGTTGGGTTGGAAAAATATTGAGGATGTGGAAGAGAGAGAAATTAATTAAACATTAAAAAAAATGGCTGGTTGGGTGATGTGTCTGGTGGCTGATAAACATGGTCTTAGCTACTGTACACCAACCCGAAATGCATAATCTGGTAACCATTAACCGCATCGGTTAATGAGGTCGTTACCGAATAACCGAAAGCACTATTGTTTGCAAATTATATTAAATTTTTAACTTAATTCTATAATATATTCGTTGTATACGTGTCTCATTTATCTTATAGCATTTTTTTTTTGGGATATCCTATTCATCTTGTAACATTTCCTTTTATGGAAATAATTAGATTATCACTTTATCCACTTTGTTCATTTTAAAACCACTTTATATCACATCAATAGCATTTTATTCATTTTAAAATCACTTTATATTACATCAACAACACTTTATTCACTTTAAAAACATTTTATATCACTTTATTACTACACTAATCACTACACTTACTCTTAATACTCTTCTTCTTAATACCGTTGCTGAAAAGATATGTTACATTATGAACGGGACGGAGGGAGTATATATATATATATGCTAGTTAGGTTTTCGATTTTATGGTTAGAATAAAATTTTATATAATTATAATAAGAAGTCGGTTATTTCGGGTAATTGGCTCGATTTTTGGTTTTAATCGATAACCGCACGAGCCTAAACATTAACTCGACAACCACGCCGAACACTGTTTTTGCCGATTTTGGTAACCAATTACCCGACGGGTTTCGGATCAGACGATTATTACCCGAAAACCCAAACCCGTTGAGCCACCCCTAAGCCAATTTCACTTTATGCCAAATAACCTTCTGAGCTGGCAATTTGAAATAACAATCTCCTGTTGTAATGTTGTCTACAAAATAATTACCAAGATTCGATCCAATAGAATGACTTCTCTGGTGGGTAGCTTGGTGAATGGGGCACAGTCGGCGTTTATAAAGGGGCAGAACATCATGGA
Organism: Schizonepeta tenuifolia; assembly: GCA_029490685.1. Taxonomy (NCBI): domain Eukaryota; kingdom Viridiplantae; phylum Streptophyta; class Magnoliopsida; order Lamiales; family Lamiaceae; genus Schizonepeta; species Schizonepeta tenuifolia. The sequence continues at coordinate 41,088,115 of CM055958.1, read as the reverse complement.
TAATGTTCACTTGGCCCAGGAGCTGCTATAGGATTATGCTCGGAAAAGAATCTCGCCTAGATGTGCTATAAAGATTGACCTTAGAAAGGTGTATGATTCTATTTCTTGGGAGTTTTTGGGGAAGTGCTGATTGGTCTGCGATTCCATCCGATTTTTGTTAATTGGATTATGGAGTGTGTCTCCTCAGCTACTTTTTCCATCTCTATTAATGGTAGTTTGCATGGGAATATTTATGGTAAGCGTGGGCTTCGACAAGGTGATCCTATGTCCCCTACTCTTTTCATTTTTTGTATGGAATATCTCTCTCGTCTGCTTCAGCAACGCACTACGAATAGTGATTTTAATTACCATTATAAGTGTGGGGCGTTGCAGATTACTCACTTTTGTTTTGCAGATGATCTTATGCTGTTTGGGAGAGGTGATAGGAGATCTATAGAGATCCTTTCGGGGACTCTGGATGAGTTTGCTTTAACTTCTAGGTTACATGTTAATAAGAACAAGTCACATTTATTTGTGGCGGGGATAAGTATTGATGAGACTCGGGAGATTCTGAACCTGTTTGGCTTTCCATTGGGCTCTCTTCCAGTCAGGTATTTGGGGGTGTCTTTATCTTCTCAAAAGTTATCCCTGAATATACTCCTCTCATTAATAGCTTAACCTTTCATATTAACCGTTGGAATGCTAGTTCTCTTTCTCTGGTTGGCCATTTGGAGTTGGCTCGTTCTGCTTTGCAAGGTGTTTTAGGTTATTGGATGTAGGCTTGCACTATTCCGACTACAGTTCCAGATCGGGTGAGTCTTATGAGAAAATTCTTGTGGAACAAAAAAGAGCCAAGGATTAGTTGGGATGATATTTGTATGCCAAAGGTTGAAGGGGGTCTTGGGCTGCGACACCTTCCTTCTTAGAATCGTGCTTTTGTTTCCAAGAACCTTTGGAACATTCAGGAAAAATTTGACTTTCTCTCGGTACGATGGGTTCACAGTGAATTCCTATGGACTACGGATGTTTGGCACTGGAATATTCAGGTTAGTGATTCCTCTCTTCTTAAGAATATTATTTCTGTTAGAAATTTGATTCTTATGAAGGAGGGAGGAGACATTGAAGTTGCGCGTGCTAGACTTAATAGTTGGTTCTCAACGGGAGGTACTGTGCATATGAGTGGATTCGTCCTAAAGATGAGCCGAGGTTTGGCTATAAGTTTATTTGGAAGTCTTTTCTTCCTCCTAAACTTTCGGCGATAGCATGGCTTGCCTTTAGAGGTAAGCTTGCTACCCATGATAATCTTTCTCATCTTAATATTGATCCCGTTTGTCTGTTATGCTCTACTCACCCGGAGTCTAGTCTCCATTTGTTTTTTGAATGTTCTCTTTCAGGGCGCGTTTGGAAGAAAATTAGGGGCATGGTGTCTATCCCAAGTACCATTAAATGGTTACATCGGGAGAGGGGAGGATCGGCAGTGGTGCAAAAGGCAAAACGTCTAGCCTTTGTAGCTTCGATGAACCATATTTGGAAGGATCGTAATGCTCTTGTCTTTGAGCATGAACCTTTCAATATTGACCGTGTTGTGTTTCGTATCAAGCTAACGGTTTACATGGTCCTTTACTCCATGTTCCCGGTGGATGTGGTCGCGGCTGTCCTTCCTAGTGGATAGTCGTGTTCACCTACTCGTTAACCTTTTGGTACTCTATTGTTTTCTAACATGAAGAACGAGTGTTTCTTGGAAGGAGTTGTGTTGATGTGTAGGTATGGCATAGGGAGGATCCAGTGGTTCGCCACCGATACTGGATTTATCTTATTTTGTTGTATAGGTGGAAAGTCCGATCCTCATGGTGTGTTGGGTTGAGAGGAAGGAGTTGAGGTGATATGTAGTCCTTCGGGGGTGTGTGGCTGCCTTTTGGTAGCAATTTGAAGGGCTGCATAGGGCGGTACTGGCTCAGGGGCACGAAGTGGTGACTAAGCTGGTACAGTGCAGTGGTTGTTCGACATGGAGTATGCTAGCTGCTGCCTAGGGCGTCTCTTTTTCCCTCATATGGTTTGCCCAAGGGGGATTTCCCCATATGAGGTTTTTACTGAGGCCGGCCTCACGAAGCTACTTTGGCATTTTGAGGTGTTCGTTTGTGTGGTGTGATCGGTGCCATGATGGGAGACATTTCACTTAGTTTCCTATCTCTTCCAGCTATTTATTGTTTAGTTGTAGCTGTTGATTTGTTTGTTTTCATGTCAAAATATTTGTACTTTGGCATGTTTTCGCTATTTGGTGTGCTTTGTAATTTTTTCGATCATTTTAATGTAATTTATTCACCGATAAAAAAAAAAGCAAAATACAATATACGTAATTTAAAACTACGTTAAGTTGCAATCAGCCAGAAGCATAAATATTTCAACAATTCACATAATAGACGTTCAGTGACAATTCTAAAAATGTTATTCCATTTTTTAAAATAAAAATGAAAATGACAAGTTCTCAAAAGAGAAAAAAAATAAAAATGAAAATATAGCCCCTAAATTCCCTGCTTAAGTATTTTTTAATCATGTAACCCGAGTTGTTTGTTCCTCGAATAATGAGTATTAGTAAAAATTAATTTGAATAATATTCCTAATTAAAACCGCCGCTAGTCCAAGTTAGACAACGGCAGCTCTATGCCTGTTTTCTCACTCTAGCGCGCTGATACTCTGCCGCCGATGGGTGCTTCTCTCACCTACGCCTCTCCTTCTCTTTCTCTCTCTAGAAGTTCCGTCCCCTCGACTTCTCTTAGTGCCAATATCAAGACAGTTACTTCTCTCAGCTTTGGAAATTGCATCTCCACCAAACAATTCTCTCTCAGATGGCCGTCGATTTCGCGCCAAAACTATTCGATCGAAGTCCGAGCCTCGGAAAACGGCGCGAGCAGCGTTAGCAAGGATCGAAATGAAGATTTTATCGTGGAAGACGTCCCGCACTTGACCTCTTTCCTCCCCGATTTACCAGTAACTTTTCCGATGTTAAATTTCTTTTTCTCAACTCTCGTTGTTTACTTGGTAGATAATATAATATTGTGTTCGATATTTTTTTTATTTTTTTATTTTCGCAATTTCGGTATGTTTCAGATGTATACCAATCCATTGAAGAAAACTCAAGCTTATGCAATTGTCAAGTAAGCCAAAACTTGTACCTCAAACATATAAATTGGTACTACTGAATTTAGGGGTAGGGTATTGAACGAGTTGTTACGTGTTTTATTGTTGAAGGCAAACATTTGTTAGCCCCGAAGATGTGGTGGCACAGAAGGTAAATTCAGATTTTACAAGCATCTACAATGAAAAGTTCCAAGTGAATTCATCGAGATTTAATGAGTCTAAACGTTGCCTCTTGCCTTCAGGTGGTTGTTCAGAAGGATAGTTCAAGGGGGATACATTTCCGGCGTGCAGGGCCCCGCCAAAAGGTATTCTTTGCTCCTTTGATGAATTGCTTGATTTAATGGTTATTGTCATTAGAATGCAAAATGTCATTGTTCAGAGGAAATGCGGTCTTGAGATTTTCCTTCTCTTGCTAATTTAGGTGTACTTTAAGTCTGAGGAAGTTCGCGCATGTATTGTGACGTGTGGAGGTTTATGTCCTGGAATTAATACGGTGATACGTGAGCTAGTTTGTGGTTTGAATATTATGTATGGCGTAGACGAAATCCTTGGAATCCAGGTTAGATTCCAAACCTGCTCTAGTTGCCCTATCATTTTTTCTCTTGAACTTCGGAATATATGAACAATTTGTGATTGGCGTTTAATGGTTTTTCTTATTGCTTGGATGAAAAATCTCTTGTTGTATTATATGTCATCCTTAATGTTGCATTGTTGATGTTGCCTTGTGTCTAATTGTTGGTTATGTTCTTACATGATCTATATTTTTTGTTTCTTTAATCTTTGGCAGCATACCTTGCTGCAACTGCTTGGCTAAAAGTTTTACGAGTATCTTAGAAATTTACTACCCATCTAACATCCGGTGTTGTCATTTGTTGCATATGAATACAATAAGTCGATCACAATGAATATATTTTCCAGGGAGGATATAGAGGGTTCTATTCGAAAAATACTGTCCAGTTGACTCCAAAATCTGTTAATGATATTCATAAGCGTGGTGGAACTTTCTTGCAAACGTCGAGAGGAGGTCATGATACCATTAAGATAGTTGACAATATTCAGGATCGGGGAATAAACCAGGTATACTTCATCCTTCCCAGGTACTGTCTTTGTTAATAATTTTAAAGGATTTTCATGATATCATATGCTTACCAGGTTTACATAATTGGAGGGGATGGCACACAAAAAGGTGCTGCCGAAATTTATAAGGTGGTTTTTGAAATTCTGTTTAGTGCACATTTGTGCCTTTGTGGTCAATTAAAATTTCTTAGTTAATGATTTCCATATCTTTAAGGAAGTGGAAAGACGGGGGATTAAAGTGGCAGTTGCTGGAATTCCGAAGACCATTGATAATGATATTGCTGTAAGTTATGTTAGTGTGATCTTCCATGTGAAGTGGTATTTATTCACATTTTTCTTAGTAGAATGGTGATTACTTTTTTTATCAACTTTCAACCTGTAGCATTGATTTTATCTCGTGATCTTAAGTCAAATCTATTTAGAAAGGACTTGACGTCCATCACTCACGAGTCCACAAAGGAAGGCCAAGAATAATGGTTTATCTTGTTAAATCTGATGTATCTGATACTAGCCCATAGCTGAACCCATTTTTGGATTATTTTAAGCATTAATTATCTTCAGTCATTACTATAGTTTCCTTTAAAAGGGTGTCTTCTCAGTTCTCATAAATTTTTTGTTTCCCCCCTGCATTAATTGTATAGGTGATAGACAAGTCCTTTGGATTTGATACTGCTGTAGAGGAGGCTCAACGAGCAATAAATGCTGCACATGTAGAAGTTGAAAGCGTAGAAAATGGAGTTGGAATTGTGAAACTTATGGGTCGATATAGTGGTAAGCATTAACATTCTTTTTTAAACTTGTTATTTTAGTCTTTGTGTACCGTTTATCAAGATTTTATCAATTTGTGCAGGATTCATTGCCATGCATGCAACATTGGCAAGCCGTGATGTGGTAAGAGACTTCAGCTAGCTCTTCTTGCCTTTTATATTTGCATTTCATTATCTTATTAGTAATCATTTTTCTTTCTTTCATCGTTTAGAGCCAATTGTATTCCATGCTCACAGTGACAGATTTAGTTATCAAAGTGTCTTCAAGTCTGCTCAATCTGAATGAATATACTAAGACTTCTAAAACATGTTTCTAGATGTTCCAGATTTTCTGATATCATGATTACGGATTTTATGTATCAGTAGTGCTAGTTTCAAATATTTTGGAAAACTATGATTGTGTTTGAAAAATCTGCTTACAGGTTCTGGATTGTGTCAGGATTGTTGCTTGATACCCGAGTCCCCATTCTATTTGGAAGGACAGGGTGGGCTGTTTGAATTTGTTGAACAGAAGCTGAAAGAAAATGGGCATATAGTTATTGTGCTAGCTGAAGGGGCAGGACAGGAATTTGTTGCTCAGAGCTTTCATGCATCTGGTGAAAAAGATGCATCTGGGAATAGGCTACTATTGGACGTCGGCCTCTGGCTAACGCAAAAGATTAAGGTATCTTGGAGTAACACAGCATCCTTTGTGTTAATATTTCTCATTAATTCCTTTGATAGTCATTGTGTATACACACATACATGTTTCTCTCTTTAAAACTTTTTGATATAATGAACTCAACATTTGATTTTGGTATTTTTGTGGTTCAGTTCTTTGATTAACTCCATCTGCGATTATAAACTCTTCAGCTTCTTTTCTCCATGGTTAGTTCATGTTGGACATGTCATTCTTTTGGCCTAGTTTTGTAAGACATTAAGTTTTTCTTCTGTATCAGCCTGTTTCTGTTAATAAATCATGTTAGCTGCATTGTCTCTTCCTACTGATATCATTCATCCTCCTGTTGGATCAATACTTCTGAAATTTCTTCATGCCTTGCCATTTGTTTTCTTAAGGATGTCTCTCTTGGTATTAGCTTTAGAGGTGTTGTCTGAAGATTCTTTGTACCTGAGATGTTGTATTTATAAGACTCAGTATTGGATTTCCTTTGGCAGTCTGTTTCATAGTTCCAAAACTCAGATTTTAGTTTTCTTCTTCAGGATCATTTCACGAAGGTTCGAAAGATGGCAATCAATATGAAATATATAGGTAATATTGAACTTTTTTATTAACTTTAGGACAGCTGCTAATATTTAGACACTTATCCTGAAATTCGCTGTTATTTCTATATTTTCCTCCCTGTATATTGCAAATTTAATTATAGATGCGAGTGTATAGCGAAATTAGATAAAGCTTTTCCTACACCATAATTCCAGAAGAATGCATAATTGTCCCTGTTAAGTTTTGTTCTGTTAAGCTCTTGAACTTGTGAAGTGTTTGCATCGAACCTTTGAACTTTGCTTTTTGCAGCGTTGAACCATCAGAAGTACTTTTTTTAATTAATTTTTTAGCACATGCAGTTCATGCATTAATTGTTTATACACACCTGGATTGAAACCATCATCCGCACTCAAGTGGTTTAATTAGACAGCTGGCATTCTCTTCACTGAAGCCATGCATGGATTTAGTAGTTAAATTTTACCTTTTCAAAAGAAAAAAGTAGTTAGATTTTATTTATCCTTTCAGGATTTGTAGGTAATTTTCTCATTGTCCTGATAAAGATATACTGATAAAGTATGACAACCAATTCTTCTCTTTTTGTGTTTTCAACATGTAAGAGACACATGACAGATAAATTCATTAATATTTTCTCCCCCTTAAATACTCTTTAAAACTAAGCCAAAACGATGCTATCTATCCCTTTGTTGAACTGTGATGTTTTATGAAGTTACACTTGACTGGGTCTATTTTGTCTCGAAACTCTTATCGTTTATCTAATGGGTACTCACTCCTGCAGACCCGACATACATGATTCGAGCAATTCCTAGTAATGCATCAGATAACATCTACTGCACACTTCTTGCTCAAAGTGCCATCCATGGAGCAATGGCAGGGTACACTGGCTTCACTGTTGGGCCTGTAAACAACAGACATGCCTATATCCCAATCAGCGTAAGCTATTTTCTAATATTTAATCAATCAATTTGGATATGAAAGCTAAGAAGTATTAATATGCTTATGCTGAAAAGCGAACAGGTAAGGTATTGGGCGCAACCCATTAGTTCCTTATCTTGCTAAGTGACACTAAAATAGCTACAATTTCAAATGTGAAGGAATGCAGTTAGATAAATAGCTATTTTACATGATGTAGTTATATAGATCCTTAGAGCAGTTTGCCTGAGAGCTTGGATACATACGTTCTTTCAACTACTCTCGTGCTTTTTATTTCAGCGAGTTACAGAGACGCCAAACACTGTGAAATTGACAGACAGAATGTGGGCTCGACTTCTTGCATCTACGAATCAACCTAGTTTCCTCAGTTGCGAGGCGGTGCAGGAAAGATTTGCAACTAAGATTGATGACGACTTCGATAATTTAAAGATTACTTCCATATAGATAGAATTGGAGGATTATGTCTCCAATCGGCAAAGTCTTTGTTGTTGTTGTTGTTGTTGTTCATTCAGAGTGTAATCATACATAGTAGGGAGGTAATTGGGATATCGGCTTGTTAATTGGAAAAAAGTGATGTAGAATTCTTTAGTAAATGGTTTGTTGTCTGCTATGGGAATTTATCAAGACTTTGTACTACATGTAACGAAAATTTGATATATGCGAAATTCTAATTATCATTTCACAAACTGATTTGCATTCGCATTTGTAATCAGACAGTAAACTATCTTATCATATAGGATTATGAACCATCACCTATTATTTTTTCGTAAATTTTATCTCTTTAAAATCACGATGCTACGATTGATGATGCGACAATGACAACCGATTTATAGCAATGATATGTATTGATAAACTTAAAGCCATATAATCAAGTTTCGTCCAAAATAATGGGAAGGTCCATGCTAGGTCGAGTGCCAAAAAGTCGAGCCGCTCGATTGATGCCACGTGGGTTGAGGGTTTACATCGTGGTTTTGAGAAGGTACAATTAAACACTGTGCGGTATTGCCTTTATTTGGGAATTCTCCCAATTGATTGACCCCCGCCGAACTCTTCTTCCTTTTCTACCCTTTTCGTCCTTCTTCTCCCCTCTTCCACTCTTCCTCTTCTCCCCTCCTCGACTGTAACACCATGCTGCAGGTCAGATCACTATCTACTCTCTCCCGATTTTTCAGGGTTTCGAATAAAATGACGAATCTACCCATATTCTCTCCCTCTGATGGTGGGTGGTTGTTGGACAATCTTACCCTTCCAAACTTTTGATTTGCCAGAAAATAGATAAGGTCGAGGGTAGAGGGAGACGCAGAGTGAGTCTCCTTTGTTATTTGAGTTCAGAGAGCAAAAAATGAAGAAAAAGTATTCCACTATTCCGAAAAAGAAAATTGGTGGCGCCCCCTCATCTGGCAGCAGCGACGACTGTGAAGGGAGAGGAGAACCCTACAAACGTTTGGTTTTCGACGAGAAGGCAAGATCTCCTAAAGTGGCCGGTGTCCGAAACCCTAAAGCAACTACTACTCGGAGAAAAGCAATGGCGCTTCCTAAAGCAAAGGCGGCGAACGGGAAGAAGAAGCGCTACATCGTATATGATGAATCCTCCGACGACGAAGAGTTTCACGCGGCGAAAAATGTTGCTACTTTAAGAAGGGGCCTCAAGATTTCAAGCGCCGCTGCAGCAAAATTTGAGAAGGAGATCCCATGGGCACTTAAGGTGCCTCTTGCCGACTCAGCGTTCTCAAGATGCAACCGGAAACACGAAGAAGATGCAGTTTCCGATAACATACATTCTCTCTCTATAAAACACATTTTTTTTAATTATGTTATTATTTCTGACTTCTACTAACCATCTTTAAAATTTTGGTAATAGGAAAAATTCATGGCTTTGATGGATATCACTAGAAATCTGAAGGAACATGGTCAAACTCTTAAGGAAATTAAGGAGATGTTGCAGATTGTCGTTCGTACTGAGAAAAAGAATGGAACTGGCGAAGAAGAGAATACGGAGGAAGCAAGACCCTTTGACTGCCAGATTATTCCTTACTGTCATTGGTCTCCGAGCGCAGCAGGAAACATCCGGACAACTCCTGGAAATTCCGGGAAGAAACGGGCTATCTTGAGAAGCCCAATCCCACCTAGAGTTGATCCTCATCAGTTGGTTGACGCCCGCGAGTTCATGAACTGGCGAAGGATGGCCGCCCGCTGTGAAGGGTAAAAGTGTTAGTATAGAAAATGTTTCGAATTAATATGAATGCAAACTAAATTGGCTTGTATTTTGTTTTGGTATGTACAGTGAGCTCTCCATCAGGCTACCTTCAGCGGTTGTGAGAAGTGGAGACTACGATTGGTTTACTGAGCTGTATGATGAAGAGATAAGTCTCCGTGATGAGGTTAGTGTTTTGTTTTTATTAGGGTTTCGATTCTGTAATTTGTTTACTTATGGTATTGTATATAATGATTGGTGAATCTCTGCAATGGAAACTGTTGATCAGTATATATGATTCTGGAAATTGTGTGGTGTGGATCTCTTGTTGTTTGATGTTAATAATCTTTGTTGTGTGGTTTGTTAGTGACGAATGAGAAACTGTTGGTGTTGTTATATTTTTTTAAAACATTTATCTGTGGATTATTAGCCAAGCTGCTCTTCATAAACATTGTGTGGTGTATTGAGGAACTGGTTTTGTTGTTTGATGTTTTAAAATATTGAATTGTGATTTTTTAGCGAAGAATGAGTAGCTCTCTTGTTGTGTTTATTGATTGGCATAGCATGGACGCGAAGTAGAAGTTGTTAGTTGTTAATTTCAAACTTGGTAAATGCTTCGTATGAGAATTATTTCCTTTTGATTTGTGGTATCTTAGTCAAGAATCTTGTTCTTGTGGAGTTGGATCTGTGAACTTTTTATGACAATAATTTTGAAATGCTTAGTAGAAGTTGTTAGTTGTCTGATCTGTGCAATTTTTATACATGCAATCTTTCAATCAAGACTAGGTTGTTTAGTTACACTAAGTATCTGTCATTCTTCTTCTGTTTTTTTGCTTTTTTTCTTCTTTTCTTCTTATTTCTCTTTCATTTATCTTTTTCCTTTGTTAGCTAATAGCAGTATTTTTTTGGTGAGTCTTTAGCTCATCCTTTTTATTTTAAATCAGATTTATTATTACCTTTTATTGAGCCTGTTGTTTGGTGTAGCATGAACTACAAGTAGAAGTTTTTTGTCAAGAATGAGGCACTCTTGTTGAAGAAATGTTTAAATTCATTGCTCTGTGCTTTATTAGTGAAGAATGATAAACTGTTGGTGTTATATTTTTTAAAACTTTGATCTGTGGTTTGAGGACCAAGAATGAGTAGCTCTTGTTTTGTTTATTCTTTTGTGTAGCATGGACTAGAAGTAAAAATTGTATCTTATTCACAAATTTGGTAAATACTCAATAAATTTATAGTATGATAATTATTTTCAAAAGAATAGCATACTTGGTAAATAAGAGTTTAAATTTGAAGGTTTGCTTACTGAATTTGACATGAGCAGCAATATGTAGGGTTTTGAAAATTATAAATATGTATCAATGTGGGTGATATGATCCGAAATCTTTATGGTGTTGCTAGTGGGGTAAATCAATCCTTTTGTGTTAAAGTAGTATATGTGATCTTGGATGTTTTAAAACCTAAACTAACGCATGAATACATTTTGGTTTTGTGGCCCATATTATAATGAAGCACATGGATGTGCTTATCAACTGGCTTATGGTGAAATTTGATGAGGAGATAGGTGCAGCTTCCAGAGACTGGTCCATCCTAGAGATGTGGTGTTGGGTAAGATTTGGTACTTGTTTGTAGTTTTTGTTTCAGTTTCTGGCTTCCTCCTTTGGTATTGAATTTGTTAATTCTGGTTTTAAATTATATGGTTTCAAATTCTTTGCAGGGCGGGCTAGCACAAAACAACTTCAAACGGCGTGAGGATGACCTCATGTCGTACGTATGCGGCTCCTACCCCTTAAACTGGGGGCATGCCTGGCACATGGTGGAGAGGCTGTACAGATTTGGCCGTGATTGAAGATCATTGGGTTGGTTTTGAGGTGAGCTTTCGTGACCAGCGCATAAAGGTTGTGGACTCCATGAATCTTGGGATGAAGCGCATTGGTGAGCCATTTGAGATTATGAGTCGTCAGTTGCCGCTGTTGTGTGAGAAAATAGGGCTCTGGGGAAAAAAAAGGGGTATGCTGAGAAGATGCGTATGAAGTGGGAGGTGACATATGCCACTGATAGCCCGAGACAGGAAATCGATGACAAACACAACTGTGGCATACTTGTGATCAAGTCTCTGGAGGCCATGATGCATGGTCACTCATTTGATAGGATCAAGCCCGATCACTACTCCGTTTACCGACTCAGGTATTGTGTGGATTTGCACGGGCATTCACAGTTGCTTCCTGCTGCTGAATGATCCCTGGATGGCTGAAACTCTTTTTTTGTGGTGGTTATTAGAACAAAAACAATGTTTAATCGTCTCTACAGCGGCTGTTATTAACCCAAAATAATATCTTTTTTGATTATGCATGCCTTGGTGGCAAAACACTATTATCATCTTGACATATTTTGCATTGATCATTTGTGGTGATGACTATGATCATGGTGATTTATGTTGGCATATATTTTGTAATGATACCCCTTCTAGGCCATGGTGATTATGTTGGCATATATTTTGTAATGATATCTTTATCTATGCCAGTCAAATTTCTGTTCTTCTATTACTCATGGTGCTTATTATTCATATATGCAAGGTGCTTATTTCTGATTTTTCATTTCTGATTTCTTATTTCTGAACCGTACACTAACATCAGGAACAAAATATATATATAGAATTTCGTTTCCAGAAAGAAAGAAAAAAAACAAATATAGAAGATGAATATGTAACACACACGCACAAACAACCATAAGAAGATGAATATTTCATACGGAAGAAGAAACAAAGCGAGATTTTGGACGCCAAGAGCACAAACTTGAGAGCTTATAAAGACTAATATGGCAAAGTATGACTGCGAGAGTCGAAACATCTAACTCGGTTACCTAACAAACATATAAGCTGAGAACAATCATAGTCCACGATCAATGGTTGATATTGTTTATCGAAATTTATATCTTTCCAAGCATCATGAGCTGAAAAAATGCAAATGAATTAGAAATTAATATACTAAGATAGTCATAGAAATTCAAGATTAGAACATCAGCACTACATAATACTAAGACAAGAAATACGGCAACTCACGACTCACACCTATTGCATTTTCCCATTGCATTCCTCACTTTTATATGATAATAATAATAATACTAATTAAAATGGTGGTTATAAACTTCTGGAAAGTAGTTGATATTATGGCTAGCTGAATAGCTTATAACATTAATAATCAAATAAAAGCTACGAGTTCGAACCCAACTACAGTGTCACAAAGACATAAGCAATAAAAACAGTTAGGTACTAAAATCTCTCTTCTCGAATCAACTGCTACTGGACCGGCTTCTAGCTGCTTTATTATGTTGTTCAACAACTTCGTTGGTGACGCTTGGTGTCGAAACACAAAATGTTGAGGATCCACCAACACTATCATCAATGTCGATAGGATCGACTGAGAAAATTGCTTCAAGATACCCAATTCTCTTCCCCTTCGATCATGTAAGCGCATGTCTCGGGGCGAACCTGTTATTAGTGAACAAAAATATGATATATCAGTCCACAATTGACAAAAAAAATATGTGATGAAAACAGAAGATGAGAAATATTACATTAGCTATTCTGTTCCAATCTTGCATACTAGCATGCACCTTGTTATTCACGTAATCACAACAGACATTTGGTTGGTTCAGTAACCACCTAAACATGAAGTGACGCTTCTTCCACTCACCAAACTTTAACCAATATGCTGATAATGGAATATCTACATTATATTCCTCAAACATAGCATTCTTCACTTTCCTAAGAACTGCTTCAGTTTCACCTATATGCAATAATTTCCATCCTCGCCACTTCTCATGATCCAACTTCTCAAGTACCCTTGTTTCAATGGCACGGGTCCATGGAGCTATATAAAACTGATCATTTTGCGAAACAGGCATTGGAGGTGCCATCTGTATTTATTTTGTTTCTGTGGGTAATTTAATTTAAGTGATGAAGGCTATTTATACACTCACCTATGCTATGCCACCTTCTCAACCACATAAACCTCAGTTTTATATTCCAATTCACATGCTGAATAGTGTTACCTTATATTCTCCATTCACATGCTCAACAGTTTTATATTCTCTGTCACATGGAAACTAGCAAATATATAATACAAAGACTCACCTATCAAGGAAGACTTTCCAGCTAATCAAGCTGCGTGATAAAAGTTAAACCCTGACATGGAGGAGCCTTAAGACCGTGATCCATAGTACGAAACGGTTGGAGATGATAGAGTTTTGCTAGTAGTTGTCTTAGTGCAAGTAGGTTTGGATTTCCGGCCTGTAAAGTGAAATAGCAATAAGGGTGTGTTAAGAAAAGTGCCATTAACATATAAAATCATTAATTAATATGGATGTTGTGATTTAAACTACCTCGTTTGGGTTTAGGTGACTCCCAAGAAGACTTCATTCGTTTTGATCCCCTTTGCTTCTTACTTGTTGGGTCTCGTGGTGTAGTATTCTTAGAATCATTTTGTGATGCATCCGGATTACGCGCATTTATTTTTGCACAAACTTTCGCCTTCATTTCTTTAAGACCATCCTCAATTATTTCTTCACAATCGTGATTCTTGCACTGATCAATCAACTCTATCAAGAACCGTATGCTGCAGTTTCCAAAACCATAATACGCACGAAGTCAGGACTACCAGCAGATGGATCAAAACTGAGATGATCATTTGCAATTCTCTTCTTAGCAGCTTTTGTCCACCGACGAAGAATTAATTCATCTGGAATCATACTCACCACACTTATGCTATAAACTTTAAATATATGACGACAAACGATACCTTCAGTTTCCCACATATGACAACTGCAGGTTGCATAGTGAGAGTATCGGTTAAATTTTACAGTCCGTGTCCTCTTAGATGCACCATGCCAGGTGATTGAATACTCCAAAACCACAGCATTCAAATCATCTGGATATTTGGTTATGTGAACACTAAGAGAGTTAACTGTTTCCTCTGAAATGAGTTTAAAGACAGTGCGCGTGTAAACTTCTGAAATTTTTCTCAAAAAAGGCAGCTGACTCAATAAACCCCCTGGATATCCTCTGTTAGCAGCATCCTCGACAGCCTCTGATTCACGCCAACTTCTCAAGATTAGTTCATATTTGAGTACTAAGTCATATAGAGGACAATTTGCTGAGCACAAATTCTTGATTACTCTATTTGTTGACTCACTCCGACTTGTTGAACGCGCCCCACCGCAAAACCGGTCCTGTGTAAACACTGAAGCCCATCGCTTTCGCAATTGATACATGTTCTTAAACCAATCACAAGATGTGGTTGGCTTATAATCATTAATCAATGCTCTCCATCTTTCCTCAAATTCTCCCTCTGTCTCGCAGAATTTCATGCAATACATCCACTCCTTCATGAATTCAGGGTTGTTTCTAAGATCACCAAAATGTTTCGTAGTGTTCCGATTAATGTGCTACTGACATAATCGGTGTCTTGCTTCATGGAATGTATAATCGACGCCATTCATCATTGCTTGGCATTGATCAGTAAATATTACCTGGGGTTCCTTTCATCCATTGACTCCAAAAACTTTCCAAACAACCACTCAAACGAATTTGTTGACTCACTAGATAAAAAATCGATTCCGAACATGACATTGTTGCGATGATGATTAATTCCAGTGAATGGCATGCAATACAGGTTGTACTTGTTCGTCTTGTAAGTAGCATCAACAAATAGCACATCACCAAAATAAGAATAATCAATTTTATAGCGACTATCTCTGAAGAAGAAATTCACTATCCTACCATCTACATTTGTATCCACATTCGAATAGAAATCAGTTTCCTTGTTAGCCCTGTCAAGGAAGAATTTCACCAATGCAGCTGCGTCACCATCTGGTTGCCTCTGTTCGCTATGCAATTTATCAAGGTAGTGATAGGCATCTTTTCTTAAAAATCCAATATTGTGAGCCCCTCCTGCCTCATTAGACATAAATCTGTGGGCTTGTGTAACACCTATACCACCAGCATGAAGTGCTGCAATCAAGGAACTTTTCCCTTCCGTCAACTTCCTAGCACAACGCAGCAAATATCATTGGGATTGAGGGAGTAACTCATGATTATGATGTGTATTGAAAACGGTAACTGTCCATGGAACCTCCTTGCAACATCGGAGTCTAGCTTTACATTGAGTCCGCATTTGCTGTTTCCTTATCGTTGCCACGCTTTTCGTCCGGTTGTCCCTCGCACGAACAAATAAATACCTTCATCCGTACATCAAATGTACCTTTAAAATAGGCCTGACTTCCTTTTTTCTCACTAAATCCCATTAGACGACCGTACTCAGAATACAATTCAAATACTTCGTCAAGATTTTCAAATTGCTGCCCAACTTGAAGTGCTTGGGCTGTTCCGAAGTCATGATTTTTCCCGGAAATATTACTGCTGCTAGAGGATTCCTCAGGTGATGTGTTCAGATCTATGGGCATTTTCCGGTTTAAATCTAATCTCCCTATGATGAATAATTATACCCCCAAACCAATCAATTGCAGGCTGAAAAAATAATAAACACCCAAATTGGCAAATGCAGTAGATTCATTCCATGCCCAGTTGGTGCCCAACTTGTGAACAGAGAAATGGTATCTAAAAGAAGTTGGGAATTGATATTTACCTCTCTCTCCGAAGAGCCAACTCCGATTGCAGATTCTCCAAGATATTTGCCGCCCTTCTTCCCTATATTTCTCAATTCATCCGTGCACAGAGCGATAAACACCAAGAAGAGAGCAGCCACAGTCGCAGAACAACGTCGTCACCCTTCTATCGTCTCTGTAACCTCTCTCGATGATATTAGGGATAATAATAATAATTCTAACATGTTTGCGCTGATTTGTATTTTAATTTGAAACCCTAACACTGTACTTCGTTACGATCGTCAATCATTCACCTTCATGGACTACAAATAACAGCTAGGTCGATCATGGATCGACGATATCTGGACTCTTGATGACAACATTCGACAATGGCGATTCTGAATTCCCCACATTTATCAATCTTTACTGCAAAAAAAACGACGCAGACGAAGAGGAAATTAGAGTTAAATATATATTTATTTATTAGTAAAATAAATAATCCACACCAACAATAAATATTTAAATTACATTAATTCTAAGACAATATATATTTATATATCGGCAATAGCCATTGAGAAACGGTTGAAATTTTAAATTTTTTAACGTTAGGCGCGTGTATATTTATTTATTTATTTTTTGGCCGAAATTGGAGCGTGTGCCGAACACGCGCCGAACTCGAGCACCGCTCGAGCATTCGGGCACGTCTCGAGCACCTTCTCCCTCCACGCGACGAGCTCGAGCCACACCATGCTCGTTCCATGTCGATCTATTATAGAATCAATGCTTTGATAATTCTCCAGTTAAGTGTAAGACTCGTTCCATCGTCACTAGATCAGAAGTGATATATGTCGATCTATTATCTCAGTAGTGCTTTGATAATTATCCGGTTAAGTGTAAGACTCGTTCCATCGTCACTCAATCAGAAGTGATATATGTCGATCTATTATCTCAGTAGTGCTTTGATAATTCTCCAGTTAAGTGTAAGACTCGTTCCATCGTCACTCGATCAGAAGTGATATATGTCGATCTATTATCTCAGTAGTACTTTGATAATTCTCCGGTTAAGTGTAAGACTCGTTCCATCGTCACTTGATCAGAAGTGATATATGTCGATCTATTATCTCAGTAGTGCTTTGATAATTCTCCGGTTAAGTGTAAGACTCGTTCCATCGTCACTCGATCAAAAGTGATATATATCGATCTATTATCTTAGTAGTGCTTTGATAATTCTCCGGTTAAGTGTAAGACTCGTTCCATCGTCACTCGATCAGAAGTGATATATGTCGATCTATTATCTCAGTAGTGCTTTGATAATTCTCCAGTTAAGTGTAATACTCGTTACATTGTCACTCGATCAGAAGTGATATATGTCGATCTATTATCTCAGTAGTGCTTTGATAATTCTCCGGTTAAGTGTAATACTCGTTCCATCGTCACTCGATCAGAAGTGATATATGTCGATCTATTATCTCAGTAGTGCTTTGATAATTCTCCGGTTAAGTGTAATACTCGTTCCATCGTCACTCGATCAGAAGTGATATATGTCGATCTATTATTTGATAATTCTCCGGTTAAGTGTAAGACTCGTTCCATCGTCACTAGATCAGAAGTGATATATGTCGATCAGCTTATCTCAGTAGTGCTTTGATAATTCTCCGGTTAAGTGTAAGACTCGTTCCATCGTCACTCGATCAGAAGTGATATATGCCGATCTATTATCTCAGTAGTGCTTTGATAATTCTCCGGTTAAGTGTAAGACTCGTTCCATCGTGACTCGATCAGAAGTGATATATATCGATCTATTATCTCAGTAGTGCTTTGATAATTCTCTGGTTAAGTGTAAGAATCGTTCCATCGTCACTCGATCAGAAGTGATATATGTCGATCTATTATCTCAGTAGTGCTTTGATAATTCTTTGGTTAAGTGTAAGACTCGTTCCATCGTCACTCGATCAGAAGTGATATATGTTGATCTATTATCTCAGTAGTGCTTTGATATATGTTGCCCACTAGCATCTAAAATAATGTTTTGTATTTCATATGTCGCCCATTATTTTTTTATTTTGTCCTTTTAATTTTGATTCATTTTCTATGTCGACCTATGACAATATTTTTGTATATTAAGAATGGTTTTAATTTTTGTTAATTTTTATGATCATTGGGCCAAATATGGTCCAGCCAAAAGCCCGATCAATTGATTGAAATGTAAAAGTACAAGCCCAGCCCGAAATAAAATAGAAGAGGGAGGAGAGGGAGGGAAGGAAGGGTTCCAGTTCAATTTGAATTATTTGGGGAAAATTCGAATACAATTTGCAAAACATATTGGGGCACAAACACATTTCTCATTCATCTTTTCTTCGAAACCCAGAGAGGGGAAGTGAAAAGTGGTGCTCATGGCTGCTTCGTCTTCAAGAATGGCTTCTCCCTCTTCAAGGATGACGTCTTCGCCTTCAAGAATGGGAACCTTGAATGCTCCGCCTCTGTGTTGTTGTGAAGAACCCCAACCGTCGGTTCTGAGGACGTCGCGCAGCCAAAACAACCCGGAGCGCTGCTACTACGTCTGTCGTTTTCATGGCAAGGTAAGAAGATTTTACCTTTATCCTTTAGCCACGAATGAGGATCTCGCTTGTTGTGTTTGAACCCATATAAGAATATTCTATATTTGAATATTGTTCTTGTAATTAGAATTGGAGCCATGGGAATATTTTTGTGTACTTGCTTAGTTGCTTATTAAGATCATATTGTAAAAGCATTCCTCACTTTTATTTGATTGAGAGGTGAATCATGATTTACTAAACTGAGAACAACAGCAGTGTTAAGATTGACAACTATGGTGAAAGTGTCTTGTTAGTCTACCCCACAGGTTTAATAGCCTTGTTCATTCAATACGTGCATCATTCTTGTCCTTTGAATTAGAGATCCACTTAAATACAACAATGGTTTGTTCTTAGCGTGTCACCCATTACAAAAGCATTAAGTTACTCATATTGTAGATGGGTGCCAATTCAGTATCTATAAAGCACCAGCAGTACTACTGGGGATCTCAATCTTAGATAGATAATGTGGTAGAAACTCAATAATGAATAGATAGTCATAGTCTTCCAATGTAGGTTTCAGTTCTTCAAAATTAGGTTGTCGAATAAACTTAAGGTTGTTAAAAAGAAAATTATTTTCATATGATTTCTGGTATCTTAGTCAAGAATGAGGGATCTCTTGTTGTGTTAGTTGTTATCTTGTGGAGTTTATCTGTGAACTTTTTATGACAATAATTTTGAAATGCTTAGTATGAGTTGTTAGTTGTCTGATCTGTGCAATTCTTCTTCTGTTTTTTTGCTTCTGATCTGTTTTTTTTCTTATTTCTCTATCTTTTATCCTTTTCATTTGTTAGCTAATAGCAGTATTCTTTTGGTGAGTCTTTAGCTCATCATTTTTTTTAAAATCAGATTATCTATTACCCTGCAGCGATTTATTAAACGTCACTGAAAGAAAAAAAATAATCGAGCTACTTGTTTGTTGTGTCCACTGTAGCGGGGTGATTGTGAGTACTGGGATTGGATCGATCCGGAGCTAACGTCGTACTATCGCGAATGTATCCAGAGAATAAAGCTTGAAAGGGACATGGCGTTAGATCAACTTCTAAGACAAAGTGAGGGGGGCATTACAAAAACGCCTGATGTTGTCAAGCCGTCGAATGCACAACTTGAAGATGTTGAAGTTGTTCGACAGTTGAAGGAATTTGGTGCAAAATTTGAAGCTATGGAACGTCGGATTCATGGACTGTATTTGGTATTTGTTCTTATGGTCATCGTCATCGTTTATATGCATTAGGGATGATGGAATGTAGTAGTAGATAGAACTTATGGTGTAGTAGCTTTCTTTTGCTCTAGCTACTGTTATGGTTTTAGTTTTTAACTTCTTAGTAGAAGTTGGTGTAGTAGCAGTGAATTTTCTCATTTTGAATGATGATATTATCGGTTAAATAGTTAATTAATGTCATTTTGAATTCGATCATTACTGTAAGGCCGTCGAAAAAATAAATGAGGCTCGTTGGATCTTGAGTTTGTGGATTTAGACAAAGAAGACATAAACCTACTGATTTATATAGAAGATTGGTCATGTTCTACCCTTTATATCTTGATCAAGCAACAAGAGCTACATCTAAAATTTAATTAAATAAGAGCTATGCATATCATTAATATACAGTAAAATCCCAACACAAGCAAAGCAACACTAGCTGCAGTCTATGAATAAAGCATACATTATAGTTAAACAATTCAAAATATCTCCTGAGGAACCCAAGTAATATCTCCATCGAACCCGACCATTTCTACAAGTTCTTGGAGATCTACTTTGTGCAACCCATGCACTTTGAATATCTCCTCCATCTTGCTGTATCTGCTCTCCCCTTCTTTCCTCCATACCCGTTCTTCTTCAGTCTCCTGGTTATGAATGTATAAATAAGTCAGCGATATAAATGTGATTACATGTAATTGTAATAAAAGGCAGGAGTGAACCTGGTGAAATGGGTTATTGAACCAATAGTCATTTGTGATAACCACCTCATTCCTTTCAGCATTGAAATCTACTCCGATAATGTTCTTCCAATGTCGAAGCGATAGAAATACTCTCTTAATCGCCATAGCTCGCACATGCAGTCAATCACTCCATACTTGCAATCTGGATGGTTTTGGTTATCTCGAAGATAAGATGTCACCATTAAAAGGGCTTTGTAGAGCTTCCCCAGCTCAGAAAGCTTCATCTCATCCCGATGATCATGCAACTGATCAATCAAAATTTCTTCGTCCCAAACGTTCCATATTCTGATCAGAGTATTATCACACATAAGTTTAAGCCTATCATAATAGGTGTGTGGGCAGTCATCATCCATATTTTTTCTGCAAAGGCATATACAAATCAACAACATGTATATACCCTCAGTGAACATATATATATATATAGCAGTTTATCTAAAACAACCAACAAAAACATAGATCAAGGATTTCAACTAAACATACATGGATATATCAACATATATATATGCCTTAATTCACCAACATATATGGATGTTTAAACGATTACACATAGGACATGAAGAGTTGCAACGCATTATAGAATATGAAGAGCAGAAGAGTAGCAACTGTTTGACGAAAATGGCATAAAAAATGTGTAGCGAATCAGAGACAATAGTGGGGTGAATACCAGATTTCAGGAGATAAAGCGCAGCTTTGGATATTTCAACATATATATATATATATATATATATATGCCTTAATTCACCAACATATAACAGGGGATTAAACGATTACACATAGGTCCCTAATTGATCGAAAATAGCAATTGTCGAAGCCTATTTAGGGCACATCAACTTAATTTAAAATCTATATTTCCTAGTACATGATAAACTATATTTCAAAATAATTGGATTATCCAGGTAAGTGCATATTCGAACATGAAATTAAAAGTTGATAGAATCGAAGAACCTGGCTTCTTGCTTCCTTAATTTGATGCAGAGGAGAAAGGGAATGGAGATATATATACATCCGGTTCATAGGATATGAAGAGTTGCGCGTATTACGAAGAGTTGCAACGTTTGTATGCACAGTTGCAGTACGACGATCGATAGGGATGGATAACGGGCGACAGGTATGTTATATATCCTTAACTCGTTTTCATTAAGCACGGGCCCAAAATTATGAGGTTGGCCCAATGGATCGGCAAGCCCAAACTCTACAAAAAATCCTTTAAGTAAATCACATATAACACTCATAACCCATATATTTTTAATATATACATACGTATTGGATACTAAGTGGCGTAGTTGTTGAAGTGGCGTAGTAAAATAAACGAGTCTCGTTGCTGAAGTGGCATAGTAAAATAAACGAGGCTCGTTGCTGAAGTAGGGTAGTAAAATAAACGAGGCTCGTTGCTGAAGTGGCATAAAAAAACTTAAAATAAAAGGTAGCATAAAATAAACTTAAAATAAAAGGGTTAATTGCCAAAAAAATCCCAACCTTTTTCAAAATTCTTGTTTTAATCTCCACCTTTGAAATCTTCCTTTAAATTCCCAACCTTATAATTTTTTATCTGATTTTTCCCACGGTCATATTTTCCGATGGGACTCATGCTGACATGTTCATTTAATTTGCTGACGTGGCTTACGTGTGGCACTTGTAACAAAACGACGTCGTTTAATGGTAAATAAAGACTTAGGTTAATTGCTAAATAATTCCTGACCTTTATATAAATTATGATTTTAATCCTCACCTTTTTAGTCTGCCTCCAAATTCTTCACCTTTTAATTTTTCTGATTATTCCCACGGCAATAATTTACCTCAAATTAACGCTGAGCATTTTGGTTTTAGGACTTTTGTTTGTTGGTATTGTAATTTTGAAGTATTTTCCGTTGCAAATGGAATTTGTTTTGGACACCGCGTATCAGCAAAGTGACACCCTTTTGGGAGAGGAAGACGAACAAGGTAACCTCTTTATCATGCTGAAAGCCCTTTAAAGAGACTTTTGTTTGGTATTAATGCTTTGAAGACGAAGTCCGCTATCCGATTAGCAAGTACCTTTCAATCCAGCAGCGGAATACCGTGTAAGGCCCAGGTCGACAATGTATTCGGAAACGAATGTCATCGCATCGGACGTGGGGACTCGGTGGGTGGTTAAACTACTATTTGGTAGCATAAAATCTCGAAGCCGAGGAATCACTTTCATAATATCTCCAAGCCCTAATCCCGTTGCTCTTGTAGTGTATCGATGAAGTTGGTGGTTGGTTAAACTACTATTTGAAATCGATTTTATTCATTAAGTCACAAATTGTTGATTGAATTATCTTAAAGCTGATTGAATAAATACACCAATTCACCCAAAATATTCAATCCACAACTAATTCCAAATGTAATAACTGAATACAACCTTACAATCTTAAAGAAGCAAAGTGGAGTTTACAAAATATCTAGTAACGTGAAGGAGCATGGTCACAACCATATTGAAGCAATTGTTGGCAGTAACTGTTCCGGAACAAGCCACCTCTTGTTGAATCAATCAGATCGAGAGGTTTTCCGTAGGCTAAGCACTCAACCACTTTCAAGCTAATTATTCCACAATCTGATGTTCCATCTTGTTTTGGAGTGCCATCAGCCTTATACAAATCCCACTTCTTTTTAAACTCACTAGGCATGCCCATCTTCTTCCAGAGACCTATTTCTAGGAAGAGATTTGGAATTTGAACACACATCCATTTAAAAAAAGATAAAATCTGATCCCATCGCCAATTTGCTGAGTCATACACGGTGATGGATTGCTCCTCGAAATTGATTTCAAATGCAACCCAATGCTCTTTCACTATGTTGGCAACCCCAAGAACACGGTTTACTCTCATCCATTCGATGCCATCAATATAGGGCGATGTCCATTCAAATAGGGCAAGAGAAACTTGAGAACACGTTGGAAATCAGGTCGTCCAAGTGCATCCTGCACTTATAGAGAATCCATCCTTAAGAATATTATCTACAAACCATATACAAATTAACTGAGAGTCAAGAGAAAAACCGTGGCCCAGGATTCGATGATGGTCCAATCCCGTTGCAACTTAGCTTCTGCACTAACATTGCGTTTATACTTGTGCAGCATCAACCATAGCAACGCGTCTACATGCTGCATATATATAATTTAGTACAAATATCCTCAATTGGAATATTGACTAAACCAATTAAGTTTCAATGAAATTAAAACAATTACCTCTTCACTAAGCCAACCCTTTCGTTTACGCAGCCCGGGAAACCACGTAGCACCTACCAATTGATTACTTGGTAATTTTATGATAGGTGTGCTGCAAATTAATTAAACAACATCAGTGCAAAATAGCAACTTATACATTGTCAATTAAAAGCTACCTTGCTTGTCCGGCTGCACAGGCCTTCACCCACTCATCGAACGCCTTAATGTCCTTCATAGAAAAATGAAGGTCAGAAGGCTCAGAATCTGATTCAATACATGGAGGTTTTTATCCTTTTTTGCGCGTGTAGGTGATTCATTTATTTGTCCTTTGGTAGGGGGCACTGGTGGCTTTTTTGATTTGGAAGATGCCTCTGTATTTTCTTTTTTCCCTTTCCCAGTATTCTTGCCTGAAGATTGTTTCTTTGGTAAAACCAGAGATGAACAATGCACCATTTCAGGATGCTCCTCCTCAGGAACAATTTGAACCACCTCCTCAAGAGCAATTTCAGCATGCTCCAGCTCCACCTGCTCGATTGGAACATTTTCAGCCTGCTCCTCGGGAAGGATTTCAGCCTCGGGCTGGGTGATTGCAATTCCTGCCTCGGGCTGGGCCATCGCATTGTGGCTGGATGGTGGAGTCCACATTGGACTGTCTTTCTCCATTTGTGTAAGTACTTCATCAAGTCTACGTCTGTCATCACCATCTTTCAATCCATCATCATCTTTGCTTGGGAGTACTCCCTCTATTTTGTTCAGAACTTGAACAAGCATTTCCTTCATATCCTGCACACTAACTTCAACGACTTCCATTCTTCTCTTGTTAGCAAGTTCCATAGCCTTCATTCTTCTTGAGTTAGCTGCTTCCATGTCATCTAGCATCTTTCTAATCTCATCCATTACATCTGTGCTCCTCCTTTCTTCACGAGGAGGCGTCTCGCCTATAATTCTACTCGATCTCCGCAATCCTTTTTTACTTCCACATATCTTCTTCTCTCCTTTCATCTTTTCATTTGTTGCTTTTCTGACTTTCTTCTTATGGTGCCCTTCTTTCTCATCATCATCACTATCACCATCTTTATCATCCGCATCCACATCCACATCCAAGTGCACATCAGTTTGGAAATCAATCTTTCGGGCACGTTTCTTCAACGGGGTCTCCTCGTGCATCGTACTTGTAGGATTTGGGATGCCCAACCTCGCAAGAAACTGCACCTCCTCCTCATTAAGCACAATAGGCACCTGTTGATTTCATGTTAATAATTATCATGATTAAACAAAACAAATAATTTTGAATTCACAACAACATTTACCGGATGTATGCCACTAGAAGGAGTGAAGAATCTAGCAGCAAGGTCTTCAAAATGGAAAGGATACTCAGAATTCCATTTCACCATCCTCGGGATTGTATCTACAACAGCAACCCTTTCACCAATATACTCTCCCAAACCTGGAATCAACTCGTACGCCCACGCTTGGAGAGCATAAATGAATCCATGTACCTCGCAGGACACGACTGCATTATCTTCCTTATGTCGAGTTACATTATCTCTAGCATTATACACACTCTTCACTAAAAAATCATACGCCACACGCCCCCAATTAAAGTTTTTGAATCTATCCATATCATCAATCAAGTGAAAGTAACGCATATCAATCCCTTTGACGTAACATCCCTTATCAAAAGAAGTGAGTACAATACATACAAATGAGCCAATTTGACCGCACTGTCTGACTGACAACAAAGTTTAAATTTATTGTGAATGTCCTTAACTACAATTTTACCTTTGCCTTAAAAAAACTGTACATGTGCATTACTAGAAACAGGAGGGGATGCAGATTCATTGAAGCTCAATCCAGTCATAAGTGCAAATTGTGTTGGACCAAACTCTATCAATTTCCCATTAATCTGGAATACAAGAATACCCCGATCCCTAAACCTACTTTGCAGACATAATAACAAATGATGGATCAACTAACCTTGAAATTGCATATTGGGAAATTCAAACAATGGACCAAAACAAGATGCTCGCATTTCGGCCATATCAGTTGGGGACAAACGATCAGAAACCATAGATGGGCCCTTGTAGACATATGGCCACCTTCAAATTCAAATATAAAATAAGAGGACATAGACAATATTCAATTAATGTAGCAAAGTTATCAAACATCTCTAATTTTATATAACATTTGCCACAATCAGATGATAAACTACCCTTTTTCTTTCTTTTTTTCCCCAATATCAAAAACATCAAAACACCAAAACCTTAAATAGATGACGAACCCTACTAATATGCAAAATAGACAAGGGCAATTAATTAGATTAGATGATAAACTTATTTTCCACCAAATACAAAAATGTCATTTTCCATGCAGTGGAGAAGTAATTTTCTTTTATCTTCTGGGAGAAGTGGGTTGGGGAGCTGAAATAGTATGAACAACATCTAAATTTCCATTTTATTTTGCAACAATGAACAAATTTCTACTGCATAAATTACTTATACGTAAATTTATCAATTCAGTCAGTGTAGTGTACGATCAATTAGATGGTTTACCCCCAAAATCAAAATTAAACATCCAAACCTAACCCTAAATCAACCGATCATCAATCATGAATTCATGTAGGGCAATTACATGATAAACTTTAGTTTGTCTAAAATCAATCGATATTACCTCTACAGGAGCTGCTCGGCTGTTTCTTCTTCTTATATCCACAGCGTGGCCTTTTAGCGTAATGTTTCCTTTCACAGACGTCGCTTCCCGATGGGGCGGAGTATTCGACAATCTTGCCGTCGTCACCGGCTCGCGTGGTGTCCGTGCTTTTTCCAATCATTTCGGCCGATCAAAGCTTTCGTTCTTGTCATTTGTTGCCTTCTTCTTCTTCTTCTTCCTTCAGAAATTGCTCCAAACTCTCTCCGTTTTCTTTTTCTCTTTTCTTTCTTCTTCTCTGTATGAATTCTTCTCTCTCTTTCCTTTTGGTCGATTTCAATCAATTCAAAAGGTCAAGGGTATTTTCGGAAAACCAGCCCTATCCCAACTTCCAACATTGCACGGATGAAATCATACACTATTCTTATACATTATTCCTACATTATTCCTGAACCCTCAAATCTTAAGAAAATTAGAACAAACTATAATAAAAAAATGATTTCGTGATAAATAAAATCAAAAACGATGTTTCTAAACGATATAATTACTATTAAGATTATTACAGTTGGTTGGGCGACATTAAAATGTATACTAATATATCGTATTTTCTAGTGGCGACATCAGGGTCGACCTTCCCGTACTTTTCAGATGTAAAACCACCAAGTTGTTTTGGGCAAAAGTGAGTGTTATACACGTGGCGTGAATCCAATATTAAAGTGAGTGTTATACACTTTTAAGACACGTAGATTAATAGGGGACAGAGGGACTAGTGAGTACATATCTAATATTAAAGTGAAAAATTAGAGCGCTGCTTCATTGAGGTGACCTTTATTAAGATTATCATAATTCATAAGCTTATACTCCCATTACGATATTTTAAGAATACAATATCTACTTCCCTCAACCAAAAAAAAAAAAAAAAAAAAAAAAAAAATATATCTACCTATTACGATTTGTACATTCTTCATAATATTAATTCTATTGTGCAAGAGCATAACCCATGAAACAATAAACCTACAATATTTTCTACACAATTTTCTCGTTATATATTAAAAAAAAAATTGGCAGCACTCTCATATTGTCTTTCTTTAAAATTATGATGTCTCATATTCACACGACATTAGGCAAGGCATTGCTTGTCTCTCCTCCTCTTCCGGCCAGCGGAGGGCGGCGGCCCGAATTTTCCGGCGTCCATGGGGAAGTTCAAGATAGCCTTAGTGCCCCTCATCTTGAAGGCGGCGCAGTCGTACGCCCTCGCCGCATCAACATCTGTGTCGTAAGTCCCCAGCCATACCCGACTCGCTTTCCGGGCCGGGTCTCGGATCTCCGCCGCATACTTGCCCCACGGCCTTCTCCTAACCCCCCTGTAATGCCTCCTCGCCGCCAAAGGATCCGACCCGAATTGCAACACCCTCTCCGGGTCGGGTTTAACCGGCATCTTCTTCTTCTTTTTCTTCGTGGTGGAGGTGGAGGTGGAGGTGGAGGCATCCGACGTAGAGGTGGCGACGCTGATTTGGGGCTTCGTTTCGACCTCAAAGAAATCGGGCTGGATGTCCGGAAAGAGCGAATCGGGTCGAATTGGATCCGAATAAGAGTCCGACATGGATGAAAGTGAGTCGGAGAAACAAAGGTGAAGGGTGTCGAAGAAAGAGTCGTCAAGAAGGTGTTGGCGTATGAAGTCCAATGTCAAACACTCATCATCACAATTGGCCATCATCATATCCTAATCCTCGCTAAATGTGTAAATAATAATAATAAAGATATATTACAAAATATAGAAAAATTTGATGAAATATACTATAGCTTTATGCAGAAGATGGAGTTGAGGTGATCAGATGGGTGTTTCTTGATACTATGTACCTATATGCATAGTGAAGAAGAGAATGAATGAATACATATAGAGAGAGAGAGACACACACACACATATAGATACACGTACACACATATTAAGTAGGTGGGGACAGAGATGAGAAAACTATCATGCATGTAGTTGCAAATATTAAGACTAGTTTTAATGTTTGTAGGGCCCTCTTTTGTTAATCAGAATTAATCCATAAACGTTTCATATTACTCCGCTGCCGCTTATTATAAAATTATATACCATACGTCAATGCATGTCCACATTCTTCTCATATTTGGATTTTTAAATGACGGCGGCGGACTCTCGCTGCAACTGCAATTGTTTTTAGATCATCTTTGGGTATAGATAGACGCAATAATTTTTAATTATTAATTAATAAAA
Organism: Schizonepeta tenuifolia; assembly: GCA_029490685.1. NCBI lineage: Eukaryota > Viridiplantae > Streptophyta > Magnoliopsida > Lamiales > Lamiaceae > Schizonepeta > Schizonepeta tenuifolia. Next base: position 41,059,598 of record CM055958.1, on the reverse strand, counting down.
TATCTAATCAAAATTAATTGTCCTGTAATAATTCTTAATTACTCACTACTAAGAAATTACTCACTAGTCATTTTGACACAACTTTTTTTCATAGATTGAACAAAATTAACTATATGAGTCCGATCAGTTTACAATTAAGTATCAGCAAAAACTTAAACTCAAAACGTACTGAAATTTAGCATATCCAAATCAGCACTTGCAAATTAAAAATCCAAACTCGTTCTCTCTCTCTCTCTTTAATACTCCCTCCATTTTTAATTATAAGATATTTTAGCATTTTGCACAGAAATTAAGAAACATTAATAGTCGGTTCCTTTTGCAATGCTATTTTAAAAATTGGAGCCATTTTTTCATGAAATTTAATGTCAAGTTAATGAAATTTAATGTAAAGAACTCAAAAGACTAATTGAAAAATGAGTCATCATTAATAATTAGTTGAAATGTGAAGTAGAATTGATGGAAATGAGAGAGAAAGTATTCTTGATAAATGAAAATATCTTATAAAAATAAATAAATGAAAAAGACTAAAACATCTTATAATTAAAATCGGAGGGAGTAATATAAACTAATACTATAATTTTCCTCGAAAAAAAAAATCTAACATAATTAATTAATTTAATTGAGATTAACTAATCCCAATTACTCTAACTAATCTGTTATCTCTTTACAATCTGTGCGGCACTAAATGCCGAATCACAATTTGATTTAATAAGTACCCTACAGGCTACAGCAACATTTTAGGCTGTACTAGTAGTATTTAATTTAGGATAAAATTTTGTAGCATATGATGACGTCACTGCAATTGGGTGCAACAAGTCTATTTTCCACTTGTCAAGTGGGAGGATTGAATTGGCCCCTCTCTCTTTATGGTTAACAATCTAAATTATTTACTTAGAGCATGTATTACGGTGTTTGAGCGGAGGGGTCGAAGGCCTGGGTCGAGCTGCTCGACGCAGGTGGAGTCAAAGTCACAGTGGAATTTAGACGCAGGGTTGGGTCGAGCGAGAGGTCGAGGGTTGTGTCGATTTTTAGACACAGCTTTCGACTCAGTGATGACGCAATATGGGGACACGTGGCGTGTCCCCATTGGTCCGATCCTATTTTTTTTTTCTGATAAAAAAAAATAAATTAAAGGCGGTAACGACTATGAGCAACGGATATATACATGGATCCAACGACTAAATCTCTCTTTTTCACTATATATATATCCCTTCATCATTCATTTATTCTCCACACAAATTTCTTTCTTCATCCATTCTTCTCCACAAAAAAAATCAATCTTTCAATTTTATTTTGCGCGAAAAAATGGCTGACGAGCAGTTCAATTCGTGGTACTCGCAAAATTTTGGTTCAATCCCACCGAACTAATCTCCAAATCCGGCGAATCCAACTCCCAATCGGGCGAATCCAAGCTCTCAATTCTCTAATTCTCCCGGTTTCGACTAATGTCCCTGCAGGGTTTGCATCTTTTTCGCAGACGCCGGGTTTCTCTCAATTTTCCCCGTCGGCGGGGTTCTCACAGCCGCAGGGGTTCTCCCAATTCCCTCCGACGACTGGGTTCTCGCAATTCTCACAGCCGCCGGAGATCTCCCAATTCCCCCCGTCGGCTGGGTTCTCGCAGTCTCCGGCGTACTCCCAATTCCCTCCGTCTTATCAGATGTCGGGGTTCTCTTAATTCCCCCCGACATCCGAATACGAGCAATTCTTGCAGCCACCAGCGGGTACTGCTCGATTCAGATATTTTAACCTCAACGACGACAACGACGATGTTGAGATGGAGGACGAGGAAGAGGAAGAGGCGTACGGAGATTCCCAATAAAAGGAATCGGACGAACGCGAGCCAACACCACCGCCCCCGTCCCACCGCAAGGGGAAAGCTCCCGCCTCCTCAAGCACGACCAATTCTCCGGCCAAGGGAAAGGGAAAGGCACCCAACAAGAGAAAAGCTCCCGCGACATCAACTGGCGAGCAGAGCCGGCCACTGCGAGGTCCTAACTACACAGCCAATGAAATTGAATTCCTCGCACGGTGCTACATTGATTACTGGATAGACGCGGTCACCAGCAACTACCAAACCTCAAACGCGTTCTGGGAAAAAATATTGATCCGCTTCAACGAGTTCATAGCTCCCGCCTACCCAAGAGAAAAGGATGCGATGAGGAGCGTATGGGCTCGCGCCAAAAGACAGATCCAGAACTTCGCCGGCATGTACATCCAAGAAGAGAACAACCTCGGAAGCGGGTAGAACGACCTCGATCTATACACAAGGGTCCAAGATCTGTACGCCGCCAAACATCGAAAAGAGTTCCCGTATAGGGCTGTGTGGGAGGTCTTGAGGCATATTCCGAGTTTCACCAACCCAAAGAAGCCAACAGCTCCAAAGCGGACGAAGATAAATGAAGCCGGCGAGTATACTTCGTCTGCTAGCGGCACCGCATCCACCACATTCTGGAGGAAGGGCAAAAATGTGCTAAGGGAGCAGGCGGCAAGAGAGTTGACAATACTCAACGAGAACTACGGGAAGGATGCCGCTTCAGCGAGTGAGCAGTGGCCGTACGGTGTCTATATTACAAACACGTCGAACTTTACTTCGAGCAAAAGGAGAGGCACGAAAATATTCGCCGCAAACTTGCAAGGGAATTCAATTGGGAGGAGTAGTTGTCCTAATTTTTTTTTCTTAATTATTGTAATGTTGCAGTTTTTAATTATTGTATTTTTTTATTAATTAGTATATGTTTTAGTTTTTTTAAATTCAATAAAATTGTCATTTATTAATTTTTGAATTTAATTAAGTAATTTTTATAATATTTATTATAAATAAAAAATAACAACAAAATAAAATCTATTCAATCATTAAAATCACGCTTCTCAGTGCTTCAACCTAGGTCTTACTCAACCTCATTGTAGTGGAAAAATCAACCTAGATCTAACTCAACACCATCAATCATTAAAATTACGTTTCTCAGTGCTTCAACCTAGGTCTAGTAAGACCACTGTAGTGGATGCTCTTATAAACTCATTAGTCATTTTTTTTAACTATACACGTTCTATACGAGGTGCTGAATTTAAACACATTGAACATATAGCCAATTACACATACCGCGTCGTGGTCGACCATAATTAAGTCGGAATTTTCATACTAAAGGTTCACTTAATAGAGGTGATTAAGATTTATAATATGTCTCTCACACTCTAATATCTTGTAAAAAATTATAATAACGGCACCTAATGAAATCTTACTAGTCGGCTACAATGCTCATTGCCGCTGCAGCATCATGAATAATACATGAGCAACACTTGCATGCGACATGTCGCTGGGTCATGCGATTGGATCCGAGTTGATCCGACTCGGTCAACACGGGTCAATCCAGTCAAAATTTAGTGTTTTTTGAATTTCAGTTTCTTTTTTTCTTTTTCAGCTCCACATTCGGCTCCGATTTTACGACTCTTTCTTCACTTCGATTACTAATATTCAGATAATTTGAGTGGCAAAAATTTGGATCCTTCGGCTCGCTTCGATGTCTTCGGCTCCCCTCGTTTGAATCTTGACCAAAGAAGAAGAAGCAAACAAAAAACGAAGAGGCAAAAATAAAGAGGACAAAAAATCTGATTTAAAAAAAAAAAATAAGCGCATGCACCCCACGGATCGCGCGTGGGGTTGGCATGTGCACCCCACATACTGCACGCGCAGTCACATAGAGTGTGGCAGGTTGCATACAAGTTTTTGGGATAATACATAAGCAACAACATACACCCTGAGGTCATTATACTACTCCCTCAGTCCCACCGAATACGGCCTATTTTCCATTTTGGGACGTCCCACTATACTTAGCTTGTTTCCTTTAAAGGAAACAATTAGTTTATATACATGACCCACCATCTTATCTAAATCCCACTAACATACTCCCACTACACACTCAATCATCACATTTATAACTTTATTAGTATTATACTCCCTCCGTCCTCGAAATGGTTGCCACATTTTGGACGACACGGGTTTTAAGAAAATGGTAGGTAGTACTCAATTATAGTGAGTATTATTGTGAGTAGAGTAAGGGTCCCACAATAAATGTGAGTGGAGTAGTAAAAGTGGCAACCATTTCGTGGACAAACTTAAATGGCAAAAGGGAAAACCATTTCGTGGACAGTTGTATTCACACTACACTAAACACTTTCTTTATACCAAATACCCTTTTTCTTAATTTCCGTACCCATATGAACTAGGCCGTATTCGACGGGACGGAGGGAGTACTATTTCATTCAATACGATGTATTACACTCTTTTTGATTTGAACCATACCAGAACTCACAAAATTAAAACAAAAAAAATTATGAAAATATATTTTGGGCAATTCAAAAATGATATTAGAAATAATTTAATATATCGCCTTACAAAAAACTTACTATAAGAAAATAGTATCAATCAATATTGAGCTCTATTTTTTCTTCAATGTTTTCTTTATCGTCAAAATTATATTATAATTATTTTAATGTGCCGTATTATTTAAAAACATCGTCCCATGACTTTTCAATTTCTTACTAATGATTTATTTTATAGGTCGGTAGTGATTGATCCAACATGAAACTGTGCTATATTCCGATTTCCACGTATTACTACTATTTCTACACCAATTTTTTCTCTCCGGTGTCTGTAACTTTAGGAAATAAATATTCCATCAGATCAAATTGCAGCACCAATTAAGTCAAAAAGAATTATGACGATAGGACTTGTCCTATTGACAAGAAAGAAGCACTGTAATTACGAGAACTACGTGTATTTATAAAAGATAATGATATAAATTGCAATGTAATGCTTATTTAATGGGTCATATTCAAATGAGATTAGGGTATACTGTATTTCTATATACCTAGTAAATAAACAAAGGGTGTATATGCATCTCAAATATAATATTCCCTCCGTTCACGATTGGTGTGGTTCGAAAGGAGCAACACAGATTTTAAAAGTGAGAGAGTGGATGAGACTCAGCGGTAAACATATTATGAGTGAAAAATGGAAGGACAAAATGGTCATATGCCCAAGACAATTTTTTGTCGGAGGGGGATAGTCCACACATAATCACAAGATTTGAGAAATTACAATGAGATATATATGTACTACTATATTATCAAATAAATCGCTACACACCCATATAGGTGAGACTTCTACACCCGTGTTACTGTGTGTGATTTGTATCAGTATCACATTAATAAGACTATGGGTAGCGGCGCACTCGCTGCCCAAGCGAGCTCGAGGATCGCGTGCTGCCACCATTACCGAGTGCGGCGCTCGCGCGAGCGTGCTCGCTTGAGCGATTGCCGCTCATCGCGCGCGCTCTGCCACCTTTGGACACATGGCGATCACACAACGCTCGTCAAACGACCGTTCACGATCGCAACGGTTAAATTTTGAAATTTTTTTTCCTCCATTTTTTCCCTATAAAATGCTCTCCTCCCCTCCCTCAAACATTACACCTCTCCTTGTCTTTCTCTCCCCCTTTCTCTCAATCGGTGATCTCCGACGGTCTTCTTGCGATGACTCTTCATCCCTACACCGATGGTGAAACGTTGGAATTAGCATGGGCGTGGTTATATGTCCAAAACGGCGGCGGCGGCAATGGGGTCATTTGGACGAGATGACAACTCGCTACAACGCGAATCGCCCGCAGTACTTGTCGGAGCGCAACTCGACGCAATTGCCTCACCACTGGTCCCGAGTCAAGAGCAATTGCGGGTTATTCAACGCGCTGTACCAGACTATCCGGAATCAAGCTCCGGCCGGCGTCACTGCGGAGATGTTGCTGAACTCGACGCTCAATGAATGGGCGTCCATGCACGGCGAGCCATTCAAGCATTTGGCAGTTTGGCGCCTCGTAAAGGATGTGCCCAGTTTTTTTAGTTCCTAGGGTTTTCTTTATTATTATTATGTCATATTTTTCTTTAATTATGTTAATTTAGTTTTAATTATGAAAAATTTAATTATTTTATTTTATTAATAATTATGTTATTCATTTTAATAATTAAAAAAGAAAAACAAAAAAAAAAAAAAATCGGACAAACTCGCCGTTGCAACTCTAACGAGCGCGTGAGCTCGCTTTGGCGTGGTTATTGGGCGTGGTGATCGTAGAGATCGCCTCTCCCCATAGTCTAAGGGTGAGAGAAAGACGGTGAGTCATCCGTACATTGGTGGTTGTCAAATGAGACGACTTGCCCTCTAAAGTCTTCTTATACATCCCTTGAATTTAAACCGCAGTCAACAAGATTTTATTTCACACTTTATACTACTGAGATGGTCTCTGATGCTTGGACCGTACCATACGGTTAGTTCGGTCCATCATATTTTAATTATTTTATTATCTATTCTTATTTTTAGTTATTTAATATTCTCTTGATTTCGTTAAATATAGCACGTGTAGACTTTACTACTTTTTCAGCTTTTTAATCTTAATTCATGTAACCTAAAGATTGACTCATATTTAGTATGACTAAGAGGGTATTAAATTTAAGAACTAGTACTAAAATTTTATTGAAATTAATAAATTTTAAATGAATTTTAATAAACCCTAATTAGTTTTAATAACAATCCAATATTGTCCTCTATATACTCTTATTATCTCATAATCCTCTAATTACAACCAACCGCACAATGTGACTGGTCGTACACAAATTTTTGCCTATACTTATTCGCAACACAAATAATTCATAGTGACATCCCTACATATATGGCTTTGGATTTGGTATTCCAACATTTTCTGGGTTCCACTCTTATTGTTAAATTCATCGATCATCTTGATAGTATATCTAATTAAGTGGCATGAACAGATCATCAACGTGCCTTAACATGTTATGGTTAAGTCCATTGATTGATTGAATGGCCAACTATATAAGCAATTTAAGTTTCTTTTTCCCTTTTTAAAATTATTAATGTAGCAATTATGTGCTATTTCAGACAATTTATTAATTTAGTGAGTGTTTGGCTAAGCTTAAAAGCTCCTTAAAATAGCTTATAAACTCATAAATCCTTAATAATGAAGAACTTATAAGATGTTTTAAGGAACTTAAAAGCTTAGCCAAACACCCTCTTAGAGGATGTTTGGCGGAGCTTAAAAGCTCATTAAAGTAGCTTATAAGCTCCTAAATCCTTAGTAATGAACAACTTATAAGCTGTTTTAAGGAGCTTAAAAGCTTAGCCAAATACCTTCTTAGTCACAAAAAATAGCCCTGTAACTCTCTCTCAGCGGCATCTAGTTCATTTTCTTCCTCCTCCTCCTCTTTTGAGTTGAACATATAGTCTACTTTAGTTAAATGGATTCTTAATTATTTTAATGTTATTACAATTTGACAAAAACTACTACATCATAATACTGAAATGTAGTTATCTTTAAAAATTTAGGAAATTGACTAAAATCACAAATTGGCTCACAACTTACAGTTTTGATGGCTCTCAAGTCATTCTTAATTAAATAAATAGGATTAACTGTTTTAAATATAATTAATTATGTACTAATCTATTTCAACCTTTGAAGTTTTTTCTTCTTCTAGTTTTATCTAACCTTTAAAACTTATAGTATCAATTTATCTCAACTTTACAATATGTATCAATTTTATTATCGAATTTATTCAATGTTGAAACTTAAAATGGAAAAACACAACTGAACAAGGAATTAAGCTCGTGGTGGATTCATGTTTCATCGTTCATATCTCTTAGTCAAAGATTCAATGTGTATAGAAACAGCGTCAAGGATCACTAATTTGTGCTTGTATTTTAATATTTTGTGCATTTCCAAGATAGATAATAAGGACAAAAAGAATAATTGCAACCCAGCTAATAAAATTAGACAAAAAATTGGGTGCAATATTTGCACCGTGTAACATCCGCCCACCCACCCGACCCAATCCGTTTGACCCGGATTCGACCCGGGTCAAACCCTTTGACCCTTTTTTTCAGTTTTTTTTTTTAAATTTTCTAGTTTTTTTTTTGTTTGCCGTCACTTCTTTTTTGGCCAAGATTCGAGCGAGGGGAGTCAAAGGCTTCGGAGCGAGCCGAAAAAATTCAAATTGTTGTCCGACAATTATCTTTATTTTAGTAATCGGAGCGAAGGGGAAACCGTAAAATCGAAGATGAAGGCTCTGCCGGAAAAAAAAATTGGAAACAAAAATAAAAATTAAAAAGAAAAAAGAAAAAAAATAGGGGCGCGTGAGACCCACACGCGGGTCGGGGCAGGCGCGCAGGCGGGTCGGGTTGGTCGGGTTCCGTGCAGATTGGGTACATAAGTCTGCACCCAAGTCTTACTCATAAAATTAAGGGTTAATTGCAAATGAGAAGGTATAACCATTCATCAATTTGTAATAGTACGTAGCACCACTTTTTATCATTGGTATATCAAGACACGATCTTTAAATTTAATTTTAATTCGGATCACGCTTTCAATATCATTGGTATACCAACTTATGTGAATTTTTTAAAATTGTACTTTAATATGACAATAATAAAAAATAGTGCTATAATTATAAATAAGTGCAGAAGTCGTGCCTTTATTTACAATTAATCCTAAAAATAATGGAAGCTAGGCAGGTGCAATGTCAAAACTAATTAACTAAGACATATTGTAACCTCTTTCGTCGACTCGCTCAAAAATAAAATATTTAAGTCAAATTTCATAGTATGAAACAAAAGGGTTTTCGTACACTTTTTCCCCCTCATGATTTTTTTATAATGACTTTTGAGAAAGCATTCATATTAGGGTTTTTGTTTTCTTCAGTTTGAACCAATGAAATATTTCTCGTCAACCACTTGTAGTTGATTAATTAATTCTCCACAGTTAATTATTGAATACATTTATATGGAGTCATTTTTTTTGGAGAATTTTATCGCCAAACATTCACTGAGATTCAAATATACGTATTATTGAAAAATTTCGTTGGTTTCTATCTATGAGCATCCACTGCGGTGCTCGAACGCCTGGGTCGAAGCCGGCGTCGAGCACCATTCGACACACCCCCCTCGATGCAAGGTAGGTCGAAGGCCATAGTGGCAGCTCGACACAGGGGTAGGGCGAAGGGTGAGTCGAAATCGATTCAACGATGATGCAAGATGGGTACACGTGGCGTGTCCCCATTTGTCCGATGCAACAACTTTTTTTTTCTGATTAAAAAAATTTAAAATAAAAGCGGCAACGGTAAAATAAAACTCAGCAACGGCTATATACATATATACAATGGCTACTCCCTCATTTTTCACTATATATACCCCTTCATCATCCATTCATTCTCTACAAATTCCATTCTTCATCCATTCATTCTCCACACAAAATTTCAAGCTTTCAATCTTATTTCGTGCAAAAAAAATGGTTGACGAGCAGTTCAATTCCTGGTACCAACAGTATTGCGGTTCAAACCCACCGAGCAGAAGGAGGTGCACGACCGCGTCGTTCGCAAACTTGCAAAAGAATTCAATTGGAAGTAGTTGTCCTAATTTTGTTTTTCTTAATTATTGTAATTCTGCAGTTTTTAATTATTGTATTTTTTTTATTAATTAGTGTATGTTTTAGTTTTTTTAAATTCAATAAAATGGTCATTAATTAATCATTGAATTTAATTAAGTAATTTTTTATAATATTTATAACAAATAAAAAATAACAACAAAATAAAATCTATTCAATCATTAAAATCACGCTTCCCGGTACTTCAACCTAGGTCTTACTCAACACCATCATAGTGGAAAGATCAACCTAGGTCTTACTCAACACCACCAATCATTAAAATCACGCTTCTCGGTGCTTCAACCTAAGTCTTACTAAATGCCTGTAGTGGATGCTCTAAATATTTACTACTATTTCAAGGGTGCTTCACTTAAAAATATAAATTTATACCTCCAAATAAAGGGTTAATATAATAAAGTATAAATTTATATTTAATAATGTGGACTACAAGCTTTATATCTTATTTGATGGGAATGATATTATTTTTGTCTCTGTCTTCAAGGAAGATCACAACTTTTATTTCGTGTTCATTTAGGATGAAATTGATGGATAAAGAAAGAAATGTCTAAAACACACAAGAGATAAATGAGGGATAATATTAAACCTCTATTTCTTAGATGAGACACTCTTCCATGTGACATGTCGCATGCTATACGACCGCGCGTGGCACGTTTTGTGCACGCGCATGTTTTTTTTTTTTCAATTTTCAGATTCTTTTTCCGGCTCTGCCTTCGACTCCGATTTTAATTTATAGATAATCGTAGTGGCAACAATTTGGACTGTTAGGCTCGCTCTGAGGCCTGCAACTCCCCTCGCTCGATCTTTTAACCAAAGAAGAAGAGGCAAACAAAAAAAAGAGAGACAAAAAAATCTGTAAATAAAAAAAATTGATTTTTTTTTAAATGACGGGCGCGTGCTGTCGCATATGAGTTTTTGTCTTCTTAGATATAAATTTATGCATTGAGCAAGGAAAAAGGGGTTGTCCTAAATTTTATATCTCCTGATCAGATTTTTCTTGAAATCAAATAAGATATAAAGTGATAAAATAATACTATTATACCTCATTTTCATTCTTTTTCATCCCAAATGTACGCAGCCCAAAAGTAATATATACTCCCTCCGTCCCATCGAATACGGCCTGATTTTCATTTTGGGATGTATCACTATACTTGCCCTGTTTCTTTTAAAGGAAACAATAAGTGTATATTTAACATTATAAAATGTTGCATTCACACTACATGGCCCTATCATCCCATCTAAACCCTACTACCTACTCCTACTAAACACTATCTACCATCTCATCTATAACTTTATTAGCATTATAATAGTACATTCACACTACACTAACACTCTCTTTATACCCTATACCTTTTTTCTTAGTCTTCGTTGTAGGAACCGGTTATTGAAAACCAATTCGTTCTTTACCCACGAATCAATTATGGATATCTAACAAACACATACAAAATCCATACCTAGCATGCTCCTAAGTATTTAATTACAATCATAGGATGTTTATTTGAAATACCTGCAAACTTGATGCACAACGACTCTAGAGTTGACCTTCTGAACTGTTCCCGGCTGAAATACGACGATGGAAGGATCGACCTCGTACTTCTTCTCACAGTTATGGGCGACGGCTACTGTCTCTCTCTCTAGGGTTTTATTGCTTAGAATGCAAGTAAGTAATGAGTCTTATGAGTCTTGTATTTATAGATAAATAACTGCTCACATTCATTGAACCTAGACAACCCTCACGGGCCGTAGGAGACAGGCGCCTAGCCCACTTAGAGACACAGGCCATTGGGCCAATTCAGGGATCTACTAACTTAAATAAGATTGGCCCGATAATATCTGATTTAATCTATTCAGCCCAAAAATATAAATCAGATATAAATATTAATTCATTCCACTAAAGAATTAATACTGACTTACCCTCTTATTTATTTAGTTGAGTCGGGGCTAGTATTAGACTTAATTAATCTCCGTTTTTAAGATTCTCGAATATTTATTAATTAATTAAATACTTATGACAGCAATTAATTAATTATTCATTAATAAATAATTATCTCGAGTGCTACCACTTAAACTTATTATCGTATCGGAACTAATTCCACCTGCAGGGTTTAATACGATAAACTTATTAAGTTCCTCGAGAGGATATCATCATCCCATTATGCATAGGACACGGATCCTTATTGTAGCTCTATCAATATCAAATAAGAACTGCTATCGCCCAAAATACGACGAAATTTTGAACCACTATTAAGTTCTCATTTATAATAGATCAAAGCAGTAGTCAGACACTTATTCATACTGATAAGCCCAATTAAGGTTAAGACTATTTAAGTCACCGAGATCTTTAATTCTCAATAAGTCAGAACAGAGAATTAATCTCACTGTGATCCTTTCAATACGATTAACGTACTAGCATAAATAAATAGTCAAGATAAACTATTTAATACTATTATGCTACAATCTAAACCAACAACTCGTCCAAGTTGTCTCGATTGTGAATATTAGTTTATATCTCATAAAAAGCTGATTATATAATCTTCTGTGATCTACAACACACTATATAATCTATGATATAGAGATAATTGGACAAATAATAATTATGCAATAATAAACATTTTAGATAGGAGAATTATAGTGAAATAAATATCAATTGTATATAAACAAAAGTCTTGCTTTCGTATACAATCCTTCAATTCTCCCGCTTATACTAAAGCAAACTTTTAGTATACAATGAGACTTATATTCATCTAGCCATCTATTACAACTTCTCCCACTTATACTCAAAGTTTAACTTAGTGTGGGAGGAAACGCAGCCCTATGCCTTCAACGTGCTTCTCAAAGACAACTGATAGACTCTTTGTAAATGGATCAGCCAGATTATCAACTCCTGCAACCTTTTGCACATCCACATCACCATCTTGGACAAGCAGCCGAATGTAGTGATATCTTGCATCAATATGCTTAGTCGTCTGATGAAACCTTGACTCCTTGCAACCTGCAATTGCTGCCTCATTATCAGAATAAATCGTGATACTTCTCGGCAAACCAGGAATCACATCAAGCTCCGCTAAGAAGTTCCTAAGCCAAACAGCCACTTTAGCAGCCTCAGTAATAGCCACATATTCAACTTCCATAGTAGATAATGCAATGCATTTCTGCTTCACACTTCTCCACACAATGGCTTCACCTCCCAGCTTAAACACATAGCCAGAAGTAGAAAACCGCTGATCTTTATCTCCTTGATAATCAACATCTACATATGCTACCGGAATCAGATCACTAGATTGATATACCAGTCCATACTCTCTGGTCCGTTTAAGGTACTTGAGTATACACTTTACAACAATTCAATGACCCTGACCTGGATTAGCCTGATATCTAGACACTATGCCAACGGCCTGGCAGATATCGGGCCCAGTACACTGCATTGCATACATGAGACTTCCCACAGCCGAAGCATAAGGAACTGTCTTCATGTCAGCTATCTCCTTAGGTGACGTAGGACACATCGCCTTAGATAGATGAACGCCATGTCTGAAAGGCAAGAACCTTTCTTAGCATTCTGCATGCTGAAACGCGATAATACAGTATCAATGTAGGCTATTTGAGACAAACTCAACATTCTCTTAGATCGATCATGACCGACCTTAATCCCAAGAATGTATGCTGCCTCTCCCAAATCCTTCATTTGAAATTGCTGGGATAACCATGCCTTAATCTTTGCCAATACATTCAGATTATCACTAATGAGCAAAATGTCATCGACATAAAGCACTAGAAATACTAAACTTCCATCAATACACACCCTGTAAACACAACTTTCATGTTCACATTGTACAAAGTCATAGCTCTGGACAACATCATTGAAACGTTTGTTCCAGGATCGTGAAGCTTGCTTAAGTCCATAAATGGACTTCTTTAGCTTCCACACAAGATGCTCTTCACCTTTCTTGATGAATCCTTCAGGTTGTAGCATATAGATGTCCCTGTCTTTTTCAAGATACCCGTTCAGAAACGCGGTTTTGACATCCATTTGCCAGACCTCGAGATTCATGTGGGCGGCCATTGTCATAAGGATTCGAATGGATTTAAGCATGGCTACTGGCGAAAATGTTTCATCGTAATCGATTCCCTCTCTTTGGGTGAAACCTTTCGCCACTAGTCTTGCCTTAAAGGCTGTAACCTTTTCATCCGGTCCTCTCTTTCTCTTGTATACCCACTTGCATCCTATGGCTTCACAACCCTCAGGAAGCTCGCACTTCTGGTATACATCCATGGCAGTGATAGATTCCCATTCGGCAATCATACACGCCTCCCACTCAAGAGCATCAGGATCTGCTAATGCTTCGGAGTAAGTCCAAGGATCTTTTTCGATCACAACTAATTCTGATGAATCCGTAGATTCATTAAGTAGAGTGTATCGACTAGGCAACTTTCCTTGAGTTACCCTCCCACTACGACGAAGCTCTATAGTAGATTTAGTATTAATGGTTTGTGCAGGTTTCGACGAATGCTCGTCTTGCACAACTGGAGCACTAATCACCTCCTCCCTTCTAACTTCCTAAAGCATGATGTCGCTTCTCTTCCTATGGCCAATCATATAGTCCTCTTCCAAGAATCTTGCATTAGTGCTAATAACGACTTTCTGATCCTTAGGACAGTAGAAATAGCCACCTTCCGTTTCTCTAGGATAACCTACAAACAACATCACCTTGGTTCTCGGACTTAACTTGTCAGCGTCTTTATTCAAGACATGTGTCCGACTACCCCAAATCCGGATGTGGTTAAGACTAGGCTTGCGCCCGGACCACAGCTCGGACGGGGTTTTAGGCACTGACTTTGAAGGAACCAAGTTTAGCGTGTGAGCCGTTGTTTCCAAAGCATATCCCCAAAACGATATAGGTAGAGATGCATAACTCATCATAGATCGAACCATCTCTAGAAGTGTTCGATTTCTTCTCTCCGACACACCATTCTGTTGGGGCGTTCCAGGTGTAGTCAATTGGGATGTAATCCCCCTTTCCAACAAGTACTCTTTAAACTCGTTGCTGAGGTATTCGCCGCCGCGGTCAGATCGCAACGACTTGATACTCTTTCCATGTCACTTCTCTACTTCCGCTTTGAATAGTTTAAACTTTTCAAAGCACTCGGACTTGTAGTGCAACAGGTAGATGTACCCGTACCTTGAGTAATCGTCAATGAAAGTGATAAAATACTCGTACCCTCCACGAGCTTAAGTTGACATAGGTCCACACAAGTCGGAATGAATCAATTCCAACACTTTTTTGGCTCTATACCCCTTGGCCTTGAAAGGCCGAGTCGTCATCTTTCCCTCTATGCAGGATTCGCAGATTGGGATGGAATCAACTTGGAATGAATTCAAGACTCCATCGGAAACCAATTTTTGGATCCTCCTTAGACCGATGTGACCCAATCTTAGGTGCCAAAGAAGAGTTTGATTCTCTTGAGAAGAATTCGATTTCTTCCTTTGGTTAACAGTTAAAGCATTACTTGAAGAACTCATAGCATGTGAATAGTAAATAGTATAAAGAGAATCAACAACATGTGCATAACCAATAATCTTATCATCCTTCATAAAAGTCGCAAAACCCTAAAAAAGAATAGAATATCCGTCTTTCCACATCTTAACCATAGAAATCAAGTTCCGCCGAAAGTCTGGCACATATAAAACATCTCTTAAAACTAAAACTGAGTTCTCAAAAGATAAATGAACATCGCCTATGGCTGCAACGTCTGCTCTCGCTTCCGTTCCCATGGCGACGCTCAACTCTCCTCTACTCACTTCCTTTGTCCGCAGGAACCCCAGCAAGGAATAACAAATATGGTCAGTTGCGCCCGTGTCTACTACCCATTTTATGGATAGAACTTGAACTTAAACATATTTCATTAACAAGAGCAGAAGACATACCTTGAGCCTTCTTCAACTGGGGGCAGTTGGCCTTCCAATGTCCCGATTTCTTGCACTTGAAGCATTTTCCACCCTTCTCTTTTGGCTTTTTAATGTCGCCGGTAGGGCCAAGCCTCTTGCTCCCACTATTCCTTCGCCATTCTTGCCTTTCGCGGGGCCCTTCCATTTCTTTCCAACTTTCGGTGAAACATGGAAACCCCTTGAAGAGGAGGCAAGAGCTTGCGGACTCTTTCCCATAACCCCTTCCACCGCAACAAGTTCATTGAGAGTGAACACTTTCTTGCTCATTATTGCATTAAGGCGGAAGTTCTCATAGGAGTTGGGAAGAGTGTGGAGTATCATGTCGACCTTAGCTTCATCCATGATACCGCCACCGAGCACGTCCAACTCGTTGAAATGATTGATCATTCCAAGCACGTGCTTGCACACAAACGCGCCCTCCGTCATCTTCGAGCTCATGATTTGCCTCATGATCTCGAATCGGGTAGAACGGTCACTCTCACCGAACAACTCCTCAAGATTTGTCATGATTGCAGCAGCCGTGTCAAAAGACTGATGTTGCTGCTGCAACCCCGAGGTCATAGTGGCCATCATGTAGGCTTTCGCCATACAATTGGCCTTATGCCACCTCTTAGACTCTTCTTTCTGAGCATCGGTGGAGTCTGCAGTGAGTGCTGCAGGCGCAGGGGTAGTGAGTACGAAGTGATAATCTTCGGCATCTAGGACATATCCCAAATTGCGTTTCCATTCCAAGAAATTTGGTCCGGTAAGCGGCTTAGCAGTAAGCACATTCAACAACGGAATAACAGTCATATCTGAAAAATTTTAACATTCAAGACGCACATAAGTCACAATTATTGCATAAAACGTTCGTAACATTTATATTGTAACCCTTTGATAAAACAATATTAAATGAAACCTTCATTAGCTCAAGTGATTTACACGCAAGCCACAATAGTGTGGACGTTTACGTGCGCACCACTCAACCAAACACCCAATTTTTAATTTTCTCTCATGCCAAGTTAACTTTATGACAAATAAAAGTAATAAATGAACCTTACTAGACCATATCGTCTCGAAAAGGGACTCCGATGGGGAGTTGTATTCGAGACAATATCTAAGCACAGACCAC
Organism: Schizonepeta tenuifolia; assembly: GCA_029490685.1. Classification (NCBI taxonomy): domain Eukaryota; kingdom Viridiplantae; phylum Streptophyta; class Magnoliopsida; order Lamiales; family Lamiaceae; genus Schizonepeta; species Schizonepeta tenuifolia. The sequence continues at coordinate 41,043,043 of CM055958.1, read as the reverse complement.
AATTTAACTAATCCAAAATTGTCCCACATATTGATGCAATTACTAGAACGACATCTCCTTGTAAACAATTTCATTAATTATCTTATTCTAATCTCTCCTAGAATAATCTGTGAGAATTAATACGTGCAAGCCACGATAGTGTGGACGTTTACACGCAAAACTCCCACTATTCACGAGACTAAAATACTTTTAAAAGTTTTACTCGACAAAATCTATAAGTCAATAGCACCCATGCAAGCCACGATCGTGTGGGCGTTTACACGAGCCTACCAACTTAATTCGTCTAAAACCAACTGTGGAGGTCTAATTTGATTATTAAAATCAAGTTAACATGCTTAGTCATTTTTAATTCAAAAGGTTTTTTGCATGCAAATCACGTAAAAACACGGAATTACTAAACATGCTTTTTCTAGAACTCACATAATAAATCACGCTCGCTTGAATTCATAACATGCTTAGAATAATACGATAAATTCCTAGCATGCAATTTCTAAACGCAATTAATTTCAAATAATTACAAATTATATCATGCTTTTAGAAATAATAACACCTTAACGGTGATTAAATCCCACGACATGCAATTTACAATAAAATAAATAAATAGTCGTCTCGTCGTGGATAATTTGTACCTGCCTAAATTATTAAAAAATAAAACAGGAAATAAAAACTAAGACTATCTATTACAAGAAGTCTTCGTCTTCAAGTCTTTCCATATTCGTCGCCTTGGAGAAAACGCCCAAGAAGGAAACGAGATCTTCAATATCCCGTCTTTCCATCACGAATCCGACCACGCAGAAAGGCCCTACCATGCGGGTGCCCACACGCCCAAAACCCTAGGTTTTTCAACCTAGGGTTTCGCATGGAACTTCCACCACCGGCAGCCCCTCCCCCCCCCCCACGTCGCAAGAATCGCGATCCGACGTCAACTCCACCACGCCGCCATCACTGCCCTCACTCCCATCCACCCCCGCCGTCGGAACAGCAGGGGCAAAAGGAGGACAGACGCGTCGCTGCTGTGCATCGCCGTTCGCCGCCGTCGAGCTCGCGACAGCGCCGCGACGAGTCGCACAGCACGAAGCCGTTCCAGCGCTCACCGCCGCCGTCGCCTCGACCGCCTGCTGCTCGCCGTTGCTGTTGCTGGTTCGCTGCTGTTGCTGCCACTCGCAGTTCGACGCCGGAGGAGAAGATCGCCGCTCGCAGCGGTTGTGAAGCCATGGCGACGTCGAAACGCCGCCCGCTCCCTCTATTCCGACACACCCAGACCCAAGGAATCACCCTTGAGGTCTGGTCGAAATCTGCAGCACCGGCGGAAACTCGCCACAGCGATTCCGGCGCCACGACGCCCCACGCGTGTAAATTAACCGTGCCCCGACTTCACGAGCTTCGTCGCCCGGCCGTGTTGTTGAGTCAGACACCATAGACACCGGAGCTAAGCTCCGGCGAATCGGATTTCGTCCGATCAAAACACATCGCGAGCTAAACCCTAGCGCGTGAAGTCGACGCGCCGCCGTGTGCCACCGCTTGCCGCCGCCAGCCATTCTTCCCCTGCAAGTTGCTCCGTTTCTCGACCCGTACAACAATTACAAATCGAAATAACAATTTACAACTGAAATCCTAATCTAACCACGGATTTTCTCGTGGTAAAAACGGCCAAAACGGCAAACCAACAGAAAAAATAAACGAATCCACGACGAGACAACGAACATGCATGCATATATATACGTAAATAAAATCAGATTTTATTTAATTATATGGATTTACTGTTCGTTAATCCGACAGAGCCATAATATACAGACCAGGGCTCTAATACCAACTGTAGGAACCGGTTATTGAAAACCAATTCGTTCTTTACCCACGAATCAATTATGTATATCTAACAAACACATACAAAATCCATACCTAGCATGCTCCTATGTATTTAATTACAATCATAGGATGTTTGTTTGAAATACCTGCAAACTTGATGCACAACGACTCCAGAGTTGACCTTCTGAATTGTTCCCGGCTGAAATACGATGATGGATGGGATCGACCTCGTACTTCTTCTCACAGCTATGGGCGACGGCTACTGTCTCTCTCTCTAGGGTTTTATTGCTTAGAATGCAAGTAAGTAATGAGTCTTATGAGCCTTGTATTTATAAATAAATAACTGCTCACATTCATTGAACCTAGACAACCCTCACGGCCGTAGGAGACATGCGCCTAGCCCACTTAGAGACACAGGCCATTGGGCCAGTTCAGGGATCTACTAGCTTAAATAAGATTGGCCCGATAATATCTGATTTAATCTATTCAGCCCAGAAATATAAATCACATATAAATATTAATTCATTCCACTAAAGAATTAATACTGACTTACCCTCTTATTTATTTAGTTGAGTCGGAGCTAGTATTAGACTTAATTAATCTCCGTGTTTAAGATTCTCGAATATCCATTAATTAATTAAATACTTTTGACAGCAATTAATTAATCAATTAATTAATTATTCATTAATAAATAATTATCTCGAGTGCTACCACTTAAACTTATTATCGTATCGGAATTAATTCCACCTGCATGGTTTAATACGATAAACTTATTAAGTTCCTCGAGAGGATATCATCATCCCATTATGCATAGGACACGGATCCTTATTGTAGCTCTATCAATATCAAATAAGAACTGCTACCGCCCAAAATACGACGAAATTTTGAACCACTATTAAGTTCTCATTTATAATAGATCAAAGCAATAGTCAGACACTTATTCATACTGATAAGCCCAATTAAGGTTAAGACTATTTAAGTCACCGAAATCTTTAATTCTCAATAAGTCAGAACAGAGAATTAATCTCACTGTGATCCTTTCAATACGATTAACGTACTAGCATAAATAAATAGTCAAGATAAACTATTTAATACTATTATGCTACAATCTAAACCAACAACTCGTCCAAGTTGTCTCGATTGTGAATATTAGTTTATATCTCATAAAAAAAGCCGATTATATAATCTTCTGTGATCTACAACACACTATATAATCTATGATATTGAGATAATTGGACAAATAATAATTATTTAATAATAAACATTTCAGATAGGAGAATTATAGTGAAATAAATATCAATTGTATATAAATAAAAATCTTGCTTTCGTATACAACCCTTCATTCGTGTCCATATGAATTAGACCGCATTCGACGGGACGGAAAGAGTAGTATTTACAAGATTGTTCTTTACGATACTGAAAGCAAAAAAAAATGAACTTGTCACTATTCTACAAAAATACTCAATTAGTCATTCTTCTCGACATATATAAACAAAAAAAAATGTACTTGTCACTATTCTACAAATATACTCAATTAGTCATTCTTCTCGACTTTTATAAACATTTATAATATTATTATTCTTTTATTTTAATTTTTTTACGCATAACAAGTCGTGAAGGTAGACACAATATTGTTGACGCTATCAATCAATAATAATGTAAATGTCAACTTCAGATATTAATACGAGCCTCTCTAGATTTGATTTGATCAGTCTAGTCAAATGATTATTATTATTTTCATAATGCAAGCATACACAAATAATAGTATTCATATTTGAACAACAGTTGTCCGGACAACAGTGACATATTCGCAGTAAAATACTCTTTTAATTTTTTCTAATAATTATTATAATTAGTATTTTGTCTATAACACCCTTTTCCACTTAACTGTATGCTAATTTCTAATATTAATTAAAATAAATTAATATCATGCACTAATTTTTGAAAAATTGAAATATTAATTAAATTTAAATATTAACATATAATTAAGTGGGAAAAGGTATTATAGACAAAACACCAATTATATTAATTATTAAAAAAATTGAAAGATTCATTAATTACGAATATTACACAGTTGTCCTGACAACTATTATCCAAATATCTTTATTCTAGGAGTAATTAAAATCTCATTGTAAATAAATTAAGCATCACGGTAAATACAAATTATGTTATGATCTAATTAAAAAATAAAGTGAAAAATCTTTGATTAAACGTTATAAAATCCACGAAGATGATCGAGGAGATTTCGAAGACAACAGGGGTCAGGGATATAATTGAGATTGTAATTGATCGACCAATTTAATTAATTACTTTTATCCAAAATATTATAATAAATTTGTGGAGATATTTTGTGTTTATATATTTAAATAAAATAAATTCACAGGCGTGGTGGTGCCTGTAAGGCTATAAGAGAGTCGCACAATATTGTTCTTTTTTTTGCTTTCATTTTTTTGAAGGGACATTAATGTTGATCTTCATTTGTTTATTTCTTTGAAATGTCAAATATTTGAATTTAGGCACAACTTTACAATTTTTTAGCGAACTGCTCGATCATTGGAGAACAAAAGTATGAAATTCAAAGTTGTCTAATTGTGGTATACTACCAGCTGGCTGTGTCAAAACAAGGAATAACTTTTTCTTTTTCAATTTTTTTTTTCGGAGTTATCATTTCTGTTGTTTAGAATGATGAGAATGTATGTATTATGGTAGAGCTTCCATAGCGAAATTATGAAAAGTATACAACGTTATTAATCCCCATTGAAAATTATAATAAAAAAAAATAAACCATGACGTATTTGTAAACTAGTTCATGCATCTTATGTACTATGATATTACTTCATATTTGCAAAATATAATATACAAAGCACTTTGTACAATCTTCTTTCGCGTAGATTATGGGGAAAATGCATGATACCCCTTGTGTTTTATATAACCTGTACAAAACACTCTTATATTTTCTAATTGCATAAAACACCCTTGTGTTTTAATAAACCCTACAAGGAAAACCCATTTTGTGAAAAATTAAAGAGAGTGAAATGCACTCGCCGTCATTGGGACTTTTATTTTTCTCATTTGGGACTTTTCACAAACAGGTTAAAAGCATATCATCTAATACCTCTACTCATGGAATTTGACAGGTTTCTATCCTAAAAGAGGAAATCAAATAATTGCTGCTAAAACCTAACAAATGGTGAACACAAGAATTGATGAAATATTTCATACTCCATAAAAAGAGAATTACCCCCGAAACCTCACTAGAAACCCACTATGAGTTCGAATCATGCAGCCATGATTCTGGGAAGAAATTTGTCAATCTCTTGTTCTAAATTCCTGACTTCAGTGGTTATTCAACATATTATTAACTGTCAAGAGAGAAATAAAGCTTACCTGTTACCAAGAGAATTGCAAAACTAACAAAAACAAGCGTATATAATTGGAGTTTCTACATCGATTTGTATCTTGTTTTTACGGTGATGCTTAAGATAGAAAATCCATAATTGTAAACAAAGGGTGAAAGAAGTATAGACTAATGAAAGACTGAAAAGAGGATGAGATAATAGAACAAACAGCCTTAAGTTAATATTTAATGGAAGATGAAGGGGAGAGCGTGCAAGGTTTATTAAAATACAAGAGTATTTTATGCAGTTTAGAAAATATAAGGGTGTTTTGTGCAGGTTATACAAAACACAGAGGGTATCATGCATTTTTCCCCGTAGATTATGTAGTTATAATAAAATCAAACTAGTTTAATCTCAATCGGTTGTTAAAACCGAAAATAATGGAATTTAATTTTTACAATTTAGAATTTAAATAACACATCCGTCTCGACATATATTTCACCGATTAGTTCCCCGTAAACACGAAGTATAATTTTCTTTTTTATGTCGATGGTAACTCATAGCCATTATTAGAGGTGCGCATTCTTGTGCAGTAATTTACAGACCGTAGAAGATCACTAAATTGATTAAATCCTACGTATTAAAAAAGTTTGGTGCAACACGCTAAATCAATTAAATATTGCTACGAATTTAAGATTGTTAAAAGTACCTAGCCACTCCACAAATTGATTAAATGAAGAAGTATACTCGTTTCTTTACATGAGCATGCACAGTAAGGGTCGATCGTTGGTGTCGATTCCCCCGCTCGACTCCACCACTCGACTCCAAGGAGTCGATTGCCGCTGTGGAGGCTTCAAACTCGCGGTGTCGATGAGGGTGTCGATGGTGATGTCGAAAAATCGGCACCACTCTCGACCTCAATCGGGTGCAAATTGGGGACACGTGGCGTGTCCTCATTCGTCCCATTTTTTTTTTCTGATTAAAAAAATTAAAATTAAATTTAAAAACTCCCAACGGCTATTCATCCGAATCAACCTATAAATACCCCTTCAATTCATTCTTTTTTTACACCAAAATTCACTCTTCACCCCAATTTCTTTCTTCTTCAATTTCAATCTTCAATTCTTGATTTTTTGTGCTAAAAAGATGCGTGACAACGAGAATCAGTTCAACGCGTGATACCAACAAAACTTCGGTCCAAGTCCACTGAACCAAAGTCCCAATCTAAACCCCCCAATTCTTCCCTTCTCCCGGTTTCACCCAATTCTCCCTGTCTCCTGGGTTTGCGTAGCTCTTGCAGTCGTCGGGGTTCTCTCAATTCCCCCCGTCTTCCGAGTTCTCCCAATTCCCCCCGTCTTCCGGGTTCTCCCAATCCCCACCCCCCCCCCCCCCGGGTCTTCCGGCTACTCGCTATCTCTGGGATTTTTCCAATTCCCCCGTCTTCCGGCTTCTTCCAAATCTCCACTACACCCGGTGGATATTGTTCCTTCGACACGCTATTCACAGAAATCAACCGTATCAGACGCATCAACCTCAACGACGATGATAATGATGCTGAGGTGGAGGCCGAGGCGGATGACAAAACCGAGGGAGAGGAATCGGAGGAACCCGAGCCATCACCGCCTCGCCGCAAGGGAAAAGTTGCCACATCAAGCACGACCACTTCTCCGGTCAAGGAGAAGGGGAAGGCGAGCCGCAAGGGCAAAACTCCGCCATCAAGCAGTGGATCCGGGATCGTTCAGGACGCCAACTATACACCCGATGAGATTTTCTGGCTCGCCAAATGCTACATTGATATCGGGATGGATGGGGTGATCGCCAACAACCAAACCCAGAATAAATTCTGGTTGAAAATTACTGCCCGCTTTAATGAGCAGATAGCTCCCACTCCACCACGCCAGAGGGGTCCGATAAGTCGGCGTGGGGTCGTGCAAGAAATCCATCATACGATTCAATGCTTGCTACCTCCAACTCGAGAGAGAAAACGCAAGCGAGTGGAACGAACTCGATCTGTACACGATGGCCGTGAATAATTACTTTGCCATGTACGATACTGAATTCAAATATAGGAAGACGTGGGAGCTCTTGAAGAATATCCCGAGTTTTTGCGATCCAAAGACAGAAACAACTATGAAGCGGACGAAGATCAATGAAGACGACGACTACACTTCGTCTGCTAGTGCCAACACATCTGCGAGAGATGTAAACTCCAACCAAACTCATCCCATCGGAGTGAAAAAGCTCAAGAAGGGAAGGAAGGAGAAGGGGAAGGTGGCGGCCAAGATCGAATTGAGCACCGTCGTCGAAGAATTGTCCAAGGCAAACTCGTCCCATCGGAGTGAAAAAGCTCAAGAAGGGAAGGAAGGAGAAGGGGAAAGTGGCGGCCAAGACCGAATTGAGCACCGTCGTCGAAGAATTGTCCAAGGCGAACGACGTTAGTGCAATGAGGTTCGCGTATGAGATAATTGCGCAAGACACGTCCGAGACGAATTCGGCGCAATTGGAGGCACACCAAAAAGTCATTGCAGGGCTCGCAAAAAGATATGGTTAGACGTAGTTCTTGTAATTTTTTTTTTCTTAATTATTGTATCTTTTTTATCTTAATTATTGTATCTTTTTTATTTTAATTCAATAAAATTATCATTTTTAAAATTTTCTATTTAATTAAGTATTTTTATTATAATTTATTAAAAATACAAAAAAATAATAAAATAAAATTATTCAATCATTGTCAATGATTGGATAGACCCGGAGTCTATATATCAACCCCATTATCAAAATTTTCAACCTAGGTCTATCCAATCATTGGGATCCCACTAAAAACACCTTCCCCAAGCATAGACCCGAGATCTATCTTTGCACCATTGTGCATGCTCTAATGATTCAGTAGCGCTAGAAAAAACAAAAGAATCAGGAAATGATATAGTACAACAAATTCTATGATATAATAGTAATTCTTTGTTGACGATAAGAAATCGAGTACACTATTTATATGTAACATAAGGCTCTCTGCAGCGGCAAGCTTGGCGAGCTCGCTTGCTTGCCTTTTTGGTGGGCCCAGCGCACGCGCACAAATTGAAGTGCAGTGGCGAGCTCGTCAAAATTGTTGTGAGCTCGCCATTTTTTCTTAAATTTTAGAAAGATGAAATTAAAAAAAAAAATCATTTCATCCATACTAAAAATATTACACTAAACTACATTACAATAAAATTAAAAAACTGCATTAAGCATAAAAAAAACTACTTATCATCATCGGGCCACCCATATTTCCTTTTAAGGTCCTTGACCCATCGATCGTGGAACTCCTTTTGGGCCGGTGCCATGCCGACGGTGTTTCTCGTGATGATATGATAGTCTTGTTGCCTCGTAAATTCTTCCATTTGCTGCGACATTCTCGTGGCTGCTTCTTGTATACTTCCCGATGTTGAACAGTTTCCCGAGCTCGATCCAGCCTTCACCTTCCCTCTTGCCGCCACCTTTGCCTTGTCTCTACCCATAGGACGTTCAATCCGACTAGAGTGTTCCGACCCAAATTCACTGCCGGAAAGTATAGTGGAGGACCGCAATGTGCTCCTGCTCGGATTGCTCCCTACCATCGAATCATGTGCCGAAGTGGTGTAGCTCCCATCTTCGCCCGTCTTCATTCTCTTTGCTGCCGTTTCGATATGGTATTTTGCAGAGTAGACCATGGCAGACTTTGGCATATCTTTGATTGTCTGCCACGTCGGCAAGTGCTTAAAAGCAGCTTTCTTCGCTTCTTACCATGCATTGAGAGCGTAGGACAAAATGTCCTCATTGCTCTCACCACTTCGACTTGCCATCTCGCACTCCTTGTAAACTTGTTAGAATTCCAATAAGACCGTCTTCACTCGATCCCAATGGTTGCGGAGCTTTGACGTATTCCTCTTCGATGAGTTTTTGGGATGGAGCTCGCGGTAACGGGGCAAAATGCGGCGCCAATACGAATCTATTCGTTGGCTGTTGGCGACAATGGGGACTTGGGAGATGTCAATCCAACACCGAGCCAAGACCTCAGTCTCGGCCTCGGTGTATCCCACTGGCCCGTCCTCGCCTTCGGAAGACGAATCCACCAACTCCGCCGTACCCGCCCTACTGCCTCCACGACGGCCACCACAGCGACAACTGCCGGAGGTCGCCGCCTTCTTCTCCGTCTTCTTTGTCAGCGACGTGACTTGGACCTCGTCGCTGTCGCCGTCCAAATTCGCGGCCGAGTTGAAATCTTCGGGTGATGGCGCGGGGTGCGTGGGGTAGCCGGTGCTCGAGGGGACGGCATTGGCGGCATTGACGGCTCCGAAGCCTTGAAACGGTACAAATGCACCCGCCGAAAATGAGAAACGTAGGCTCCTTTGCTTGGAAAACTGTGGGACGAATGCTTGAGACGACGAGAATAAATCTCGTTGGGGTATTTGAGAATAAAAATTTTGTTGAGGGGATGGACAGGATGGGTTGGGGCTATTTGCATCGATATCGTCGGCGAATGGCCAGTTGGTGTTGGATCCATTTTTTTTTTTATGAAAAATATGATCGCCGGAGGGCTTGGCCGGAGTAGGTGACCGCCGGTTTTGGGAGCATACTTGAGAGAGAAGAGTGTGGAATAGAGAGAATAGAGAGTGTAGCGTGATTTGTGGGTGGGGAGGGAAAATATATATAGTGATAAATTGAAATAAAATATTGAAAGGTGACCGTTGGTGATCGCAACGGCTATGCCGGTGACCAACCAGCGGCCACCATGTGGCATCGAGCATGGGAGAGCTTGAGCTCGCGCTATCGAGCTTGAGCTCGCGAGCTTGACGTTCGGCAGTGGAGTGCGAGCGCGGCCGCGCCGCTGCCCACAACCTAAGTAATTTTCATATTTTGTGTAATTCCCCACAAACCAAGCAAAACACAAATACGTATGAGATAAAAATTACTCGACTTGAACAACTTTGTAAGATGCGAACTCACAACAAAAAACATCTTCTTTCTTTTTTTGATAAAAATGCGATTGGTCATATTTTGTATAGAATCAAACCCGACTATCTATTAATTCTACCATTACAAAGTCCAAAAGTTTTCCATTCAACAAATAACCGCATTGGTATAATGGCTGCAAAAATTATCGTAATGTGTAGGATTAATTCATTTCTAATTCTCCTGAAATAGTGTATTGCAAGTTCTCCTCAAATAATGTACCATCAACAGACAACAAATAAATATAGGTTTTTTTTTTTTTTTTTAAATCACAATGTATATATATGTATACATGATTCGAACTTTAACTCTAATTGAAGGAGCATTATCTTACCATTTAGCTGCACTTTTGAGTCCATCTATTACATTGAATCTATCTATTTTCTATTTGGCACAAAAATTAAAAGTTCGAAAAAAAAAGTGGGTCTCACAATTTTTGAAATATTTTGAAAGCTTAATTTTTAATTTATTTGGATGTAGACATATCAAATTGAACATTTAATTAAAAAAATATAGACAAATTCAATGAAATAGATGTAAATAGAAGAACAAGAAAACTACCAAAACATTAGTTTGCTTTACAGTTTGCAGAGCTTTCAACAAATGAACATATTTGTTTGTAGCGGCTGCTAATTTATTACATGAAGACATGCTGGTCCCACACTGCCACAATATTATGAATGATGGGCCACCATTGTTAAACTGAAGATAAGATCGTCAAAGATTTAAGATCAATATAAAAATTTGGGTGCAACTGTTCCACCGTAGAATATTCGTTCATTTGACCCGTCCCGACCCGTTCCGACCCATTTGATCCAAGTTTGATCCGGTCAAATCTCCCTTTGACCAGTTTTTTTTTCAGTTCTTTTTTCCAATTTTTTTTTATTGTTTGCCGCTTCTTCTATGGTCAAGATTCGAGCGAGGGGAGCCAAAAGCCTCGGAACGAGTCGAAAAAGTCCAAATTGTTGTCCACCGATTATCCTTATTTTAATAATCGGAGCGAAGGTGGAGCCTGGGAAAATAATCTGGAAATTTAAAAAAAAAAAAAAAAAAAATTGGGGCGCGTGAGGCCCACGCGCGGCGCATGGATCTCACGCGTCGGTCAATTGGGCGCGTGGGATGGGGTGGGTCGGGTATTGGGCTTGTTGCACGGTGCAAAAGTCTCTACCGGAGTGCTTCTCTAATATCAAGTATTTAATTTAATTAGTCTGCTTGTAATAAAAACATACTGTTCTTGTATTTTATATAATTATTATTTGATTTTAGAATCATATGAAATTAAACAATAGATAAAATTATATGATAAATAAAAAAATATTTTATATGGTAAATATTAAAATAATTTTTTTTGACAAGAAGTCAAATTTTGATAATGATATGTATCAATTTAGGCAATGAAAATGTGTCATGTCACACCTATACCATTTTTTCCTGCAACCATAAATACGGGTTTTTCAAGATAGTTAAAGAGCACTTCAAATCATAATTGAAGGCTATAAATATAATACTAAAGTATATACTACCTTCCCCGTCCTAGAATAGTAAGTTTAGGTGCAAACGGTACGAGTTTTAATAAGTAAATAAATAAAAATACTTATGAGTGGAAAAATGGATTAAAAAAATTGTAATTATCAAGTTAGGAGAGAAATTGGCTCACTTCTATGAGTGAAGAAATGTAAAAAGTATGTATGTTCTAAAATAAATATTCTTACTATTGAAGGAAAGCATGAAAAGGAAAAATAATCTTACTATTTCAGGATGGAGAAAATATGATTTAATATTAGGACGAGTTTGAAAAATGACATGACCTTCAAAATATTTGTGATTTATTCTAATATTGTCACGAAATTTTAAATATAGTACTAATCATTTTAAAAATATAAATTTGACTCGACTCAAGACATTTGTGGTGCAATTACCAAGTTAAAATACGAGCTTTTAAGAGCATTCACAACGACGCACATCAAATCATGGGCGTCGAGCCCGTTGGCACAAGAAAACTCCCGCATTGGTGCAAACGATGGCGGCGCTGACTCTGCTCCCTCTTTCTAATATTAATCTCATCGTTTTTTACCCAATACTACGATGCCACCTCATCACCCTCCCCCTCCGCCTACTCCTTTCGCTACCGCTCCAAAATGGCGTAAACAGGACATTCTGCTCCCCCAGCGGATTGGCAGCAGCGGTGAGCGCCAATGACTTTAAGCGCCATTGCGGATGCACTTACTATTTCTACATCTAATTCTATCTAGTTGAAAACATGCTTACAAGTTTCAAGTATAGTTTGAATAATTGTCACTTGCACAAAAGGTTCTTGGATACATATATGCGCCATCCGAAGCAATTCCCATTAATTTATTTCACAGTGTTATGTTTAAAAGTAACTTCATTTCTCCTTTCTTCGTTCCATAAGGTTGTGAGTAGCGGCGATCGCCACAATCGCGCTCGCTCACATGACAAGTCAGAGTGAGGTCTTGTGCTCGTAAGGCTTGCAACGACGAGCTCGCTATTATTTATTTTTTTCTTCTATTTTATTTTTATTTTTACTTTTTTATTTTATTTTTGCATAATAAATACTAAATTATATTAAATTGCATAAATAATAATAAATTAAAAGAAACATAATTAAAAAAAATCCTAATACAATGACATAATTAAAAAAAAAAAAACCTATGCAATACAATGACATAATTAAAATAAATAAAAAAAACTTAAGAACTGAAAAAATTAGGCACATCCTTCACGAGATTCTAAACCGTCAAATGCTTGAACGCCTCGCCGTGCATGGCTGCCCATTCATTGAGCGTCGAGTTCACCAACATATCCTCAGTGACGCCGGCCGGAGCTTGATTCCGGGTAGTCCAGTACATCACATGGAATAACCTGCAATTGGCCTTGACTCGGGACCAGTGGTGACGCAACTGCGTCGAGTTGCGCTCCGCCGAGTACTGTGGGCGATTCGCATTATAGCGAGTCGCCACTCTCGTCCAAACGGTTGTGTTGCCGCCGCCGCCATTTTGGACGTATAACCACGCCCGCGTCAACTCCAATATTTCGTCATCGGTCTATGGATGAGGAGCCATCGTCGGGAAGATCGCCGGGGATTGCCGATTGAGAGAGAGGGAGAAGGAGAGATGTGATGTTTGAGGGAGGGGAAGAGGGTATTTATAAGGGTAATAAAATGGAGGATTAAAAAAAAAAAAATTGCCAAAGATCGTCTGGCTATCGTTGTGCGATCACCACGTGTCCGCAAAGACTGCCAGTGCGCGCGACGAGCGGCAATCGTTAAAGTGAGCGCCACGCTCGGCAGTGGTTCGCTGGGGGTGCGAGCGTGCTCGCACAGGCGCCGCTGCAGTAATTCTAATGCTTGCTTAGAGAATTAGTTAATAAATTTAATTATTTGTGATAAAAAGACAACGTAGGACTAAATCTAATAAAACTTGTCCCAAAATACATTAGACTGATTAAGACCCATCAATGACAGAGTCAAGCCGTAAGTACAACGATATGTTTAAGATGTATTCTAAGAAACTTTTATGGCATGTATTCACATTATTAATTAATGGATTCAAGTATAACAAATTTTTTTTTTGGAGCAGAAGTATAACATTGTATGATGAATTTAGATATGAAGATCGTTACTAGTCGGATCATATTAGAGTTCCAATAAAGGATCAGGGGAATGCAGGCGTGTCCCAATGACCCAACCCCCAAGAATGGAGCGGGCTAAAACCTAGGTCAGACTTCTTCATATGGGCTTGTTCGGGCTCACTACAGAACTTGAAAACAAGCCTATATTGAGCTCATTTCATGAAGGAGGCCTAACCGAGGCTAAACCAAGTCTAGGTTCGGGCTGTTTAATCCACTTGACAACGCTATGCTAGATTTTCTAATACTCTCTCCGTCCATGAAATGATTGTCACATTGTGGATGACACGGATTTTAAGAAAATGATAGGTAGTAGTGAATTATAGTGAGTATTGTTGTGAGTGGAGTAAGGGTCCCACAATAAATGTGAGTGGAGTAGCAAAAGTGGCAATCATTTCGTGAACAAACTTAAGTAGCAAAAGTGACAACCATTTCGTGGACGGAGGGAGTAGAAGATTTCTCTATATATAGAAATTAAATAGGCCAAATTGCATAAATATTACTGACTTTATACCAATATCGCATTTTAAAATTGACTTTTTCAATTTAGTCACCTTTTGAATTTGTCTCAATTAAAATCCTCCGGCCAATTTCCTCTAATTAGAGTTGAACTTGACCGGAAACGCATAGTTTAATTATTGAGTTGATTCTAGTATTTGATTTGCATAGGTCCATTTTATGAATACGAAAGTTAGTGAATGGATTTCTTTGTGAAATTGATTAAGAGAGTTAATCGATAGTGTGTTGCATATCACTTGTTTGTTAATATTCCGAAGAGAAGAACCAAGATCCTAGACAGTTTTATAATTTGATTTCTCTTGTATTGATCTATACATTTATGTTATTGTTTGTTCTAAACTTGATTCAAGTTTGTTTACTCAAAAATCATTATCAAAACGTTGGTTAGAATGTTTAGGATTTTATTTTCATTTCCTATTTAGCATGAATTTGATTGCCATGTTAAGTCTTCCTTGAGAATACGACTTGGGACAACTTACTGCACTACAATCGACCTCGTTCTCTTACGAGCCACTATTAGGTGCAATTTTAGTTGGAACAAAATTTTGGCGCTGTTGCCAGGGAAGGCTTTAGGCATTTGTTTTCGTGCTTATGTTTGTGTGATTTCGTGTTGTAATATTTTGTTGTTTGTTTGCTTATTGTTTTAAATTTTGTTTACTTCTTCCACAAGTGCGTTTGATCGTTTTCTTATCTGTGTGTTTGTGTATGCTAGGCCGACGAAGTCTTAAAAGGAAATAGGCCCAAGTATACGACAACATTCATCGACCAAAGGCAATTATTTTGCCAAACCTGGAGGAGAATAGGGAGTTTAGTTCTAGTAATATGAGTCAACAACTTCTCAAGAAGAAGGGGACGAGTCTAGTTCTAGAGAGGAGTGTCAACAAGAAGAAATGGCAGCACCACGACCGGTTACGCAGGCTCAACAGGCTCAGCGAGCAGCGCCTCCGCCTCAGTTGAATATGCGAGACAATGCCCGACCAGTAATTGGGGAAACAACTTCGTGTATAGTCCTTGGAGAAGCAATTTGGAACTATGAATTGAAGAATATTCATTTCAACCAGTTTCCTTCATTTTATGGGATGCCGACTGAAGATGCATTGAACTTCATTAGAGAGTTCTATTCGGTTGTTCATACTTTTCCACTACAAGGTTTGAATGAAGATCAGCTGGAGATGAGGTGTTTTCCTTACACCTTGAAAGATAAAGCCAAGGCGTGACTAATGTCTCTTCAACCGAATTCTCTTCAGAATTAGAATGAAGTGTATGAGAAGTTCATGGGCAAGTACTACTCGAATCAGAAAACTCAAGACTTGAGAGCTCATATTGTTACATTCACTCAAGGACAGTGAGAACCGTTTCACGAGGCTTAGGATTGGTTTAAGAGTTTTCAGCAACATTGCCCACATCATCGTCTTCCTTTGGCATTGTTGAATCAGTTTTTCTACGATGACTTATCGCAGAATTTCCAATATATGGTAGATAATGTTGCTGGAGGAGATGTTGGGAATCAAACGACTGAGAGGATCACAGAGATTTTTGAGAGTTTGGCCACAAATTCTTAACAGAAAAGTGCAAGGGGAAAGAAAGTTTCAGCAAGTGAGGCAACTCCGAACTATAATGTGACTAAGCAGTTGACGAAGTTAACGAGACAAGTGCAGTTGTTGAGAACTTCTGATGGACCATCTCATCAAGTTATGAATGTCGAGACTTGTGGGATTTGTGGCGAATATGGGCATGGAGCTAATGTTTGTCAAAGACTTAGCGAGCCTATTATGGAGGAAGAAGCACAAGTGAACGCTCTGCAAGGATTTCAGCCAAGGCCAAAGTATGATCCTTTCTCTCAAACATACAATCCGGGGTGGAGAGATCATCCAAATTTCTCTTGAAGGCAGAATAATCCATAAGGTCCGAGCCAAGTACTTCCATATCAACCACCACAGCAGCGGATGCAAGTTTCACCTAGGCCACAGGAATATCCGAGTCAATCAACTCAACCTAGGAGACCATCGTTGGAAGAGACACTAAATGCTTTTATCCAATCAAGCAACCAACGACATGAGTTTGTGGAAGCTTCAGTGAAGCGTATTGAAACTCAAGTTGGTCAACTATCAAGTACGGTTGGAGAGTTGGTGCAACAGAATAATAGGGACAAGTTGCCAAGCCAACCTAAGCAAGCTCATGCTGTCACTATTCTCCGAAGTGGCAAGGTGGTTGATAACAAGGTAGAAATGCCAGTTGAAATAGAAGAATGTCCAAGTGAAGAGGTCGAAGCTAGGAGTTCGGCAAATGAGAAAGCTAAAGGGGTGTTCGTAGGGAAAAATTCAGCACTTCATAAAGCTGAAAATCCTTATAACCCTCCTATTCCATTTCCGAGTAGGATACGGAATGAGAAGTAAGATCACCAGTTCCAAGAGTTCTATAAGCTTTTGTCAAAGGTAAAAATGTGAATCTTCCTTTGCTTGATATCATTCTGAGTGTACCAGCATATGTGAAGTTTTTCAAGGAGTTGACATCTAAGAAGAGGAAGTTCGTGGAGGATGAAAAGATTGTAGTCTCTGAAGTGGTAAGTGCAATTCTGCAGCACCAACTTCCTCCAAAACTATGTGACCCAGGTAGCTTTAACATTAAAATTGCTTAAGGTAATGGTAAGGAAGCTTCTAGTATGCTAAACTTAGGTGCTAGAATTAATTTGATGCCTTATTCTATCTTTAAGCAATTAGAGTTAGGAGATTTGAAGCCTACTAGGATGTGTTTGCAATTAGCTGATAGATCTTTCGTTATCTTAAGGGAATAATCGAAGATATATTAGTAAAATTAGGTGGATTGATAATTTCTGTTGACTTTGTTGTTTTGGATGTTGGGGATGTAATAGAAATGGGGAAAAAGCATACTCTCTTGTTGGGTAGGCCTTTTATGGCAACAACTAACACTTTGATTGATATAAAAAAATGAGAGTCTTAAAATGTCGGTGTTAGGAGAAACAGTTTCTTTCTCTGTTCATGATAGTAGTGTAATTCCGTCTTCTGAACTTGTTGAGAATTGCTCCTATATAGATACTATTGATGTCTTGGCCGAGATGGTTATTTTGCAGGAAAACAGGTTAGACGAGTTGCTTGAAGATATGGAGGAAGTTGTTGAAGAGAACGACTTGTGTATCAATGAGGTTGATATTTTGGATAGCATTGGAGTGATGGAACTACTCAAAATTGAGGGGGAAGAAGAGAAGTCAGTTCTCAAGTTGGAGTTGAAGGACTAACCAAAGTATCTTAAGTATGTTTTTTCTTGGAAGAAGGGGAGCTGAAACCGGTGATAATCTACGCCGAATTGTCAAAAGAAGAGGATGAAGCTTTGGTAAAAGTATTAAGAAAGAATAAGCAGGCTATTGGGTGGAGCTTATTAGATATTAAGAGAATTAGCTCTTCAACTTGTATGCATCGGATCATTCTTGAAGATAATGCAAAGCCGGTTCGAGAAGGGCAAAGGAGGTTGAATCCAATTTTGATGAAAGTGGTTAAAAAGGAGATCTTGAAGCTCCTTAAAGAAGGAATCATCTACCCAGTGACTGAGAGTGAATGGGTGGGTCCGGTTCATGTGGTACCAAAGAAGGGTGAAATCACCGTTGTTACAAATGACAAAGAGGAGATGGTACCAACTCGAGTGACAACCGGGTGGAGAATGTGTATCGATTACAGAACGTTGAATGTTGCAACTAGGAAAGATCATTTCCCACTACCATTCATTGATCAAATGTTGGATAAGTCAGCAGGGCATAAGTTTTATTGCTTTTTGGATGGGTTGTCTGGGTATTACCAAATCGCCATTGATCCGGAAGATCAGATCAAAACAACATTCACTTGCCCTTTTGGAACATATGCGTGTAGAAAGATGTTGTTCGGGTTGTGCAATGCACCTGGGACGTTTCAGTGATGCATGTTTTCCATCTTCTCCGACATGATTGGAAAATTCATTGAGGTATTTATGGATGAGTTCTCTGTTTTTGGTTCTTCATTTGATGATTGTTTGCATAAATTAGATCTTGTTCTTGAAAGATGCATTGAAAGTAATCTTACCTTGAGTTGGGAGAAAAGTCATTTTATGGTAACTAGTGGGATTGTTCTAGGGCATGTTGTTTCTAGTAAGGGAATTGAAGTAGATAAGGCTAAGGTAGATGTCATTGAACGATTACCTCCGTCTGTGAATGTTAAGGGAATTAGGAATTTTTGAGGGCATGCTGGCTTTTATCGTAAATTTATTAAAGAATTTTCCAAGATAAGTCAACCTTTGTGTCATTTGCTTGCTCAGGTGTGTCTTTTGTGTTCGATGATGCATGTTTGAAAGCTTTTAATACCTTGAAAGAAAAGTTGATATCTGCACCCATTGTTGTTGCTCCTAATTGGTCACTACCTTTCGAAATTATGTGTGATGCATCGAACTCTGCTATAGGAGCTGTTTTAGGGCAGCATGTTGATAAGATGTTGCGTGTGATTTATTATGCTAGCTTGACTTTGAATGTTGCTTAAGTAAATTACACAACCACCGAAAAAGAGTTGTTTGTTGTCGTGTTTTCATTAGATAAGTTCAGATCTTACATCATTGGGTCTAAGATTATTGTACATAGTGATCATGCAGCTCTTAGGCGTTTATTAACTAAGTCTCAAGCAAAGCCTAGATTGATTTGGTGGATTCTTTTATTGCAAGAGTTTGATGTCGAAATCAAAGATAGGAAGGGTAGTGAGAACGTAGTTGCAGATCATTTATCTCGTTTGCCTAGCATTGATGATAGTATGATAGTACAAGAGCATGATAGTATAGTTGACTCATTTCCTTATGAGCATGTATTGCAAGTCGCTATTGTACCTTGGTATGCAAATATTGTTAATTATCTTGCTAGTGGATATTTACGTCCTAACCTCTCTTCTCAAGAAAAGAAGAGATTTTTCTCGTCTTGCAGGAATTACTATTGGGATGTTCCATATCTCTTTAGATTGGGGAAGGAAGAGGTGATTAGGAGATGTATTCCGGAGGAGCAGCAGCGAGATATGATGGTGTGGTGCCATGAGTTTCATTGTAGAGGACATTTTGGAGGTCAAAAGACCGCTTTCAAGGTACTTCAATCTAGTTTTTATTGGTCGTTGATCTTTAAAGATGCTCATAATTTTTGTCCTACGTGTGATAAATGCCAAAGAGTAGGGAACATTAGTAAAAGGAATGAAATGCCATTGAACAATAATCTTGTTGTTGAGATCTTTGATGTTTGGGGCATTGATTTTATGGGACCCTTCCCTAAATCTGCGAGATTTGAGTATATTTTGGTTGCAGTTGATTATGTGTCCAAGTGGGTTGAAGCTATCCCCACGAGGACAAATGATGCTGTTGGGAAATTTATTAGTATGAGTTTTGATGAATTCCAAAACCAACTGACCCCAACCGAGTAGATGTTGCCAGTTCCTATTGTTAGCTGTTAGGCTCGCTGTTTGAGCAATGTTAAGATTTTATCTTTACAGATCTCCAGCTGAAGACGGCAACAGAGCAACACTCGGATACAACCCCGGATGAAAGATCGGATGATGAACATCAGTTACAAGACTGCCTGATGAGAGAGCTATGCTTTTTAACTGCTGAAAGTTCAAGCCAACTGTTCAGTTGGAACATCAGCTATAGAATGCCATCCGATAAAGAGAAAGTTTCAAGAAGGGAGAAGTTATAAAGAAGTCTCAGCATGAAGTTCAAAGTCAGCTGAGAGTTCAACGGTTCAGACAGAACATCAGCTGAAGACCACTCAGATAAAGATCAAGACTTTCAACCGACTAATCGAGGTTGACTGTCAGAAAGGTTTGAATTTGAACTTCAAAAGGAAGTCACATGAGGGTTTGACCGTTCAGTCATTACCCCATTTGGCCCAACACAAGACTGTCTCAGATGGAAAGCAGAAGAACTCAGATGCCATATCGGGAAAGTCTGCAGAGATGAGAGACAAGCCATCGCTTTCAACGATCAGAGATCAACAGCTCCTCCAACGGCTAGTTGATTCTCTCCGCCTATAAATAGAGGCTTCCATTCATTGAAGAAAAGTGGAAGACACAAGAGAAGACACACGAGACGAGACAGAGCGAAAGAAAGAACTATATTCCTTACTCGAGCTGAATTAGATTTAGTCTCTAAGAACATCACTTGTTGAGAGTTCTAGAGCATTAGATTGTGTCTGAGTGTCTTTAGATCGAACCTTGAGAACATCACTTTGTGAGAGTTCGTAGAGTGTTAGACCCAGCTCACTTCTTGTTCGAGCTGTTAGTTGGAACCTTATCTTTTATACCTGAAAAAGTTTTAGGACCCTACTCTTTCCGTAACTGAGTAGATAGGTTGATTAGTACCCGTAAACTAATCTGTAAGGTTGATAAGTACCCGCAAACTTATCCTTAACGGTTGCACAGCCCGCGTAAGCTGTATGGTTTGTCCAGAAGAACTTGGACAGAGTTGTGTGGACTCACAACTCCCCGTGGACGTAGGAGTGTTATCTCCGAACCACGTTAAATCTCTGTGTGCTTGTATTTTTCTTTATTCAGTTATTTCTTGCATTTTCATCTGACCAACTAACCAGCATACAATCCTCATCTGCATATTCTCAACTGTTTTGGTTATTGACCAACCGTGCAAAAAAGCGTGAGTTAGTTTTAAACGAGTTATTTTCCACCACATTCCGCACAACACTTCACTTCCAACTGAGTGTTTCTTCCTCAGTTGTGAGTCCAGCTGAGTCTTTCTACTCAGTTGTGATTCCAGCCGAGTCTTCTTACTCGGTTGTGATATTTTTAGGGGGTTGATTTTTAAAAGCTTTTTTCTGGTGTATTCCCCCCCCCCCCCCCATACACCAGAACTCATTTCGGGACCATCAGATGCTTATGTTGTTAACAAATTTGTGCAGGAGATTATTCTTTGCAGGTTTGGATTTCCTCGGGCAATTATAAGTGATGGGGGAACACATTTTTTGCAACAAACTTTTTGAGAAGCTAATGACGAAAAATGGCATCACACATAAGGTGGCAACTCCGTACCACCCTCAGACTTCTGGCCAAGTAGAAACGAGCAACAAACAAATAAAGGGAATCTTGAAAAAAACGGTGAAGCCGTCAAGGAAAGATTGGTCTAATAAGTTGAATGATGCTTTGTGGGCTTATCGAACGGTTTTCAAGAGTATGTTAGGGATGAGTCCATACCGATTAGTTTATGGCAAAGCATGTCACTTACCTGTGGAGATTGAGCATAAAGCCTATTGGGCGATTAAGTCAATTAATTATGACTTGGTTAGTGCTGGAAAGAAAAGAGCTTTGCAACTTTCGAAACTTGATGAACTCCAAAATGAAGCTTATGAGAATGCAAGGATTTATAAGGATAAGATGAAGAAGCTTCATGACAAGCGTCTTGTGAGAAAAGAGTTGAAGCAATGAATGAAAGTTCTACTTTTTAACTCACGATTGAGGCTTTTTCCTGGAAAGCTCAAATCGAGATGGAGTGGACCATTCGTGATAGAAAAAGTGTATTCGTATGGTACAGTGAAGTTGTTTAATCCGTGGACAAAAGAATCTTTCCAAGTTAACGGGCAAAGAGTGAAACCATATGCTGAGGGGGCACCAAGAGTGGAAAGAGTTGAGTCAATTTTGCTTGACGAAGCCAAGTATGAATGAATAAAGTTTTGTTGAGCTCGGGACAATAAGAGGAGCGCTACGTGGGAGGCAACCCACAATTTTTTCTCTAATTTGTTTTTTTTTTCTTTGTTTTTGTGTAGCTTTTTATTTTATAGGATTTTAGTTGGACATGGAGCGGCGAGAAGCAATCTGGAGAAGGTTAGTCTATAGCCATGGCTAAGGTTTGAATTTTTGAGCTGTGACGAGATTTGAAGAAGCTCATGTAGCCAAGGCTAAGAAATAGCCTCGGCTAGAGAAATTGTCTAGAGAGTACAAGCAACCATGGTTAGATCATAGCCAAGGCTATCTAGTGTAATATCCAGTTTAGAGTTTGAGTATGAAATCAGAAGTAGCCACGGCTATCTGGTAGCCGCGGCTAACCTATTGGAACAGTGAGCACAGACAGTCGGGGCTAGCATGTAGCCAGGGCTGGATTTATAAAAAAAAAAAAAAGACGGGATTGAGCCTTAATTTCATACCTAGTGGGATTCACTTTCATATTGGGAATTCTTTTTGTGCAACCGCCGCTCTTTTCTCTCCCGTTACCGTGTCTCCATTTATTCCTCCACTCCACATCAAAATACTCAGTCTCCGCCGCTCCGTCTACAAGAAGTTGGGCTCGCCTCTCTAAAGTTTTCGGCAAGGTTTCGACCCAAATTTCTGATTTCGACTGCTGTAAATGCGGCTGGACAGTAGCCGCCTTCTGCAACTCTCCGACGTCTTCTTCTCGATTTCCTCCGGCGAACTTATCAACTAAATTGCCACTATATTTAAGCATAATTCTTCGATATAGCAGAACTGTACCGTCATCTCCATTGTTTCCATTCTCTCAGATTTTACATCATGGACCGCAGCAAAAAACGGGCAAGGTCGGAACTTGTTGTTCGAGAAGAAGATCCCATAGAAGAAGAGGATAATGCCCTGAAGGATATTTCAGATATGTACTCTGCACCATTTCCGATATACGATGCTGTAGAAGGTACATGTTATCGAAAATTGAATGAAATTTCAATTTCTGTACCTCGTTACTTTGATTGGAAATTGTTGGATAGCTTGGGCATGACTGATAAAGTGAATGAATATATGAAAACTTTGGGATTGGATAAGTATGCTAAGATGAAGTTCAATGGTTATGATCCTCTTTGCTTGGAATTTTTCTCTACGTTCGAATTTGGAGATCAGAAGCAATGTATCATGTGTCGAATGTTAGGGCAAAAATTCACAGTTTCTTTAAGTAAGATGAGAGAGGTGTTTGGTTTTCCGGTGAAGGGTATTCCAAAGCCTAAAGATTACACTACTGAAAAAGCGTGGGAAGAGTTAACTGGATATTCTAATCGGTCCAATTCTGGAAAATCGAGTGGCTTTATTAAGGATCCTGCTTTAGCCATTTTGCATAGGTTTGTGGCTTATAGTGTTTTAGGTAAAGAGCTAGGAAATAAGGTTAACTCCACAGAGGTCTATTTGCTTTGGTGTGCTAAAAAGGGTAAAAAGATGTGTCCTACGAACCTAATTTGGGGTCGGATGGATGAAATCAAACGAGTTAAGAAGTACCATGCCTCTTTTTATCAGATTATAACGGGTCTAGCCGTTCATTTTGGGCTCATCACTCCTAGCGGAGCATTACCTGCTGGTCAGAGTGTCATTTTCTCTAAGTCCATTGATGCAAAGGAGTTGAAGGGCACATCTTTAATTCTTAATCAAGATACATTTGTGCCTTATGCTAAACGGCCTTGTGTTAAGGACTATGTGACTTCCCAAATTGCAGCAGAGCATGGCAGACGGACTAGTACTTCTTGTGAGAACCACGTTGAGGATCACGATGATTTCCGGGATGAGCATGACTCTGACCCCGTTTCTGAAGATGAAACTGAACTAGCATCTGCTCTACAAGTAATGTCTTCCGAGCAGTTTCAGATGTTTAGAGATGATTTGCAGTACTTTTGTGCTTATTATGACTCCACCTTCGGAGCATTTCAAGAGCTGATGAACTTTAAATTTGCAGCATTACGCGATGAGGTGCATCAACGTCTGTCTTCAATTGACACACAATGGGAAGCTTGGATAAATTCGCACACACCATCCCCACCTTCGAACCAGCCGGATCAGTAGTGATTTCTCACTATTGTTGAGTATGTATATATATTTTTTCTCGTGTTATTATGTGTGTTATTTTAATTTTTATTTGAGTATCGTAGTGTTTGTGTTTTGGGTATGTTCCTATCGCTTTCTCGTAGGCTTTTGATATCCTTTTGTTAAAGTCGCTCCACCAATTGTCGGATTTTTATTTATACGCTTATGGAAGTTTCTTTCTTTTCCCCTCTATTTATGTGATGCAATGAGGACATTGCTTGTTTTAAGTGTGGGGGGAGGATTAGAGAATTTTCTTGGTGGATTGATTGATTGATTGATTTGGTGATTGTGTGAGTTTTTGTGTTTTATTTTTGTGTGTTTTGTGCATGTTTGTATTGTTTTGAGTCTAGTATTTTGCTTGTTCTTAGTTATCATTGTTTATGTGGTAGGAGTAGGATGAATTTGCTCTTTGTCAAGATATACGTTGTGTTTTGATTCATAATACTTCACAGTTGATCGATGTCCAATGAGGGTTCGGGTGATTGGTAACTTTTGTTGTGGGGTATGTCTCTGTGAATTTGATTGAGATGATGAATGTGGCCTTGTTGTTGAGTGTATGCTTCGTTAGTTTCCTAGAAGTTTGTCTCATTCGTTATAAAAAGTGTTGAGTAGTGTGGATTATGCTCCTCTTGATTCGTTGCCTCTTAAAGACATTATTAATGAGCATGGGAAACCACGCGAGGAAGCTTTGAAGAATATTCAAAGATTAGACCTCGTAAACACATCCTGATCTACTCGACCTAAAAAAAAGTTAATTAAGGTTATGAATAAATTGGATTGTGAGATTCTACTCCTCTCATTTGTTGTATTATAAAAAATCTTTAAGTGCAAATGATGAGTATGGTAAACCACATAAGAAGACTCGGATTTTAATTCGATGGCTATACCTAATGATCTTGTCTCCGTGATCCAATCTTATATTCCTTGATTGATTTTCAAAGTTTTGTGAAATAAAGAGACTTACTAATAAAGGTGGCTAATGAAGTAGTGAGTTTTGAGTGTTGGTCACATTATTGAGAATTCACTTTGACGGGCAACTCACTTTAGTTTGATTTTTACTCGTTCCTAAATTGGCATCGCTTGATCGTGATATCTTACGGAAGATATGAAGTCGTATATTCTTGATCGAAGAGCATATTTGTCTGACTTTTTATCTTGTTTCTTTTGTTCGCTTAAGGACAAGCAAAATGCTAAGTCTGGGGGAATTGTTTAGTCATATTTTGTTATTATTTTTCATTATATTTTAGTTCGTTTTATCGTTCATGTGGTGAATATTTCTTGTCTTTTGGTTTATATTGTTTATGTTCGTGGCAAGTTGGTTGGTTAGTGTGTGTGCAGATATCATAGTCGAAAAGGGCATTTTTGGTTGTTGAAGATTAGTCGGGACGATGATTTTAAAGAGAAGTGTTAGCTAGCCAAGATTGGGAGCTAGCCGGGGCTGCATTTCAATCAGTAGGTGGAGCTAGCCAAGGCTGGGAGCTAGCCGGGGCTACATTTTCAAGCAGTAGGTGGAGCTAGCCGCAACTGGGTGCTAGCCGCGGCAGGTCGGAGCGAAAATTGCTACTTTGCTTAGTTTTTAAATTAGAATCTGGCGGTTTTTAAAACACTCTCATTCTACAGAAACTCTTATACGAAATTTTACTGTTTTTCTCTCATACTTTCCATTGGAAAATAACTCGGAAACGTGGATTTGTAAGAATTACTCGTTTCTTTTACTTAGTTGAATTTACATTGTCTATGTTTTTCATATTTCCTTGTGTGATTTATCTTTACATTATGCATTAAATTCTTATTCTAGGATTAAGAGGATTCGAAACGGAATTATTTGAATACTTGTGATTTGCAATAGCACGTTTTCTTATTCAATTGGTTTGTTAATTCTATCGAACAATTGATCACTGTTGGATTGTTTTGGTGACGAATGAGATCGAGAGGTGAATTCGTTACATGTTTGTGGTTGAATTAGAGTTAACCTTGACCGAAAAAGCATAGTTTAATTATCGAGTTGATTCTAGTATTTGATTGCATAGGTCCATTTTATAAATACAAAAGTTAGTGAATGGATTTCTTTGTGAAATTGATTAAGAGAGTTAATCGATAGTGTGTTGCATATCACTTATTTGTTAATATTCCGAGGAGAAGAACCACGATCCTAGACCGTTTTATAATTTGATTTCTCTTATATTGGTTTATGCATTTATCTTATTGTTTGTTCTAAACTTGATTCAAGTTTGTTTACTCAAAAATCATTATCAAACCTTTGGTTAGAATGTTTAGGATTTTATTTTCATTTTCTATTTAGCATGAATTTGATTGCCCTATTAAGTCTTCCTCGAGAATACGACTTGGGACAACTTACTGCACTACAATCGTCCTCGTTCTCTTGCGAGCCATTATTAGGTGCACTTTTAGTTGGAACAACATATTCTCAAAATACATACTACATCTTCATTTAAAGTGGAAGTAAATGTATAAAATAATTCAAATGCATCATAAATTACCACAAGATGGAAAAACAATCGAAATACTCGTACACGAGTGAGCTAGAATATGTGCAACTTTATTAGAACGTTGAGAGGTAACAAATTCAAATCTATTTAATAATAATAAAAATAATAATAATAATAATAATAATAATAATAATATGAAATTTTCGTGTCTTGTGATACCTTGAAATACGGTAAAATCCTTCCAAGGCATCAAATACCATAATACTTAGAAATTTGAATTGAACCATACTAATTAAAGTAATATATAAGCTAACTATGAATACGAATATGTTTAATATTGCTCATTCGGCTCACAACATTCATTCAAATATCTAAGAATTAATTTGGAGATTTTGTCTTGTTAATATTTAGTATTTGATCTCGTAGAGATTTTGTTTTCATGTTGTAGATAATATTGAATATAATAATAAATATGATAAATAAAAAAATTTAATTCAAAAATTTTGAGAATTTAAATAAATAAGAATGGAAGAATATGAAGGGAGTCATATAGAATTTATTTTACAAAGAGTAGTTTTCGTTTATATAAGATGCTCGGGAACTGTCATCGTTATAGACAATAATAATGAGTTTTCTTATTTTTAATGAGTTTGTTGGTTAATGATTAAAAAGGTTCGTTTTTAAGATAAAGGAACGCCTGTGTTGGTTAATCGACTAAAAGAAAAAAAATAGAAATAAGAAATATTATCCGATTCGAAAGAAACAAAAGTTGTTACTTGATGAAAATAAACAGAGGAATAAACAAATCAACGACATGATCACCACTATTATATACATCTACATAGTATTATAGTATAAGTTTAAAACCACCCAAAAAATGCATAATTCCACTAGCCACCACAAAAGTTTCAGAAAATCCTAAACCACCCCAGACTTTTTGGCGTCAGGTGCGCGGTTGATAGTTGATCCATCCACCAGCTAAACTTGATCATATTGAGTATTCACCAATCCAAAATTCAAATTACCATGAGACTAGAGTAAGGCGATAACGGCGGCACCTCAAATATCCCTTTCCCCTCTGCCCCATCCCAAACGGCCATCCAACTAGACGGCGTTAGTGGCACTGCCGCCGTCAACTCACTCTCCGTTTTCACTTCTTCTCTCTTAACCTCTTTTCTCTCTCTCTCCTCACACTCGCCGTCCCTCTGCCTCTTCGCCGGCCGCGCAGCGTCCTGACTGAAATTCCCGATCTCAAGCGGAAAGTTGAGTATGGCTTTGCTACCCCTCAGCTTGAACGCCGCCCTGTCATAAGCTTTCGCGGCCTCCACCGCCGTGTCGAAGGTCCCGAGCCAGACGCGGGTCCCCTTCCGGTTGGGATCGCGTATCTCCGCCGCAAATTTCCCCCACGGTCGCTGCCGGACGCCTCTGTAGTGGCGGCGGTCGGCGGGATTCTCGTCGGCCGCGACTTGAAAAGCAGCAGGATTACTAACGCTCTGCTCCCACTCCACTTTTTTAATCAATTTAGGAATGGCTATGTTGAGCGCAGGCTTCCTCTCTCTCACGAGCTGCGGCTTCGTCTCGAATTCGATACAGTCGCCGGAGAAGTCAAAATTCGAGAACGAGCAAGAAGAATTGTTTGTGAGATCGGAGAGGGTAGAGCTGGTGGAACTCGAGGATCTTGAGATTTGGGATTGGGATTGGGATTGGGATTGGGATTGGGATGAGCAATAGTTTTCGGCAAAGGCAAAATCATCAAGGAGGTGTTGGCGTATGATGTCAAGAGCTGAATTTTCATGGGGAGAAGCCATTTTTCGATGAGGATAAGTAGTGGAGTATATCTTTGTTTATGTTTAGATTTGTGATTGGAATATTTTGATGTTGGAGGTGAGTGGAAAATGTGGAGTGAGAATGAGTTTATATAAGGGTGCCAAATGAATTGGACCCAAGGTGGCTTCCAGGCGAGTTCGCGAGAGGAGAGAGGAAGGAACGCATGGAATTCCAATTCCAATTCCAATTCGTACCAAACAATTAACATGTCTACTACTAGTATATCATTACTACTTTTTTATATGTATAAAAGTTATATCTTTTATTCTCAAAAATAAAAATAAAAAATTACATTACTCATTAGGTAAAGATGGAAATGAGATTAATTTTTTAACAATTTAATGTGTTTTGTAATCAGTGATAAAGGCTTCGAAATGGTGAAGTGGATTGATTTGTCGTTGTCGCAAGTGAGTCCGTGGCCATGTCGTCCACTAGCAGTAGCTCATTTCGGCGTTGCTTCCGTCCCGTGCGTGCCAACTTATTTTACTTTTCTCATTGCTACCTTTACTATAGTAGTAGTATCTTTTTATTTACTAGTACTATCTTTTTTGAAATAGTAGTAGTACAAGTTTTGACTTGCGATTTATTGCTATTCGCTTGTTGCTTTTTGCTTTGTTTTTACTTTTTTACAAATGGTTGCTATTTTGCGTTGATGTTACAAACAATATAGGATTTGTATGACATTTAAGATTGTTTTTGCACAAGAGAATATCATTAAACTTTATTTCATATGTGTATAACGTATAATATGAGCACTTTTAGTTCATTCATAGAAAAACAAATAGAGTAACCCACCAACTTGCTCGTCGGGCTAGATGTCTAGAATCCACCAAAGTATGGATGGATAGTTGGCCATTTTGGCTTTCACGTATTGTAAGCAATGATTTGAAGTGAGTAATAAAATCAATTTTTATAAAAATAAATAAAAAATGGAGATTTACCTAATGTTCACAAAGGAAGAAACAAATTCTATGTCCCACTTCATTCAATATTATCCATGGTGCTCAAAAATCCTGTTTAAGTAATGGATATTAATAATATAAATTTTTAATAAAAAATTATTAATTAAAATATGGAACTAAAAAATTGAAACATAGTTGTAAATTAATGTACATTGATCTTCTATTAATATAAAAATAAAAAAATAACCTACAAACTAGAAAAACTATAACTCCCAGTGGCGTAGCCAGGATTTCGGTTCAGGGGGGCCCAATTTTTGGATATCCAACAATATATGCCATTTTCTAAATTTTCGTGAAAAAAATCGACTTTGTATTTATGAGTCAATTTCTTCTCCATAATAAATATGAAAACTCGAGTATGAACTAGAATTATTGAAGCCATCAAGAATGAACAGACAACATTTAGGTTTTATGGTTTTGGCAAATGAAAAGTTGAAGGGTTAATGATATCTACTTTGGAAGAATTCTATGCGCATTTAGAATATACCAATAGAAGTAGAAGAAGAATAAGATTTAGCAACATTAAAGTCATGAGATTCAATCTTTCACTGGTCAACAAAACTATCCAAAACGAATAAAATCCAAAATCTAAAGTTTCAAAAAATGATAACTCATTGGGAATTTTATCGAACACATGGTGGACATAATGTACAAATTAAAGAATAAACTACGTATATATCACTATTTTTTCTCAAATATCGGGGGGTCCAGTGACCCCCTGCCCTAGCTACGCCCCTGATAACTCCTATACGTGAAATATACCACTATTACATAAAATCAACGAGCAAATAAAGTAATTTTTCTATTTGAAAACCTAAACAGATTATATATGAGATGAACCGAAGTATGTCGTATGTAAAAGTCGTTGGTAAATAAACGCCCCCTTTATTTCTTTCCATTCTCTTGTATTGAAAAATTCCTATCATGCATGTTTCAGTAATTAATCATGTAATATATGTGTAACACCTATGTCATATATAAATAATATAGAAAATTGAAATTGGAAAAAACCAGAGAACATGAGAATATAAAATGAACATTTAACTATACATAGAATAAAATACTGTTCCAATATATGCTAGTAGTATATGAAAAGGCTTGACATTTGACTAATCTTCTTCATTTTTAGACAGTTGTGCTGATCGAGGCACGAATTATTTAATACTGACTTCATTCTTGTTTAGAGTTTGTTCATGTTACGCATCTCACGCAGTCGTGGACTGGTCGACACTCATTATCGTCTTAATAATTAAAATGCATTTTATTCTAATGTATTCACCACATCCATTATACCATAAGCTGAACATTAATATTCGTGGACTTTATAATTAAGTTTATAATGTAAGAATCGATTTAATTAAACAAGACAAAACTTGCGTAATTACTCTTTAATCAATTGGTGAGTAAAGATTCATCAAACGACCGGTTAAACACTAGTAGTATTATCCAAGAGGTGATGTAGCACATTTTGTGACAATTTTTTGTACGAGGCACTTCCATGCATTAAGCAACACGGTCTATTAACTTATTATAGCTCAAAGTAGCACCAACCTAATATTCAATAGATTTAAAGTAATTAAAGCTATTCACAAATAACTCCAATCTACTTAATTCCATTCTGCAGCTAATGGTCTTCTAAAAGTGTTTTACTATAATTCCGATCCTATAAAATAGATCTAGTAGCTGGAAACTGCTTAACTAAATAGTAAGTAGCAACTTGCAATTTAAATAACGTATCTTAGCTTCCGCATTAGATTAGAATCTTCGCGAAGAAGTAGCTCATAATTCTTGAAACTTTTCGATGAAAAATATCCATGATATTTCTGTTATCTTTTACTATTATTATGATCCATGCTATACGTATCTTTTACTTTTCCTTAATTAATAGTAGTAGTTCACACTTTGGAGACGGTAAAATTACGTGGGTGTTACATTAAATATTCATGGCGGTCCACATAAATCTGACTTTTACAATGAATCAAAGTATTTATCTTTATATATTTATGGATTGGTTTTTAAATAGCATTATGATTATATCATGCAGACAATGATGGACCACTTACGCAATTATTAATGTCCACCCATTAGGTGCAACTCTTGTTACAGCATTTCACAGTAAGTTCGTTCTATTTTGGATGTTTTATTAGACGTAAAAGCGGTGCGATTTCAATCTGTTTACAAATTTCAGTGCTCGCCCCTCCCCATGTGAAAAAAAAATCACAATTGTGACTTGAGAGCTATATACGTGCATTTTAGTATTTAATATAGCAGTAAAATAGAGTATGAGATAGAGAACTTACAAGGTTTTTGTATATATAAATTGTAGTTTGTTTTAATCGTGGCACGAAATAATGTTTGATATATTTGATTATGATAGGGTTTTAAGTTTTAACTAAAGAAAGTATTAATATTAGTATCTGTTTGGATGTAATAAATATCTGTGATTTTTAATCGTATTACACTTTTATACTAAAATCATCCTAGTTTTCAGAAATAAAATACTTTTGGGTTAATATGCAAAAACATCCATAATGTTTGGCTCCAAAGTTTAAAAATAAAAGAAATATTTGACGTAATGTTATGCATATCCAAATCAGTAATTCATTTTTATCTGTGAATAGAAAGAATTCAAGTTCCCAAGTTGAGGTACGTATCGGTTGTGAATTGACCCATCTATCGCCACAGTTTCGGGGTCGGAATCGGCCCGTAGATCAAAGTTTTGATTTATAAGTGCATTATTTATAAAACTTATTTAGAATTTATACAGACCCAAAAATTAAAAACAAAAATTGGTTGTACAATTCGTTCTCATCTTAACTGTATAGTAATAATTACTAATTACGATTATAAATAAGAATAAAGAATAGAAATGTGCCACGTGGGATCCCAAGTTGAGGAACCTGCCAGTTAGAAATTGGCTCGCCTGCCTAATTAATTGATAAATTAGAAATTAATTAATTTTTATCAAATTAAATAAAAAAATATTAGACTATTTCAAAATTTAATTCGGTCTACCAATAAATTAGCCAAATTATTTTGGAACCATTTATTTTGTCAACTAATAAATTGATTCTCTATAAAAAAATAATTATCTATTCGTTCAATTAATAATTAATTAATTGACCAATTTAAATTAAATTAAACTATAAAAACATAGTAATTTATTCGGCCGATTAATTAATAAATTGGTGGAGCAAAAGATGGGAAAATACACATTGATTCTAGGTATTTATAATAGGTGAAATTTCATTGAAAACCGATGTGGGGCACAAGATTTTAGTAGATATTTAAAATCTATTATTTTACATTAAAAAATTTTAAATTTTGAGAATTTAGATAAATATGAATGAAGGATTAAAAGGCGTGCTACGTAAGATTTTTTCAAAATAATAATTATTTTCCATTTCGTAATATAATATAATAAAATAATAATAATGATGATGATTGAGGATACAAATTAGATTTTTATTTGTATGTATTCAAAATCGATGATTTATTGAATTAAACCGATACGCACGAAAAATTATAATTATACTAGATATTAGTATAACATTGTTATGCTTACTAGTAATTATTTTATAAAATTGACGGCTAGTCAAATTGAATTTATAGATGAGACAGTCTCTGGTGCAACCAGTCTCACATTGTGAGACCGACGCGTAGTGCGTGCACTGCACGCGCGGGTTGTGCAAGCGCCCTAATTTTTTTTTTTTTTTTTTTTTTTTTTTGCAATATGTCCATATACACACCATCATATATTCATATGCACACCACTTAATGTTCATATGCACACAAAAGAGTATCTATATGCACCAACTTTTTCTAGTTGTTTTTTTTTTGCAATATATCCATATGCACACCACCATACATTCATATGCACACCAGTTAATGTTCATATGCACACCGAAGAGTATCCATATGCACCAACTTTTTCTATTTTTTTTTTATTTACAGTTTTTTTTTATCCGATGGAGCCTTCGGCTCCGATTTTACGGCTCTGCCTTCGCTCCGATTACAAATATAAGGATAATCGTCGGGCAACAATTTGGACTTTTACGGCTCGCTCCGGGGCCTTCGACTCCCCTCGCTCGAATCTTGACCAAAGAAGAAGCGGCAAATAAAACAACGAAGAGGCAAACAAAAACAAGGAGTGCAAAATAAATTTGAAATTTTAAAAAACAAAAATCGAATATTGGTTGTACATATGAAAATACAACATTGTGCATATGAACATAAAGTGTAATGCATATGAATATATGGTGATGTGCATATGGACTTATTGACAGGAAAAAAAATCGAAAAAAAAAAATTAAAAAGTCAACGCGTTGACCGGATCAACCAGGATCCGGACAGGGTCAACCCGATCTCACAATGTGAGACGGGTTGCATACAAGAATTTGCCTTTGTAGATTAATAAAACAATTACACAAGTCATTAGATGACCCCGGTTAGGAAACGCAAACTTCAAAGATAAATTATTTAGTGAATTAATTGGGTAAGCTAACTAAGAAATTATTAGATAAATATAATACAATAACACTTTATAAGTCTTGAGTTAATAATATATATCCGCTAAGAATCAGCCAATCAGGATTAGGTCTATTTGTTAAGAATTTTGTTACCTAGCATTACCAATCTCTATATACGTAGAGAATTTGGTTTATCTGCTCGTGTCTTTATCTATAATGAATGATACAAGTATAATATGAATTTGGGTGCGGTCATCCTTATGCCATGCAATCATAACCAAATTATTATTGTTACTATTTTCAAAATAATATACTACTCTTCTTTAAGATATATTTCATGTTAATTCATATGATTATCATTTAATGTTTTAATTTGTAAAACAATAATAGTAATTCTTTTTTCAGAATAATTATCATTTTTCATCTGACATCACACCCAAATCTTTACATTATTGTATTATTTTGTATAACTTGAGTATAAAACTATATAGTCCACAATAGATTTCTCATCATGTTAAGATTTCATTTTTGGAATTCATTAATGATTATATATTTTCTAGACAAGATTTTACAATAATTGAAACACGTAATGAGAAATTAACTGATAATTATTTGCAACCAGATGATTTCGTCTAGCTAGGTGTACCGACACACAAAGAAGCATAGTATAGTACTAGATTTAGCTCGTCACGAAAGTGACCAAAAAATTTATGTTTCTTTGTGAAGGTTATTTTTTGCACTTTGTTATCCAACATAGCTATTGAAATTTTGACTTTACGATATAAATGAATACTACTAATTATAATGATAATACTTAAAAAAATAGATACTATATCAAATGAATTACAGGAGACGTTGCTTTCTAGGAGGCACGTGAGTAGACCATTGGACCAATTCCTTGACTTTTAGAGAGAGAGAGAGAGAGAGAGAAAAGAGGAAGACTTTTCAAATTTCTACAAATAAATAATTAGAATTTAAATAAGGTAGCAAGTTGGATTTGCTGTTGTCGTCAAGTTGGGGAAGATTGCTACTGGCTACGTCCATCCGTCCGTCCGTCCAGGTTGTTGCCTTAACCTTGTGGGCCCCCAAACAATGTTCAGTTTTTAATCCCGGTGAATGCACCTATTAATTTCTGCACCCATATTATTCAATCCTTTTTCTTCTCATTTGATTCAATATAAAGTAAAATAAATATCTAAAAGATGATGGTCATGTTGTGGATGCAGACATTTGCTTTTTTTTTTTCAATATTTTTGTTTTATGTTTCATCTTATTAAATACTACTAGTATCTAATAGACAATCATGTTGTTTCATACTCCTTATGTAGCCGAAACTATAGTATGATTTACCTTTTCTTTTAATAGAATTATGGTATGATTTACATGATACGAATTTTCAAAAAAAGAAAAAAAGAAAAAAGAGTAGTACATATATACTCTGTGAAGAAAGGCCTCCACAATTATAAGTGGTGATGTCAGATTCTAAATGAAATAACATTAGTACAATTTTTAAGGCCGGCAGCATGCATAATTGGTTGGTTTTTTAGCTTTAGAGTGATCAATTGTTTATAGTCCTTGTTTTAATTGTTGGTGGAATCACAATGATAGTAGCTCTAGGGTGAGAATGTCTACAATGATGAAGTTTCAATCTTAGGGTGATCAATTTTTTATAGTAAATTCTTTTTGTTTATATATTTTGAATAATAAAAATATCAAATTAATTATTTAAAAATAGAGCATTGAAATCCAACAATTTTATTGAATTTAAAAATTCGATGAAGAAACTACAATCATCTTGTCCTCACGATCCCGATGCACGTACATCCTTGTCCTCCTTGAACTCTGGCCACCTTCGTGTTCTTGTTGTTTTTAGTATAGCTCAATAGCTCGCTGACCCAACTCGATTGCTTTCTGACAACGCTCCTCTTCTTCATCGAGATTAAAGAAATTTCCGGAGAAAGACATGTTTCATAATTGAAAATATGATGTGGAGATTGAAAGAGGAAGATAAGTGAGAGTAGAGAAGGTGTAAAATGAGAAGAAGGGAAGTGTGGTATTTATATAGGAGAAAATGTGAAGTCGCCGTTGGAATTTTGAATTTTTTATTTGATTTTTTTATTTTTTTTATTTTGCTATATGAAAATACAAAATTGAATTGGCCGACGCGTGGGAAGGGAGCTATGATGAGCGCGCGAGTGAAACTTCACCTAGGCTATCGCCTGGAGCTGCTCCACAATGCAGCTCACCCTGGGGTAGGGCGATCACCCTACGTCCCTGCCCCTCGCCCTCCCCCTTATCATGCCGTTAGTTGTACATGCCCTAAGATCACATTTTTCTGAGATGAGTGAGTTTTATTAACTAATGCGATGTCGTTGTCCCATAAGAAAACTATGAATCTAATTCGAAGGTTTTTAATAAATTAAGAATACAAAAATTATATATAAATATCTAAATAGTGAACATTATCAGAATGCGTCGTTGTCATGTATAGATATAATAATGTAATACACCATATATAGGATTAGATAGACACACGCAATATTTAATCCAAAGATGTTGAGATTCGAAGTCATGACCTTTCGACCACAATTTTGATGGACACCCTTTACCTCCTAGTGCAAAAAAGTTGGCATTATTTTAAATAAATTATACATACTCCCTCGAATCAAATTTCTATTTGGGAATCGACACGGATTCTAAGAAAATTGCTATGTGAGCCACAACATTTTATTCTTCCTCGCTGCCACTGTCATCATTTTCTTCATCAGTGTGTGTGGAAACATAGGATTTATTCTCACGTTTGAGAAAACATGGACATTCATTTTGAAAGTGTTTATATCCATCATATTCTAAGCACTTTGGACCAGATTTCTTAGTGCGAGATTTTACCCCTTTGTTTCTTGAGGAGGGGTTAGCAGGTTCTTTTCTGGACGAGTTGTTGTTGAAGCTTCTTTTCATTGGTCTTTTGAACATCTTGTCATAGTTTTTGACAAGGAGAGCCAAAACTTCATCTCCACTGGTTTTGCTTGAAGGCTCAGATGCTGGATCAGGATTCCAATTATGAGCTGCAAAGGCAACTCCCTTTCTTTTCTCAGAACTCTCGTTCTGCTTTTCTATTTCAAATATCCTTAGAAAGCTGATCAACTCATCGAGTTTAAGTTTAGAGACATCTTTGGCTTCTTCTATAGCAGTTACCTTATATTCAAATCTATTTGGAAGGGAGCGAAGGACCTTCCTGACAAGCTTCTCGTTGGAGATTTTCTCTCCAAGATGAAAACTTTCGTTGGCAAGGGCTAACAGTCTTGACTGAAATTCACCAATATTTTCAGTCTCCTCCATTCTTAGATTTTCAAACTGTGAAGTCAGTTGTTGGAGCCTTTGACCTTTCACCTTCTTGTTTCCTTCGAAAGATGTCTCAAGAATGTCCCAAGCTTTCTTGGCAGAGGTGCAAGTGGAGATTAGAGCAAATATCTCTACACTCACAGCCGATTGAATTGTATTCAGAGACTTTTGATTCATCCTTGACCATTTGATCTCATCGTCATTCCATTCTTTTCTTATTTTGAGATCCGAAGAATTTGCCTTGACAGAAGGTGTCCATTCTTCTTCTATCGCGTTCCAAGCAGTTTCATCAATGGATCATATGTAAGACATGATTATTACTTTCCAGTATTCGTAGTTCTTTCCATCTAGCAATGGGGCATCATAGCATGACCATTGGAGGTCATTGTGGGTTAGATGCAGCAACAGAGATTTGCGGTTGTCTCGGGATCATCTCCCGTAAAGTCGGTGTACCGCTCTGGTACCAATTGAAATAAATAATCTAACAATTTATGCAAATAAATTGTATCCGTTACGCAAAACTTAGCACAGAGATTAGCACAGAAAGTAACAAGTATGCTAAGTAAAGAACACATAAAAGTGGTAACCCAGTTCGATTAATCAACCTACGTCTGGGAGGCCTTTCTGCCCAAGAGAGAATCAATCCACTATTGTAAGTTGTAGTTACAAACTCTTACACATATAGTTCGTCAACCATATGAAGTCTCCTAACTCACACACTTCCCAACCTAGCGTGAATCAACGAATTTTCAAGACTCACTCGAACAATCTAAGCTTGAGTCGCAACCCAATGCTCACCTCTCTCCCAAGTGTTTTTATATGATTAAACGCTTCAAGTACAATATGAAAAATACTCTCTCACGAGAAGTATGCTAACTATGAACAATAAAAATAGCTATGGGAGCAGCAGCCTCCAAATGATGTTGAAGTCAACTTAGATAGGTGTTGAGAAACCCTAGATAAGATCTCCATCGATTTGCCCTAGTTTCCTTGTAGATAGAAACTTCCTTTGGAGGCTTATCTTGTGGAACAAACAATATCTTCACCGGATACGATCTTCTCCGCGTCAATAAATGGATAAGGAAAAGATCTCCGCATAATCCGCTTAAATATGGAAAGAATCTTCCGAATCTGTTCCAACCTGTTCCACAATACTCTAGCTCAGACTGAAGAACAGAATCTCCATTCTGTGTCAGCACACCTTGTAACATTTCAGTCTGATCTCCTTCTACATAAACTTGCCAACTTGATTGAGCTGCATGCTTGAATCTAACATCATGTATGATGCATACACGATGATTAGTTTTCATGTATGATGCATACATGAAGTTAGGCTTCGTGTATGATTCAAATTTTCGCCGGAAATTTTCGCTGGAAATTCATACATGAAGATAATGTTTGTGTATGATTCAAATTAAAGTTAGTCTTCTTGTATACTCATTAAGGGTATTTATGTCATTTTACAAACTAAAGGACTATTTCACAACTTTTATTTTGTTGGTGACATTTTAACACTTTTATTTAGAAAAAAAAACTATTTTACAACATTACCTCCTATTTTTATATATATATGACAATAATACATCTTACAAACAATACATATACTTATAAAGATCTCGTAATAAATCATATTCAAATACGTCAAAATTTTTAGTTTAATGAAAGTACAATCGCCGAATCTTGAAGCAGCTGGATGTGCTAATCCTTTTCAAATTACAGCGAGAATTCGGGTCAAATTTTACTTAATCATCAATTATCAATTTGCATACAAACTTAATACTTTGGAAAATAAAACTATGAATCATGATTAATTATAATAAATGTTTACAAGTTGTGCGCTTTATTAGTTTAAAGTGTATGAAAGCAGACCAGAATTAAAAGTGTATGAGTTGTTTCTAACTCTTAATAGGTTGTTGGATTCCATTTGATTTAAAATACAATTCCTCTATCTTTGTATTTCGGTGATTACATTCACATTTTCCCTTTAATTATATAGTTAGTCAAATTACATATTACTATTCGATTGTGCAGGTCTCGAGCATTATGTACATTAGCACATTCATTGTATGAAAAATAAATTAATTAGCCTCGTCATTTCTAATTTAGAGCATGACGATTCCCATGTAAATTCTTAATTTTATGGTTGGTATAATTTCACAATTAGACAATCATCATTCCTCTAATAAAGAATCAATTTTTATTTTTTG
This sequence comes from Schizonepeta tenuifolia, assembly GCA_029490685.1. Taxonomy (NCBI): domain Eukaryota; kingdom Viridiplantae; phylum Streptophyta; class Magnoliopsida; order Lamiales; family Lamiaceae; genus Schizonepeta; species Schizonepeta tenuifolia. The sequence continues at coordinate 41,003,692 of CM055958.1, read as the reverse complement.
ACAGTTCCTGAGAAAGTTAATTTGTTCATAACTAGACTTGTCAAATTGTCGGACTGAGCTGTGCCAACTTGAGCAAGGGGGCGGTTCTTAAAAAAAAAAAAAAAAGAAGTAGAGAAGTAATCAAATTTAAAGAAAATGAATAACTGGTTGCGAGTTGTTGAAATTACAAATTGAGAATGTCTGAAGATATACATGATAAAGTTGCACTAGCTAGCGTTCTTTAATAAGATTTTCATGAGTGTGGTACAAAATTAAAAATCGATGATGATACATAATCTCCCTACAAACTTCATAAATGGAGTACAAATGCACATGGAGAGATTGAGAGTAGGAGTGATGAGCTTGTGTTTCAAATACATGAAGAAATCAAATATCTTAACGATTAGGAACAAATGACTCTGCATTGATGATTACGTTTTTTTTTTTTAATTAATTTTACATGTTTGAGAATAAGCCATATGTCCAAATCAAAAAGTTCTTTGACCAATGATCATTTCATAAATCTATCGTGAATAAATTTCATGACTAATTTTGTTTTATTTCCAATCTCAAGCAACATTTTCCACAACATTAGTAGATAGATTGTATGCCTTTCTAATCAAGTCTCACTTTTCTTTAAAGTGCTTAAAATGCTTGTAGGTTTCTCCTAAAGTTTTTCACAAATAACACGTACGTGTATGTCACGATGCCATATGATCATTTATCAATCAATTTTTCCTAAACATTTGAACTTTAAAAAATAAGATAAATTCATATTTAATTAACCTTTTTTCTTTCCTTCTAAGATTCCGTAGCTTTAATTTGGTCGCAAATGTAATAAGAAGCTCAAAAAAAGATCACTGATCAGCATAATGTTTAAATTAACATTGCGATTTTTTTAATCTTTTCTTAAGAAGAAAAAAAATTACTTAATCAAGTAATATCAGATATAACACAATCTTCATGACCGAAATATATTTAGGAATGAGCGAATTATTTTTTTTTTCTGAATTTCTATATATATATATATATATATATATATCTAGTACAGGGTTCCAATCATCACTAGAATAATGTTTTATATTATCAACAATAATATGAATATCTACCCTTTTCCTTTCATTTGTTAATTACATTATCACGTATACATTATATAGTATTGAACTATGAATTGAAATTCCAAAAACTTAGCTCACTGTGTTATATAATTGTGCACATTTTGACGTGCAGTTTCAACTGAAAAATCAGAAATAGACAAAAGAGCAAACAAGAATAAATAAATATGAAGATAGTTGGCGAAATCAAGATGCAAAGAACCTGCACGGCTGCATAGTATCTTGCTAATATAATAATAATCCATCGCTTTGATTGAATGAAACCCAAAATTTCTAAACGCATCTTATAAAGGTAAACGTAGTCTATAAATATATTTATATAAAATTTAATCTACCAAATTGGCAAATTATGTATCGACTGTATGTTGACCAACAGATACTGCTCCCTCCAATTCTTTTTATAAGTCTTTCTAAGCTCCAACACGTTTATTAATAAAAATATTTTTTACCAAATACTTATAACCTTATTTAATAATGTTATATTGTTGAAATACGTAGGAAGAATTCATTAGGATGCCGTAATGTGAAATGATATACTAATTCCGTTCATAAATCAAATCTTCATTTGAATTCCGGCACAGAAAATAAGACAACTGATAAAATTGTTTTAAGTGGGATAAAAGTTAGAATATATGGGTAGTAGTATAATGACAAAAAACATTAGTAATGACAAAAAAGTGGTGGTATTGATCAAAAAGTATGAATAAAGTTATTGTGATGACCAAAAGTAAGAATAGAGTTGTTGTGAGGTGGGACCATCAATAGCAAAAGATAGTAAATAAAAGAAAAGTACGAGGGTATGATTGTATAAAAAGTAAGTAGGAATTTGATTCATGGACAAAAAAATATGAGTAAGTAGAAATTTGATTCGTAACTCTATGAGTAATTAAGGAGAGATAATAAATTGAGGGTACCGTAAATAAAAAATTCCAAAACAACAATTAAAAAGAGAAAAAGAGGAAAACTCAAAACGTCTAACATTAAAAATAATAAGGAGGGAGTAATAAATTTGGTCAAGATTTAGTGTTAGAGAATAATCAGAAAGGAAAAAAAGAAAAAGAAAACAGAGTGATAAAAAAATCGTTGAAATATAACATGACAGATTGTCAGAATTTCAACGTTCAAACATCAGGAAAGTTGACTATTTAACATGTATATAGTATTGTATTGTATTGTATAAACAAAATAAAATCTGCACATGAAACAGTCTTATAATTAGGTCTTGACTTGACGTATAATGGTCATACATTGACTAACAATACTAATTTTGTCTTCACATATATACAATAAAAGTAGTCGGTAAGTTTCATCTTACTTGACATGTTTGAAGCAATGTTTATATGTATTCAGATCGAAATGCAGTGCATAAAGTTGATCGTTTTTCATAAATTGATCACATTTTGTACAAGGTAAATAGAAATTTATTGTTAATTACTCCTATATTTCATTTGAATGTTATCATACATAGTGTTTAATTTCCTTTCTGCAACTAATAAAATTAAGAAATACTCCAATTACTGTAACTTCAATAATTGCATACTGTTATTATTTTATGATTGAATGTCTTCAGTTTTTAGTAATTAAATTGCATTGTGTTCCCGGGGCATCTGAATTGTTACTTCAGTACATGTAAACTAGAATGTAACTTAACAACAAATTGCCATTGATAATTTTTCGTTTCTATAGTGCGTCATTAAGTACAGGACCGATCCTCACGAAAATAAGGTCCGGGTGAACTAATAAAAATGGGCATCAAAGCTCAAGCTACCAACATAAAAATGTAATATGTATAACAAAATTATTAATTGCGCAAAATGACGTTTTCTAACTTTACTTGCAAACTTGTCAATGGTATCATTTGTTTCAATAGATAATAAGCAATGAGGTTAATGTGAATTTGATTTTTTTTTGTTGGACAATTCCGATTATGATAAGCAAGAGCTGAAATAGTATAAAATTAAACAATATAGGCGTATTAATATAAAAAATATCATGTGGTAGATGAAAAGGAATTCTCTATTTTTTTTATTATTTTTTTTTGGAATACTGTAAAAATAGCTAGGAGAAGGTGAAGAGTATTGTTTGTAAAAGACGATGCGTCGATGTGATTGTGATGAATAAAATGGAAATACGAATTTTTTATTTAATTAATTGAAGAAAAGGATCCAGACATGCCTCACAATTTTGGGCCCAAATACTAGCTCTAAATAATTTTGGGTAATTTTAAACAAAACCCACGTTCTACTCTCTGCAGCCCCTGTATTAAAATTACATATAATTGCAATATAATTTTTCTATTTCACCCTTGAAGATACGGATTCTTCTTCTACCTAGTCCCATACGGCAATATTCTTTTCATACCTTAGCCTCCAATTATCTTTATTCCTTGCCTAGTTCGTCAGCGGCACTGTCGGAGTCGCCGACGAGATCGCAAAACAATAGTAAATAAACATATTCATCCAATATATTGTAATTGGACAGAAGAGCAGAATCTGAATTCAAATATCGAAATATCTCCTCCCAATTCTTCATAATTTGGAAGAATTGGGGGAAAACTCAGTATAAAAAATAATCAAATTATTTTACACCTTAAACCATAATCATGAATTATACTATAATTTATCTATGTTTCTGGACGAGCGAGGTGAGGTGATGTTGTTGTTGTTGGGTCGTCCTACTCTAGATAGAACTCAAAGAAATGGTTCGGATTTGGTTTTCTCCGACGAGGAAAAGCTCGTCGCAGCCGGCGGTAGTGGAAGATGCACCAGGGGAGAGAGAGGATGAACAATTATTTCTTTCAAGGTTGATAATTTGTCGTACGGGGGCCATGTTATTTTCTTTGTTGAAATGTTGGGGCTAAAGGTTTTGAAGAAATCCATTAGAGAAAATAAGTTGAAGAAGAATTGGTATCTCCAAGAGTGAAATAGGAAAATTATATTATAATTTTATTTAATTTTAATATGGTGGCTATAAAGACTAAAATAGGGACTGTATTTAAAATTATCTATAATTTTTCTCTACATTTTTCGATCCAAAATACTAAGTATAATTTTTTTGTTTATACAAGAGTATAATAGTGATATACATAAAATATTTTAGGGCCCTACAAATTTTGGGGGCCAGGGCGGTCGCCCCTGCCAGATAGCCTCAAGGATTGGACAAAATCGTAAGAAAAAAGTCAATCGAATTCAGGACAGTAAATGAGTTGGCCGAACTATACAGATCTCGATACACATTAAGAGCAAAGTGAAGCTCATTAATTAAGCGAATTAGACTTGAGCTAGACAATACATGATTCCTTCATTTATGAACAAATCCGTTAAGTGATTTACACAAAATATTTTAATTACTAACTTGGTATAAGTTATATTTCAATCAAATTAGTAACCATTGTATTAATTTTATAATTAAAATTAGAAAATAATACAACTCTTTAGTAAATATATAATATTATTGTGTGATGATCTCAGTGACGAGTGAACTGGTGTATAGGGGAGGGGAATACATCAGTAAGGATTTTTCGAAATTTTATCGAACTTGTCGGTTCAAGTTGTTCAACAACTGCAAAGCTCAGTTGGAGCAGTTTCTCAGTTCGATATACAGTAGACTTCTTAGATTGAGTGTCAGTTGTATAAATGAGACTGAGGTTTTGACAGAGTGTAAGTGTGTGCGGAAGTTGGTGGAAGTTGAGTTCTCGTTACTTTTATAGAAAAACCTTTAGGCGAAGGTTAGTTCGCAAAGACTTACTGTGGTTTTGTGGTAACTAGTTTGTATGCAATTAGTTTGGTTAGTCAAACTGAAAGAAATAAACAAAGCGTAAATATACAAGTGCTTTTCGTGGTTCGTAGAAGACATCCTACGTCCACGACCAGCTTTTTGGGCTGGTAATCCACTAGGAAAATTTACGGGTACTTCTCAAACGTTGAGTTGGTTTACGAGCACCAATAAGCCCTGAAGAGTTAGATTTTTCGGGTTCTAACAACACCTACAGTTTCTTTATGGGTAGAAACAAAGCTAAAGTTGTGATTACAGGTTCACAACAACCTAGATATTTGATTACAGGTTCAAAAGGATCTAAGAATTGGGATTGGGGTGTTTTTCCAACTAATAAACCTTCTACACTTTACAGTGGAGGTTTTCTACTCTAAGAGAGACTCAAACAAAACAGTGAGTCTACTTAGAATTTTAGCAAGGAAGATAACTTCTAAACTCGATCAAAGAAAAGATACTTGAGAGGATAGAAGGAAGTCTCAAGGAGGAGGGATGATCTCTCTACGATTCGGACTTCAACTGCTCTAACACTTGCTTTCTTGTTGTGAGAGAATACGTGAATGCTTCTTGCTCTGAAAGTTTATGCGCTCAATCAGTAGTCTTCTCGCAATTAGAGATGCCTCTATTTATAGAGGAGAGGTCGAAGTAGCCGTTGGAAAGAGTCGTTTGACCTCTGCCATAAAGCATGGCTTCTTACCTAATCTTTGCAAACTTTCTAGGAATGGTAATTGTGGGACTTGCTTTATGCATGTCTTTGTTGTCGGTGCATAAATGAAAAATTCCAGCCTGTCTTTTTACTTCTGAGTAAATTTAAATTTCGAATTCATGCTCCTTCTTTTTCTCAGTCTTCCAAGTCTTTTTGTCATTACTTCTGGACTTGTGACTTCTACAGTTCTGGACATGCATGGCTCAGTTTTGGAGTCAACTTCTAACTTGATCCAAACTTCCTTGTTCTTCAGTTGTCTTCTTCAATTTGATCCAAGATAAAACTTTACGCTCAAACAGTGCAAAAGACTGATCGAAGACATATCTACTCCATTGGGGTCAATGGATTTTGTTAGAAATCAAAACCTTACTAATTTTCCCAACATTGTGAATTAAATTATTTATTTTTAGAAGAATTAAAGAATTAATATTTTAAATGTAAGAGCACCCACAGTGGGTGTCTCGATCTCGTCTCGAGTTCGAGACACACCACTGCAGTCACCACCATCTCCAGCCCCGTCTCTCCCTGGCGAGCCCGTCTCTAGTCGGCGCGTGCAATGCACAAGCCTTACCGAAAAAAATAAAAAATAAAATCAAATTAAATCAGCTTCAACGGGCAAAATTAAGAGTTTGAGAGCCATTGCGGCACATAACGACCATATTCGAATTTTCCTTTTTTTTTTTCACCTCCCATTTTATCTATAAATACCTCTCATTTCATCTCTAATTTCATCTCTAAATTTCACACTGTCTTCAACTTCTACACATTTCTACTTCAATTCTTTTGTTCAATTCTATTAAAATTCTTCTTCAATCTCTCTCTACTCTACTAAATTCTTCTTCAACTACTCACAATCTCTCCTCACTATGCATACTTTGAGAACGAAACCGAGGCTCTTGCTCGAGCTTGGGTTGAAATAAATCGCGCACGACATGTGGGTCAAATTTGGCAACAAGTTACGGATCGATATAACTATACTCGGCCGAAGTAATGGTGGTCAGAAATAAGAATTAGTTGCACCACCACTGGCAACGGACGACGAATACGGTTCGCTTGTTCCACGGTATAAACGTTGACGCCAACCACATTCTCGCGACGGTTGTATCAGATTACGAAGCAAGCTTCAACGAATTCATGCTCTTGGATTGAAGGATCATCAAGGACGAACCACATTTCTATTTTTTTTATCTAGGTTTTATGTTTTCAATTATGTAATTGTTTTATTTTATTTAAATTATTACTATACTTTTTCTTATTGTATTTAAATTATTAATTTTAATTAAAATTAATGCAATCAAATTTGAGAAACTAAGTCTATTAAGACACATCACCACTATAGATAACTGTCTCTAACTAACTGTACCCAACCCACAGGAAATTGAGAAACTATCCATCCATTGTGGATGCTGAAAGTTAAATTTTAGAAAGTTTATTAGCTAGAGACTAGAATATTGTTTTCGGTCCCATCTCTACGCTTTGTCTCGAAGTCTTCATTCAACCTTTAAAAATCATTGATGCATTCTTCTACCTTTGTTTGGACAGCGAAGACGACGACCTGTTCCTGTTCCTGTTCCTAGTACGAGAACACATTTTCCACGCATTTATGTCCTTTCACACAACATATAGTGTGTCACCAAGTTCACCAAAAAAAAAAAAAGTTAATATAATTTTATTGAATTATAAATAATAATCATGTCTTTAATCTTTAGTTATTAAATTGTCTGCACGTTATCTGATATATAAAATGGATAAGTAAAATCTAAATAACACATGCAAATATATATATTTTTTGCCCGCGATATGGTGGTCACTTTTGTCATTTAAGTTTGTCCATGAAATGGTAGTCACTTCTAATATAAGTATAAGTAGTAGGGTAATAGGGTTCACATAATACATTATATTTAATCTTATATTTCTCACTCATTTACTCACATTTATTGTGGGGTCTTTATCCCGCTCACAACCATACCCACTATTATTCACCACTATCCAACATTTTCTTAAAATTCGTGTCGTCCACAATGTGACAATCATATTATGCACGGAGGGAGTATATAATAGTAACATTCTGAGCTATAGGTTAATACTCCCTCTATTCTGTTATACTTGCCTTATATTCATTTTTTGATTATCAATATTCTTGTCATGTTTTTTTAGACTAAATTAAGGGTTATTAAGTCCCTCCACACAAATCACACACTCTCTACACTCACACTCATCTCTCAACTCTCATCGTCGGCGGACACCTTGCCAAAAAAAACAAAAAGGATCCCAACGCCAATTTTAACAACACTTGGCCATTTTTTGAATAAATGGATCGAAATAGCCCGAACCCTCTTCCATATAGTCGTCAAAACATATATTCTCCGATTCTCCAACGAGATTTATTATCGTCTTCCCAAGCCTTCGTGCCTCAATTTTTCACACAAGGAGCCTACGTTTCGCACTTTCCGGCCAAGGCTTTTGTACCGTTTCAAGGCTTCGGAGCCTCAAATGCCGCGACCTACGGCGGTCATCTTTTACATGTCGTGGCCTTAGGTTGTCCTTCACATCCCGCGCTGTCTCCTGAGTAATTCAACTTGACGGTCAACTTAGACGAGGATGAAGACGAGCTCGAGCCTCAAGTCACGTCGCCGCAAAGAGAAAGGGGAAAAAAGTGGCCTCCGGTAGTGGCTGCTGTGGTGGCGGTCGTGCCAGCTGTAGTGGGCGTCGTGGCAGCCGTGTGGTCACGGCAACTGCGGCGGTTTCCGATGGCGACGACGGACCGCAAGGCTACACAGATGCCGAGACGGAAGTCTTGGCTCGATGTTAGGTCGACATTAGCCAAGATTTTGTCGTCGGCAACGGGAGCAAAAGAAAGATGCGTATTTGCACCCCAAGGAACGCCGAAAAAGAACACGCGAAAACTCTGGAACCATTGGGATCGAGTGAAACACCCATTAGCTGATTCGCAACAATTGTACAAAGAGTGCGAGATCCAATACCGAAGCGGTGAGAGTGACATCGACATTTTGACTCAGACTCTCGTCGAGTGACAAATCCCAAAGGCGGACCCTTCAAGCACTTGGAGACGTGCCAGATAGTAAAAGATACTCCAAAGTTCGACGCGCTCCATTCCGCCAAGTACCAAATCCAAGCGGCGCCAAAGAAAATGAAGACAGGCAAAGATGAGAGTTACTCCACTTCAGCGCACGATTCGGTCTCGGGGAGTAATCCGAGCATGAGCATGCCGCAGTCGGGCACTCCGGCTTCGGGCAGTGAATTTGGCTTAGAGCACTCCAGTCGGCTTGAGCGGCCTACGGGTAGAGACGCGGCGAGGGCGGTAGCAAGAAGAAAGAAGAAGGTAGGATCGAGCTCGAGTTCCGCTGCATTGGAACATGCCAATGCTACCGCCACGATGAAAGAAGTCGTGATGGAATTTTTGAGGACGCAAGACTATCATAACGTCACGAGACATACCGCCAACTTGGGACCCGAAGAGAGGAGATTCCACAAGAAATATGTGGAAGTTCTCAAGAAAAAATATGATTAGGATCACTTGTAGATTTTTTATTTGAATGTAATATTTTTTATTTAACGAAATAAAATTATAATTTTATAATTTTCTGAAATTATTTTTAAAATAATTAAAAGAAACACACACACACATATAGGGATTGGTTCATATAAAAACCAATCATAGTATGAGAACGTGAGAACAAGCTTAAATTACTTTGTAATTATGCTTAAATTAATATATTATCATGCTTAATTAAGTTCCTATCTTTTTATATAAACATTATACATGTATGATCTATGATAAGCATGAATATATATCTATTCAAGCATGATCTTACATAAACATTAACGTTTATATAAAAAGCATGAATCTTATTAAGTATTACAATCTATAAATTTAAGAATGACTACATATTAATTTAAGCATGTTCTCACGTTCTCACACAAGGAATTAGGAAATATATTTTTATACTAACTCATCCCTATATATATATATATGAGGTAGTATAGAAATCAGTCCTCATGTGAGAATTAAGAACTCATCCCAACCAGCCATCTAAGTAAAATTAACGGATGAGATCCATTCTATATAATAAATTATGAATTTTCTTTAATTCTTGTAATGTTTATATGGGCTTTTTGGGAATCTCGAATTTTAAGGAATTCCACCATCAATATTTCATTCCATAATTTACGCATTATTTCATCTATCAAATTTATTTCTTTATAGATATCTCCTTGCTTTTACACATTTTTTCTCAAATTTCTAACCAAATTAAAATCCTTTCTCATGGATTTCTACGACTTGTCTTGATACATGTACATACTCTAAGTATTCCCCAAAACTCTAATTCTATCATATACACAAATGAATGCTTAAATAAGCATATACAGTAAATATGTTATTTAAGTTCGAATAATTCATTTAGCAATGTTTATTCAAATGCTTAAATCGTATCTATAATTATTCATGTTTGACATGAAATGAAACTTGCAAATGCCCAAATCATACAAATTTGATGCTTATTATAGAAAGTACTTGCACAATAAAAGATGCTTAATCAATCTAAAATTATCCGTGCACAATATGAAATACACAAATATTTAAATCACATAAATTTGATGTTTAATATAAAGAATATTTGTATCATAATAGATGCTTGAATTGTATCTATTGTTATCCATGCTTAACATGATACATGGAAATGCTTAAATTGCATTTGTTTTATGCTTAACATAATACTTGCAAGTGCTTAAATCACATAAAGTTGATGCTTACTATAAATAATACGTGCACACCAATAAATATAATGTAGTTAGAGTAATACGGTAAGAAAAGGCATCCATATAAGAGAAAAATACTAATACGATGAATAGTTCTTAGATTTTGAATATTACGAATATTATCTTTAAAATAATACACTACTTAATTATCATTAAAAAATTGTGAAGCATCGTTTATTTACGAACAATTTTTGAATTTTCAAAGGTATTCATAAATAAATCTAATAACTTTAAGGAGGTGATTGGTATGATGGAATGGAATGACGTAGGAATGGAATACGGTTAGGAATGGAATGAAACTAGCAATGAAATAGAATGAGTAAGTTGATTTCTATACTTGGTATGCACAAGGAATGAGTAGAAACATAAAATCAATAAATTTTTACGCATTATGTACATGTGTGTGTGTGTGTGTAGTGTGAGTATATATGTGTGTGTCTCCAGTGTGTGTATGTGTAGTGTGTGTGTGCGCGCGCAGTGTATGTATATATAAATATATATATATATATATATGTGTGTGTGTGTAGTGTGTGTGTGTGTATATATATATATATATGTGTGTGTGTGTATGTGTGTGTGTATGTATTTATGTGTGCATAAATGTGAGTATATATGTGTGTATATGTGTGTAGTGTGTGTGCAGTGTGTGTATATGTGTGCGCCCGCGCTGTTTGTGTATATATATGTGTGTGCAGTGTGTGTGTGTGTATATATGTGTGTGTGTGTGTGTGTGTGTGTTTGTAGTATTGTAGTGTGTGTCCAGTGCGTGTATATATGTGTGTGTGTAGTGTATGTATATGTACGTGTGTCTCTAGTGTGTGTGTGTGTGCGCGCGCGTGCGCGCGCGCGTGTGTAACGTGTGTATATGGTGTATATGTGTGTGTATGCAGCGTGTGTATATAACCTAAAATTGATGGAAATAATTTATTAATTTTTTTTTTGGGGATAAAATTGACAAATAGTAAAACATATCAGGATAGATTAGTCAAAATATAAAAATGAGAGCATTAGGAATAACTAATACCATGGTTTGCGTAAGGATGAAATGAAGATTCCTAATCGTAAAATATACCAATCAAAAGAATGGAACGGAGGTAAGAATGATCATTTCATCCCACCCTCCATTCCATCATACCAATCACTACCTAAAAGAAATAGAAAAGTCAAAGAATTAGAAATCAAACGAAATTCCATAAATGTAGGGATATGGGGATGAGACAATAACACACTTATAAGCTACTCCCTCCGTAATTGAAAAAGTGTAATGTTTGCCCAAAAACACTGTAATTGAAATAATGTAATGTTTCACTTTATGGACTTTTATACCCCTAATATTCTTCTCTATTTACAGCAATATGTCATTTAGGACCCCACCTCACATCAATTTTATTTCTACCTTTTTATCATCCCAACAACTTTATTCTTACTTTTTGGTCAATACCACCTCTTTTTTGTCATTACCACTGTTTTTTTGTCATTATCTCATTACCCCTACATCCTAACTTTTACCCCACTAACTTTCACTTTACCAGCTTTTCTTAAACTTCGCGCGAACAGTAAACATTACATTTTTTCAATTACGGAGGGAGTATTAAATTAACCGTTACCTCTTTATTTTATCCTCAATTTTGTCAATTAATTATACCCATTGATTTAATGAAACGAATGATTAGAATTAGTTCCTAATTTCTACATAGGAATTAGTTTTTACATGAACCAATCCATATATATATGTATATATATATATACACACACACACACACACGACCTCTAAAAATGGAACTCGTCGTTGCACCCGAAAAATTCTTAAATGAGTGTACATATAGTAAATCCACTCTCACATAAGATTATTTTAATAATTTATTTTATATTATTAAAATAATTACATGTGAGGGATGGGTGTACTATATGTACACCCATATAAAAATTTTCCATTGCACCCAAAAGACGTGGAGTTCGCTTTGCCCACAGTAATTGCAAAGTTGGCGCGCCCGCACGCGGGCCCTGTGCATAGTCAATACTAATTAGTGGACAATAAGTTTTAATTGTTGGATGAAATTGATTTAGTCAGAACTATGATTAAATATTTGATTTGTAGCATTAATTTGTACTATAAGTCATTCCGCTTTCTAAACCTATCAATTTGCATGTAGCGGAATTTTTGAGTTTGCTCTCCATTCTTTGAGATTTTTGTTTGTAATAGGAACTATATTTGAATCTTTTTTTTTTTTTTTTATAATTTGAATTTTCTTATGATAAATAGTACTCCCTCCGTTCGAGCACAAGTGTCCAGTTTGTGCTGGGCACGGAGATTAAGAAAGCTGATAAAGTTGTTTTTAGTAAGATGAAAGTTAAAATATAGGGATAGTGGGATAATGACAAAAAAACAGTGGTAATGATAAAAAGGTGGTGGTATTAACCAAAAAGTAGGAATTAAGTTGATGTGATGGCCAAAAAGTAGGAATAAAGTTGTTGTGAGGTAGGGTGATCAATGGCAAATGGTAGTAAATAAAGGAAAAGTATGAGGGTATAATTGTATAAAAAGACAAAGTGGACACTTGTGCTCGAACACTCGTACTGTAGCAAAGTGGACACTTGTGCTTGAACGGAGGGAGTAAAAAAAACTGTAACTTTCTTCTATGTTGGTTAATCGACCCGCTTTTTAAGCTAACCGATATAATGAATTTTTGACTTTATTTTTCACTTTTTTTACGATTAACTGAACCGGTTAAAAACCGTATGATTGAATTTTTTAGTTGCAATATGGTCAATTAAACGACCCGTGCTCACGCCTACCCTCACCGATCACCATCAGAAGCCCAAGAAATGACCTCGTCAAGCATGCATTTAATTTAAAGTGATATCAAACCCTTGAAGTTTTATATAATTAGCGTTGATTAATAGCCAAAATGTTACTGGCTTTTGATCAATTTGTTTTTTATATACGACTTTTGAAATATTTCAACAACACAACAAACTTTTAAAATTTATATATGCATGGGTGCATTGAGAGAGGAAGAAGATGAGTCATGAGAGTGATGCATGAGTTCTCAAAGTTTCTTGTTCATCATACTTTTAAAGAAAGAAAACAATGAAGTGTATATATATAAACGTATTCCTTGAATTGATAATTTCATAATTCAATTTAACTTTGCCTATACATGATTGAAAACATATAAATGGGGCTGATGGAGTTTCAATAAATATCTACAGCGACAAATTGTTATTCATAGATTATTGTAGCATCTTGGGGATGTAGCTCAGATGGTAGAGCGCTCGCTTAGCATGCGAGAGGTACGGGGATCGATACCCCGCATCTCCACTAATGTATTATCTGCTTTTTTATTACTTGCTCTATTAAAACTCTTTTTTTTTTAATTAAATACATATATAATCATGTACCGCTAATTTATTGTAATATCCCACCTTTGCATTTTCTCTCACTGAGTTTTAATTACATCGAGGTATTCCAATAATTTACGAAGTATTTAACAATAAAAAAAATTAAATAATGTTGATTTAATATGCATTATTCTGATTTTGTTGAGGTACGGGGATCGATACCCCGCATCTCCACTAATATATTATCTGCTTTTTTATTACTTGCTCTATTAAAACTCTTTTTTTTTTTAATTAAATACATATATAATCATGTACCGCTAATTTATTATAATATCCCACCTTTGCATATTCTCTCACTGAGTTTTAATTACATCGAGGTATTCCAATAATTTACGAAGTATTTAACAATAAAAAAAAAATTAAATAATGTTGATTTAATATGCATTATTCTGATTTTGTTGAGGTGATGTGTAAAAACAACCTAGGACTGATCTAGTGTTTTAACACCCCTCGTTTTCAGACCATAAAATCTCCAGAACATTATTTTATTTTAAGCTCATATATATTTCAACAAAAATACCTCACTTTTATTAGAGATACAGTAGAACATCTGTAAATTAATACTCGATAATTCAATAATCTCTCTAAGATAGTAATTTTATTTGGTTCCGAGTTGGGCATTTGAGTAAAATAATATTTTTACTCCGTATGACTATAAATCAATAATTCTATCCGGACACATTGTGGCCGGCCACATGCGTAAAAAAGAGAAAGTTAATTATAAAATAAAAATAATTATATTTTTCTTAGAGTTAGATTCCCCAATTAGGGTATATTTCCTTTTTATAAAACATAGTATATTACTTTTTTTAGCTAGTGTGACTAGCAGTGTGTCTATATAAATATATGGTCCTAAAACAATCATAAAATAATATATATATTTTTTAATTACTAAAATAATTAGAATAACTTAGTAAAATACTTATGAATTAATTGTTGTTTGCTTTCTATTAAAATTTAGGATATATCAAAATAAATTTCATCTCTAACTTTTGTCACGACACTCAAAAGCTCCCGATGTATAATTCTCAAACTACAACAAAAAATTATGAAGGGTTTTCGACACTATTACTGCTTCTTTCGCGTAATCGGTTTCAATGGCGTCATTGTATTATCATGAGCTTTATCTTCAATTAAATTTTTAATTATGGTATCGATAATTTCTTCTGACCGTTGGATCTTTCAACATGCTTCAATTAATTTCCATGCGGATTTTGCAATAGGCTAAATTCATTTTATTGTGAAGTGTCTCATTTAATTGGTAAATTATTAATTTATCAATTGATTAATATTTTTTCCAATAATATTAATTTATAGAGGTTCTACTGCATACGGCAGACGAAATAATGAAACTCTACAACAAGGCTTTGTAGGAGTAGTTTTTTTCTAGTGTATGTGGGAGTCAAATACTAATAAGAATTTGGATCAGTCACTCAATACTAATATAGTAGTAAAAGGATCGTTTGATGTTTGGTTTAAATGATCAAGATCATTTGATAAATATCTATTATTATATTACTAAAAGAAAACGATTCTTTCTTTGAAAAAATCCTACATGGCACCCCTTATATTCCTCCATTCATATTTATCTAAATTCTTAAATTTTTGAATTTTAAATGTAAAATAATAGATTTTAAATATTTATACTAAAATCTTGTGTCCCACATCGGTTTCTCAATAAAACTTCACCTATTGAAAAACCTATAAATACTTAGAATCAATGTGTATTTTCTCATCTTTTGCTCCACCAGTTTTATTTGGCCAATTTATTTATTAATCGGTCGAATAAATAACTACTATTTTATAGTTTAATTTAATATAATTTGGTCAATTTATTAATTGACCGAATAGATAATTATTTTTTGTAGAAGTTTTATTTGGCCAGTTTATTTATTAATCGGCCGAATAAATAATTGCTATATTTTTATAGTTTAATTTAATTTAATTTGGTCAATTTATTAATTGGCTGAATAGATAATTATTTTTTGTAAGAGTTTTATTTGGCCAATTTATTTATTAATCGGCCAAATAAATAACTGCTATAGTTTTATAGTTTAATTTAATTTAATTTGGTTAATTTATTAATTGGCCGAATAGATAATTATTTTTATTATGAAACTAATTTATTAGTTGACATAATAAATGGTTCCAAAATAGTTTGGATAATTTATTGGTTAACCGAATTAAATTTGGAAATAGTCTAATATTTTTTTATTTAATTTGATAAAAAAATAAGTAATTTCTAATTTCTCAATTAATTAGGTAGACAGACCAATTCCCAACTGACGGGTACCTCAACTCGGGATCCCACGTGACACATTTTCATTCTTTATTCTTATTAATTTTAAAATTTTCATTTTATTCATTTTTTCATGTATTTTCTAAAATCTAGAATCGTCATAAATTGTGCATTTATAAATCAAAAGCGTGGTCAACGGGTCAATTCTGACCCGAAACCGTGCGGTAGACGAGCCAATTCTCAACCGACACTCGAGAATTTTTTTATTTTATGCTTTTTTCCCATATATTTTCTAAAATCTATAATCGTCATCCATGAAATAATTTTTACGCTATTTGTAGGTTGGATTTCCAGCTTTGCATAATTTATATTTTTAATTAACGAATATTACTATACGATTAAGCACGATAACGAATAATACAATCATTATTTTTATTAAATTTTTGGATCTATATAAATTCTAAATAAATTTTATAAATTATGAACTTATAAATCAGAGTCGTGGTCAACGGACCAGTTCCGACGCAGAACTGTGGCGGTAGACTAATATACGGATTTTTTTCAGAAAGGAACACAAATGACTAATTTTTTAATCGGGTTTTAAACAAGTACGAGTATATAAATTTCAAACAAGTTTGAATAATCCTAAACACATCATCTCAAATTGTTTGATTTATCGTCTCCGTTGGAAAACATAGAATATGTAGGAAAATTGACAGAAAAACTAATAACGTTTTATCAACGAGTCAATTTCGACCAATAATCGTGCGCGTAGATGGACCAATTCAGTACTTGCGGGACAACTTTTTTTAAATATATTATATAATTTTGAACTCATAAAATTAAGAATATTTATGGTCAACTTTTATCTTATATCATTGACTAAATAATTTTATGAATCACAATCATTCTACATACAGTTTTGTAAAAAGGAAAAACTACCAAGTACATAGTGAAACAATTCTTGAAGTTCTATTATCAGTTAATAAAGTTATTCTCGAAGCTGGTAAAAAAGAAATGTCATCATTTATTTTTCTATAAATATATTTGGAAGATGATTATTTATATAATACTACAATTTATAATTAATTTTTTTATTTATTAAATATTGTGTGATTATTTTTGGAATATAGTTATGTATATAATTAAATATTAATTTCAGGTAAAAAGAAAACAAATGCCATCATTAATTTTTTTGTGAATATATTTGGAAGATGATTATTTATATAATTTAAAATTTGTATTGTAGTCAATAGGTTGGTTTCAGATCGGAACCGTCGGGGTAGACGATATGATTGTGAAGCGGTGGTTTAACTTTTTTTTTTCTTAATCTTGTGTTGAATTTATAATGTGGGGTATTTAGATTCACTTTAATCTTATAGACAATCTTAACATTTATAGTATTATTCGTTATCTATATATATTTTCTCTCTCTCTCACTACCCGCTCATTTTCTTACATCTTTTTCTTCATAAAAAGCTAAAAAATTCAGCTTAAAAGTCGCTTTCCTTTGGAGAGAAATATATTTTTGCCCATATCGATTTTGTAGAAGAACAGAGAGCTTTAACAATTATCGAAAGTAATGAGAATATATTAGTTATAATTTTTAACAAACATAACTATATGGGTTTGAGACATAAACATGTGGTAAAATTACTTTTTAATTGAATTTGAGATGTGTTCAAGGGATATAAATTCTAATCGAGTTTAGTAGATTGCATAATTGAATTATTTAACGCTAAAATAATTAACAAATAATATTTTTTAATCTATAACATATTAGTACTATTTAATAATTTTATTAATTTTTTATAATTTCCCGTCAATTTTCGACGGGTTATACGCTAGTTATTATATAAACGAAAATGACTCTATCCTATGTGACACACCTCAAATCCCTCCATTCTTATTTATTTAAATTTTTAAATTTTTTTAAATTAAAAATTAACATTTATTATATTTTATTCTATATACTATACTATCTCAAGTTTAGTTTTAAATTTTCTTCTCAAGTAACATTGGCGGCTCATCACGTATTTTTATATCTTATATATATTCATTATTTAGTCATTATTGTTATCATCATTATCATTATTATTATTATTATTAAAATCTTGTATCCCACGTCGTTCATTCAATAAAATATCATCTATTGAAGAGCCTATAAATACTTAGAAATGTGTATTTTCTGATCTTTTGCACTAAAAGTTTTATTTGGCCCATTTATTTATTAGTCGGCCGAATAATACTATCTCAAGTTTAGTTTTAGGTTTTCTTCTCAAGTAACATTGGCAGCTCATCACGTATTTTTATATCTTATATATATATTCATTATTTAGTCATTATTGTTATCATCATTATCATTATTATTAGGGATGAGCAAAGCGAACCGAAAAACCGAACCGACCGACGAACCGTACCGAAACCGTCCCGAAAATATGGTTAACCGAACCGGCGGTTTCGATTTATTTTTCTAATTTTAAAAAACCGAGGGTACTGGTTAGGTTTTTATTTTTATATATAAAAACCGGCGGTAAAACGAACCGAACCGAACCCAACAAAAATTACTAATTTTACTATTTATATGTTATAAAGTTATGATAATTATTTACCTTTACCACTTTTGCTTGAAAAACATAGTAGAGTTCAATTTATAATTAATTTATTACATCTTTAAATTATATATTTTGAATATAAATTTTTTATATGAAAAACTTTTGATGCTATTAATTTTAAAAAAATCGAAACTTTCTTTTGTCATGGTTAACCGTTGAATAACGGTTAACCGTACCGTTTTTTAGGTTAACCGTTGTCACGGTTTTTGGTGTTTATTTTCTAATTTTTAACGGTTAACCGACCCGAATAAAAATCGTACGGACGGTTTTTGTGTGGGGCAAATGGTCAGTTAACCGAACCGTGCTCACGCCTAATTATTATTATTATTAAAATCTTGTATCCCATACCGTTCATTCAATGAAACATCACCTATTGAAGAGCCTATAAATATAATTAGAATCAATGTGTATTTTCTAATCTTTTGCACTAAAAGTTTTATTTGGCCCATTTATTTATTAGTCGACCGAATAATTAACTATATTTTTATAGTTTAATTTATTTAATTTGGTCAACTTATTAGTTGGCCGAAAATAATTATTTTTTGTAGGAAACTAATTTATTAGTTGGCCTTTTGGATTTGTGACATTATTCGCATATTCGAATCAGTAATCAAATTGACTTCGAATATCTATTATTATTATTATTATTATTATTATTATTATTATTATTATTATTATTATTATAATATAAACGAAAATGACTCTGCGTAAAAAAAAATTCTATTTGGCACCTCATATTCTATCATTCCTATTTATTTAAATTCTCAATTTTTTTGAATATAAAATCATTAATTATCATATTTATATTCTATATATTATATTTGACATGGAAATAAAATCTTAACAAAATCAAATCTTCAAAATCAATATCTATCAATATTTTAAAAAATTCTATGTATAGTTATACGTCTCTTTTTTTGGCCAAGCTACAAGATAACGTCAGTAGCACATTTTTTCAGATCCTAACATTCGAACCTTTAGCTCATTCAAAACCCCAATTTTTTTTTTTTTTTTTTCATATTTATCTATATTTTCAAATTTTTGAATTTTTAAATATAAAATTTAGATTTTAAATATCCACTAAAATCTTGTGTCCCACGTTGGTGTTTAAATGAAACTTCATCTATTGAAAGGGCTATAAATACCTACCATCAATGTGTATTTTCCTATCTTTTGCTCCACCAGTTTTATTTAGCCAATTTATTTATTTGTCGGCCGAATGAATAACTATATTTTTATAGTTTTTTAATATTTAATTTATTTGGCCAATTTATTAGTTAACTGAATAAATAATTATTTTTGTAGGGAACTAATTTATTAGTTGGTCGAATTATTTGGCTAATTTATTGGTTGACCGAATTAAAATTTGAAATAGTCTAATAATTTTTATTTAATTTGATAAAAAAAAAAATTAATTTTTAATTTACCAATTAATTAGGTAGACGTGCCAATTTCCAACTCACGGGTACATCAACTTAGGATCCCACGTGGCACATCTTCATTCTTCATCCTTATTTATTTTAAATATTTCATTTTATTCATTTGTATTACTATACAGTTAATACAAGATCTTGGTCAACGGGCCGATTCCGACCCAGAACCGTAGCGGCAGAAGGGCCAATTTCCAACCGACGGGTACTTCAACTCGGGAAAATTTTAACTTTATGCATTTTTTCATGTATTTTCTAAATTCTATAATCATCATCAATGAATTAGTTTTTACGTTATTTGTTGTTGGATTTTCAACTTTGCATAATTTATAATTGTAATTAGCAAATATTACTATACATTTAAATTTTATGCAACTGTAGTTGGGTTTCCAACTTTTTTCATTTTATGCATTTTTTTCATATTTTTTTATTAAATTTTGGATATATATAAATTCTAAACGAATTTCATAAATTACGCACTTATAAATTAGAATCGGGGTCAACGGGCCGGTTCCAACGCGGAACCGTGGTGGTTGACGGGCCAAAAAAAATCGGCGGTTATTGATATACAAATTTTTTTAGAAAGGAACAAACATGACTAATTTAATCAGGTTTATAACAAGTACGAGTATATAAATTTCAAACATATTTGATTAATCGTCTCCGTTGAAAAACATCGTATATGTAGAAAAATTGGTAGAAAAATTACTAACGATTTGTTATAAGTTTGAACTCTTAAAATTAAGGATATTTAAGGTCAACTTTTATCTTATATCATTGGCTAAGTTATTTTCCGAATCACAATCACTCCACATAAAGTTTTGTTAAAGGGAAAACTACCAAGTGGATAGTGAAATCAATTCTTACAATTTTATTCTCGATTAAAAAAGCTCTTCTCGAAATTGGTAAAAAAGAAAATTAATGTCATCATTTATTACTCTGTGAATATATGAAGATGATAATTAATAGTATAATATTATAATTTATGATATGAATTTTTATTTATTAAATATTTTACGATTTTTTTTGGAAGATAGCTATTTATATAATTAAATATTAATTTTAGGTAAAAAAGAAAACAAATGTCATCATTAATTTATGTGAATTATTTGGAAGATGATTATTTATATAATACAAAATTAGTATAGTAGTCAACGGGCCGGTTTCGGATCAGAACCGTCGGGGTAGACGGAATGATTGCAAAGTGATGATTTAACATTTTAGCGTATTTATCGTCACTTTCATCTAATAGACAATCTTCAAATTTATTTTCCTTTTATAAATCAACGTGGGACAAGGAGTATTTGTAATGAAAACAATCCATTTCAATTTACATACAAAATTGACTTAGGATAATCTCTTTGAGAGGCAAATATACTTTTTTCCATATCAATTTTGGAGAAGAATAAAGCTCTGAAAATTATCGAAAAAAATAAGGGTAGATTAATTTAGAATTTTTAACAGACATAACTATATGATTTGAGATGTAAACATGTGGTATAATTACTTTTTATTATTATAATTTCCCGTCGATTTTCGACAGGTTATACGCTAGTTCTAATATAATCACATGTTTGACTTGAATGATTTGGTTCGTCAAAAATTCTTAGGCCCTTGATCATACACACCAATTAAGTGATAATTTATCTTTTAAATTTAAATCATTTATTAATTAGCCATATAGTTTCATTATATCTTATCATATATTATCAATCTCATCTTCTAACGTAAATAGACAATAAATAATATTACATTGGTCTAAAATATGATCGAGGCAGTGTTGGACAAGTATGGATCATGTTTGGGTGGACCTAATATGTATGAGAAAAAGGCCCAAACGTGAGGTGACCCGATCCAACAAACTCACTTAATTTAAGAGCACCCACAATGGGGGTGTCTGAGTCTCGAGCGTTTTAAGAGCACCCACAATGGGGTGTCACAGCCCGACTTCCCGAAGGACGGCAGAGCCGGGGTGCGACTAGGGATTGGAATAAAGAAACGGGTAAGAAAGGGAAAACTACTGAATAAACGATATTTGTAATATAAACTACTATGAATTTGACTTCATTGAATAAAAAGGGAGTCGATCTCGGAAGATCGCTCGACAAAGTTTGATCAGTGAAAGCTAGGTTTAAAGTGTAAACAACTTAAACCGAAAGGATTTACATTAATAAGAGAACCGACTTTACTTAGTGAAAGAAAGAGTAAATCACGGAGGATCACTCGACATAGCTACTCTAAAAATGGACTAAGTCCAAAGGATGAAACTTAGTTCTAAGTTATACTTTAACTGAAACTAGTTTACAAAATTGGCAGCGGAAAACATATAAATGATATCACATATCGAATGTGATATCGAGGCTCAACTAAACTTCTTTCCTGAGAAAAGACCTTTACTCAACCTCCTCCGCCGTCGTCACTCAACCTGCACATTTAAAAACAAACATGCAGGGCTAAGTACAAAAGTACTTAGTGGGCACATTGCCGAAAACATTTTATATGTATCGCAACGGGGTTTTTTTTTCTTTAAAAGGCCCGTGCTTACCAATTATTAAATCAAATCATGCATCTTTTCATAAAAACTTGTATAAATACTTTTACTGCTGAACACTTAATTTCTAAATGACACACTGTGGATTTTTAAACTCACATCCGATCGTCTGGAAAGCACCTGAGGGCTAACTCAGAAACTGTCCCTCTGGATAGCACCTGTGGGCTATCTCAGAATCTGATCGTTTAGTTGGAATTATCTGGATAGCAGCCTCAGGGCTATCTCAGAATCCAATACTCTGGTTAGCACCTGAGGGCTAACGCAGAGAGACATAAAAGAATTCACATAAACAAATCATTTAAGCACTGATAGACCTTTAATACTCACTTATGAAAGCAATACGTAACCACTTTCGAGCAACGCTCGCATATAAATACTTTAATACTCATTTATCAATAACATGTAATCACTTTTGAGCAACGCTCACATAATATCACTTCACAAGTAACGGCATTCAACGTAGTTTTGGTTTTAGAAGCCCACCTCGTTCGTTTACAGAACTAAAACACGTGCTTCCGTCTCTGATCTTCCGTCCTGTCTTCTAACCTCGACGTCCTCCTTCTTTGAACGTAAATAATAAAACAACGATAAGTTGTCGAGTCGATAAAAGAAAAAATGGAATTCGAACTGAAATCGAATTAATCTTTTAAGTTCTTAAGCTTTTAGTCATTTGCACGTTAATCTAACTTCTCTAATTAAACGGGAATGAGACTCGAAAACATCTCGTTTAGCACTTGCTTGGTTTCTTACTCGACACTGAGGTCGGTTAAAAATGGTAGTCGATAGCTTATATCGACTTAAGAGATCGAATGACATTAAGTTGAGAAGAAATCAACTTAGGAAACTAAGTTTTGGAACAAACTGTACAGATCAGTAAGTCCAACCAGAACAGGGGATCTCGAAACAGGGAGCGTGCCCTGTACCAAAAGAAAGCCACGGATGTCTAGTTTACTCTTCAATTTATGGATCTCGATTTCGTTAAGCGAGCTAGGAGTTATGACAGTTTCCGTGAAACTGCGCAAAACAGTCCGAGTTTAACCATAGGGCTCGTTAACTCGACGCACGGCTTCCTAGGTTCGACTTATGTTTTTCCTCTGTTTTTCTCACGAAATTACTGTCTTATGGCAGTCAACACGTAACCTCACACGCGATGATCTCCTTTTCATTTCTCGATTACTAATACGACGATTAAAAACTTCGTTATCAAACTAACCATTTACTATACCAATCAAGTTCTCGTTTCAAATCCTAACTTCTCGATTACAACTACAACTTATATTATTTCACCTCGGATGCGAATATCGTCAACTACAAAGTTGTTCCTTAATCATTAAGAGTCATTAATATCCGATCATTTCCCTTATTCGACATTTCTATCATTACTTAAGCTCGTTACTTCGTTTCTTACCAAAATTCCAATGTTATCGGAATTCGATCAAACTCTACCACATTATCCAACATTTATCAAGGTTCATTAATACGCAAATCATAACCACAAATCAAAACCTAATCTCGACTTATTATCGAACCTTCGTCTCTTACAAATTTCATTATAATATTAGAAAAGTCCCAATAAATCCATATACTCATCTACCATCAATTAAAGCATTATTCCATCATTAAATCCTTAATAGGATCAAACCTCATTAAGCCCCCTAATTCCTTATAAATTTTCGGTAGTGACATTAATTTAGGGGAAGTGATTTCTTCCTCAATTTAATCCATTAATATCATTTCTAATTCTACTACATCAAGAATTAATCAAAGATTAACCTTACAACATCATTAATTGAATTTAAAAGTTGAAACCCTAAGCCTAAATTTCGGTTTTCATTAGATTCATAGGGCTTTTTATTTATTCTTTCATTAATCAACAATTAAGCCATTCCTAAACTTAATTATCCAAGTAATTAAGCTCAAAACATTAACCTTTCACAACCCCTAAAATCGGTCCTCATAGAAAATTAGGGCTTTTGATTCTCCTCCATTAATTAACCATAGAATTCACTTCCTATCCATCTAATTACATATATTAAGGATCGAATCATCCTAATTCTAAATCCCCTAAATTTCGGTCATGAAGAAATTTAAAGAAATAAGATTTTACTTGGATAGAAAGATAGAGGAGATCATTACCTTGATGATTTATGAAAGATGGAGCGAAATTAATGGATGGATGATGATCCTTAGTGAAAATCCTTGCAAGATGTGAGCTTTAATGGAGTTTTTGGATGAAAGAAAATGGAGTGAGGGATGATGGTGGTAGTGGCGGTATGAGAGGGAGAGTTGTGAGGAATATTTGGCTAATTTTATTAAGTATTAACCAACAACTAATAGGTGTCCTCTTAGAAACATCTAATGAATTATGAGTCATCAAGAAATAACAATAAAAAAATGAAATATCAAGTGTAAGAGCAAGGGTAGAGGTCGGCTGCCATGAAATAAATTTAGGAGAAATGCGCGTTTTTCCGGCGTGATACGACGTTACGGAAATCGATAGATAAAATACGTATTCGGCTCGTTTCCCGTCAAAATCCGACTTGACCTTAAATTCCGACATATTTTTCCTACTCGGAAAGTATTTTTTAAATTTTATAAATTTTAAAAACTATACAAAATTCTGGACATCACAGTCCGAATTTTGTCCGGAAAATCACAAAAATTAACTTTCTCCGGTGAACTCGTCTCGAAATTTCGTGAATGTAAAAATAGACGGTTTTCCGATCTGAGTTCTAGAACTGAAAAGTTTTTCGTCCACGAAAATCCTAATACAGTATTCGTTTCTCTGATTTTCGGAATTTATTTTAACAACGGATTTCACCGTTGGTCTTAGAATTGAAAATCAGGATCTAAGGCGTGCAAAGCCATAATTATTATTAACTTTAAATTTTTAATGCAGAAGAAATTTTCCGGGGTATTAGGGGGCTCGAGACACCCCATTGTACCTCTTGTCAGTCAATGGTCGATTTTTTAAAAATAGCCATTCAACGGTTGTTTACACATTCTCCACCCGTAAATCTCACTCCAAATTCTTCTTATTCTTTATTTTTTTCATACAAAAAATGTCTTCATCCTCGTCAGTTTCGATTTCTTAAATCGAGTACGAGTCTCATGGCATCGACGGTGAGATTTTTTCGCTTATGCAATTTTTTTTCACTTCATTATGTAATGATTCTTAGTTTTTAAAACTTATTGTAATTTCTGAATTCAATTAAAATTAATTCAAAAATCGATTTAAGAAACTAATGTTAGTGAGAGTTTAGAGATTACATCACTCTAAGTAATTCTCTTTAACTGGACCCCACAGGAGATTAAGACACCAAAGTATCTCAATCATTATGGGTGATCTAATGGGATCCATACCGGGCTACAATGGCGTACCCATGATTTAGGATTTAGGGGTGCGAAATGAGTAAGAAACATGGAGAAATTATTGGGGGTTCGGGGGCGAAGCCACTGGGAAAAAAAAATTGGACCTATCATAAGGTCCGTTTTAGATTGAGGCGCATTTTACACTATATCTAAAAAGGTAATACTGTAGTAAAAACTATTATTTGACACATCGTAGTTAATAGTTAAACATCATAACAAACTAGATAAACGATTTTAGAGTGTTCCTTGTGATTTTTTTTGTTTTACTATTTCCTAGTACAAAAAAATACATAATTATTAAAATAATAAAATTAATTAAATACTATTTATATTTTTAGTACACATATTATATCCTTCGAAAAAAAGTATATTTGTACCCCTTATTCTTCATTAGATACGCTAATGCTAGGCTGGGTCGGGTTGGAATGGATCATCGAAGTGATCGAACCGCCGAGGTAGTTTGTATACTTGTATTATTATTATTATTATTATTATTATTATTATTATTGTTGATGTTGTTCTTCTCAAAGTGACATAGCCGACGTCAAAAGTATGACGGAAGCATTCCTTATCCACGGAAAATATTAACCTATTCTTTTGAAGCACGTGATCCTTTACCACTTGTTCCACTTGCAAATTGCAAATTGTATGAAATTTCGTAGAAACACAAACGCACATATATAAATGATGATTATTATAGAACAAAATATATATACTTTAATCTTCCTTATTTCCCACGGGTGCATGCACCTTCTCTCACCCTTGTTTCTCTCTCCTTTTTCCTCACCCTATATATAACCTCACCATCTTCTTTTGCCCAAAAATTCAAAGATTTTCTTTCTACTCCTCAACTTTCCCCAAATCTACCTACTTCATACTTCAAAATTTAATCCAACATTCTTGAAAGCCATCTGCAAAATATTAGCAAGAGCTTCATGTACCAGCCAATTCCCAGTGAGCTAACGGCGGTGGAGCTTCCGTCAATCTATCGTCGGAGCTCGAGTTTCAGCAGCCTTATGCCTTGTTTAACGGAGACCTGGGGCGACCTGCCGTTAAAAGTTGACGACTCTGAAGACATGGTCATATACGGGCTCCTTCGCGACGCCGTTAATGACGGGTGGACGCCGTTTAATGACGTCAAAACCGAGCCGATGTTCGAAGCCGAGCCGGGCATGAGCTTATTAGCCGCAGCGAGAACAGAGTACGTGATTTCTCCGCCTGTAGCGGTGGCTCCGGTGGCGGCGCGGCCTAAAGGCAGGCACTACAGAGGAGTGAGGCAACGGCCGTGGGGGAAATTCGCGGCTGAGATAAGGGACCCGGCTAAAAACGGCGCGAGGGTGTGGCTTGGGACGTACGAAACGGCTGAGGAAGCGGCTCTAGCTTACGATAAAGCGGCTTACAGAATGCGCGGCTCAAAGGCCTTGCTGAACTTCCCGCACAGAATCGGCTTGAATGAGCCAGAGCCGGTGAGAGTGACAGCGAAGAGGAGATCGCCCGAGCCGTCAACTTCGACGGCGTCGACTGTGACGTCCGAGTTGGGTAGCGGCTCGCCAAAGCGGACGAAGATAGAGGCGGCGGCTGATCGAGCCGAGCCGGAGGTGGAAAGCCAATCAAATTTGTATCAAGTTGAGTGCAAAATGACGCCGTTGCTAGTTGGCGGACAATTAGTGGTGGCCTAAATATATATATATATATATATATATATATATATATATATATATATTTATATATGAGCTGGAATCGTAGTATATAGCTAGCACCTTTGTTTGGTTGTGTAAATTAAACGGAAAATTTTGGCCCCATTTTTCCACTTGCATAATTGGAAAATGCAAACAATTCGAATGAAATATCAAAAATATCGTGGAATTCCACTATCATATGGTAGCTACAGATTTAAAATCAAGAATGGAATAATCGACAGCGCACACACTTGACACATTATTTATATTTACCATTTCCAAATGAAAAAGGTATTTCATGAAATTCAAATACGAATATTTTTTATGATTGCACCCTCAACTAAATTCATATCAACTTTTCAATTAATATGTTGATTCCATTTCCACCCCACTCCAAAAAAATAAAACAAAAAAAGTCTGTTCGACCATTTTCAAAAAGGATATGCATATGATTTGGTTTATTGAATTTATTTTTATCCTAATTAATTAGTTTGCATATATATAGAGTATGAAGCTGTAAAGCTAATGTTGAGAACTGGCAAGTCATACAAAAATATGAATTATTGGGAGTAGCTAAATAGTTTGTAAATATTATACAAAAAGAAAAGAAAATGAAAGAGAAACTAGTCCCTGCAAGAGAACGTTGTAGAAACTAATAAGTATCTGCTGAAAATAATGGTTTGAAAATCATTATTTGTGATGGTTAATTATTTAATTTTTAGAATTAAATAGTGTGTAT
This sequence comes from Schizonepeta tenuifolia, assembly GCA_029490685.1. Taxonomy (NCBI): domain Eukaryota; kingdom Viridiplantae; phylum Streptophyta; class Magnoliopsida; order Lamiales; family Lamiaceae; genus Schizonepeta; species Schizonepeta tenuifolia. The sequence continues at coordinate 40,975,312 of CM055958.1, read as the reverse complement.
CAGCCTATATATAAATAGGCATAGGCATTTGAGCATTGGGACTCGATTTGAATATCTGAATCACTACTTCTTCTCTACATACAAATATAAGTATATTAGAATAGCTCAAGTCCTCAATTCTTGTCCAGTTCGCTGAAGCTCTCTAGTTTGTGGTGCTGTTACTATAGAGTCGTGAAGTCATTTACTTTTGGGGACGAGCCGCCAATCCGTGAGCATTACTGGGGCGTTTCTTGTCTTGCGGGCAAAAGGCACCTTCGAACGACTTCTAAACTGGTTTTGTTTAGTTTTCGTTGTTTAGATTATTTCCTTGTATTACTGATTCAGTTCTTGCTAGTTCAGTTTTATTTCCTTGTAATTTTCACGAGTTTGTACACCGGTTCTAACAGTATCTATATCAATTTTATGACAACAAAAGTTATGAAGAGGTGGGGAAAATGAGAGTGGAAGAAGGATAAATTATCTATATGGGCATCATGGAAGTTCTTTCTTGAGTGAAGGAGATGAGATTAACACATATTTGGATTAAAACAGATTGCAAAGTTGCTTGTGATATTGATGTAGTCCTCTCAAGTGATGTGAATGACACTGAGCTCGAAGTCTACATTTTATCTTGCCGAAGATGACTTTGCAATTGGAATTGATGATTAAATATATTATTACTCGTGAGTTGAACGATATTGCTTATAATTTAGCAAAATATGTTATTAATGTTGATATACTTCATGCTTGGAATGAACCCCGCTCTTTGTGGAGTCTCTTCACGAGATATTCCATACTTGTGTTATTAATAAGAAGTTCTCTTTTGATAAAAAGAGAAAAAAGAAAAAACTTGCCTACATAGTCGTAAAATGAGGTAAACATAGGGTTTTCATTTTTTTTTTCTTTTTCTTTTTTTTCATTTTCTCCCACTTTAATTTATCCTTCAAACTTAATAGTGCTCAACTCGACCTGTAGATCTATAGTTGGTAAAGCACGTAGCTTTGCTCTCGGTTATAATTTAAACGTACATATTAATTACTTTCATATTTTTTTAATTTTTTTTAGCAACATATTACAAGGAAATTTAAATATCACGTGACGGTGGACTCGAACCCATGACCTTTGGCCCGAACATTAACCACACTACTACTAAGCTAACACACAGACTACTTTCATATTTTCATTCACAATAGTACGTTCCAATGCAGATTTTATATTTGTCTTCCAAATAATCTCACACACACACCCACTATTTTATATTGTCAGATATTAGAAAACAAAAATACATAGGTAAAAGTTTATCTATAATCCTGGAGCTTTTATTTATTTTTATTTTATTTTTAAATTTCTTCTCTAAGCCGTTATGGATTTTGTGGAAAACTTGCACATCTCTTCAATATGACTTAAAAGAATTTTCTAACACCTATAAATATCTTGGATCCACATCATCCACTACCAGTTTTTCCTCATTAATATTTTTCCTAATCTCTCATTAACAAGATGGTTCGATTTCTTACCGTACGCGGGTTGTTTTTAAATTTAATGTGGGTATATTGTAGTTTATTCTAGTTTGATTAGTGTTGTGCACTTCATATAAATTTATTTTTTAAATTATAAAACTTTGAAAAAAACTGTTATTTCACCAAAATTTTGTTAGTCTTAGTATTGTGCTCTAGTATGAATTCATATTGACGTACGTCATGATGTATATGAATTTATTGTCCTCTCTCTCTCTAACATATTTTAGACTTTGTATTACTAGCTGCTTATTCTTCTATCTCTTTCTCTTCGTTTTTCTTTTCTATCTACATTTATTTATACAAATTGATGAACCACCATGCATACTTACCATTTTTAATTACAATGGGTCTTTTGTAAAATTAAGTGCATGAGTGTAATCTGATTGGAATTTTTAAATTTTTTGAACCAACTTATTTTAATATATACATACATATATAGTATGCAATTGAATTGGCCTTGCCTTGCGGTGACCGTAACCTAATTTCTTAACTTTAACATAAATAAATTATAGATCTAGACTATCATAAGTAGAGTAGGTAAATCTAAATCAAATTCAATGATTCGTTGGACAAAATAATTTTACAAGTCTTGGTTTAATATATTTTAGATGCATGGCGCCCGATTTGGAATTGATCTTTTGCACTAATATGACCCAAGATCATATAGCATTAAATTTAAACCTAGTTCGCACATTTGTATCGCACGGGATTTTGAATTTTGATACAGGGGACGTCGTGGGGCTAAGAGTGATTAGATATTTAAAATCGACTATAATGTTGTAGACAGTAAAGATGATTTTTTTTTCTTTTTTTTTTTCTGTCGGATTACTAGAGGAATATATATATATATATATATTATCAAAGAAGCATTCTACCACGATATAAGTGGAACCTCTACACTACACAAAGATATGGTCTTGTGTTTTATGCTATAGGTCTTTTGTTTAATTCTTGTGAAAGGCATAACATTTTTCCGCCCATCTAATTAATGAAATTTGAAACCAACGAAATTTTTATATTTATGCTTTTCGAATCAGGCGGTTTCTATAGTTTAGCAGTACTTGATTTGAAATCATGACACTCAGTCTTTCAATGCTATCTGAATCGGTACTTGGTTCGATTTTAGTTCGATCAGTTGAATGGACCGATCCGTTTATATTTTTAAAAGGCATGAACAATTAAAATAGTACACTATTGTATGCAACGTGAAAAAAGTAAAACAAATTTAGGGTATAAATGATATTTTACATGTACTGTAGTTGGGAGAAATTTTCAGATTTATTAACCAGTAAAAACATATTGGAAATGTCTGCATTTATTTTTCGTTGAAATTTTGAGATTACAAACCTCCAACGGACAAAATATTAGTCCGTTGAAATGTGTCCATAAACAAAATAAAATTCCAACGATTTTTGTCCCGTGGAATTTAATGAGTTCTTGTAGGCGACTAAAATTCGTTGCACCTGATTGTTGTATTTGTTAGTATATCATCACGTATGCGGACTGTATTTCTTAGATATTTTCAAATATGACTTTAAAAAGAAGATATTTTCTAATATGAAAATTATTTAAATTTATTGTATGTTTCAAGTTTGTCAACTTTAAGTGTCTAAATTTCAACTAATCTCGAGAGATTGCGCGGTGAATCCAATTATATATGGAGCATATTTAATTGAGTTTGGCGTGCAGTTTCGTGAATTCACAAGCTGCCTTGATTTTAACATTTGGCGTGTTAACTATAAATCGCGTATGTTTTAGAAAAAAATCATATTCTAGTAAAAATGACGACAATGAATTCGTTTAAGCAAAAAGTCACAACAACAAAATCTTTTAGTAATAACATAACTTTTAAAAAATTGAAGTAATAACATAACTTTTAAAAAATTGTGAGTTTGAAATGTCGTTAAATCATGTGATGGATAGTTATTATGCATATAAAAAAATAAAAATCCATGCAACATTTAGTAATATTTGAGAGTGTAATTAATTTATTATATTTTTTAATTACATTTTTATATATAGCAAAAGTATATATATACATATATATATATATATATATATATATTAATATATATATAGAGAGAGATATCGATGGTCAGTATAAGACTAGTCACAAGGTACAAACTAAAATTCATACATTTTCTATATATAATCAGGCTTTTTAATAATAGTTGCTTTTCTCGGTTCATTCTTTTCACATAAAAAATGATACTTATATAAAATCATATTTTTACATATTTATGCATGAAGCTAATTGTTAAAATAGGACCGTAATTTTTAAATATTTTAGAAAACGAACTATATTTTACATGAATTCAAAAGTGAGACTAAAACTTTGATTTTTGGCAAACACACTCCTATTTCGGGCCCAAAATCAATTATTTGGACTTTTGGTGACACCTATAGCCCGTTGCTGACGTGGACTCGCCATGTCACCTTTTTTTTTCTTCCTATTTTTCCCTTTTTTGTTATTTTATTTCTGGTTTGATAGTGCATAATTTTAGCTGATAATTGTTAATATGTCTTTTTCCATAGTTATAATTTATTATTGGCCAAACTGCAAAATAATTCCCCATCTTTTTTCAAATTCTTGTTTAAAATCAAACCTTTAATTGCAAAAAAAATCTTCACCTTTTAATTTTTCTCAATGTTCTCCCGTGTTCAATTTTTTCCCCAAATTGAAGCTGCATTGGACGCCGAAAATGCTTACATGGAAAACTAACACTTATATGTATACGATTTAAGGCACAAATCGATTTCAGACTATAATTTTCTCATCTTTTTCCATCTTTTTCTCTCTTCTTCGAGCGGCCGTAACTTGAGAAGTCGGGGAAATAATTTGAGAAATCACTTGGGCAATCACTCACAACGTCGTGTAAGTATTTTTGGTGTCCAATTTAGCTTCAATTTGTGGGAAAATTTGAGTGTGGGAGAACATTAAGAAAAATTAAAAGGTGAAGATTTTTTTTGCAAAAATTAAAAGGTTTGGTTTTAAACCAGAATTTGAAAAAAGGTGGAGAATTATTTTGTAATTTGGCCTTAATTATTTCATGATTATTTCTGAAAATATTTCATTTACAATGATTATTAACAACCGTAAATCATATAATGATTGATGATCTACGGTTTAGATTAATTTATAATTTTTACCTGGGATTTAGTTTTTAAAACATATGTACGTATATAATGAATTTTATGACGTTTTTCTTCAAATTATATTACTAAGCGACATTTTTGTTGTAGTTACTAGTGAGTGAAACAGAACTCATAGATTAATTTGAACGGAAGACCTTCAACATATACTCATGAAATCTCAAGAAAGGTCCATCTCAAATGTATAGAACGGCAAAAATTAAATAGGCATAGATCTGTTAAAAGTAAACATTCGAATTAAAATTCACACTTGTGGAAAATGATACAGTGAGAATCTAGAACTATCACTTTCGTTATATATTTGTCTATGAACGAAGGAAATTTGATAAATTGGCTGACACAATATCTACTTTTAAATTGATAGGATATTTGAAAAATAGGGATGTTCATACAGACACATTTTCAAAGTGATCAATTATTCTGTCACAATGTGGAATTGACTCTTGCTCCTATTTCAGTGTTTCTGTTCCATGGAAATTTATCCATAGAAATTTAGAGTGGATGGAGAAAAATGACACAGTTCATAATAACATGGTCATGTGTATCAAACTAGCCTTTTAATAGTAGAATGAAAAATTTATCCTCTCAAGACCTAATGGTAGACTGAGTATTTTGAGGTCAAATGTTCAAGATCAAATCTTACAAAGACCTCTATAATTTGAGTTTGTCATGACTGGTATTCAAAGCATTGTTAATTTAGTATATATTGAATGTAGCGGCTAAGGGTTCCGATACCGTGAAAAAGAAAAAGAACAAAAGATATCAAATTGGAAGGTAGTATAAATTTAATGAATGTGATAAAAAACAACCATACGTATTTCAGGTTATGGCTGGCTACGTAATTTCATTGCAAGAAAATACTATGCGGAAACTTGGTAATTATTGAATAGTTAATTAAATTACTTATGTGTGGATTACATGCATATTACTAAAAAAATATAAAAAAATTGTGCTCCTACTTTCTTATCAATGCAATAAGAGATGAAACACGAAGATGTAATGGAGCATCTCATTTGCTCTCTACGGGTATGCAAATGGCAATTAGGTCGAAATCCGAAGCGAATTGAAATGACCCAAAGCAAACAATATGCACAAATCGAACTGAAATTAGCCGAATCGAAATTTTCGATCAGTTTTCGTATAAATTTTATCTATTTCTATGTCTTGGCCAAACAGTCATTGAATTCCGTATAACAAATTGTATATAGTGCAACACTAACTTGACCCTTTTAGCTGGGCTCAAAATTAATGAAGTTGGGCTTCTGAGTTAGAAAATAAATGATGTTTGGGCCATGACTGAAGAAAGCCCAACATCATAAAATTGATGGATTACTCGAATCGAATCGAATCGAATCCGAATCTCTGCTTTAAATAAGAAGTTAGGCAGCCACCTGCAAATACTCCCAAAATAGACGTGTCTAAAAACAAGAACCTCTATTTACATGCAGCCTTTGCATGTCAACCTTACTGACACGTCCCACCCCTCTCCTTTTCATTTATTTATATATATTTCTTTCTCACACATCCATTTTCATCGGAAATTAAATCAAACCTGTTGAGAGAGAGAGAGAGAGAGAGAGTGAGAGAGATTTAAATTCCTCTAACAATGGCAGAACATTACGGTCAATACCAAGCGGGCAGGCCTCACCAGGGCCAGCTGCAGCAGCACCAGCAGCAGTCTTCGCCGCGGAGCCACCAGATAGTGAAGGCGGCGACGGCGGTGACGGCGGGCGGGTCGCTCCTCGTGCTGTCGGGGCTGACTCTGGCCAGCACGGTGATTGCGCTGACCATCGCCACCCCGCTGCTCGTCATCTTCAGCCCGGTTCTCGTCCCGGCCGCCTTAGGCATCTTCACCCTCGGCGCCGGGTTTCTGGCGTCCGGCGGCTTCGGGGTGGCGGCACTCAGCGTGCTCTCGTGGATCTACAAATACATGACCGGGAAACACCCGCCGGGGGCGGATCAGTTCGACACCGCGCGCACGAAGCTGGCGAGCAAGGCGAGGGACATGAAGGAAAGGGGCGAGCATATGGCTCAGACCTCTTGATCTCTCTCTCTTTCTCTCTCTCTTTCTCTTGCTGGGGCGGTGAGTCGTCGTGGGGGGTCGGGTTATCTTCGTCTCGGATTATGATGATCGAATTGTATGTTTGTGTTTCTATGTTATCTATTTATTCGATGTTGGAGTTGGTACTTAGATGTACTTTGTTTTTTCTTTAATTTTTTTCTTTTTTGTTGTTGTTGTTTGTGTGTATGGTGTCGTCCAAGTACAGTTGTAGTGTCAATTAATCATCCGTGATTCTGTTGGGAGAAAAATTAATAATGAATTACTCGGATAGAGGTGATAAATCTTTTCGGTATTTTTACTTGGAGTCTCACATTTCCTCCTTCGGAGCGTTTACATATGTATGTGTTAGAACATTACTGATATCTGATATCTATGTTTTGGAACATTATTGATATCTCTTAAAACTTTATAGATAAAAAAAATACGTTATCGAACAAAATAATGTCATGTCAACAGAACAATATTTTGTGACTTGGTATGTGGGAGCAGTGGTGCTTGAAATCCAATGGCTCACTCGATGCATGAGATCTTCATCATGCTTATATATGTCGTCAAAACGTACGTCACCTTCAAACTTCAATTTGATCATAAAAATTATTTTTTGGTTGGGAAATGGAAATATTAATATTTATGATGCATAATTAATTTGAGCAAAATGAATGCAACACATATCAAGTGTTTTGTGAATCATACAATATTTTCTTTTCTCATACTATGTAAAATAATGTCTCTGTAATTCGATTGTTGAAAAGAACAAAAACAAACCAGCTCGAAGAGAGCGTTTCCAATACTCAGCAGCTTGATCAAACCAAGCCTCCGCAATTTCAGAATCGCCCTGGTGAATGGGCTGTTCTCCCCTATTCCGGTGGATTAATTCCGAACCGTACTCGAGAGTTTCCTGCCTCATGCGGCTCATCAATTTTTTGTATTGTTCCGTTATCATATCAGTTTTTTGTAGTGTCCCGTTATCATATCTAACGAATAGGATTTCTCGTGGATCTACCCCATTTTTCGGGTTAATCAAAGAAGTTCATTACATGAGTTTTAATACATTAGAAAGAGTTGTTAAAACCAGAAAATCGAACCGATGACCATCGCATTACAAATGCAATGCTCTAACCTCTGAGCTAAGCGGGCTCACATTATAGTAATAGAAATTTTCTATGCATAACATAGGAATTCAAGACACTATTACTATAAGTATAGTGTCTCTAGAAATATAGAAAAGAACATAATCCATAATTACCGATAAATATTGGATATTATAGAACAGAACGATTTCTATTTCTATAGCTTCAACCATGGCGATCGCAAATTAATAACAAAACTAAAAATGAGACGATGATTTACGTGGTTTGGGAAAATCCCTACGTCTACGGGAGAGTCAGCACGCTATTATTATTGAATCAAGAAAATGAAGTTAAAAGAAAAACTCGAACAATTTTCCAGAAATAAGAACTCTAGTTTCTACCCAAATCCTCACTTCATGCACTCTTATTTTTCCCTTCTCTATTTCTCTCAAACTGCTACGGATCAAGACCCGATTCTAATCTGGATTCCAAGCTTATATACAGAGGAATAACCGACTCAACGCATTTGATCTACACCGTTGAAGAGCAACGATCACGATCACCACATAACAACCATGCACAACTAAGCTCCTCATGCAAGTTTTCATGTAACTAACTTGATTCCTTCTCGATCTTCTATGAATATGCACAGCTCATGAGTCCCTCTTGCAAGCTTCCTTGTTGCCATAACGGACGCCACGTTTGCATGCCACGTATGCAGGCACAAATTCTAACAAATCTCCACCTTGGTTGCAGCAGGTTCAATAACTAAGCCGAGCTTCCTCTCCAAACCTGCCCCATTATAGGGCTTCCCTCACCCTCTATCGAGGATGAACATTCACCAGCTCCAAGCAATAGTTAAACTTGGACGCTGGCAAAGGCTTTGTCAACATATCAGCCACATTGTGATCAGTAGAGATCTTCACAAGCCTGACATTTCCTTTATCCACTTCATCTCTCACAAAATGAAGTCTAACATGAATATGTTTACTCCTTTCATGAAAGACCTGATGCTTAGCCAAATGTAGAGCACTTTGGCTATCACAATTGATCACCACAGTATCTTGATCTACTCCAAAATCCTTGATAATCCCATTCAACCATATGCCTTCCTTTACTGCTTCAGTAATAGCAATGTACTCTGCTTCTGTAGTAGACAGTGCAACCACAAATTGAGAGCTTGACTTCCAGCTAATGGCTGATCCAAACAACTTGAACACATGCCCGGATTGTGATTTCCTAGTATCCAAGTTCACTGCATAATCAGAATCATAATACCCCACTATAGGGTTTCCTTTCAGATCATCAACTCTCTTGAACAAGATACCATGACCCATTGCCCCTTTCAAATACCTAAGTATCCACTTCAAAGATTGCCAATGACTTCTTCCTGGTTCTGACATGTACCTGCTCACCACACTCACAGCATGAGCAATGTCTGGCCTTGTACAAACCATCAGATACATTATACTCCCAACAATGTTGGAATAAGGAATAACACTCATTTCTTTCCTCTCAGCTTTTGTAGAAGGCTTCTGATTCTTTGACAGTTTGAAGTGCTGCCCCAAAGGTACTGAAACTTGCTTAGAATTTATCATTCTAAACCTTTTGAGTACTTTCTCCAAGTAATCCCTCTGAATTAGCCACAACTCCTTCTTCACTCTATCTCTGACTATGTCCATCCCCAGGATCCTTTTTGCATTTCCTAAATCCTTCATATCAAAGATTGATTGGAGTTCTTGCTTCACCAGCTCAATTTCAGACTTACTTGGTCCTGCAATAAGCATGTCATCAACATATAACAACAAGCAGCATCATCTCTTGCTCTAATATACACACAACTATCAAAACTTGATCTGTTGAATCCAATCTTCTTCATGTGATCATCAAACTTCTTATACCATTGTCTACTACTTTGTTTCAAACTATACAGATTTTTCTTCAAGAGACACGCTTTGTCTTCATTCCCTTTCTCAATGAATTCTTCAGATTGATTCATGTAGATAGTCTCTTCCAGATCACCATGTAAGAAGGTTGTCTTCACATCCAGCTTGCTGTAATTCCCAATCATACTAAGCAACTGTTAACAACAGGATTCTTATAGAACTGTGTTTGACAACAGGTGAAAAAACTTCATTGAAATCAATTCCTTCCTTTTGTGTAAAATCCTTTGCCACAAGCCGAGCTTTAAATCTAATTCTGTCCATCTCAGCTGCTTCAATCTTCTTTTTGAAAATCCACTTACAACCCACTGCTTTCTGTGACTTTGGCTTAATCACAAGAATCCAAGTTCCATTCTTCAGTAATGAGTTTATCTCCTCCTGCATAGCTTTCCACCATTTATCCTTTTCTTTGTTGTTCATAGCTTCCTTGAAACTGCTTGGCTCTGAATATTCTATTTCCTCAGCAACACACAATGCATAAAAAATGATATCTGCATCTCCATATCTAGTTGGTGGTCTGATTTATCTCTTTTCCCTGTCTCTTGCCAGCTTATAGTCTTTGAGATCATCTTCATCTTCAGAAGGTTCTGAATTAGCTGCTGATTTCTCATGTTGCTTTGGAAACTATCTTCTAATCCCTGATCACTGAGCTCCACCTTAACTCCAAAAGTGGATTCTTCTGCTCTGTTTTGAGCCACTACCTTCACCTTCTCTTGATTTAGATAAGGCAAATCAGTTTCAATGAAAACTACATCTCTGCTGATGATGATCTTCTGCTTTCCAGGTTCCATGCACCATAATCTATAACCTTTGACACCTTTCTGATAGCCAAGCATTACACACTCCAATGCTCTTGCTTACAGCTTTCCTTGTCTCTGATGTGCATTTGTCTTACACCCAAATACTCTAAACTTTGAGTAATCTCCTTCACTGCCATACCATCTGAAATCTGGTGTGTCAAAGTTGATAGCAGATGAAGGACATTTGTTGATCAAAACAGTAGCAGTAGATGCAGCTTCTCCCCAGAACTTCTTTGGCAACCCTGAGCTAAGCAGCATACACCTAACTCTCTCTAATATAGTCCTATTTATTCTCTCAGCCACCCCATTCTGTTGTGGATTTCCAGGCACAGTCCTATGCCTTCTTATTCCTGTTTGGCTGCAAAACTCATTGAACTCTCCAGAAATGAACTCAAGTCCATTGTCTGTTCTCAAATATTTGAGCTGCTTCCCTTTCTCCACTTGGACTTCAGCATGCCACTTCTTGAAGACACCAAACGCCCATGTCTTGTCTTTCAGCACAAACAACCATAGCTTCCTAGAGTAATCATCAATTATTGACATGAAAAGCTTGCCACCTCCAAGGGATGAAGTCTGTGCAGGACCCCACAAGTCACTATGTGCATAATCAAGAGGTGAAACATAAGTGTGCTTCCCAGATGGATAAGATGTCTTTGTGCTCTTGCCAAGAATGCAGTGCTCACATGTTTCTTTGGCATGTGAATCTTCAACTTTGATAAGCTGCTTCTTGATGAGTTGCTTCATTCCATCATCACCCACATGGCCCAACCTCATATGCCACATATTCACATCAGAAGAAGAAACATGAATAGAATTACCAATCACAGTGACAACATCAAGATAATACAAGTTATTTCTTCTTTTTGCTTTCATGACAACTGTAGAATCTTTCTTGATATACATCATTCCATTCTTAGATTCATAATGACATCCTTTAGACTCTAACATGCCAAGTGAAACTAGATTTCTTTTAAGTTCAGGAATAAATCTCACATCAGTCAGAATCTTGAAAGAATTATCATGCAATTTTAACTTGATATTACCTATTCCTTGTACTCTGCACACTTGATTGTTTTCCAGAAGAACATATCCAAGTCCAGCTTGATTTATCTCCATAAATCAATCTCTGTGAGGACACATGTGGAAACTACACCCTGAATCCATGATCCATGCTTGTTCCACTGCTCCTTCTACCACATTCAGCATCTCAGCAGATTCACATTCTTCCACAACATCCGTTGTATCTGACTTTGGACCCTTCCATTCTTTCTGCTTTCTAATCCAAGAATAGCAGTACTTTTTTAGATGTCCTGGCTTCTTACACCAGTGACATTTTCTAGTCTCTTTCCCTTCTTGATCTTTCTTCTTTGGGGGGAAAAGACTTCTTGTTTTCATGGGCAGGATTCTTGCCCTTCTTTCCTTTGAATCTTTTGATGTTCAGACTTCCTGCAGTGGAATCTTGATGCCAGCAACTTGTTTCTGAAGTTCCTTTGCTTTCAACGCATTCTGCACCTCATCTAGAGTGATGAAGTTTTCTTTCCCATAAAGCATGGCATCCTTGGGTTGATCATAACTGTGAGGCAAAGAATTTAGGAGAATGATAGCTTTATCTTCATCTCCTATTGTGACATCTATGTTTTCCAGATCATCCAAAGATTTGGAGAACTCCTCCAGTTGCTCACCAATCGCCCCATCCTCAGTGATCTTGTACGAGTATAGCATCTGCTTCATGTAGAGTCGATTAGCCAGAGATTTTGTCATGTATAGACTTTCCAATTTCGACCAAACTCCAGCTGCTGTGGTCTCCTTCGACACTTCTCGAAGGACTTTGTCAGTGAGGCACAGAATTATCGCACTATGCGCTTTCTCCATCATCTCAGATTTCAATTAAGCCTCCTTCTCTGCCGTCTTGCTATCAACCTCTGGCTTCTTCTTGCTGGAGGTTTCACCGGCCTTCTTCTCCTCTGGCTTCAGTGCGTCAGCGAGGCCTTGTTGAACAAGCATAGCCTTCATTTTTATTCGCCATAATCCAAAGTCGTTCTTCCCTGAGAACTTCTCCACATCAAACCGCGGAGGACATCGTGGATCTGTTTCCGATCAGTGATGCAAAAAATTCTTCTCACAGACGGCGCCAATTTGTAATTCGATTGTTGAGAAGAACAAAACAAACCAGCTCGAAGAGAGCTTCAACAATGGCGATCGAAAACTAATAACAAAACTGAAAATGAGATGATAATTTATGTGGTTTGGGAAAACCCCTACGTCCACGGGAGAGTCAGCACGCTATTATTATTGAATCAAGAAAATGAGAAGTTACAAGAAAAACTCGAACAATTTCCCAGAAATAAGAACTCTAGTTTCCACCCAAATCCTCACTTCATGCACTCTTGTTTTTCCCTTCTCTATTTCTCTCAAACTGCTACAGATCAAGACCCGATTCTAATATGGATTCCAAGCTTATATACAGAGGAATAACCGACTCAACGCATTTGATCTACACCGTTGAAGAGCAACAATCACGATCACCACATAACAACCATACACAGCTAAGCTCCTCATGCAAGTTGTCATGTAACTAACTTGATTCCTAGTTCATGAGTCCCTCTTGCAAGCTTCCTTGTTGCCACAATGGATGCCACGTTTGCATGCCACGTATGCAGCCACAAATTCTAACAGTCTCTTTTCTTGTACTATATAGTAAAAACGATTGTATGTAGGCTGCTTATGCATTTATTCTCTTTTTTCATAGCATTTATTTATCTTTTTTTCATACTAGCACAAAGCAGGTGCATTTGCACAAATGATTAATATTTTGTATTTCATTTTAGTTAATATATTTGGTAATTTGTTTTTTTTAAATCAAATGTTGATTTTAAAAAAATATGAATGTTAGTATTACTTTTTCTTGAAATTTATATTTATTTCCAACACACGTTTTTTTAGAGGATTTCCAACACATGTTGGGGTCAAACAAATGCATCCCTTTATATTTAAGGACTACTTAAATAAATGATTAATATTTTTTGAACACGTTTTTTTTTTTTTTTTGGTTAAATAGAATATCCATTTCAGCAAAGTAGAGAATTACAGCATACATCAACATCTATCCCACAACAAAAACACAAACTCTAACCTACCTACATGACCAGAATTACAGAACTATAAAATCTGTCAACTTTGCATGAACCTCGCCAGCTTCTAATCTTTAGCACAAGCCGGTGCAACATGCACTTGGCATTGCTTCACGATCTCATCCACGGTTGCCTGCTTCTGCTGGAATCGACGCAAATTTCGTTCTTTCCATATGAAGTAGACAGCAACAGATACAAGAACACTATAAATTCATTGCTTTCCAGAATTGGAGCCACATTGAGTTATAAGATATCCTTTCTCCTGCTCCCACTCTTGATGCCGATTGTGGAGACTACACCAGCTCGTTAAGGCGGCCCATACCTGCGCTGAAAATATGCATTCAAAGAAGAGATGGTCTGTAGTCTCATCAGTAACTCCACAAAGGACACATGTTTGATCTTCAGTCATGTTATCTTGGCCAAATTTTCCCATGATGCCAATCTTCCTAACAGAGCTAACCATGTCACAGTCCCAAATCCCGAGGGACGGCAAAGCCGGGGTGCGACTAGGGATTGGATTAAAGAAGCAGGGAAGAAAGGGGTAAATGAATACACAGACATTTAACGACAGAAATACTTCTATGAATAAGACTTCATTGATAAAGAGAGAGTTGATCTCGAAGGATCACTCGACAAGTTCTCAAAAGAAAATTAAGTTATTGTACAGAAACTTAGACCAACAGTGATTTACAATATAACATAAGAGCGTCTAGAGTTTGGCAGCGGAATAAACGTAGAATGTGACTCTGTTCTTCTTTCCTATCACTATCCTACTCAACCATCACCGCTTCCGTCGCTCAACCTGCACATTTAGAAACATATGCAGGGCTAAGTACATAAAGCACTTAGTGGGCACTTTGCCGAAAACATACAATAAGTATTGATAAATCAGGCATCTCTTTTATAGCGCATCGGGGTGTTTCTTTCAAAAGTCTGTGCCTATTAAACATTTTCTTTTCATAAACATAGCTTTGCAAAGTATTTTTCGGATAGATGTTACGTTCAATCTTGACCAAATAATTATCACCGCGGCAGGTCGTCCCTTAACAGGGTTCCATATTTCAACGGCTACTTTATCACCGCGGCAGGTCATCCCCTCAACAGGGTTCCATACTTCAACGGCTACTGTGTACACTAACTTTGGAAAGCAAGTTGACTAACTCAAAGTCCGATCGTTTAGTTAACCCCTTTTGGCTAACTCATAAAGTACAAGAGAACTCACATAAAACAAGTAGTTCATGCCATGATTATTACTTTGAAAACACGATTATCAAAGCGATAAAGAAAAAGGTTTTCGAGCATTGCTCATTTTATTTCATATATAAAAGCCCACCTGACTGATTACAGAACTATTAAACGAGCTTCCGTCTCTAGTCTTCCGTCCTATCCTCGGTGCTGACTTCCTCCTTTTATCGTAAATAAACAGACTTAAGCAACTTGAACGCAACTGATAAAAGAAACAGGAAATCGAAACGGTTTTTAGTTTTTTAGGCGTTTGCACTTTACTACTTTCTTTTGATTAATTAACAAACGAGACTTCGATCAATTCTCGTCTACAAACTGACTCGGCTCATTACTCGACACTTAAGTCAGTAGGTAAAAGGGTGTCGATCACTTAGAACGACTTAAAAGTTCACAAGGAACGAAGTTGAAAAGGATTCAACTTAGGAAACTAGGCTTTGGATACTCACTGCCCAAGTCAGTAAGTCTGTACAGAACAGAGCATACGAAAACAGGGGATGAATCTTATACCAAAAGAAAGGTACAGGTGTCTAGTTTACTCTCCAATTTACGGATCTTGATTTCGTTAAGCGAGCTAAAAGTTATGACAGTTTCCGTGAAACGTCGCAAAACAGTCGCGCGAAACCTAATGCTCGACAAAATTCGACGCACGATTCCCTAGGTTTGATTAATACTATCCCACTTTTATTTTCATGAAATTTTCGTCTTAATACAGTCAACATACAGTGTCCTTTAAACGGGTTCATATTCACGACTTTTGATTAACAAACGACGAGCATTTCCTCGTCATTTCCAACTAACCATTTACTATACCAAAACAAACTTCAATTTCTATTTCGTTTTCGTTCATTCACTTCACGTTTCTTATCTATATTTCATAACGTCTCGTTTCTCGGATGGAAAAGTCGTTAACTACAATATTGTTCGTTTATCAACCACAATCATTATTATTAAAAGGGATTTCCTTATTCGACTTTTCTACCGGCTTTTAAACTCGATTACTCGTCTCTTATTCAAAATCGAAACTTCTTAGAATTCGTTGAAACTTTACGGTCACGATCATTAACTATCAAGATTATCAAAGGTTCGAATCACAAACCTAAAACATTATCTATTCTCGACTTATCGTCGATTGTTCGTCTTTTAACGAAAATCTTACGTTCTCCGTTTTCGTTCAAATTTTACAACAACGATCATCATCTAACGAGCATTACTAATATGCAAATCATATTATCAAAATATTAACGAGCTTCAACTTAACGACACGTTTCCGTCTCTTACATTTTTCAATTTATTTTTAGAAAAATCCCAATTAAATATATAATCATCCTCATACATCGTATATCTCATTTCCATTAATCAATCGAGCATATCATAACATTTACTACACTAAATCATGCATTTTTCATCTCTTATCCTTCAACTTTTATTTTTAGAAAAACCTAAATTAATTCATATAGTCAATTAACAATATGTAGAACACTAATCTATCGATCAAACATCAAAGAAATCGAACTACGGAAAACCCCTAAAATCCTAGAAATTTTCGGTAATGACATAAATGAAAGGGGAGTGATTTTCTTCATGATTCGATCCGTAGAACTCGATTCTAAACATACTAGAACATGTATCGAACAAGAATCAACATACTTCTTTAACTCTTAAGTTTCGAAAAAAATGAAATGGATGGAATCAAGACTTTGTTCGGTTCATTTTGTAGGAGATGTTCTTACCTTGCGGAATACGAACTCGGAAATGGAATTGATAGGTGGATGAGAGACTTGAGAGCTTGAGAAAGCTTGAAGGTTGAAGCTTTAATGGAGGTTTGGAAGAGAAAAATGAGAGAGAGAGCTTGAGGTGGGGTGGCGGTTTTGGAGAGGTGTGAGGGAGAGAGAGGTGATGACTCATTGTATTAGATATATAAAGTGAAGAAAATATCTAACCAAGTATAGTGAGTCGTTAAGGGCGTGTTTGTTTGCAAAAATTCGACGGAAATATCTCGTTTCCGGCTCTTAAACGACGATTAAAAAGTCGAGAAATACTTTCTTAGATAGTTACGAATTCGACGAAATCTAATTCGTCCGTTAGATTGGAAATAATTTTCGTACTCGGAAAACCTAATTCGTTTTTCAAAATCCGAGAAAAAGTCGGGATTAGACAGTCTAAAAATTCACCCGGAAAATCATAAAAACTAACTTTCTCTGGTGAACTCGTATCGAAGAAAAAGTGAATGTAAGTTCTGACGGTTTTTAATTCTGAGTTTTCGGACGAAAAATCTACCGGACGCAAAAAACCCTAATACAGTAGTCATCTGACTGACTTCCGTAATTTATTTTCGGAAACGGATTTCACCGTTAGTCTTAGAATTTAATTTCATGATCTTAGGCGTGCAAAGCCATAATTATTATTAACTTTCATTTTTAAAGACAGTAGAATTTTTCTGGGGCATTACAAACCACATGATGAATATGCATTTGGGAGGGGCTCTATTATTACAAATTAATCTTCTCCATGGAACCCGAGTGATGGGACCTTGCAGTTCCTAATACATCCTTCTTGTAAAAAACCTAGCTAGCATCCTGAAGAACTCTCAAGCCCGTTACTGTTTGTTGCACGTATTTCCTTGCCTCCATTATCTTTTTTACTACACATGTTTGATTTAATAGTGATGATTATCTAACCATAAAATTTCAATATTCTGGATATATATAAATAAAATAAAAAGTTCATAAGAGTAATCTAAATTTTATTCTAAAACTTGAGTTTATTTTTGCATAACTTTATTTGGTTATTTTAGTAGTACAATGATGGGTAATATTGATACTACAAAATCTAAAATTACATTTTATGGCAAATTTCTCAGTGAGACGCGTTTCATAATGGGTCGATCGGGTCGATCTGTTGACTTTCAATGTTTTTTTCGATTTTTTTATTTACGGTCAGATGATGCGCACCATAATGTTAATGAGATATACCGCATTGTGTAATGAGATGCATCAATTTTAACATTTATTAATATTATTTTTCAGTATTTTTTAAAATGCACCACCTTGCATTGTGAGATGCCTACACTGTGTAATGAGATCCACTAAATATATTGAGATACACCATTTTTAATGAGTAAAAAATAATTAGGATAATATAGGATAGGACTAGGATAATTTCAATTCCAAACATAAATTGATCGAGGAAAGGCAAATACAAATAAATTTTAATTAGCTGTCAACCCATTCAAGAACGAGATCTCTGCGAATTAGTTGCGACGTTTACGTGTGAAAACTCCCCTAATAGGAGTATATCCCAAAGGAAACCTCCTTCTCCTCGCCTCCACCTTTTAAATCGACTCTGTTTCTTCTCTTCTCTTTTATATCCGTATAAATGTACAAGGTATCTATAGTTGATACCAACTTTTGTGTTTGTGTATCTGTATATATAGAGAGAGAGTAGAGAAGATCTGAATACATACACAATGAATAGGGAAGGGAGGAAATGTGCGGATTGTGGCCGACACGACGATGGCAACTCTCAAACGTGCAAGAAAGGTTGCAGCGTTAAGCTATTTGGCGTTCAGATCGGTGTGTCGAGCGCCGCCGCCGTCGCCGTCGCATCCTCCATGAGAAAGAGCAAGAGTACGGGCAACTTATCAGAGGCCGCCGCCGAAGCCGAAGAACCGTCAGGATATCTCTCCGATGGAATTATTGATCGATATTCCGGATCCCACCAACGAAAGAGAGGTGGACATATTTTTCTTTTTCCTAATCCTTTTTTGTGTTTTTCTTTTTCTTTTTCCGATGATGAAGTAATGTTATAGTGCTATATAACCAACCCTAATTGCTACATTAATTAATTCTACTCGTCATGGTCATAGTGAGCAAATATTATGGTAGTATTATTTTGAAATTTATATGCATGAAGTATATATAATTCTCTACACTCCAATTTGATGAATTTATGGATGGATGGATACATATATTAATATATAGGGAAGCCGTGGAGTGAGGCAGAGCATCGATCATTCTTAGAGGGATTGGAGAAATTGGGAAAAGGTGACTGGAAAGGAATTTCAAACAAATTTGTGCCCTCAAGAAAATCTTCCCAGGTCGCCAGTCATGCTCAGAAATATTTCAACCGATTAAATTGCAAAGCAGCTGCTAATAAGAAACGCCGTCGAGGAAGTGTCTTCGACATTGCCCTCCCACATTATAATCATACGGTACGGTACAAATTTAATACACACCCACCATTTGTATTCTAGGCCTATGTTCAAATTTTGTTTCCAATTATTTTTGTAAGTTTTTTTTAATTTAGTTAACTTTTTTTATGGTACGTACTGCAGCTAATTAATTCGAGTCCATTAATATGAATTAATTGATTTGTGATTGTTGTAGGCTACTACTTCAGCTGCTTCAAAGAATGTAGGTGAATTCAAGGTACTGGTTGTGGTTGCATCTAATTCAATTAATTCAAAGTAGATAATACTAGTATATTACAGATATTTACTTTTTCAAATATATATATATATATATATATATATATATATATATGTAATTTACAGCATAGTACATCATCATCAGTTCATGTCACAAGCTCAACCTCTGAAAAGCCGCCTCTTTCACCCAGGAAACTATCTCAGATACCGGGCTATTTAACCTATCTGCAGGTACATGTACACCAGCACAGTACCGCTCACCTTTCGTATTTTCTAATTCTTTTTCTTTCAATCTTATATGATGATCAATTTGTGTGTGTGTGTGTTTTTTTTTTTTTTTTTTTTTTTTTTTTTTTTTTTTTTAATATGTGACAGCCAAGAATTTATTGGGTTCCCATGGTGAGTTATCCAAGGCCGAATGGTGGTTTTGTGGGGAATACTAATGGGCGGTTTGCGACGGTGATGCCACAGCCATATGAATATGATGATACGTTCCCGCAGGACTTGTATTTCCCGACGCCTCCAAATTCAACCACCATTAATGATGAACTCGTCGACCTCAACATTAGGAACTTAACACTGAATTACTAAGTTTTTTCTTAGTATCGCATTTTTGAGTTTCTATGTGTTGTTCTTGTTATGCTACACATGTACGTACAATTACCAGATATCTTCATATTATCAAACTTGATACCGGCTGCTTAATAGCTTGATTCATTCATTTAAT
This sequence comes from Schizonepeta tenuifolia, assembly GCA_029490685.1. Taxonomy (NCBI): domain Eukaryota; kingdom Viridiplantae; phylum Streptophyta; class Magnoliopsida; order Lamiales; family Lamiaceae; genus Schizonepeta; species Schizonepeta tenuifolia. Next base: position 40,955,256 of record CM055958.1, on the reverse strand, counting down.
TTATTTTCTTTCGCTTAACCTTTTTTTCGATGATTTTCTTGAAAGTACTAGCTTCTGCGTAAAATTCAGCTGGAGCTGCAAAAGATTGCACGATTTGAGCTTCCATAATTGAGAAGATAACAAAACTATACGTAGACAACAAATGAGATGCATGCAGAAAACATTTCCTCATTTGGTCAGACAAACAGTCCATTCCAGATTAAAGCTTCGCTCATCAATTGCCCGAAAAAGCTTCACAACAAAATCAATGGATGAAGACGAACTTCAACCAGAAGATTCAAGTGGCTTTATCCAACGGCTAGTTTGATCTATCAGTCTATATATGGAAACATTCAACACCAAAACAAATACAGATTTTCTATAAATGGATACATTCAACACCAAAACAAATACAAATTTTCTAGCGGTCAAACCTCAAGAAAGAACACTCTCTCCAGGAGCCTTCTCCACTTCGAAGTGTTCATACAAGATGTGCACTAGTTACATCCCCACTGTTCTAAGCTTAGATCGGTAAATTGAGACTTGCTTCAAATCGATTCATTGAGGGATCGGGAGACTTAGTTCAAGTTGAGATTATAGTTGGAAAAACCCCACGAACTTTAGAGTTTGTGTTAGGATCGACTATTCAGTAACTTAGGTTGTCTAGAACCCGTAATCTAGACATTAGGTTTTAGGGTTAATTTGCCTAAATACGTTTTAGGGTTAATTTGCCTAAATACCGGATTTTAAAATTTAACATGACCTTTAAAAAGACTTTGTAAATACACCACCTTTACACCTGTTTGAATTTGGACATTAGTTTCAAAAATCCCCAAATTATGTCTGACGTGGCTGTTGGTACACGTGGAATTTCTCGGCAAAGAAACAACGTCATTTTTAAAAAATCCCCAAATTAGTTTAAATCTTGTATCCAAATTGTTAAAACGATGTCGCTCTGTCTTATTCGTATAGCCATGTCGAACATGAAATGCCACGTCAACTGATAAATGACACTTCAACTAGAATTGTCATGTTTGTCTTCGGAGGTTCTCGTTGTGTCCAAATTCAAATGGGTGTATGTATTTACAAAGATTTTTAAAGGTCATGTTAAATTTCAAAATTTGAAAAAAGGTGATTTATTTTAGACAAAGTAACCCTAGGTTTTATTGGAACTCGCAATTCAATCACTAGGTTTTATATTGGAATCCGTAATTCATTGTAGATTGCTTGGAACCTGCAATCCAAGTGTACATTTTCTCAGCACACGCAAGTTGAGAGGTTTGAATCCTAAGGTGAACTGGATTCGTTGGGTGGACTGCCAACCAAGGACGTAGGAGTTGATTTATGAACCTCGTTAAATTGCTTGTCATTTACCTTCTGTTAGAGTATTTAAACTAACCTAGCTCGAACCGACTCCCAAGCATTCACACAAAACTGCATAAGTATTTTGACAACTTGACCTTGCTCTTGCACTAACTAAATTTTCACAAAAACAAGTTAAAGTAAAAACCACCACATTCCGCATCGCATCAAAAGTTCAGTTATCAAGTCTCAACTGAGCTTCGCTCAAAGATTTAAATCGAGCTAAGGACTGAGTGGACAACTCGAGTTAACACTTTTAAAGATTTTTTTTTTAAATAGGTGTATGTCCCCTAAACCTAAAACTCGTGTTGGGACACATCATAACCGGTTACCAGTTATGGCGTTTATAAGTAAACCAAGACATTATGGCAAAACGCATTGATTAAGTCACTCGCTCTACTTTTAATGTTTGTTCTATTAGATTTTTATACTATTTTTTTTATTTCATTGAATCACCATTATATAGCTGTATTTAATCTTGAGAGGTCCCTATCATAAACAGCCGTTCATGCCGAAACAGACCATGATCTGCGCCTCAATTATACCAAATGGTTTGATCTAATTTTTAAAACATTAGTCTTAATATAAATTTACAAAGTGAAGATTATTTGTTCCGACTGTTTTTAGAAAATAGATGATGGAGTAGATAATGTCATCGCATTCTGATTTCATGTTTTCGTTTGATGCACCATCATAGTTAAGCTCATATGAACTCACCAAATGATGAAGCGATAAAGATGCCTCATTGTTAGCATTGTCATCAAAGGTTAATCCACTTTGTGACCTCTAAACTGCATTAGGATTCTGAATACTGTAGGATAGGAATCTTTAAACATCAAAAATAAAAATTGGAATTAAATAGCATAAAAAAATGAAAGGACCTTTTGAGATAATATGTAGAATTACAGAGACTTGAGAAACAAAAAACTAGAGGAACCTACTGAAATAGATATTAGTACTTCAAAGATATTTACCATGAATTAACAATACTACCTTCCTATGAACTATATGAAGTACTCCCTCGCCTCACTAATATTATCATCATTTCCTATATAATAATCCCACTCATATTGCCATGTTCCAAATAAAGAAAATTTTAACTCTTCAAAATCCTCCGAATATAATATAACTTACCAAATTTCTATCTTTTTGCTTTTATTCTTAGTCATCGTGCCAAACAGTAAAAATGTAACATAACAATCTGAGTAGAGTATCAAACATCCTTCCCTTTATTTGATCAACTTGGTCATAATACAACTACACCATCGACAAAGTTACTACTTCACCATAAATTTGGATCAAGCAGCCCGTCATTAGACTGCCATGGAATGGGGCTATAGATAGATCATAAGAATCTGTATTGACAAAACAAACCAGTGAAAGATGAAACCATTTTGATAATCATCATCAACGCCCATATTTGTAAGCCAGCTAATTATGATATAAGAATCAAGATCGCAAGTAAAAAACAATTTATTCAAAGAATATCCCAATTAAAATGCCAACGCAAATCACATATTACAGAATTCTATTTGAAACGAGTCACAGACTTTCGGCCACATGTTTGCAAACATTAGGAAACTGCTACCTGTGGACTGAACTACCGGAAATAAAAACAAAATAACAAACGGGAAACTATTAAGAGAGTAACCAAGTCCGTCATAATTTGTACAGCCACTTAAGCAAATCAAATATATCTGAAAGAATAGAACTAATATAAGGTGTAAACATTTAGAAGGGCTGCACAAACGTGAGCCTTTTCCCAGATGGACTGCCAAAAGTATCAACAGCAGTCCATTAAGACGAGCAGCAGCCGCTCTTCTGAGCAACGGGTTGTCCACGAATCTGCACAGTAGGTGGTCTTGCACTGTTTGAGGCAGGCTGACTCGCCATCCTGTGTTTATCAGCAGAAAATGATGCATTTCAACAACAGATTTAGTGAGGAGACCGAAATATTCCCAAAATTAAACACATTCGGGTTGACGACAACCAGAGTTTAAAACTCGTAAACATATGCTGCAGAAAAAAGGTACCACCAAATGAACTTTCAAGAACAAGACAAGATAAAGCGAAACCTGTTCTTAATGTCAGCAGACATAGCCATGAAAGCCTGTTCGACGTTTGTGGCATTTTTGGCACTAGTCTCCATGAAGGGGATGCCAATTTCATCAGCAAATGCCTTTAACAAAGCAAACAAAGCATTTCAGCAGAGAGTTATCAGACTAAAGCACTAGTACACAAGCTAACTTACACAACCTACCTTAGCTGTTTCGTAAGGCACAGCTCTGTTATCAGCAAGGTCGCACTTGTTTCCAACAAGGAGCTTGTTCACATTCTCACTTGCATATCGATCAATTTCATTCAACCATTGCTTCACATTGTTGAAGCTTTCTTGGTCAGTTACATCATATACTATCTGGGACAAAAATCCAAGTTGAGGATGTATTAGAAACTCAATACACAACAAAGTTGCACATTTGTCAGAATCAAGAAGAAAGAGACTAACTATAATTCCATGTGCACCACGGTAGTAGCTACTGGTAATAGTTCTGAATCTTTCCTGCCCAGCAGTATCCCACTGCAAGAAAAAGAAGAATAAGAGGAAAGCACAAATGAAGCTTGTTTCAACATACAACCTAACAATAAACAAAGCTTCGTTGAGTTTCAACTTCACTTCCTCATTGTGTAGATAATACAAAAATAGAATATGTTTCTAATTCATGACACACCAGACTACATGTGGATCAAATGCATGAGTAACACCAATAGTACATAAAGCTCAAAAGGGAATCCAAGCATATGAAAATTACCTCAGATGTAATGTTGCTCATTGAAGAATAAGAAATTACGGCGTACAAGTGAATACTGTATTAATCATACTTGATACATATTAGAAAACTACCAATATATATATATATATATATATACACTTCCATTGACGTACTAAATCATTATACTAGGATACGACACCAAACAATAACAAAACAAAACTCAACTTAATCTCAATGTTAAACAAAGAGCATTGATTTTCTCGCCCCATTGTCTAGTCTAGGTGATTTCAACAGATAACCCTCCACACTAAGAAGTGAATAAAAGTAACATGTCTGTGTTCCTCAAAAAGCTTATTACATGTAATCAGATTATTTAAATCGAAATAGCCAGTAAAAGACTAAATGAAGGCCTCTAACATATGGAATTTCCAAAATTATCCACAATGTTCAACGACTATCAATAAGTAAGCACAGTATTCTAGAGTTCATAAAAATATGGAATGAAGGAGAAAAACTTACTATCTGAAGCTTAATGGTCTTCCCATCTTGCTCCACAGTGCGAATTTTCTGTACAAGAGATAATGTGATTAGAATTGTGACCACAGCACATAAATATACAACCAAAAAAATTGAGGTCTTACAAAATCAACACCAATTGTGCTGATGTAGCTATCAAGGTAAGAATCGTCCTGTACATAATACCAAATACAAGTCCGTCAGTGGTTCTGTCTGAAATTTAAATCATCATTTTCTACAGTTGAGTATCATTAGAAAATGAGTGAAGGCACTAACAACCACAGAATATAACAGTTTCGATACATTTATGCCAAATGTGATTCAACACTTACTGAATGCCATAATAATCTATAGAACAAACAGAAATAAATAAAAAGAGAGTATAATTCTTCTTTTTCTACAAACTGATATTTCCATACGCTCGTTAGAAGGAGTTATCACATTCAATGTCACAATCACAAGAAATATAACAGCAGTTGCACTGTTCAGCACATAGCAAGCCACTGCAAAAGTAAAATCTGATTATAACCAAGTACCATTTATGAAGCAATTAGCTGAAAATCTTTCGTTCAGAGAATAAAAAAATAATGTTTCCTTTTGATACAACGATCCTCTTTAACAGAAAGCCGAACCTATTTCATATATAGACATAATGTTTTAATACGCACACGGGGAACTTCTTTAGACAGGATAGTGAGTCTAGTGACTCAACCACGGGCTAGACATACAACAGTTTCTTATTTCTTTCTTATTAAAATAATAATCCAGTCCTATAATGAGAACATAACCCAATTTTACTCAAATGTGACTAAGCAACAAAAAAGCAAAACCAACATGCAATGGAATTTACATTAAGCTAGACTTACAGCAAATCTGAGTAGAAGACATGACTTGCCAACCCCTGAGTCTCCAATCAAAAGAAGCTTGAACAAGTAGTCACTGACAGATACAAACAAGGAGAAGTAAATTAGATAATCCATCATTAAGCATGACAAAATTCCATGAAACCAAAATCAAGTGAATCTTAACCCTACAAATGACCAGACTCGATCGGAGAAAATGACATTTATAACCCATCAGTTGTAATATTAGAATCATATGACTACTTCTCAGCAGGAAAACAAACAAATGAAGCAGTTATCAGAATCACCACGGATTTAAAAACACATAAAAATATTTATATGCCACAATTAACTAACTAACTAACTAACTAACTATTTGCTTGAAATTCTATCCACATCCAAGAGGCTCCAGGTCCCTAAACAGACCCAGCTCTCTGAAACTCACAATTTCGTAGCCCCATAGAGAAAGAAGAGATAGCAATCACAATATACAAAGATGAAAAATAAACTATAAAAATCACGCACTCTCTCGGTAAAAAACAAAAGAATTTACAGACTGATCTAAATAATGGAATTCAGAAATATCCCTTACCGAAATCAAATTATAATCACAACAAAAATTAGAGACGATCTTGACAAACCCTTTGCACAACGAGACAATTAAGAGGATCGCCGATCGCAGCAGAAATTCACAAAGAAAAACAATCAGCGCGAAAGAAAAGATACATCAACAGATACGTGAAAAATCCCAGCTCACGAAAAAAAACGGAAAATTTCACGGATCTACAATCACGACTTGAAAAAATCGAAAATCAAACAGAATTCCCGATGAAAACCTTAGTGGATCTATCAAATCCAAGCGAAATCAAACAAGAATACAAAACCACGGAAGATTTGCCGAAAACGAACCGTAAAGAAAGAAGATAGATACTTACTATTCGGGATTCATGATTGATGGCGGTAGGTCGACGGAGAGGTGGCCGGAAAAGAGTCCTTCTGACGGACGAAGATCGTTCGAGAGAAGGATAGAGGAGCGCCGGAGGAGTTGACCGGATTGGGGGTTTTTGGGTGGAGGAGTAATGAGGAAGAGGGGAAAAAGGAGTGGAAGAAATGAATTAGGAGTCTGATGAAATTTATTTAAAGTAATTTATTTATTTATACAAACACCGACAGCGCAAGATTGGTGAAGGCTTCGAGGAAAAGGGCCCCCTTCCCTTCCCTTCCCTTCCCTTGCATTTGATAAATCAAATCTCACGCGCCAACACACATCATATGTTCCATTCTGCACATCTCACACGTAAATTTTAATACAATATTACAAACACTTATTTTTATTTTATTCTAATTTTCAAGTACACACAATTAATTATTGAAATTTTGTTTTTCGTACACAACATAGTAGTATTACTTATGATCATTCTTAAAATAATGTGAAATTATATATATAAGATTTAGTTATGGATTTGTACGTGGAATGGAATTGTAATGACACGAACTTGTGTTTGTCATAAACTAATTCAGTCCACAATCCAGATCATCCAACTTCTTCAATATTAATTAATTAATTAATCGTTCTTTAACATACCTAATATTCTTTCCAATTCTTTGTTTTTTAGTTCCAATTCAATCGCATTAGTTTTTGATGATGTATCCGTCACCACTCCAATCACTTAACTAAAGCATTAGTATAATTTATTTGATTCATATTTTCATTCAGTATTTCCGTTATTTTTGACTTGTTTTTCTTTTTCGGTTGTTCCACTAAAATTAGCTCGGACCCATAGTAACAAAAATTCATCATTCAAAAAGTGTGCACCCTACAACTTTTCAATCTTTTACATTTCCTTACTAATAATCGTGATATAAAATATTACTATGAGTCAGTTCTAGCAAGATAGAGGGAATATTATATTTACTAATCTAGTTTTAGTATCGACTTGAAGCGTGAAAGAGATCACTAGATAATTTATACCTTTGGGTTAATTATCATTTATGGCCCAACTTTTCACCTTATAGTGACTTTAAGGTCTCGTCTTGGAAATATTCGAAAATGTTTCGATCTTTGTCCCTCTATAACACATATGGCATGAGAGAAAAAATGACTGGAATGGTCGGATGACGATGTGGATATTAATTTTCCATTTTTCAAATGATGTGGAATTTGCATATTGTCTTTAGATTAAAAAACTTGACAAAAAGAAAAGAAAAAAAAATCCTCATACAAATTCGCCGCCGCCGCAACCATGCTCCACCTCCTGCCATCGCATTCCTCTACCTCGCATCTCGCATCCCATTATTGGGCCACACTAGCATCCTCCAACAATTGCTCCGCCAAACCGCCGGAGACTCATATATCGTGCCTGCCTTTCACATCTCCACCGCCATCCCCCTTTTTAGGGGGGTATATTGGATTGTAGAGTTTGAAAGAATTTAAAGGAGCCTGAAATCCTGGAGTATTGGATTCACGGAGTTTGAAGGAGTTTAAAATCTGTCAAATTCTAGCGGTATTCAATTGATGGAGTTTACACTCCATCAAATTCTCCTGGTATTCAACTTCAACCTGATTTTGCTGGATTTGTGAAACTTATGGATTTCGACGGATTTGGTGATGAAGAATACAAAGGGTGAAAATCCGACCTCTGGACCTCGGAATTCGATGGAATTGGTATCAGCGGACGTTGATGACACGCGATCGCGAGGAATGGTCAAGAGCCGCGGTCGTTGGCCTGCCCTTGGTCGCTGGCTCCATCTTGATGCGGCCTGTCCCATGGTCGCTGGTCCCATCTACCCTCTACCATCACTCATCCGCCATGTCTGCAGCCAGTGATGATCTCCATCACTACCTCTACTCATCCCTTTTTGCAGTAAACTGCTTCTTCATCTGCTTCTGCGCCTTAGCTTCCATCAAAATTCCCAAAATTCTCTCTTGCAAATCCAAGATCAAGATTTTCGCGCCGGCACCAAAAAGATGGAATCTTGAACAGAAATTTGGAGAGATTGAGAAATCCAGATCAAGATTCACGTGGGGCAACAGAAAAAACATGATCTTGAGTGACAGTTGAAATTAACAGTGCCACAAATTAAGTGGCAACAAAAAGCCAACACATGGGTTAACGCTTCTTGTTTTTTGTTAATGCCAAAAATAATTGTAGCTTCTTCTCTGGTTGATGGGCTTTTTCGCCAATACGGATTTGGCTTCTTCGTTGGTTGATGGGCTAATTCAGAAGGCTTCAATTAGAGGGAGACGGAGAAGATGATCGAGAGGATTCGACCATTGAGGAGAAGAGTGTCGATTCTAGTGACGATATGGGTTTGTGCAATTAGGATTGCGGTGTTGATTTTAACCCCACAATCCCCAAATTGGTATTAGCGATCGTGTATGCCCCGCGATCGCGGGAGGCCATCAGCGACCGAGAAAGATACGCGATTGCGGGGATGTGGATTTGAAGTCGGCCGAACTCTTTGAAAATCCATCCCGAATTCCTCCAAACTCCACATTCAAATCTTATGAACTCCACCCAATTCCATGGAAATCAACTCCATTAAAATCCACCAAACTCCCAATCCAATACACCCCCTCAGTGTTGAATGATGAGAATTTGTGTTGGAGGAGAGGAAATTAATATATACTACCTTCGTCCATGAAAATTGTAAATTTTTTTTTGTGATACAGGTTTTAATAAAAGTGTGGTAGAGATTAAGTGGAGAAAAGACCTACCATTGAGAGAAGAGAAAGAGATAAAAAATAAGATAGAGGGTATGGTGATGTCTTAAAGTGGTAAAAAAAAATAGCTATAATCTTTGTGGACATAAGGAGTATATTTTTTTTCGATTTTGGTCAAGTTTTTTCATTTAAAAACCATATGCAAATTCCACGTCATTTGAAAATGGGGCAAAATATCAACATCATCATCCAGCAATCCTAGTAAGTTTTCCGTTGCCGAATTTTTTCTCTCATGCCATAAGTATCACAGATGAACAGAGGTTGGACCATTTCTGAATATTTTCAAATGTCAGGCCACAAAAATCACTGTGGAGTGAAATGTCGGGCCATAAGTGATAGTAATTAATTCTATACTTTTTGAATTGTATGTTTTGGATCTACATTTAAAAAAAAAATTATTCAAGTATGCATTATAAGAAAATCAAAGTTTCCTTTTGTTATGGTTAAACGTTTGATAATTGGTTAATTTAGTTGAATTTTATTGGTCAACCCATATAGAGACGATTTTTTATTTTTATTTTTACTTCTTAATTTGAGTGTTTCACCAAACCGATAAAAAAATGTAGGGTCTTTTTGTTGGGAGCAACGATAGTTGACCAAACCCTGCTCAACATAATCATAGCATTTCCAGTAATCAGCTATAAATAAATATTTTGTTTTTACCCAAAAAAAAATCTTTATTCTAATTTTAGGGATTTTCGTTGTGTTTGATTTGTGGTACTAGAGTTATATTTATTGATATAGGTGTTATGTTTGTTAGTTCGGGTTAAATTATAAAAAGAAAGAGTATTCAAATAATAAGAATATAAAAAGTGATTTAAATATTCCAAAGAAAGTTATTCCTGCCATTGATATGGATGATATTACCTCTTCTGATCAAAAAATGATTTTAGGTAGTAAAATGGTTACATTCTTATTATATTATAATCTGATAATAATAGATGATAAATTCAATATTGATAATACTAAGACTACTATTACTACGATAACAAGAAAGTCAAATGATTTGAATATCTATTTTTTTATTCATCGTTGGGTTCATGAATTAAACCAGATAGTTATATTATTGCCCGTCTATAGACTTTGTAACTTACTGTAATCAGCTATAAATAAATGTTTTGTTTTTACCCCAAAAAAAATAATCGTTATTCTAATTTTAGGGATTTTCGTTGTGTTTGATTTGTGGTACTAGAGTTATATTTATTGATAAAGGTGTTATGTTTGTTAGTTCGGGGAGACTCTTATAAATGAATGGCTTTACATCTATATATGTATATGCCTATTATCCTTTGGTTTCTTTTACACACTTGCACATTGTCATTGCCTTAGCAATATCTTTTCGAAAGCACACCAATTGGCTTGATTGTGTGAGTGCTAATGTTGGTCCTACTTGAGAAAATCAAGGATCGTCTAATCTTACATTGTAGGTATATTTTCTCGAATTATTTTATAAATTTGTTTTAGTGGACCATAAATGGATCCACATTAAAAGTAAGAAAATCAAGTTCATTAAGATATGATTTTTTCTACTTTTTTATTACTTTTAGCATGATTTTGGTGCGTTCTTGTGAGATGGATGAGGCGGAGGGAATAATTTTGAAGAACTGCACTATCTTTGAGCATAGAATTTAAGAAACATCAAATTATCTTCATCATAATAAAAATAATGGAGCTGAGTGATACATATTCTGTTACGATACAAGAGGCTCTCGCCATTTGTCAACATAGTTGGACAATCGTTAACCCAAAAGTATATTAAAAATTAAAAAATTAAAAAAAATCACAAATAACTTTCTGATGAATGTCAAACTCAAATTTCACCATTAATTAATTGTTTCTAGAGAGAGAGATTGGGCGATCTGTTATGATCTATTCCGTGAAAAAATAGTATTAGTGTCTCTTACACGATCTGGCAGGTGCCCGAGGTGGAGAGGCAAATGTCCTGTATCATCACTCCCTAACTCACCATTATTCGTCATTCCTTCAATCTCTTCCGCAACCGAACTTCCTCCCAAGTTTATGTCTGCATAAACACAAATTCTTTATCTACATCACCATTTTTAAAAAATTATTTTCTACAAAATATATGACTTCTTAGAATATATATGTACGCGCAATTTATAAAGCCTATATTCTATCCAATTTACTATGGTCGTGCCAAACTGACGTGACATGAATTAATATGGTACCTAATGTTAACAAAGTTTTTGTTCTAATCAACAGATTCCAAAGTTAGTTCGGCCCGATCCGAAATTTGATAATAGAATAATCTGACGCGCATAGAAAATAGTGAGGAAAAAAATAAAATACTAATGTAGGAGAATGAATTAACCCGGATTAGAGAAAATCCAAAGAATAAAAGCACAGAGCAGCAGCACTAAAGGGATGGCGTGAACGGCCTTCTCTGCGAACTTGGCTCCCGATTTTTCCTTCTTAGCTGCCTCCGACAGCGGCTCGTACATCGGCAGCTCGTGGCTTCCGTCGTCCGACAGCGCTCTTAGAGCCGTTGGGATTTTCGACGACGGGGACGACGAACCATAGTAGCTGAAATGATCGTCAGAAAACCTATTCGAGCTGCCCGTTCGATACATGTCTATTTCTGCATGCTACAAAGTCAAGAGAAATTAATTAATGCTATAGGAAGGTTTTCTAGTTTTCGAAAATCATGCATGCAATTTCCTTTGAACAATATGTGCAAGGAATAACATCATCAAGATCAATATATATATATATATCCATATGTGTGTGATCTACATCTATGATATTGAATTATTACACTGCGACACAACTTCTAACAACTTTGGTTGTGGAAAAAGTAAAATGGCACTATTAAAATGAGCGAGGTTTGTGGACTTGGCATTAAAATCGGGTTGGATATAGATTTTGACTTTTTTTTTTTTCTTCATTTATTTTTGAGTTGTTCGTTGAAATACTATACTAGTACTAGCTTATAACATGGAAAACATAATGATTTTAAGGTGACGTGCACTTTGTAGTTAGGATGAAATTTTGATCGAGATGAGAATTTAAGATGGTGGCGTAAAGTCAGATTTCAGCTCAAATAGCCGGCCCAGGCCCACTAACCCAAGCGGCCCATTTTGACAGCTGTAATTTAAAAGAAGCCCAGCCCGCCCACATAAATAAAATTGAAAAAAGCATTGAGCCAGAACCCTTCTTCCCTTACTTTCCCCGCAGAAACCTTGAAGCAGAACAGCAATGGCCGACGGAGTCGACGACGTAGAGTTCTACCTGCGCTACTACGTCGGACACAAGGGCAAATTCGGTCACGAATTCCTCGAATTCGAGTTCCGACCCGACGGCAAGCTTCGCTACGCCAACAACTCCAACTACAAGAACGATACCATGATTCGCAAGGAGATCTTCCTCACCCCCGCCGTGCTCAAGGAGTGCCGCCGCATCGTCGCTGACTCCGAGGTGACGGCGTATTTCTGACTATTTACTCCAATTTTGTTGTCGCGGTTAGGGTTTCGCATGGAGAGTTTATTGGGGATTTTTTGTTGTTGCTGCAGATAATGAAGGAGGACGATAACAATTGGCCGGAGCCCGACCGCGTGGGAAGGCAGGAGCTGGAAATTGTTATGGGAAATGAGCATATCTCTTTTACTACGTCGAAGATTGGCTCTTTGGTGGATGTTCAGACTAGCAAGGATCCCGAGGGTTTAAGAATCTTTTACTATCTGGTTCAGGTATGAACTCCTCTACATTTTTGGTCATTGAGGTCAAGTTTGACTTATGAAGATGCTTTAGTTGAGAGTATATGGACGCGTAGGGTTGCAGGCATGTTTCCTATATGTTACCATGATAATTTATCAAAAAAGGCTTCTCTTGTATCAACTCATAGAATTTAGGTGGGAAAAGGTTAAGAATAAATCTGTGGAGGCTCGTAGATGCTCATCTGTTAGTTCATGTACAGGCTAATCTTGTTTGAACTGAACTTAATATAGTTTTTGAGCTTCGGGAAGATATAGATGTTTGGACATTTGATGCACTATATTCTAGAAAAATATGTTACGTGTCGGTGGTTCTTTTCACTTGGCTGGTGTTTATATATTTGGTGAAGATATGTTAGGCATGTTTTTGGATTATTAATACTATGCTGTGAGGAGGACAAAACATATGTAACAAGAGGCTTCAAAATATGTCCTGGCAAAGTTGTAGAAGACGGTATCCTTATCTTTTCTAATTCCCTTCACGTACCACATTTTCTGGCGGCTTTTCCGGGTGAAATCAATGGTACTTGTAGGATAAATTGAATGTTTAGTATAGAAGTCACAAGATCATTGTAACACTTAGAATGAATTCGTAGGTATTTTCCCATTCTCTTCATAGAGAACATGAGCTTGCATGGTATCTTAGATACTAAGTAGCTTTTCATGGTTCTTTTGGAGGTGGCTGGGGTTAATATGGCTGTCGGGGTTATCTACTGGTGCAGTTCTAAGACGATAAAATGAATTATGCTTGCAAAACCAGATGGGACGTAAACAAAATACATTTGAAACATTATTTGAGATGCACAATATTTGCATATTACAATATTGTATAATCAAATGAACTCGATGGCTTATTCAACACAATAAAAAATAAAATTCAGCGGAACACCTAGCTTAGCTTAATGGGTTTTAATAATTCTTTGCTTAATGTTTCTTTTAGTTTGATTCAATATTAATATAGTAGTATAAATAATACCTCATCATGTTTTCTTAACCGTTTTTAGTCTTTCGTAGCCTTAATATTTGTTTAGTGTCATCAGTTTTACTTAGGGCGTTATATCTTGTTTTATTGGATTTCAATTATGAATAATCTTACTTCTTAGAGTGATAAACTTGTCCTATGCTTGTAAATAACTTTGTGGTATCAGAATAGAAATGTTATATTAAAAATTTTGGGCAAAGATTCTTTTAAGCTAAATCGGGGGTGGTTACATGTCATTGTGTGTAAGTTGGAGTATTTCGTTGTGTAGCTTGCAAGGTGTTCTATTCCTATTAATTTATATATTACTTTCTGAAGTACCAACGAACAACTCTATTGAAAATGTAGCTCATAATGATGTCTGTTCATCATAGGTGCTACTTCCCCCCATGTTTTGTTTCAAAATTTTAGGGCTTTACTTTCCTCATTTTACCAGATTCAAGAATAAGTTAGTAATATTTCTTTTGTTAGTAATGTTTCTTTTGTTGTCTTCTTCTGTTGCAGGATCTGAAATGCTTCGTCTTCTCTCTTATTTCGCTACACTTCAAGATCAAACCCATATGAGACCAGACAATAATCTGCTGATCTTTACTTGGAACTTAGATTTCTTGGGTGATCATTTTCCAGTGCTCAATTGCTTGTAGTTTGTTCGAGTAGAGGAAGTTATGAAGCATTTTTAGTGTGCTGTATTTGTTGGTGTCCACTACAACTAATTTTCCTAATTTTCTCTTTTAGAATTTGATTATTGTTTTGAATGTGTGAAGTGAGAGACCTGCTTATTTTAAGTTTTATCATGTTACTAACGGTCGATGATGAAATTGTTTTGCAATTTATCCTTTTCACCATGCACAGGGCATTATATTGATATATGATGGTTTTAGAGATAAATATGAACTGTTTTATAGTATGGTTACACTCATCCTTCTTAGCCGATTTTTTTAAAAATGAAAATGAATTATTCTTCAATAAGTGATAAACTTTTCTCACTTTCTATCTCTTTATTATTATCTTTAATTACCGTGTGAAAGCTTGACATTTAGCATCCCTATTGCTCTATTTAATTTTTGAAGATGGACAACGTATTAATTGATTGGAGTAGGTATATCCACGTATGCTAGCTACATATCCAGATGCTTCTTATATTTGGGGAAAGGATAACAATATACTGTATTATTTTAGACCTTTCCAGTTCATTCGAGTGAGATAGTTAGTTGATTTACATGATGCAAAACAAACAGAGATCAAATTTAAGCTTTTGATGATGTTTTATAGAGAGCTTAAATAAAAATAATTCCCTAAATAAGCAGACATTCCTTTTGATTCTGACCTTACCTTGTCTTCTCTTCAGCATATGCCCATTTTTTTTATGCTTTACAGTTGCCAAAAAAATACAAATAAAATAAAACTTTCAACTTCCATGTTGTTTACAGTGATGATTTGAGAATATAAATCGTAACATGTCCATCTCAAAAAATAATAAATACAAAAAAGAGTTGGATTCTTTATTCTCTCATTAAAAAGAAATACTAGAATTTATTTATAGTTCACTAGAAATACCGAATCGCAATTTTTTTTTAGCTGCACAATAAATCGAAGAGTTTACGATATGGAAGGCTCAGTCAAATGCCGAAAAAGCCTTAAATGCTAGATAAAAATAAATAAAATTACTATATTTTACTTCAATTTTGGATTTAACACAAAAAATAAGAAAAGGAAAGGGGAAAAAAGAAAGACTTTATGATCTCAAACTAAACAAGTATTTCTATCAATTTCGACGCATACAATACAAGCTATAGCTATATCCCCAACACACACGTCATCTCTCTCTCTCTCATCTCTCTCTCTCAAGATGCTACTCAAAACGACAGCTACAAGCACCATGAGCATAGCCACACCCCAACTCTCCTCCCTCTTCAAACCCCCTTTCTCCAGTCCCAAGCTGAAGCTGCCCTCCCTCAAACCCTTCAATTTCCCACACCTCAAACCCTCCCCCGTTCGAATGAGCTGGCTCAACAAGCTGGGCTTCGGCGCCCGCTCCGCCGCCGACTCCGCGGTGGACTCCTCCTCCTCCGCCATAGCGCAGGGCCCCGACGACGACATACCCGCCCCGGGCCTGCAGTTCGCCCAATTCGGGCTGGGTTGTTTCTGGGGGCCCGAGCTGGCCTATCAGAGGGTGCCGGGTGTGTCGAAGACCGAGGTCGGTTACACGCAGGGGTATTTGCATAATCCCACGTACGAGGATGTCTGTTCGGGCACCACCAATCATTCGGAGGTGGTCCGGGTTCAGTACGACCCCAAGGAGTGCAGCTTTGAGACGCTGCTTGATGTTTTCTGGGCCAGGCATGATCCCACCACTCCCAATCGCCAGGTGCCTTTTCATTTTGTTTTTTTCAATTTTCTGGTTGAATTGCTTAATTTCGTTTCTGCGTTCGTGTGATTGACTTTAAGCTCTGGCTAGATGTGTTGGTTGATTGTCTTTCTTGTTTGTTGCTTGTTTTATGTAATTTGATGATCATATTTGAGTTGTCTGTGTGTGTGTGTGTGTGTGTGTGTGTTAGAGAGAGAGAGAGAGAGAGAGAGAGAGAGAGAGAGAGAGAGAGAGAGAGAGTCTACAGCGTTCTGCTAAATGTTGAAAATTCAATATTTTCAATATTTTGCTGTACTAATTCATCTCATCATAGTAGTATCAACTATCTGACTATAGGAATCAGGATAGAAATGATCTTTTTTCATAAATATCAGCTTCTTCTCCATAAATTTCACAATTCAAAACTTTCTCAACTCATTGTAGATATATGGTGTTTTATTGAGGGTTTGGAGACCTAAACACTTTCTTCTGTACGGTTTTCAACCTCGAACATACTCTGTCCATCCATATTCTAGTAGTAGCTTCAGAACTGCCCTGAAATGTCTGCAAAGTTTGTCCTAATCGACTCATAGTGAATCCATCTTCAGATAGATGACACTGTTACATTTTCCCAATTGGTCGATATGTTTATCCTAATCTGACCAATTATTCTACCTCAAAAAAGTAAAGAAAACAAATCAACTATCAAGATAAGAATATGAAAAGGTTCGTGTTATGAAGTTTCAACATGACAAGATAAGGACTCTACTGGACAATTGATTATGGCTTTGTAAATTGTAATTGACTTACAGTGTAATATTGTGTTTTATCTTGTATAACTTTTATTATCATGTTTTATTTATATTTTTGTTTAGTAAATATAATTTTGTTTTCATTGTGTCAGTGTTGTTGTGTTATGTCATGTTAATACGAAATATTTTGTCGTCATGGTCATTTCTATATGTGTTATCGTCTTCGTGTAAGTACCCAACATGTTTATACAATTTGACATTCTCAAATACGTGCAATGCATAGTGTGTCATATATGAAATGTCTGGTGTTTGTGTATGTGTGTGTATTTGTATGTGTTGTCTGCAATTGTGTAGTCCTCTCAGTGTTTGTATTTTTATTTTGTGACCAGAGTTTGTGCAGTGTGTGTTACGTTAGGAATAAAAATTGTTGCTACGTGTAGTCTTTGTGTGTGTAATTTAAAATTAACTAAAATTCAATGGGAACTATGGATTCCATATCCACTTTACAGATCCATCCTTGATTTCCTCAATCCAAACGCACCCTTAGGGGCATATACTTTGGGCAATATATTATATTTACAATATAGATAATAACAGAGTATTTGAAGGATTCCATGTTCAAACAGTTTGAAGTTGTTCAATCCATCAAACAATGTGGTGGATTACCCTATGCTTTTTTGATCTATCTAAACTATCATCCAATGTAAACACCGCCGTAATGCTTTTGCTTTTTTGAATTCTGCTTCCTAATGGTTGAAGTAGATAGAGAGTAAATATGAGCTATCGCAACATTTGATTATAATATAAAAAGTTCCAATCTGACATTATGGTGCTTGTGTGCAGGGGAATGACGTAGGATCTCAATACAGATCTGGGATTTACTTCTACACACCCGAGCAAGAGAAAATGGCATTGGAATCGAGGGACAGGCAACAAAAGCTTCTGAACAGGAAGATTGTCACGGAGATATTGCCAGCCAAGAAGTTTTACAGAGCAGAAGAGTATCACCAGCAGTACCTTGCAAAAGGCGGTCGGTTTGGTTTCAGGCAGTCATCCGAGAAAGGCTGCAATGATCCAATTCGTTGCTACGGATAAGGTACATAAATTATC
Source organism: Schizonepeta tenuifolia (assembly GCA_029490685.1). Taxonomy (NCBI): domain Eukaryota; kingdom Viridiplantae; phylum Streptophyta; class Magnoliopsida; order Lamiales; family Lamiaceae; genus Schizonepeta; species Schizonepeta tenuifolia. The sequence continues at coordinate 40,937,143 of CM055958.1, read as the reverse complement.
ATTTGCATACTGTTCAAGATGTAGCTGTTAATAGTTTATCTGCTATTTTTTCTTATATTAAAAAAATTAAGCACTCGTTAACTAACAATGTAAGTTTCATTTAATGTATATGCCCTTGGTGAATTGTTGTAAGCGTGTGACAGTTCGAAACCCGTATTTTGTTATGTTTTGTATGGCGACGAGTATACTAGTATATTATTTGTGGCAATAATTTGTGTTATTGTATCGTATCATGTCCATATCATCTTAATAGCTTTGTCAGCGACTCAGCGTTGTGGGTTTTCTTTCATCATAGTTATAAAAACAAGTATATTCTATTTAAGCTTGAAAATTTTTATTCTTGTTGTGGTTGTTTCCTTATCTTTTTTTCCGAAATGAGTTTAAGGTCGAATGTTTTTGGTTCAACAAAAATTAGTCTGGTTGGTCTGAACCGGATAATTGAATAAGCTGATAGAGCTAGCCAGAAAAAATTAAGTGGGTAGCCCTGATTAACTAAAATTTGCTTCCTTTAAGTTAGTTCTCAAATTTCATTACTTTGTTTTTAAATTTGATGATGTTTTAGATACCTGTGAATCATGCTTTGATTTTTCTATCGGGAAGTAGTAGTCTTTATGTTAAATTCTCTCCTTTTATCTTATGTTGTAGAAAACTTACTTGCATGAAAATTAATATAATTAATCATTTAAAGGGAATGTGTGTCTAGTTTCTACCTAGTTTTTACCTCTTATGAAGTTTTTTACTTATTGTTCAAGCTAGGGTTGGAATTACATTCACTTTTGCATCTAATATGAGGTCGAGTGTCTAAGATGAGAATATGATTGTCAAGAAAATATACATGTTAATTTTTTTTTCGTAAATTTTCTAACCCAATGACTACAAGTTTTTAAATTGAAAGTTAAGGGTTAGGATAAAAAATCGCGTGGAAAAAGTGTAGCCCAATTGTGTCAATCTAAACAGTCCATCAGCCTGATAGGATTGGTCCATTTAACTATCTAGTGGAAATTTAGTAACATAATTTTTCTGATAATATCCAACTTACATCGATGGAATATGAAAAGATAATAATATCATAATATGACAAGATATACATGTTTGAGTATTCCAACATACACCATAGACATAGCTTTATATTTTATTTTTCTTAGAACTTGAGTATGTTGTTTAGACCATGGTTTCGCTGCCGCTCCCCCTCCCCCTCCCCCTCCCCCTCCCCGTCCTACAAACTCCTCCAATATTCCTCTGTTCATTTTGATGAAAATTGAAAATTGAGCAGAAGACTCGCCCATCCCCATCCCCATCTCCGAAATGAATTAGTCGTTGGTTTCGAAATTCACTTGGAACTCTCTGTTAGAGTGACGAAGCGAAGGTGTGTGCCAAAGGAATGTCAATTCTAGTTAGATGGTTTTATTGATCCGAGGACTGTATATGGAACTGACGGTCGACAACCGAAGGTCATAGTTGCCATTGGCGCCACCTCTCTTAGTTAGGTGGCCCTCCCACTCCCACGCCACCACTTCGAAAAGTTTCTTTAGCTTTTATGTTTCAGGTTATTGGATTTGGATGTTCCTTTAACCTTTCTACCTATTTGGATTTTCATTTTTGTACATCTATATCTATATATATATTAAAGCAAAGCAAAACCAAACTCCTCAATCATTTCCCGCCTAAATTTCACTATATTGAACCAGATTTATTATTATTGTTTAATTGTTGATCTTTGTGCATCCTAATTATTTTCTCTCCACTTAATTTTCACCCTCAATTTATTGCCCAGCTTAACTGACTGCTCAACTTCATTTTGCTATTTCCTATACAGTCTGTTCAACTTCCCAATGCTCCGCCGAACTTTGGTGTTTCCATTTACGCAAAAGTATTGGCTGGAATAAATTCTTTTTTTTTCTCTGGATAATCGCTGGAATTCTTTATATCTCATTTTTTGTGAATTGGCATGGCTAGACATTTTGTTTTACTTTCATGGAATGTAATTTTTTTTTTTTTTTTGAACAACACTGTAAGGAAATTTAAATACCGCATGATGGAGGACTCGAACCCGTGACCTTTGGCCCGAACATTAACCTCACTACCATTAGGCTAACACACACACACACATGGAATGTAATTTTGTTTATATTCATTAGTCTCCGCCAAAAACTGTTACAATGATTTTGATATATTTTTTAAAATTTCATTTAACTCTACTTCTTTCCCTTGCAACCGTTTTTTACTTGGGAAGTCAAGTCTTCAAGAGACTTAATCCGGACCTTGAAGACGGAGACTTATGTCAGTCAAACAAATACTTCGATGAAAAATATTAGTTCTTCAATACTGATGAGTCAATTGAAACTCGCATTTCAAATACATCACATGTTCGAGCCATTAATTATTCTGCCAACATATAACAGTTACTTTCGAAACACAGATTTCTCACCGTTTTGCTACTTATTTGGCACATGTTATCATAATTCTTTTGTATTTCTTCATTTTTCTGAAAGCATGCAGATAAGCACAACATAAACCATTCGTAGTTAGCGTTATTACTATCTAATTTGACATATCAATTTTAATTACCTTACTTAGAATTTATTAATCTCAATAAAAAAAATAATTACAATAAAACTTTAAAAATTAAAAATAATTAAGAGATGGAAAATACACAGGGCCGAGCTGTATACTCGACCAATAAGGGCAAAGGCCTAGGGCCTCAAATTTTAAAGGGTCCCAATTTTTTTAAAAAAATAGCTTAATACTACTCTTAAAAATAATAATAATGTTGATTAATAAGAGCACCATATCATACTCCCTCCGTTCACAATAAGTGTGGTTTGGAGGTAGTGACATAGGTTTTAAGAATGAAAGAGAGAGTGGGTGAGAGTGACGAAGCTAGATGTGTTAACTTTAGTGGAATGAAGGAGAGTGAGTGAGAGTGGGTAAGGTAGATGTGTTAACTTTAATATTTTTTTGGTAAATAAAGAGATGTTGAAGGAATAAAAGAGCAATATATTAAGTGGGTCATTTTCATTTATGGTTGGACCACACTTATAGTAAACAGTCAAAAAATAAAATCGGACCACACTTATCGTAGACGGAGTGAAAATCATTTTGTATATGAAACATTAAAACATAGCAAGAGTTCACACAATTTTAAAGTGTAAATTTAATTCTTTGCTCCCTCGATGCTAAAGAAGATATTATTGATGTCGACGAAACAATGCTTGTAAAAAGATAATATACATGTTTATGAATAAAAAAGTTGTTTTGTGTTTGTTTGAGAGAGAGATATTGATTAAAGTTTAATTTACACCCTAACATATGATATTATGTTAAGGGATTTAGATGGATATTATAAAATAATATAAGATCCCTTTTTTTTCTTTTTTTTTTGCATAGAACTCCTAAAATATCCGGATCAACTCTCAACGTACGGAAGTCTGCCTCAAACATGTTACAATATGTTCTCGTGCATCGCACGGAGCGGTATGCTAGTTTTACTATTAGTTCAGTACAAAACATGTTATTATTTAATGTTTTTCAAAGGTTTGAGTACCCTATGGCTATTCCAAAATTTTAAAAATGTTCATGCATGTTCTATATTTTTAGTTATCAGTTTTAATGTGTCGGGAAGTTTGAACAGTTGATTTACCCAGAAAAAGATGATAAACATCAACATTTTTCAGTATGGCTGTGGCTGACCACCATGTGTATTCAACATTTTTCAGTTTTAAAGTTTCAATGAGTTTAAATGTATTGTTTTGTTGGTAATGATGACCCGAGTAAACTTTCTTTCTGAATTAAGATGATTTTGAAAACTTGGGTGTTACTTAAAACAGACACTCCATCCGTCCACGACCTTTTAGCTACAATTTTTTTTCCCGTCTGCAAAAGAATTGTCGCGTCATTTATAGTAGTAGGGTCCTCTTTTTTTTTTAAACTTTATTTCATTTACAACTACCTCACTAGCGAAATCCTTATTCCACTCCCAACAAATCCTATCAACAAAGTGAACCAAAATTATTAAAACCCGTTCCGGTCAAAACGTGGCAAAAAAGTTGTGGACAGAGGGAGTACGAATTTGATAGGAAGTTGGGTGACTAGGCATGAAATGGACTGCTTAGAGTCTTGTGATTGTTGAAGCTGGAGATTTGTCTTGAAGGCCATATAGAAGAGGATAGTATCTACAGTAGAATCTCAATAAAGGAATACTCTATTTAGGAATAAACTTCAATTTTAGAATAAAATTTCATGGTCCTAACTTGGGAATGACTCCTCACTTTTTTAACTCTATTTGGGCAATGTTTTAATATACTAATTCGGAAACCGAGGCATTTTCCTATAGTACCACGAGACATAGGAATCGATTCGAACCGACGCGTAAGAACCGAAAAAGCAAAAATATAGTTCATAACTCACAAATGCATAACCAAATCAAAATATTCATCCAAAAACAAACTTAAAAGTTTTAAATTTAACCAAGCTACTTAAAGTTCGAATATAACTAGTTTCAAAACATTTCCATCCAACTTAATTATCATCATCTCCAAAACTTTCTCCACTTCCATCCTCATAATCATCATCAAAATCCTCATCCACAAGTCCTTGACCGATTGCCTTTTCTTTTCCTACGTATAAACATGAAAATATCATTAATTAAACAATTAAATATAACCTAATAACCTATAAGTTCCAATTAAAAATAACTTCCAAAAGGCACTTTTTGATGATTCTTCATTTCTTTTCCTTTTATTTGATACGGGAGAGCTTGTCCTCTCATCATTCAATCATTCTCATCATCACAATCCATGGCCTCATTTTCTTCTTCTTCATCATTTGGATTGACTACCCACTCATCATCAGAAGGTACGTGATCAACAACTAGAGGATCATCTTCCACCTTTGTTGATTGTTTTTCAAGTGTCTTTGCTTCAACCTTTTGTTGTACATAATGTACACCAACTTGTGAAGCTTCACGGTGGATAGACGATTTCTTTTCTTAGTATGCACTTGATTGAACGTACTCCAATTACGTTCACATGCAGATGCTGAGCATGTAAGGCCTAAAATTCTCTTTGCAAATGCTTTGAGTTCGGGAACCTCATCTCCAAAGTGTTCCCACCAATCAACTAAATAAAATTTGGAAATGATAAGAAACTAAGTCTAAATGAATAAAAGAACTAATTTATAAAATAAATATACTTACCAGGTGCACGTGTTGAGTATGTTGCCTTTGCATTTCTCGAGCCAAACAATCCTCTTTGGTTTATATACTCATAAAGAGAAACATCGACCTTCATATATAGAGCCTCATCTCGCAACATTCTCTCCATACAATGAAACAAACCTCTTTTAATCTCAGGATGTGTAGAAACATTATCGGCGTATCTGTATCGGGGATTCAAATAATAAGCAATTGCATGCAAATCAACATGCAATTGCTTATCCCACTTCTCATCAATAATAGACCAAATCTACTTATAAGAAGCTAAATCATCATTGAAGTTTTTCTTTATCTTTTCTTTGGCTTCATCCATAGCAGCATAGATAAATCCCATCGCCGGTGTCCGTTCTCCATCAACCATTCTCAACACTTCCACAAGAGGCCTTGTGGTCTTAATACAATAAACCACACTAGCCCAAAATGTTTTCTCACCTATGACAATTCTTTTCATAGCTACTCCTTCAGTTTTTTTTTGCCCAAGCACATCCTGCCCATTTTTTTTGAAACAAACATCTCTTGCAATGGTTGCTTCAACTTATACATGCTCTCCAAAGTAAGGTAGACAGTGGCAAATCGAGTGGCAGCTAGTCGGGAAAGATCTTTCTTAGCGAACTTTCTTGTCAAGCTCAAAACCCACTGATGATTGTGGATAAAATTGGTCACTTTCTTAGCTTTAAGTAAAACATTCTTGTGTTGTGGCAAATCACCAATCTTTTCCAGCATTAGGTCAATGCAATGAGCTGCACATGGAGTCCAACATGGATTATTCATTTTAGCAAGTAATTCGGAACTGTTCCTTGAAAATTCTTGGTCCACGTAGTACAATGGTACTCGTCCAAATTCTTTTTAAAATATTTTACAGAATGAGCGATTGATGGTGTCTTGCTTGGATGAAGAGGGTGGTTGTTGATTCTTTGGGACTTGTATGTTATGCTTCGTTTATTAGATGTTTTCTTGATAAATCTTTGATATTTGCATTCCTTCTGGCGGTTATGAACCAATAAAGTTTATGTGTTTACGAGTTGATTTATCATGGGTAGTAATGGTTCTCGAACCTTGTTTATTTTATTGTATTCTGATGATTGCTCGGACTAGTCCCCCTCTTGGATGCTCAACTTCCCGGCCTTCGTGATGAGTTTGGTTTGTCCAACGTCACGGGTGAGCTGGTTCGGTTGACTTGATTTGGCAAGCTAGGCTCTGTGTGCTCCGATTGTCCAACCTTGTGGTGTTGTTCGGTTCTACCAACCCTATGTGGCAAGCTGGGCATTCCGACTCCGTCTTTTAAGTTTAGTAACATTGTTGGTTCTATTGATCTCATAAGTGACAGAGGCAAACCCCAACAAGTCCCACGTTGCTTTTCTATTAGTGTGGAAATGTGGCATGTCCCGACCCTGCATTGGTTGTTTAGTGGTGAAGTTTCTTTTCATGCTAGATGGTGAAGTTTCGTTTTTGGGTTTATGTTTCCCTTGTAGAAGAGATGTTGCTTTAACTTTTGGACGCATCTAAGGATGTCAATAATACCCGCGGACCCGTATCCCATCGGGTACCTGATTAATATTTAGGAAACGGGGCGGGGACGAGTATGCATTTCTATACCCGAACGGATTTGGGGCGGGTACGAGGATATAGATATCCGCCCCGAACCTGCCCTGAATAATTTTTGTATTTTTTTAAATAACACTAATATTAATAATTAACAAAATTTATTAATTAGTATAGAAATTCAAATTTAATGAGAATCAAAAATTCATATTAAGTAGATATATGTACATTACTTCCTCTTATCCTTTATATAACCCAACTATCTTTTTTTTTTCTTCAATCCATTTTCAATGTGGGACAACTTGTTTCTCTTCATTTCTCCTTAATCCCCTCTCACTATTTAGTACGTATCCCACATCGAAATGAGAGGAAGAGAAGGGAGGAGTTGACTTATAAATAAGATTATCTCCATGCTTTGACTTCTTGTACTATTTTTTCCTTAATTTTTGGGAAAGAATAACTTTTTAATTCTAATAAAAGTTTTAAATTTTGGACAACATATATACTTCTAAATGGATACCCGATGAATACACGTCCCCTACTGGATAATCCCTGCCTCGAACTCGCCCCGATTTAAATGGGTATGGAGGCAGGTATGGGTAGGGCTGTCAAATCATTCGGGCTGCTGCCCATCGGGCCACAAGCATATATTTAGGCCAGGTTGGGCCAACCCGAAATATGTATGGCTGCTAAAAATGATGCCCAGCCCGGCCCTACGCGGGCCATAGGGCGGGTCGGGCCAAAACGGCCCGACGCTGCGGAAAAATTAAAATCAAAATCGAAAAGTCAAAGCGGAAACACAGTTAATTAAACAATAAGATTTTTTTTTTTAAAATGACTGGTTCGGGGGGTTAAGTTTTGGTCCAATCAATAACATCAATTTTAAGGAAATTTTTGAATAACTCAAATATGAGACTTGAGGGAAAAAACGAGTTCATAACACAGGTTAAATATGATACCCCGAGTTTTTAAACTTTTAGAAAGCGTTTAATTAACCGAGTGAGTTAAAAGATGAGAAATTAGGAGTAAAATTTTTCTTTCTAAACGAAGAGAATTGAGTAAAACGTTTAAATTGCTTTGTGAGTTTTGTGTGAAATTATCTGCTTTATTTATCTGAGATGATAATGATGTGATATGCTTGTTGAATTATTTGTAAGAAGATGAGTATGAGATTAATTTCTAAAATAATCCCGAGAAGTTTGCCTAATTGAAATAGCATAATTTTTAATCGCCGAGAAATATATTTACACCGATGAACTTAGAATAGAATTGAATTAGAATCTTCTTATTTAGAATTTCTTTTAAGATCACTGAGATAGGGTAAGAACTTATCCGAGAATTGAGAAGAGTAATGAGGAGTTAATCTCTAAAGGATTAATAAACGGATTGAGAAGCCGACTAAATTCCTTTAAGATTTAAAAGACTAAATGATCGAAACCCTTAATCTTTTAATTGAGACGTGAAATAGGATTGAGATGCTTAGTGTCAATAGTGAGACGAGAAGAGGTTAGACCCGTTAATAGCATAAAAAGAAATTAATATGAATCGTTTTATCCGGAAAACCTTTACGACCGGGTAATTAACACCCGTAACGACACGACGAAGACACGTGTCACTCACCTCTCTCCCTCTCACGCCACCTCACTCTTTCTCTCCCATCTCTCTCCAATTTCCAGTGTTAATTATCATGATTATGTCTTCAACAAAGATCTTACCAAAATATTGCATGCAAATAACATCACATCAACTTTCAATCACTTTAACAATTTCAACTTCCAATGCTAATCACCATCATACCATATTCTTTATGTTGGAAATTCAAATTGCATGCAAGCTATTCAAAATAGAGAAGACTTCATTCTTCACTCCATCTCTCTCTCATTCGAAATCTCTCTCTCTCAAGACAACAAAGAAAAACTCTCAACCTCTCCAATCTCTCTCAAACTCTCGGCATTCTCTCTCTCTCCCTCATACTTCAATTTTTCTTTACATGCAACCATGTATTCAAGCTCCTCATCCATGGAAATGAAGTAGAAAGTGTCATCCTCCATTCATTCCATCCATATTCTCAAAAAAAGGTAATAATCTTTCAAGTTCTTGAGATTAAATTCAATATTCATCCAACAATTTCTTCATTTTGATTCTTAAACCCTAAAAGGAATGGATGACTAATTCCATGTTATTCTTTTTGAGGATTCAAGAAGACTTCCTTCTTCCTTCAAATCCAAGCTTTGAAGCTTCATTTTCCATCCATTTCCAATTCCAAGAGCCAAGGAGAAGAATTCCATTTAAATTAAAGTATGAAATTCATTTGTTTAGTTGTAAATGTGTATATCTCTAAGTCCTAAAAGAAAGAACTATGCATGCATGCTATTTAAATTATGTTTAGGCAAACTTAGGATGTGCATGTGATAATCGAGTGAGAAGAAATTGATAGGAGAATCGAACAATAGTTTTAATCGGTGAATTAAGAGAAGAAAAAGAATTTAAAATCCTAAAAAATGATTAATGCCGAAAATTTTAGGAAAAATAGGAAAAATGTGAATCTTTGAGTTATTGTTATTTTGATGCTTGATTTATTATTTTTATTATGTTGAGAATGAGATATTATGCATGAAAAATTGAGAAATAAATTACACAAAGAAATGTGTGTGTGCCGTGTGTTTTTGAAGAAATAGAGCATTTATTTTGATTGATTTTGTTGATGAATTGAGTGATATTTTGATCAAGGAGATGATTGTATGTTATGTTAATATGATCATACATGTGTTTAAGTTAAGAAAATGAGATTGCATGTTGAAGTTTTTAAAGAAATTAATTGTGGAAATATAGAAAAGATTGAATGTTTAAGTGTTACAATGTATGTATGATTATTAGTTAAATCATAAATAAAGATAGAAGTTTTGTAACAAAAGATAAGAATTTTTAAAGCTTTTAATTGATTAAAAGATGAAAAATGCATAAAAGATATGTTAATAAATTTTCTTGTATTAAAAATTAAAGACTTGAATTTTTACTAAAACTACAACAAAAAGATATTTTATAATTTGACTAATGGAATGAACTAATTAATAAAAATGTTTGTTAAAAGATAAAGGAATTATTAAGTAAGAAATGGCTTAAAGATTAAAGACAAGAAAAGAAGAAATTATTAAAAAGATAAGTAAAAATTGAGAAAAACCAAGTTTAAAAAGAATTAATCAAGAAGAAACAAAAAGGAAGTTCTAATCGAGTAAAGAAAAGATGCTAGACGAGTTAAGATAGATACTCGTATAAGCTAATCAAGAAAATGATAATGATGGAATAAAATATCGAGTAATAAGTTGAAAGAAGTTAATTAAATAATTAATTGAGTACGTTGTTTTCAACCAAACAAATTAAGTATAAACCGAGACAAATTACCGAGAAATTAATTAGAGAAACAATAGTCGAGTTAAGAATTGAGAATCGAATTAAAAATAAATAAGAAAGATAAAATAAGTAGTTGAGCCTTCATAAAAAGAAATGCATAATCGAATTAAGTCTTAAGATCTAAATTGAATGAATGTTAATGTGTCTTGAAGTATGTTTGATTTATTTGAATTCATTATATGATTGAATAAATGTTTATATGCATGATATCCGTTATGATGATAAAGTTAATTGAATTATCTTGTATGCAAAATGGTTGAATGATTGATTGATAAGTCGAGAATCAAATGAAATCTTTGAAAGAAAGCTCGAGTAATAGAATGTAGACAATGACGTTTTTAATTAGAACGAGAAAAGTGTTAAACCGTCAATTAATAGTATTAACCAATTCAAGTAGAGTTAATGTTTTAAAGACGAGAACGCGAGATCCCTTAGAAAGGTTAAGCGAGGAGAGAATCGACTCAAATAGAAGTCCTTCAGTTAAAGTCCAAAGCCTTTGTGTCCGTCGTTCATGTATCTTATTTTCCTATCGATGTCAAACTGTGAAGGATCGAGCCGGACGGATCTTTAAGCGAGGACAAATAGCCCTAACCACCTAGCTAGTTCTTCGGAAGTCAGGTGGGCTTTTCTGAACCAAAACTATCGATGAAAATTAGTTATGCTATTAAGTATTATGATATGTTTTCAAATGTGATTGACTTGCCGTTTTTATCGAAGTTTGGTATGTGTTATCATCTGTTTATATGAAGATGTTATTATCCTGTGAAAGGCAGGAAACCCACGTGTGGTATATGTTGAGGTGACTGTGAGCCTTGCTTCGGTTAGGCCGGTCACAGTGCTCGAGAAGGAGGCCTACTTCTCGGCACAGTGAAATTGTTTGTGACAGATGATACATACTGTTATATTATATGATATTTGACTGCGCAGTCTGTTTAAAAGAAAATGTTTTAACATGCACAAGTAAAACTGTTTTTAAAAACTGCTTATATACTTGTGATGTTTGGCAAGGCAAGTTCAATTATTATAGCTTTAAGAAGCATCTTTATTCAAATGTTTTGGCTTGTGTTCACTGAGTACGAAGTACTCAGCCCTGCGTGTGTTTCTAAACATGCAGGTTGACTGGATGGCGATGGCATGGATATTTGGTGGTGTGGTTTAGTTCTTTTGGTTGAGTCTAGTTGGATATCAGACTGGCATTTGTACGTCTTCAAACGTGCAGATGTTGGGTATTGATGCAAGTTTCCGCTGCAACCCTTTTGAATTGATGTCTGTTGATGCAAATACTTTGATACTTATGTTTTGTTTCCGAGTATTGTACTCGATGATTTTGAAAACTTGTTAACTTCTTAAACTACTTGATTTGTACTCCCGAGCGATGGGCTCGTTGACTTGAATTGCTGTTGAATATGATCCTCTTAACTTGGTATATATATATATGGGCATATTCTCTTTTTGGAATCCTATCCTTGTCAGCATGAAATACTTATTCATATTCTTGTTATATGTAGTTTTGAGATGCTCAGATATTACTTCATTGTGTTTTTGGAAGCCCAATTCGATTGCCTTAACTTTCGTTATCGTTTTCCCCGAGCATGTTTCCCCTTATTTGAGTTGATTGTTAGTTGTTTAGGTTATGTTGTTATTCATAAGTCGCACCTCGAGAGTCGGGGCGTGACATTAAACTACTTCAATTTCAAACAAATTTTCAAAACATAGAGAAAGAGAACATGTTGGATGGAGGAGGGGTGACCGATGGCGGCTGGTGCATAGGTGGATGCGGGCCTGCGGCGGTGGCTGTGAGTGGTGGAGAACGTTGGCAGGAGAATGGGATGTGTAGCAGCAGCTGTGGGGATGATGGGTGGTTGTGGGGTGTGGGCGTGGGTGATGGCAGTAAGTTTGGGTTTGGATAGGTGAAATTAGGAAATGTGTTCATTTACAATTACAAAAAATTATGAAAATGGACCAATAACTTAAGAATATGGGCCAATAACTTAAAATACTAGGAAAGCGTTTGGTATTCTATAGTGGATTAAGTAAGATAGATTAGATTAAGTTACCTACTATAGATAAATACAGATTACAAATTCTAGACATGTATTTGATACGCTAGATAGATACTTTTTATTCTGTTTGGTACGCAATGCAAATGTATGTGGAAAAGGATTTGGGGCTCGTTAATGACAAATTGTCCCCTTATTAATTTCATAATGACAGGCGTGCCCTCATCTTTCATGCCTTGGCAGTATAAAACTCGAGTACGTGTGTTTGGCGCCAGCGTAGGGTTTTGGAGAATACAGAACGACACACCCATTGTGAAGAGGATTTGCTGGTATCTAGCTTGAGAGGAAATGAGTTCCGCGACGCAAGGTATGTTGACAGTCGATGATTGTGATATTTTTGCTGTACCTTTCGATAGATTGTTTGTAATGGAATGGTCTTTGTGTCGGCGCAACATATAGATATAAATTTACAGATATTGCGATTTATGTTTTGGTTCATTCAAGTGATATTTGTGAAACCACAACAATGTCTTCATGTTGTATAACGTTTATGTTTCATCGCTAATAGGGATTGTAATTCCATATGTTTGAATCTACTGTTTTATTGAATCTACTGTTTTTTTTGCAACTGATTATACATGGATAATTTTTTACCGTCATTTTGGCGAACTTGGGCGATGTGATATGATTTAGTAATTAGGAAGTTATCTGATCGACCATATGGAACCCACGACAACTTCGATATTGTTCGAATAAGTTGCTTCGATTATAAAATGTAGCATTTGTTTGTATTTTGTAACAGGCAACAATGGTTTCGTTCGATGTGGTCGGGTTAATAAGACCGACAAGACACGGCGTAGCTGGTCGACACTTGAAGAAGAGGTGTTGTTGGCTTCATTGAAAGAATTGGTAGCTCAGGGCTGGAAATCCGATAATGGATTCCGAGCCAGCTATTTGAACAAACTTGAAGAAGCTATGAAAAAAGAATTCCCCACTACTGACTTGAAGGGAATGCCGCACATAAACTCCAAGACTACCATCTGGAAGAAGAATTACTATTCCCTAACGTGAATGTTAAATCGCAGTGGAGTCAGCTTCAATGTGGAAGGCACGCATATGATAGATTGCAACGATGAACAATAGGAACAAATCATGAAGGTTATGCGTTTGTCTTATATTGTTTCTTATAATATCTAATGTGTTTTGGACTAACAACTATCAATTCTATTTCAGAATGATGGGAACGCACGTCTGATGCGTTACAAAAGCTGGCCATATTTGGAGGACTGGAAAGAAATCTTTGGAAAGGATAGGGCCAATGGCGATGTAGCCGAAGATTTGATAGAAGCTGCACACGAAATGTATCGCAATATAGATCTTACTCAACCCGAGGGTGATGGTGATTATCATGTGTCACTTGATGAGTTGTTCGAGACTGCCGATGCAGTTGATAGTGTAAGTCAGACTAAAAAACCGGATGTCGAAGTGCGGGGAGTGAACAAGAAAAGAAAACATGGTGATGGACTAGGTGGGATGTTCGATATGTTGGCTGAGATTAACTGCACAACCGACAAAAGATTGGAGACCATTGCCACTCGAATCGGTTATTATTTCGACATCTCAAAGGAGAGAAAAGAGGTCTTCACTCAATTGAGCTCAATTAAAGGATTCTCTCAAAGACAAATTCGAGATAACTGATTTGCTAGCAAAGGAAGTGGAGCGCCTTGACGTCTTCTCAAGTCTCTCCGACGAAGCAAAGGCAGAGTATGTGAACTACCTAAAAGAAATGAAGCGTAAGTAGCGCACTGTGTGCTGGAGTAGCTTTGGTTATTTTGTTGTGAAGCATTGCCGAGACATGATACTCTATTTTGCATGCTCTTATGATTATGTTCCTAATATGTTATGCTTTTTGATTGGTTCAGACTACTACTATGAAGTTTTAAACCTTGGGTATTTTTTGATGCTTTTGTGATATGGTTTGTCGAAGACTCGATGTTATTTCGATGTAATTTTGATTTTAGATTTGATGGTGATCTAATAGCAAACTTTTAAATGGAATGAATTTTATGTGATAGCTTCATTTTGTGATCATTCTATATCTACAGTACCTGTTTTTAATTTATATAGCAACGCATTCATACACGGTACTTAGAAATGAGAAAGCACTTGCATTCATGATTTCTGATATGAATATAATGCTCGAAGGAGTGGTAGTGAATTAGAATATTAAAGGCAAATTTGAAATACAAAATAAAAAAAGGTGTTGCAAGGGTTCATTACATTCAACTAAAATACCCACGCCCATTTCAAGGCAGACAATTCAGAATTAAATGACCTACAACTAAGCGAAACAAACACAATTCAAAAGTTAAAAATAAGTTCGAAAACAGATGTCTCAAAGTAAATCACCTAAAGACGAGTTGCATAATCGGATAAACTACAATAAAGCATCATCCTACACAATTTTACCGATCACAATCCCAATGACCAACAACACTAATGACATGAACAAGTCGACGCAAGTCCCAGTTTCGTAGAGAATGCAAGTCGACGCCACGGTTATCCATCTCTTGAGCATACTTGAACATTGTGGGATTTGTGGGTGTAGAGTGCACCTGCAGTGGAAAAGATCGACGACGAAAAACAGCAGAATATGAAGTCTTTCTTGAGTTGTAGCCATGGTGATCGTCATACCAAAAAAAAACCCTTGGGATAGTTATCTTCCAATAGGCATTTGTAGTAATAGCGGCTGGGATAATTGGAAAGTGGACCTACACACTTGAGCTTCATGCTTCCATTACCACAACTACACAAAGGAGTATTTATTGACATTTCAGACATAGCCTCCAGTCTGCAGAGACCAAGAAACTCAAGTCAAAGAATTTCCCTTTCAAGAAAACTACAACATGAATAAACAAAAAAATAATAACAGAAATTGACATAAATTAAGTTTGAGACCAAAATTCAATAGAAAGCCTACCAAAATCTGGATTCAACAAATTTTCCTTTTTATATCACAACAGCATGAATAAACAAAAAAACTATAACATAAATTGACATAAATTAAGTTTGAGACCAAAACTCAACAGTTACAAAATAACAATGCATTGCAGTTCCATATATCAATGACAAGAAGGCAAAAATCACCTAGTTATTATTCATATACTGTTGCCACATACTCTATGCCAACGCATCCCTAGTTGCATTCCATTGAGGAGACGATTCAATAGTATCAACAAATTCATCGTGCTCCAACTCATTATTGCCAAGTGCTTGTGCCATTGTATCGAATTGTTCTATAGCCTACCAAATTCTGGTATAAGCCCATATACCTTTGCTAATATTGGATATAACAAGACACCAACCAAGCCTTAGTAGTAATATCGCAATATAGAATAAATGCCCAACATCAACAGTCGGACCATTTTAGCCCGAAGCTCGTCGGGCTTTTTTAGCCCGTGGCCTCGTGGCCCATCGGGCCATGTAGACCAGGTATTTTTTGGGCCTCTAAAATCTTGGCCAAATCCAGCCAAAACTGCAGGCGGGTCGGGTTAGCCTGTTGGACCGGGCCATTTCGGGCCCATTTAGACAATCCTATATGGGAGTTAATTTTTTGGTGGGTATAGGGATGGGGAAGCAATCCCCGATCCAAACTTGTCCCGTTGCCATCACTAGACGCATCTTAAGATTTTGGAAACAACCCTTTTTATCCTGTACCTTCGTAAAGATTTTATAAAAATATTTACACTTCGGAAAAGCCTTCCAATTCTAGCAAAAGTTAATTTTTTTAAAATTCGAATTATATATATTTCAGGTAATATAAATGCAAAAGTTATAGATACATATATTTGCAATTGGATTTAATCCACGTAATATAAAAGCGAAAGTATATCTTTTTTGTTCTGGACGACATCAAAAGATATATATATATATATATATATATCTTTTTTTTTGGTAAATAGAATATTTTATTCACCAAATGGCATGACAAAACTCAAAACAACCAACACACCACAGTATAATGTAATAAACTCAAATAGTGTAAAACGTTAAGTCAATGCTTTGCCATATACATGAGTTTAACATAGAAAATGAAGTTAACGTTACATTATTAAATTACTTTTAAAAAAAATAATTGATCGCTCATATTATCATGTAAATAAAATAATTTATTTTTATTTTGAATATGTAAATGAAAGTCAAGTCAATAACAAACTTCAGAGCATATATAAACGTCTAAACATAAATTAATCTTCAATCACATATATACAGAAAAAAAAAATTAAAGATATCCAAATTGATTCTATCTACATAAAAAAAAGAGGAAAACCCCCTTTCTAGCCATTTTGGGGATATCATTTTAAATTTTAGCCATTACCTTTATTTCTTCAAATTCTAGCCATTTTTTTGAATTTTTGACTTTTTTACCCTTCCCATTCCATTTCACATACTTCTCTTTAGTTACCTTATTTCTCCTTTTTCTTTTCTCACTTTCACTCTCTCTCTTTATTCTCTCTCTCGTTTTTTTTTCTCACTTTCAATCTCTCTCTTTATTCATCTCTTCGTTTTTTTCCGACGCCGCCACCACCACCTCCTCCTCCGTTTCTTCCTCCCCTCTCGCCGGAGCTAGTACCCTCGCCGCCATCTCCTCTGCAACTTTGTTGTTGCAACAAAGTTGATCGAAGATGCGATTTACGAGGTTCTACTGCAATAAGGCAGATGCGTTGAAAGGTACGGAGGATTGGCCGGCCGATTTCGTTTTGGAACCACCACCACAAATCTGGAATCCACGATTCAAAGCACCGCGGCCAGAATTCGTGAAATAACAGACGGAGGCGAGGCGAAAGAACGACGATCACTCCGACAACAAATTGACCCTCTCCACCACTACTAAGAGAAGCGCGACGATGAGAGGAAGCGAATCGTGTAATCCCCGAACCTTGATTCACAATGATGGTGCCGGAATTTTTGAAAAACCAGACGCACCGCCGCCGCCACCACAGATCTGGTTTTTTTTTTTTGTTATTTCACAATTAAGTTTTTGTTACTGATCAAAAAGTTATATGTTTGTTTTGTTCAGTCACAATACGAGTTGTTACTTCACTTTTTTTGTTATTGTTCCTTCACTATATTTACTTATTGTTACTTAACTATTTTTCTTCATTGTTAGTTCAATGTTATTGCTATGATTGTTAGAATGTTATTAGCCTAATAATTGTACAAAGGCATATGCTTTTTTGTCTTCTTTTTCTACCTGTTAAAAATTGGTGTACAAGCTCGTGAAAATTACAGGGAAATAGAAATAAAATCTGAACTAACAAGAACAGTAATTAGAAATACAAGGAAATAATCAAAACAACAGAAAACTAAACAAAACCAGTTTAGAAGTCGCCCGAAGATTCCTTCTGCCCGCAAGACGAGAAACGTCTCGGTAGTGCTCACAAATTGGCGGCTCGTCCCCAAAGGTAAACGACTTCACGTCTCGTAGATAGTAGCACCACAAATCTTACGAGCTCCGGCGAACTGAACGAGGAAGAGAACTGAGCTATACTATGAACTAAAATGTTATCTTAGAGAGAAAACTAAGATGAAAAATGATACGTATAAGAGCTGATTTTCTGTCCAGGAAACAATGCAGCAAGGAACGTTTTATAGGCTATCTCACGCATGGGAAATTATTGCACCTCAACATACTGTTGTCGGTTTCACCTCTCAAGAGACGTTACGAATTGATACAGAATTAATCCAATTCATTTCCAACAATTAAATCATAATATTCAATTGCTTTTGTAATCAAATGGCGGCGATTTCTATTCATAACAGAAACCAACAATTGACTTTTCAAAATTGAAAAGAAAGCATGACAAACAATGTGTATTGGGCCAAAACAATTCATTAATTTGGGCCTATAGTTTCTTATTAATTAAATCATTGTCAAATGATTAATTAACTAGATCATGAAATAATTCAAAATGTCGAGCCCAAATCAAAATGCCGATCGTCGCCTTGATCTTTCAATATGAACTTGTCTTCAACAAATTCACAATTAAAATATATCATTTCTCACTCACAAAATAATGATTTGAGAACATGAATATATTCCGACTATTTACTACACGAGTAAAATAACCTTTCATTATTTAATTATCAATAATTAAATAATTTACCGCCATAGATAATGATTTTCAAACCATTATTTCCAACAATTCCCCACATGAGTGAGAAAGCCATATACAAATATATGCAGACACTTAGCTCAGTCCTCAAAAGACTCTATTGCATTTGGTTAGGTGGCTTGTGGCCTTGAACCTTTCCATAGTCAACATCATCGAATATACCGGCGGCCTAGTGGACGTGATGCCTTGAACTAGTCCTCCTTGGTGTATACTGAGTCAACAACACTGACACAATATTGTCTCAATCCTCATCCGTTCTCACGTTTGTGTCCATTACGGCCTTGGAACACCCTTTGGATTCATAAGTGCTTCATTTGAAGCGGCCACACTTCACACTTACATAGGTGATTCTTTTACCCAAGTATCCTGCTATACTTGACCTCCCTGAGGTATCAAAGATTCATTAAAAGTTATAAAACTTAACCTCACCACATGCAGGTTTCAAACACTCACTGTTCTCAGAGAATAGGTAAGTTTGAGCGTTTATCACCCAGATTCTTATAGCTTCGTTGTCCCTTTGAACCAAGTTCTTGGGATCCTCCAATCATCATTGTTGGGTTTCCACTATAATCATCCTTAAAATGTGGATTTTACACCCATTCCCTCTAACAGCTTATACATTTGATCTCGACTTATACTTTTCGTTAGCGGATCCGCTAGATTATCTATTGACCTCACATAGTCAATCGAGATAACTCCACTCGTAATCAAATGTCTCACGGTATTGTGTCGTCGACGAATATGTCGAGATTTACCGTTATAAAATATATTTTGTGCCCGTCCAATTGCAGATTGGCTATCGCAGTGAATTAACACTGAGGACACAGGCCTCGGCCAACATGGAATATCCTCGAGAAAATTCTTAAGCCATTCTCAGCTTCTTCACCAGCTTTATCCAAAGCTATGAACTCAGATTCCATGGTAGACCTTGCTATACAAGTCTGTTTCTTGGACTTCCAAGATACAGCACCACCCCCGATCGTGAATACATATCCACTTGTCGAAAATGAATCTTTCGATTCAGATATCCAATTAGCATCACTATACCCTTCAAGTACAGCAGGCTCTCTTGAATAATGAATCGCAAAATTTTGAGTATATTTCAAATATCTCAGAACACGTTCGAGGGCTTTCCAATGTTCTATAGCTGGATTAGTCGTGTAGCTACTCAACTTGTGTACCGAACACGCTAAATTAGGTCGGGTGCAGTTTGTAAGATACATCAAACTCCCAATGATCTTAGCATATTTATATTAACCAACCGGTTCACCTTTATGTTTATCTAGATGAACATGAGATTCCCATGGCGTCTTAGCTATAGGTTTATCGTAAGCATTGAACTTCTTCAACACTTTCTCGACATAGTGAGATTGCGTCAAAGCAATTCCATTCGGTGTTCTTAGAATTTTAATTCCAAGAATAACGTCAGCTAGACCCATGTCTTTCATGCTAAAGTTTTTACTTAGCATACTCTTAGTTTCACCAATCACACGAGAGTTGCTACCTATTATCAACATGTCATCTACATAAAGACAAACGATAACATAATCGTCACCCATTTTCTTAATATAGACACATTTGTCACTCTCGTTGATCTTAAAACTATTTGACAACATAACTTCGTCAATTTCAAGTGCCATTGCAGAGGCGCTTGTTTCAATCCATATAAAGAACGTTGAAGTTTGCATACATTGTGCTCTTGCCCAGGTACTACAAACCCTTCCGGTTGTTTCATATAGATTTCATCATCTAGCTCACCGTACAAGAATGCTGTCTTAACATCCATTTGATGAATCTCAAGATTGCGCAAAGCAGCAATAGCGAGAAGCGTCCTAATGGAAGTAAGCCTTGTCACAGGTGAGTAGGTATCGAAGAAATCATATCCTTCTTTTTGTCTAAAACCTTGAACTACAGGTCAGGCTTTATATTTATCAATAGTCCCGTCAGACTTGTATTTCTTTTTTAGGATTCACTTACATCCTAAAGCTTTACTACCAGGTGGTAGATCAACTAACACCCAAGTGTGATTCTGCATAATAGACTCAATCTCGACGTCTATTGCTTCTTTCCACAAAGCCGCATCCGAACCAGATAAAGCTTCTCTTACAGTCACCGGTTCACCGTTTAGCATTAAAACGACGTAGTCCGATCCATAAATCTTTACTTTTAGAACTCTAGTACCACGTCTAGGTTCTACATTTACAGGAGTAGACCTAGGTCATTTTCTATTCGATGGTCCATAGAACACCGTTTTAGAACTAGTGGCCTCATCTCCATCTACGGGTTTAGAACTCGTAGGCTCATCTACAAGTTTGGAACTTGTAGCTTCATCCTCAACTCTCTTGCTAGAGTTAGGATCAATCTTATCCTTATTAGGATAGATATTCTCAAAGAACACAACATTCCTTGATTCAATCGTTGTACCCACATGAACATCAGGTATCTCCGATTTATGTACTACAAATCGATAAGCGCTGCTGTCAAGTGCATAACCAATAAAGATACAATCTACCGTTTTAGGTCCAATTGTAACTTGTTTTGGTAAAGGCACTTCTACCTTAGCTAAACACCCCCACACTTTAAGGTATTTATACGAAGGTTTTCTTCCTTTCCAAAGCTCATAGGGAGTCACGTCCTTCCTTTTGAGTGGAATCTTGTTCAAGATATAATTGGCTGTTAGAACAGCTTCCCCCACATGTTCTGGGGTAATCCTGAACTAATCAACAAAGCGTTCATCATCTCTTTAAGAGTTCGATTTTTACGTTCAGCAACGCCATTTGACTGTGGTGAATAAGGAGCAGTAGTTTGATGAATTATACCACTTTCGTTGCATAACTCAGCAAACGGAGCAACATATTCTCTACCTCTATCACTCCGAACCATCTTGATTCGACAACCAAGTTGATTTTCAGCTTCATTTTTTAAGTTTCTAAATGCTTCAATAGCCTCATCTTTACTTCTCAACGAGTAAAGATAACAGTATCTTGTGCAATCGTCAATAAAAGTAATAAAATACTTTTTACCACCTCTAGTTTGCACAAACTTTAAATCACAAACATCAGTGTGAATTAGTTCTAGAGGTTTAGTGCTCCTTTCTTCCAATTTAAACGGTAACTTAGCCATTTTAGCTTCCATACAGACTTCACATTTGTCTTGTGTATTAAATTCATTTATCTTTAGTAAATCCATTTTTACTAATCTTTTTATAGCATTTAAATTTACGTGACCAAGTCTACAATGCCATAAATCAGAGCACTCAAGCAAGTAAGCAGAAGTAGAAGCATTTTTATTAGCAACTGCCATAGGAGGCTTACAAGCTCTAACACTAAGTTTGAAAAGATCCTCACAGACATAACCCCTGCCGAGAGTCTTTCCCCACTTATGAATTACAACATGATCACCATGAAAGTTCAAAACAAAATCTTTCCTAGTCAATTTAATGCCAGAAATTAGATTCTTTTGGACTGTTGGGACATGCAACACATCCTTCAAGGTAATCTCCACGCCCGAGGTTAGTTGAAGAACCACAGTGCACATTCCAACAACTTGAGAAGTTCGACCACTAACCTCGGTGATTGATTTGTTATCAACCTCTTTATAAGTGTAGAACAAGTCTCGGTTGACACAGATGTGCACAGTAGCACCGGTGTCCACGAACCAAGCTTTCAGGGTAGCCACGTGATTCACTTCGGTGATCACAGCTACGAAGTCTTCCTTGTCCCACTTGTCGAAGTCGTTCTCGACATTGTTGACATTGCTCTTAGCCCTCTTCCTCTTCGGCTTCTTATAATCCTTAGCCGTGTGGCCAGGTTTGTCACAGTTGTAACAATTGCCATTGAACTTCGATGGTTGTGCAACTTGCTTTCCCTTGCCCTTGTAATTAGCATTTGGGCGAGGGCGCTTGTGAGACTGACCACCACCTTGTTCGGTCAAATTGTCCTTCCCCTCCATAGGAGCTTTAGTCAATTGATCACGACTCCTCACAAGAGCCTCCACTTGAAGCTTTGAAACCAAGGTCTCCACGGACATTTCCGAGCTCTTGTGCTTCAAGTGACTTTGAAAGTCTCTCCAACTTGGAGGCAACTTCTCAATCATAACTGCCACGGATAGGGCATCGGCCAAGGGCATCCCTTCGGCTTGAACATCGTATGCAAGAGTTTGAAACTCTTCCACTTGTTCCATCACAGGTCGAGAATCGACCATCTTGTAGTCCAACCATTTGGCTACGACGAACATTTTAGTGCTCGCCTCATCAACTTGATACTTCTTTCCGAGAGCCTCCCACAACTCTTTAGAAGTCGTGTGAATTCGGAACACCTTGTAGAGACCACCATCCAAGTACGTTAGGACAGTGTTACGACAAAGGTAATCTCCTTGGCACTAATTATCAAAGCCAGAACGAACTTCAAAGTTCGTCTCCTCTTCGCTTGGTGTCGCCGGCTTATCTTGAGTCAAGAAGCCAACAAACCCCACTGTGGTGAGGTAGAACAACATCTTCTCTTGCCAATACTTAAAGCCTTTGCCCGAGAAGATAGGAGGTTTCTCGGCAAGCCCCAATGTCCTCGACATTTGCAGTGGGGCCATCGTGGAGGACTGACCACCCGTTTGCCCAAACATATGGGCAGATGAGGACCCAATTGTGGAAGAGGTGGTAGAGCCAATGGTGGCTGGAGCAGTGGAGCCAGTGGTGGCGGAAGCGGTGGAGCCAGTGGTGTTGGAGCCGGTGGAAGGATCGGTCGGCATCTCCAAGCAAAGGAATTAAGTTTCGATATGCTTAATTTCAAATTAAAAGTCCAGATTTCTTCTCCACGAACACACGAGCAAGTAACGTGTAGGTTTTCTCGTCTTGCGATTGTTAAAAACCGGTGTACAAGCTCGTGAAAATTACAGGGAAATAGAAATAAAATCTGAACTAACAAGAACAATAATTAGAAATACAAGGAAATAATCAAAACAACAGAAAACTAAACAAAACCAGTTTAGAAGTCGCCCGAAGATTCCTTCTGCCCGCAAGACGAGAAACGCCTCGGTAGTGCTCACAAATTGGCGGCTCGTCCCCAAAGGTAAACGACTTCACGTCTCGTAGATAGTAGCACCACAAATCTTACGAGCTCCGGCGAACTGAACGAGGAAGAGAACTGAGCTATACTATGAACTAAAATGTTATCTTAGAGAGAAAACTAAGATGAAAAATGATACGTATAAGAGCTGATCTGTCCAGGAAACAATGCAGCAAGGAACGTTTTATAGGCTATCTCACGCATGGGAAATTATTGCACCTCAACATACTGTTGTCGGTTTCACCTCTCAAGAGACGTTATGAATTGATAAAGAATTAATTCAATTCATTTCCAACAATTAAATCATAATATTCAATTGCTTTTGTAATCAAACGGCGGCGGTTTCTATTCATAACAGAAACCAACAATTTCCTTTTCAAAATTGAAAAGAAAGCATGACAAACAATGTGTATTGGGCCAAAACAATTCATTAATTTGGGCCTATAGTTTCTAATTAATTAAATCATTGTCAAATGATTAATTAACTAGATCATGAAATAATTCAAAATGTCGAGCCCAAATCAAAATGCCGATCGTCACATTGATCTTTCAATATGAACTTGTCTTCAACAAATTCATCTTCAATACACAATTAAAATATATCATTTCTCACTCACAAAATAATGATTTGAGAACATGAATATATTCCGACTATTTACTACATAAGTAAAACAATCTTTCATTATTTAATTATCAATAATTAAATAATTTACCACCATAGATAATGATTTTCAAACCATTATTTCCAACACTACCTTCCCTAATAAAATACTTTAGTTAGGCTAATTCTATTTTGTCACTTAACTTTTGTTCTTTACAATTGTTACTTCACAAATTTTGTTATTGTTTCTTCACTATTTTTAAATATTGTTACTTCACTATTTTTTCTCACTGTTACTTCAATCTTGTTGCTATTATTCAATTTCTCGTAATTATAATATAATAGCACATGCTTTTTGTCCTATGTTGCTATTACATTTACTTCACAGTGTTGTTGTTTTTGTCTTATTTTTTTGCTTTCGCTAATGAAATACTTCATTTTTCATTATTGTCTTTTGTTACTTGATTTTTAGTTACTTCCCGAATTGTTACTTCACTAAGATTCCTTTATGTTACTTAATTTTTAGTTACCTCACAATTGTTACTTCACTAGGATTCCTTTTTGTTACTTAATTTTTAGTTACTTCACTATAGATACTTCACTAGGATTCCTTTTTGTTACTTCGCTATGTTGTTTCCATTATTTTACTTACCCTAAAAAATTTACAAAGTCACATACTTTTGCTGTATTATTTGTGAATGCACTATAAGTTACAAGTATATGTTATAAGGGATATTCAATATTAACCATCGCTTTAAACTACATACATACCAAAATATAGGGAATACCATCCAAAAGTGATAAATTTTGCTACAAGTTAATTAACCAAAAGTTATAACAAACAACATCAACGCATGCTACCACAGTTTGCAGCCTTAAAAGAGTTAATCCAAACAAAATAAAATGTAATTCTGTTCCTTCCAAATAAAATGATACTCTTATGGTTGAAGCTACCCTTGAAGAATTCGTACGGTCGATCCTGAAGTATTGAACTTGAATATGGAAAGTGCAACTTGCTTCCTATAGTCTTCTTATCTTGTAACTTACACCTTGTAGCCGAGGCATTTTAAACCTCCAACCATCCTGCATAAGTCAAAATTGTAACTTAAAAAATTGCGACTCAACAAAATTTCTGACCATTTTGTTACTTAACAAAAAAAAAAAATATGCTTCACAAAACAATACATTTTTTGTGAAAGAACAAATGTCATTATTTTTTTGTGAATTCACAAATTTTCCAATTCAGTAAGTATGCTATTTCTCTAATTTAGTTACTTCACAAAGTAGGCTACTTAACTTTTATTCTTACTTCAAAATTTTTTTTACTAAACTAAATTTGTTATTTCACTAATTTATGCTTAATAACTTTTGTTATCACACAAACTTAAAAATTGTTACTCAACAAAATTTCTGACCATTATGTTCCTCAACAAAAAAAAAAAATAATATGCTTCACAAAACATTACCTTTTTTTGTGAAAGCACAAACGTCATTATTTTTTTATGAATTTACAAATCTTTCCAATTCACTAAGTATGCTATTTCTCCAATTTAGTTACCTCACAAAGTAAGCTACTAAATTTTTGATCTTACTTCAATATTTATTTTACTAAACTAAATTTGTTATTTCACTAATTTATGCTTTATAACTTTTGTTATCACACAAACTTAAGGAGTGTTACTCAACAAAATTTCTGACCGTTTTTGTTCCTTAATCAAAAAAATAAAAAAATTCAAAAAACATTGCATTTTTTTGTGAAAGAACAATTTCTTCACTAAATTACTATTCACATCACACAATTTGTTACTTCACAATGCATTCTACTTCAGTAATTTGTTGTTTCACTAAATTTTTAATGAAATGGATTTTGTGAAGTAACATATTGTTCATTCACTAACAATGCAGAATGTTTTTTGCGCTGGATCAGAAAAATTCATTCTTCAAACACCAACACTAAAAACTTTTGTCTTCGTATAATGTTCAGATCCCCAAAAATTTTAAAGTTAATAAAACAAACACAACAACAAAGAACAGTGAAATAAGCTTCAAAACCATAAAGTTTGACTCTTAAATTTACAGGAAAACTCACCGGCAAATCCACATCTTCTGAACTTCAACTTGGACCAGCAATGGTAGTTGTCTCCGTCGATAGCAACCAACTCGCCGGATCTTGACTTTCTTCTACCATGTCTCTATATAAAAGAAGGACAGATCCACCGACATCGAAAAAAAAAGAACAATCAAATTGAAGATACCAAAAAGCGAGAAGGAATTAAAAATCAAATCGAAGATAGCAACAACAAAATCGAAGATAGCAAGATAAAGGAAACAGAAGAAATCGAAGTTAAAACAACAGATCTGCAAACAAAATGGAATATAGCAACATAAATGGAGAGATATAGGTCGATGTGTAAACTACCTGAAAAAGATCGATGCCTATCTGCACTCCGGAATACCAATAATAGCGAATCGATTTGATGAAGAATGGGGGTTGCGGCGCCGGCAGAAAGTTTGGAATGCGTTTATTTACCCTAGGTGAAATAGGATGAAAGTAGAAATAACGAAAGGATTTTATTTGATAAAAAGGAATGGTAACAGTTACAACTTTTTGTGCCTGGACAGAAATTATATTTACTAATGTAAAGGAAGGGTATAAATGTCAACAATGGCTAAAATTTAAAGAAAAAACGGGAATGACTAAAATTTAAAAAGACAAGGGGAGAATGGCTACTTTTAAATTTGCCTCTAAAAAAAAAGTAAACAAAAACTTGGGTGCATAATATGCACAGTGTGTTGGGAAATTTATTAAAATTTTGGTTGATTCCAAAAACAACTGACCCCAACCGAGTAGATGTTGCCAGATCCTAATGTTAGTAGTTAGGCTCGCTGTTTGAGCATTGTTAAGATTTTATCTTTACAGGACTCCAGCTGAAGACGGCAACAAGGCGTCACTCGGATAGAACATCAGTTGTGAGGAAGACAACTGAGCGTTCATAAGATGAGCATTCAAAGTGGAAGATGCAAAACTCATCTAAGCATTGAAAAAGGGGGAAGTTACGTTCAAGAGAAGTTGCAATTGAACATCAGTTGTAAGGAAGACAACTGAGCGTTCATCAGATGAGAAGTAGATAGGGGAAGAGAACATCAGATGAAAGAAAGTCATCCGAGCGTTCAACCCAACTGATCAGATACAATGAAGACAACTGAGTGTTCAGTTTCAGAACATCAGTTGTAGGACCTCAAACCAAGAAGATCAACAGCATGAAGTTCAGATCAGCTGAGAGTTCAACTGTTAGCATTCAGACAGAACATCAGCTGAAGAATCAGTCAGATATAGATCGAAAATCTCAACCAACCTCTCCTTGATGAAAGTCTGACGTTGAGATTTGAATTTCAAATAAGGAAGTCACGTGAAGGTTTGACTCTCTGTCATTACCTCATTTGGCCCAACACAAGGCTGTCTCAGATGGAAAGCAGAAGCACGCAGTTGCCAAATCTGGAAAGTCTGCAAAGATGAGAGACAAGCCATCGCTATCAAAGAACAGAGATCAACAGCTCTTCCAACGGCTAGTTGATTCTCTCCGCCTATAAATAGAGGCATTCATTCACTCACAAGATAAGACACACACGAGACGAGACAGACAAGAGCAAAGAGGAAAGAAAGAACTAAATTCCTTACTCGAGCTGAATTAGATTTAGTCTCTTAGAACATCACTTGTTGAGAGTTCTAGAGTGTTAGATTTTGTCTGAGTGTCTTTAGATCCAACCTTGAGAACATCACTTTGTGAGAGTTCGTAGAGTGTTAGATTATAGCTCACTTCTTGTTCGAGCTATTAGTTGGAACCCAATCTTTCATACCTGAAAAGGTTTTAGGACCTTACTCTTCCCGTAACTGAGTAGATAGGTTATTTAGTACCCGAAAACTAAAATGTAAGGTTGATAAGTACCCGCAAACTTATCATAACGGTTGCAAAGCCCGCGTAAGCTTTGTGGTTTGTCCAGAAGAACTTGAACTGAGTTGTGTGGACTCACAACTCCCCGTGGACGTAAGAGTTCTCTCTGAACCACGTTAAATCTTTGTGTGTCGTGTTTCTTTTCAGTTATCTTATTGCATATTCAACTGACTATCTAACCTGCATACAAACTGTTTTATTCATAAACTGTTTTGGTTATTGACCAACCGTGCATAAAAGCGTGAGTAAATTTATACGAGTTAATTTCCACCGCATTCCGCACAGCACATCACTTCCAACCGAGTGTTTCTTACTCGGTTGTGATTCCAACTGAGTTGCATTACTCGGTTGAGTTATTTTTTAGGGGGTTGTTTGAAAAAGTTTGATCTGGTGTATTCCCTCCCCCATACACCAGAACTCGTATCAGGACCATCACAGTGCAACACCAGCCCCGACCCACTCGTGGCGCGTGTATCGCACTTTTTTTTTCCAATTTTTTTCCCTTTTCTTTTTTTGTTTGACTCTTCGTTTTTTTTTTTTGACATTGCTTCTTATTTGGTCAAGATTCGATCGAGGGGAGCCGAAGTCCTCGGAGCGAGTCGAAGAATCCAAATTATTGTCTGACGATTATCCTTATATTAGTAATCGGAGCGAAGGTGAAACCGTAAAATCGGAGCCGAAGGTAAAGCCGAAAAAAAATGAAAGAGTCAATGACCAGCGTTGATCGAGTCAGGTCGGTGAAAATGTATGCACAAGAGTCTGACTCAAAAAAAGTATAATCTGTTGTTCCAAATATTATTCCAATTCATATATTCAGTTGCGTGCTTGCATAATATTTATAAATTATAGGTAAATAAGTGTTTTCATTTTTCTAAACAAATCTAGTGACGGAAGATATATTGGAAATACAAAGCAATGATAAGTTTCTCTATTATCACATCCATCTAAAATCTGACATTTCAATAAATAAAGAGTACTACCGGGCAGGATTGAATCCAACATTCTTTTGTTTTTTCTTTCCATTTGCTAAATTATATCAACTGGCACCTCATTGGCTCCTCGTATGATCTAATTATAAGTTGTTCATCTTTGTTTCTATCTTTTCATGCTAACAGCCTAATACCTGAAACTTCATAAGTGTAAGCATGATGGTAACCGATCGATCGACGTTCCCTTTCATGGTCGGAAAAATTATTCAATTTGAAGGAAAGTGAGATTGTACTGTGCAAAAAATGAAACCTCAATCCCAATGAAACACTACTCTTGATGAATTAAATATTGTATTGAAGAATTGATGCATGATAGTATCAAAAATTATAACTAACGTACGGCCATACCCAACGTAACTGCACATAATGGTGCAAAAAGGAAAAAAATTACTGATGTATTCCTTATTATCAGCAAAAGATTGCTTCATGTTCTTTTAAAAATAAAAATTGATCCATATTTTTACGAAAACGGCCTACAATTGAAGAAATTCTTAGAAGGGTGTAAGTGTACTACATCCACCTCTCGAGTTCAAATTTTTTTTGGGCCACTAACTTATGT
This sequence comes from Schizonepeta tenuifolia, assembly GCA_029490685.1. Taxonomy (NCBI): domain Eukaryota; kingdom Viridiplantae; phylum Streptophyta; class Magnoliopsida; order Lamiales; family Lamiaceae; genus Schizonepeta; species Schizonepeta tenuifolia. Next base: position 40,907,640 of record CM055958.1, on the reverse strand, counting down.
CAGATTGCAATTTTAGGCCACCATCTTACGGGCATACCAAATTGGGCCATTATGTTTTCAAAATCAACACGCGTAGGCCAAACTTCAGCCCGATCGGGCTATTTAGCCCATGAACCGTGTGGGCCTGCCAAGTCGAGCCCGAATCTGCTGATGTGGAATTTTTTTTTCTTTTAAAGACAGGAACCGGATTTTATTATAAACAAACGTAAAATCATACTTCCAATTCATTACCTGTAATGAAGATCTCTATTTATTAATTTCATCACACATGATACAAGAACACATAAAAAACATAGAAAAGATTGATACTGTATGAATTACATATACTTTAAACATATACAAGAACACATAAAAAACAAAAAACTAAATTAGGAATTAATATAAGTGATCCATAAAATATCCACGTGTTCAACTTACATCATTAGAGATAAATTTGTTCATTCAAAAAAATATGTGCTGCTCCATTGATAACACTAACAAAAATATGCAGCTCCACATATCATTTCGTACCATATCTTCAGTGAAAAAAGATCCATGTGTTCAACAAAAGCATATGTTTAACAAATCAAAAAGAACCATCTGTCTTCTTCATTCACTTTCTCCTCCTTTGCAATTCAGCCAAACTAACAAACTTTTTAGGATTCTCCAAAATCCGTTGCCCTTGTCTTAGTTGATTAAGCATTGAAGGACCAGGTACTTGGGATCCTTGAGTTGAAATTTGGGTCAAGGCTGCATCAGATATCTCACTTGAACTTGGAATTCGAGATTCTTGAGGAGGTACTTCAGATTGGGTAGGAGACACTTCACTTCTACTTGGATTAAACATCTATACAATATGAATGGCACATGTTCAAATTCAATAAGGATACGAAGATCTAAAATATGAATAAAACTTGTTCACAACTCCAGAAATACCTGGTGTCTTCCACATGTGATTGAATTGTGGCCTTCACCACCGCATTTTTTGCATTTTATGGTAGTTTGTCTCCTTTTCAGCTTGGTTCTCTTCAATTTCAATTCATCTGCTTCCTTTCTTCTAGACATATTTTCTTTGCCTCTTTGCATCAATGGAGGCAAAGGTGGAATGTATATGCTGTCACCCCACAATTGCTGGCCATTTATTCCAAAAATTGTGGCTGCATAAGTCTTCTTATATTGTTGCCATTGTATAACAATCATGAACAAAGTCATCTCTCTGCTTCTTCTGGTGATTTATAGCACATATGGCATGTTTGCAAGGAATGCCACTCAAGCCCCACATCCTGCAACTACATGTACACAGTAAAATAAACAAAAATATTAAAGAAATAAGGATGTTATAATGGGGAATTAACCAAAATTTGTTATAAAATACCTGCAACTCCACAAATCCAAGTCCACAAGATATTGAACTCCACCAGGGCACTAGATCTGATAGTGGTTGTTATTTCCCTTGATGGGAATACAATCACCTGCATTGTCAGCATTTTTTTCAAGAATCCTTTTTATTCTAGGGCAAAGTTTTCCCTTCCACTTATGTTCAGCCATGTCTCTATGCTTTTGAAACCTTACCATCAACCATTCCCTCATCCACTCTAGCATTGTTATGATAGGCATCTCTCTAGCATCCAAGATTGTGGCATTAAACACCTCACAAACATTATTCAGAAGCATATCACACTTTGGCAATTCACTAAAGTGAGACCTGCTCCATTGTTCTGCAGGTTTTTCCTCTAACCATTTACATGCTGCCTCATTCAAATTCCTTAAATCATTCATCCTTTGTTTCCACTCTCCCACTGTGGAGGCTTGTGCAGCATTCCACAAAGCAGTTTTGAATGATTGCCCTCTATAACCTGCTTGCTTCATGTTATTATGGAGATGTCTCACACAAAACCTATGAGCAGCCATAGGAAACACTGCACCCATAGCATTAATAAGTCCCTTTTGCTTGTCACTCATAAAAGTGTAAACACTATCATCCAAAATTTCCAAGTCCTGCTTCAAAACAGCAAGAAACCAATCCCATAGCTCTGTAGTCTCTCTACTAACTACAGCCCAAGCAATGGGGAATATGTTGTTATTAGCATCTACACCTACAGCAGTCAACAATATCCCAGTATGTGGCCCTTTTAAATGACAACCATCAACGCCAATTATAGGTCTACAACCCACTTTGAATCCCTTTTTAACAGCCTCAAAGCACACATAAAACCTGTCAAACCTAGAATGTCCATCCTCATCATCTAATGATCCTAATATCACAGTAGAACCAGGATTGGTCCTTCTCAACTCATCAGAGTATTGCCACAATTTAGAATATTGGGCTGCAGGATCTCCCTCAATCATTTTGAGAGCCAATAACTTAGCTCTCCTGGCTTGATGACTAGAGATGTCAACATTAAGGTTAAGAATGGCATCCTGCCTAAACACAGATGCTTTTCTCTTCCTATCAGTCATAAACTGTGGCAAAAAGTTCTTAGCCAATCATTTTGACTTCATGTTCTGGACATGGTAAGTTTTGTCACAATCATGTCTGCACACATATTTTATAATCTGCCAGCTTTCTTCACCTTTGATCTTATTGAGATGGATATTCCACTTACAAGCTTCATTTCCACTTCCACATGTAGCATAGACTCTTAACTTAGCATCCCTACTAAATTTCAATGATCTTTTTGTTTTAATAGCATGTGACTGCACGACATCTTTAAACTGTTTTTTAGAACTAAAGATCATACCAAGTTCAAAGCTAGGTTCAAAAATGACTTCAGAATTAAAAACAGGAAAACTTTGGTTCTGTCCCTCACCATCAGAATCCCTTCCCTCATAAAAATCAGCAGCAGATTCATTAATATAATCCACATCTATATCACTATCTTCCCCATAATCAGGTATTTCATTCTCAGCATCCCTTGATACATATGAATAAAATGAACTGTCATCATTATCACTTTCATCTTGCATACTGTAATCACTGTCATTAAAGTCCTCTAAGTCATTGTCAGAACCCTCTTCACTATCCACTGATTTTCTTTTGTTAACAACCTCAAAGTCTGGTGACTTATTCTTGTTTACAGAAGAACCCTCACCTACAACTCTCGGTATTGTAACAAAATGTGTCCCCAATTTTTTACTAACTTCTGGGGATTTACCACTCACACTCTCCATACCTTCTTCTACTACATAAAATGTAACCTGCCTACTTCCCATATTGTCTACACACCATTGTTTTATTTTTTCATCAGAGGTTAATAGATTCAAATTGTTGTTAACAAAAGTATACAACTTGAAACTACCATCAATTAACAACCATTGTTCAAGACTTGTTTTTAAAGTTGCTAAACTTACTTGCTTAGCCACAACATAGTCCAACACCAACTTTCTACCACCACTATATTTCGGCTTAGGAGTTGAAACAAATTTCCCACCATGATGAATGATAACTGTCAAATACACACCGGGTGGTGCTGTACAAAATTAATAAAATAATTCACATTTAGAACCACATAAATATCCTCAACAACTCAACCACAAAAAACGATTAACTGACCAATCACACCTATATACAAACATCATTTAATAATCATAAAATTAAAAACTATAGAATATTTAAGCTTGAAATACTTACTATACACAGGAGGTGGCCGATTCAAATTTCTCTTATCTCTCACGTTCACCATTTCAAGGAACTTCCTTGACCAGCGAAATGCTCTGTTCGACCTTCCAATCAAGATGCTACGACTATTTCTTCAGATTTCCCAGCAAAATTCAAGAATTTTCGGTGTAATTTGTAAGGTGTTTTTCAAATTAGGGCTCATGAATAATGAGAGAAAAATGAAAATGAGTGCTCCTAAGGAATAATTGGTAAGCTTGAGTCCCGCCGTTCGTGCCTTAAAAAAAAAAAATTCCACATCAGCAGGTTCGGGCTTGACTTGGCAGGCCCACACGGTTCATGGGCTAAATAGCCCGATCGGGCTGAAGTTTGGCCTACGCGTGTTGATTTTGAAAACATAATGGCCCAATTTGGTATGCCCGTAAGATGGTGGCCTAAAATTGCAATCTGACATAAGTTAGTGGCCCAAAAAAAATTTGAACTCCCCACCTCTCACATGATATTATTTTATTATTATTTTTATATTATTAAAATATTATATTGTGAGTAGTGGGTATAGGACACCTATACCCATATAAGAATTTCTCAATTGGATCTAAGAATAGTCAAAATTGTTTATGAAGTTAAAATTGATTGAACATTCTCTCTCCGCACTTTTATTTTAATATATATATATATATATATATATATATATATATATATATTGATTGCATCAATAAGAGAACGACATGTGTCACAATTAATGGTTCAAATTTAGGAATATTTTCTTTATATATATCCTAAATCTTGAATTCTAGTCATGTCACATGTCGTCCTCTCATATGCAATAGCAGATGAAACATGAAAATGCAATAAAGGATCTCATTTTAGTATATAGTACTCCCTCCGTTCCCATTTAGTATGGTGCGGGGGCCATGCACAGGTTTTAAGGAAAAATAGATAAATGTTTGGTAAAATATTTTAAGTGGAGGATGAGACCCATTTAAGATGTGTTGTTAATTTTTTAGTGGATGAAAAAACTTTATAGGAATAAATATATTGAACTTTTAAGGGTAAAAAGGTAAAAGAGATATTATAAAAAAGAAACATCATACTAATCTGTGACGGCAAAAAAAGGAAAGTAATCATACAAACTTGGAACGGAGGGAGTACTATATTGTTAATAAGAATGAACGTTTATACTCCTAGGGCTCGTTTGCTACAAAGTATAGAATACGATCTGATATGTTTGACTGAGATGTCTTATATGTATTAAAAAAATTTAAAATTTAGTTTGGTATGATATTATAAATTCTTTGAAAAATGAAAATATGATTATTTAATCATATAATTAATTACAGTCGTATTTATACCACTTCATCCATAATATATGTAACAACAAAAATTAATATTTTTTATATGGATCCAAATTTTATAAACGATACAGTATTAAGATGTCATACAAATATTTTGAACCCCATTTACTCTTACAAAGCGAGCCCCTCTAATTGTTTAAATACAAATAGTAATGTATAAAATTGTGATCTAAACTAAAACAAACACACCGCAAATCCATATTTATGCAAAGTTATACTTCCTCCGTCCTCTTCAAAATATCTGATTTTTTTTTCGATATGGGAATTAAAAAGAAGGGAATTAAATGATAAAGGTTATGTTTAGTATAGTGAATAAAGTAATATAAAATATTTTTTAATTGATAAAATAATATAAAGTGGTGCTGAAGTAATATAAAATGGTGTTGAAGTAACATAAAGTGAATAAAATAATTTCTTAATTTTTGTCAAAAAAAGAAATAAGACATATTGAACGGAATATCCAAAAAGAAAAGTAAAATATGTTGAACGAGACAAATGGAGTACGATGAAATGATTTGATCCTAATTTGATATTACTTCTTCTTTCCTCCCACACGTGTCCTCCTCTGGTTTAAAGTAAGATGATGATAAGTATAAGCTACAAACTAGACTAATGACTCATGCAACCTTAGTTTTCTTTCCAAATTCCAGTAAAAATATGAATGAATGAATTCTGTTTTATGATTGCAAACCATTTGAAAAATCTACATGTGGGTTGAGTGTCAGGTTCGAATAATATAGAAAGAGATAAAAGGATAAGAAGAGATAGGAAAGAGATAGTGAAGCCAAGAGGGAAGGAAGCTAGCAAAATAATTCTTGTATCAGGTATTATAAGAAATAGGAGGCGAAGTTCTTCAAAAATCATTTTGCTCCAGATCCGTGATATCCCCCTTCCCCGACATATGGTTGTTATAAAGGTGGGTTTTATTTTCATTGGTATATTTAAATTAATGAACTTCAAGTATGGAAGTCAAAAATTATACACAAAAATATTTTATCCGTGTCTGTATTATTCACCCTTGGGGCGTTTTTTAAATAGGATAAAATTAATTATTTTTATTTTATTATTTATCTAATTCATTACCTATAATTTTAAATATGAACAATGATGATGTGCCATGAATTTATAAGATATCCTTCAATATAATGTTTAAAAGTAAAAATATCCTTAATTATTTTATACTTATTATTTTATCTATTCAGCTTATCCCACTTAGTAAACGTCTCTCTATATTTATTGATATATAGATTCTCCATTAGGGTAAATTTTATATTAGTTGAGGACAGTGCATGCATTGTCGTTATGCGATGCACTGTTCACCATTCATAATTGGTTGATCTCCGAGTGCTGATTCCTTATTTTGGGGGATTCAATTTAATAATGGACTATGATAGGGTTCGTAGTTGGCTAGTCAGATCCGTGAACGGTTCATTTTGAAATAATGTTCATTTATCTTTATGTCATTGTATCCATTGTTTTCTTAATTGATTGAATTTAGTATTCATTTGGTTCAAGGAGATGATTCAAAGGGAATAGAATCGAGTCAAAGGAGGAATGATAATAATAATCGTTTTTTATTGAGTGTTGGATTCAATTTACAGGGCTCGTTTGGTAGGAATACTAATAATATTGAGATAAATAACATATACATAAATAATATGGATAGGTATGATAAATTATTGTAATTGTGTGTTTGGTAGAAAATATAACAATTTTTTTTTTTATCAAAGTTTGTTGTTTGGTAGAAAATATTAAAATCAATATTAAGTTATGTTATTCATATTGTATCCCTATCCTACCAAATTAATTACTCCCTCCGTCCATGAATCATATCCCCATTTGAGTTCCGACACGGAAAATAAGAAAACTGATAAAGTTGTTTTGAGTGGTGTAAAAGTTAGAATGTAGGGGCAGTAGGATAATGACAAAAAAACAGTGGTAATGACAAAAAAGAGGTGGTATTGACCAAAAAGTGAGAATAAAGTTGTGATGACTAAAAAGTAAGAATAAAGTTGTTATGAGGTGGGACCACCAATGGCAAAGGATAGTAAATAAATGAAAAGTAGGAGGGTATGATTGTATAAAAAGGTAAGTAGGGATTTGATTCATGGCTAAAAAAATGTGGGTAAGTAGGGATTTGATTCGTGGACGGAGGGAGTATACATAACGCCATCATATAGCAATACCATCAATTCATCTTTCTTCTTCCCAATCCACCAGCCGCCGCCTCTCTCCCTCTTTTCCTTCCCCTCTCTCCCCCTTTCTCTCTTCCTTCTTTCAATCAATTATTGTATGAAGAAGATCAAGAAGAGGAGCAAGGAGAGATCGGATTGGGCTCGAGTTACGACGACTCACTCTTCAACTCAACTCGAGCTGCCTCGCCCAAGCTTAACTCCCCCGTCGATTCAGCGCCGCGGCTGCCTCTGTCGTCATCGCTGCGCAAGTGCCGCTACAAGGAGTGCCTGAAGAACCACGCCGTCGGCATCGGCGGGCACGCCGTCGACGGCTGCAGTGAGTTCATCGTGGTGGGGGAGGAAGGCACCCTCGAGTCACTCAAGTGCGCCGCCTGTAACTGCTACCGCAACTTCCACCACAAAGATGCTGATGGCGGCGGCGCATTCTTCCCCTTCCTCAGGCAGCAGTAGCTGCTCCTGACCCACCACGGCCATTTCGGGTACTGTGCTCCAGGCGGGTACATCCACGTGCCGGCGCAGCAGCAGCAGAGGGCAGTGCTGCTGGCCCTGCCGTCGAGCTCCGGCGGCGGAGGTCGCGAGACGAGGTGGAGTACAATTACTACTCTAACCCCAGCAGCGGGTCGCAAAAGAAGAGGTTCGTAACGAAATTCAGCCAAGAACAGATTGAGAAGATGTTGAATTTCGCGGAGAGGAGGTTGGCCCAGTCGCCAGCGCCGGTGGAGGTGGAGCCGAGGCGGCTGTGGGGTGAGTGTGTGGGAAAGGAGAGTTACAAGAGAGAAGGAAGTAGAAGATAAGGAGAGGGTAATATTGTCTTTTTAGTGTTTAGTATGAGTTACTGTTGAAGTCATGTAATAATACCACCTAGGTGATCGAATTATTTAAATGTCGTTATTTGTATTATAATACATGGCTTTCTTTTATTAAAAGGTTATTTGTATTAATAATTTTTCCTATCAAACAACACATTAACCCATATTAATATATAATATGACTTAATACTATCTACCAAACATAACTATAATGTAAAGAACTAATTTGGAGGGTAATTAATTTAAGTAAGGATAGTTATTAACCCACTATCCAAATTAAAATCAAATTATAACATGTACTTCGAATTTAGTTAAGTGAGTCATTTTGCATGTTCCGAAAATGTTCAACCAAACATTAAAATCAAATTATAACATGTACTTCGAATTTAGTTAAGTGAGTTATTTTGCATGTTCCGAAAATGTTCAACCAAACATTAAAATCAAATTATAACATGTACTTGGAATTTAGTTAAGTGAATCATTTTGCATGTTCCGAAAATGTTCAACCAAACACGCATTTAGAGAAAACCTTATACCTATATAGGTGGTCACGATGTACTTGATATATTTAGGGAAGGTTGTTTTGGACGAATTAGGAGATGGGATGATGATATATAGTATAAATCGTGCGGTTAGGCATTACATATATATATGTGCGCTGGTAATTTGAATTGTAAACGTGCATGTACGGACATAGTTTCTTATTGGGAACAAGTATCATATAGATTTAAATGATGAAAAATTCATATTTGTCATCACCACACACATTACGTATCTCAATTTCCATTCTCCTACTCCGTATGACCAACCCATTTCTCCTTCCTCTTTTTCGTTAAGTCCTAAATATTTGGGATGGGAGATATTGCCCGTCGACTGATGCCGACGGAGAAGAAAACTTTTTGACAGATGATTGCCACCAACCTGTTGTATTCATTCATTATTTTATTTTATTTTTTGAACCAAGTAACAATTAAATTAGAAGGACGTACCACGGTGGACTCGAACTTAAGACTGTTGGTTCTCGTGAATTAACTACTACTTATTGTATTCATTCATTCTCTCTCAATTTTCTTGAGTTCAAACAAAATTAAGTATTAATTTTTTTATTATATATACAATATAATGTAGGTTAATCCATAATTTAATGATTTTACGGAATATTAAATTTAATTAGAAGATAATATGGGGTCGGATGTTATAAAATTTAAAAGATTGTAAATTACATTTAAAACTAATGTGTGAATTAATAATGCAATATGCAATACAGAATTAAGGGAGCCGCCACGCAGTGTTTCAGATTAAAGGGAAAGATAAGGTTGGAGATTTTTATTTTATTTTATTTTATTTTATTTTATGATAAGAACGATAAGGTTGAAGATTTGAGAATATTGAACTAGATAAATCGGGGATATTTTCCTTGTATGTGACTTATGTTCTAAACACAGCAGAAGATTTTTCGTAATTTTACTTGAGGATCAAGGATATCTATACACATAAGATGCACGCAATAGTTAAGGGAAAAACAAATAAATTTCGGTTCTCACAAATGGCAAAGAGTTAAAAATAAAAATAAAAAAATTGAATCTCAATAACTAAAAGGAAAATTCGCAGCCGGTTCGTTAAAAGAAATTTGAATTTGATTAGGAATAAATCATAATTCATGGCACTTAATCAGGATAAATTAGCCTTTTTTGCCATACTTATTTTGTTTTAAAGGGAAAATTCCATGTCGGTTTAGAATTTCAATTTGAATAGGAATCTCTCTCATAATTGAAGCCACTTATCACTATAAATAAGCCTTTGGTCCCTAATTTCTTCACCACTTAATTTCTTCACAAAGCTCAGAACTCCCAATGGCTTCAGGAATACACCAGTCAAGTAATTTTTCTTCTAACCCTAGTCATCTTTTTAGTTATTTTTTAGTTGAGATAATATTATTTCCTTTATATATATATATATATATCTTATCCAGTAGTTCATGCATATTCTTTGGAATTGAGTATGGATGGCTAATAGGTGTGCTTTGATGTTTCTGCCAAACATGATGATATGTTTTTTTTTTTTTTTTTTTTTTTTTTTAATAAATTTCTTATTTCAATAATATATATGTGTCTTTGGAATCAAGTATAGGCTTTTATATAATTAATCATACTATACGGTCTATACTATGAACTCAGAAATTAGAATTCGATGTGGACTAATAATATTTATATAATTACACATTGATATATATATATGTATGAGAATTGAAATTAGAAACCAATCGAAAACAATTATCTTTCTATGATTTAATAGAAACAAATCTAAACCTTAACTTGTATGGATTTTTTATTCGAAGCATGAATATCTAGAGTTGAGCATAGTTTTATACAAGCATCATTAAACATGACTATATACATATTTAAACATGACTATATATAAATTTAAAAATATTACGCAAGTTCTCACGAGAGAAATAGTTTCTATATACTATTATATCAATTTAGTTGGTAAAAACTACAAATTAGGCATGAATATAGCATATGAACGACATGATTTATATTAACATTATCTTTGAAACAAGAAAAACACCTAATGTATTAACATTGAAATGCAAAACATATAGCAACTTAATGCATCATTAAATTTGAACTATTGTCAACAAAGATTAAGGTTCAAAATTATTCACAGTTCTCACCTGTATTCTCGCTCACATATATATATAAATATATATGAAAGATGTATGTTCTACTGCAAAAAAAATAAGTCTTCCATAAGGGTCCGACAGTTTTAGTGAGAAGTTTAATAAATATAATGTTCAAACAACACAAATTAATTTTGTGACTCTACTAATCTTCGATTGTAATCCCTAGATAAAGAGACGTCCAACTTACAGACATGGGGAATTTAGCTAGCTGTAGCTTGTGAAACTTCCAATCTTTAAGGTATGTTATGTGTCTCAACATGTTGAATTCGAGCACTATACTTAATCTTAATTGTTTATTGTGTAAATAACTATATATATGTTTGTTCTATATATACAACTAACAATTCAATATTTTAGGGCGCATAATATCTCTATTAACCATCTAATATGTACGACCCTTTTTAATACAAGACATCAATGTCAAATATATCAAACTCCATCATACTACGTAAATGAGCCCTAATACGTTAACTTATAAGATTCCTGAAGCCTAAACAATAACTACCCTATCTACGCTGGTTTTTTATATATAAACCAATGTTTAAAAATTGAATCGGAGGTTAAAACTCTTTAATTCCCTGTTCTTTCGGTCCAAACACATTGTCTAGAATTGGTTGATTCACACCGATTTTGTCAAATCGGACAGTTTCCTTTCGTGGTTGAATAGGGGATGGTTTATATACTCAAATCGGACCAAGTTTCCTTTCGTGATCGAATAGGTGATGCTTATATACTCACTCCATCCCACCTGACTTGTCTTGTATTTCTCTTTCTGCTGTCCCGTTACTCTTGTCTTGTTTCCCTTTTTGAAAATAATTAGAGGTAGATTAGAGTTCCTACTTTACATCTTTCATCCTATTATTCTTCTCATTTTCTGTTCCATTTACTATTCACTCTCACTATCCACTTTATTTCTTTGTACCCACTCTATTTCACTATTACCTCTCGATTTACCCAATTTACTTCATTTTAATAATTTCACTAAGCACATCTTCTACCTTTAATTATTTTTTCCTTGACCTCCGTGCCGAAATTAGATAAATCTGGTGGGACCGAGGAAGCAACATTTTTATAAGTAATTCATCTTTTAGCATTTTTTTCCCGAGCCTCTAAAGCTAAATTCTTGGAACGGAGGAGTGAAAATAGGGAAAAATATTCTAGAAACAAAAAAGAATTCTACTATGTTAAAATCATAGAAATATTGTTCTATTTGGACCTACCCAATATAGTAACAATGGGCCGAGGCAGCACCAGCCGTTTTTGTATTTTTCTTTTCTGAAATGAAAAAGCGGGATATTTTCGTTGGGGTTCAAATATTAATTTGTTTTTTCCAGTTCTACTTTTTATTTTTATTTACTTTTAATTTTCCCACTAAAATTTTCGTAACAGTGCCAAGAGAACGTGGCTGCAAAACTGAAAACACGAATTTGAATCGACACAACTCAACTATGCGTCGTTTGCTCTTACAGCCCTAAATTTTATTTATAGCCCATACTTTCTACAACTTCTTCTTGTGAAAATTTTGGTTAGTGTTTTGATTCTTGTTTTTACTTGTATTTTCATCACTGTAAAATTGTGATTGCACAGCCACTAATTTTCTCGAGTAGTTTTAGTTCCTTGTTTTAGGTATTTCTCTCTCTCTCTCTCTCTCGAATTGTGTTTTTGATGTGGTAATTTGTGTGAAAAATGAATTCTCTGTAAGTTTGAATAGTTTCTCAGTTAAATTATAATGTGGGTAAGAGATTTTTTTTTTAAGGAAATGAAGATTTATGCTCTGAACTTAGTATGCTTATTAGAAATGTTTATGCTTCTGTTTTTATTTTTGTTGTTGGATGAATGAGTTAAAAACTTAATACCCATTTGCCATCCATTCTTAACTAGTTCTGAAATCATCCTCTATCACGCTCTTTGGTGTGTTTTCACATTTATTCACTATGGTTCATTAACCTATCTAGATGAAATAATGTTGCAAATTCAAATTTCTTGTGACTTGGGATTAATTTTATGAGTAATTTAAAGGATACTTGAGTTGAGTTTGAGAAGGGACCATTTACCTTTTAGAGTGTCAAATAGATGAACGTTCTAGGAAGAGCTTGTTTTCTAGATATGATGAGTCCAATAACAAGGTTCATACATTCACACTAGCTAGTAATTAGATGGTTTTACTTGGGATTATCTTGCAATTTTCTTTGTAACGTGCAAATCAGTATCAATGCGTGTACTATTAATTGTTTGATAGTCAATGTGCTTTCTTTTTCGAGAATTTGATTTATCATATACAGTTTCTTGTTGGCATTTGTTTGTTCTTTGTTTAGTTCGACACTGAATAAGTTACTATGTTTCTGTACCTTATAGGTGGAAGATCTGATCTTTCTGATTTTATTGGCGTGAGCTTATTGCTTATTCAAGTCCCATTAATGCTTAAGAATCATAAATTTCAAACTGGTGGCTTCAAAAGTGATAGTATGTCTCCTAATTTCAAGCCACCAAAGTCAAATGCTTACGGGCGTAATACAGCAAAGCGAGGTGCTGCCGCTTCTCCTCTTGCAGCTGGATCTGGTGCAACCTGCAGAAAGCTGTATGTTGGAAAATTTCCTATGCGTGAAGGGGCCATTGCTGCTGTCCCACTGAGGAGTATACCACCAACAAGGGATGTGATAAGGAAACCTGAAAAGTCAGTGCCCTCACATATCAAAGATTTTGATGAAGGACCAAAAAAATCCAATACCACAGATAATACGGTTCATCAAAAGGAGGACACGTGGAAGAACAAGACCGACAAACTGGCAGCAGTTATTGCTGAGGCAAAAGAGTATATAAATTTGTTGGATGCCAAGTATTCTCCGCCTTCAACATTTCCTGCCGTGGAAGACTATCTCAGAGACTCTGGAGAATCCAAAGATCAACTTCCCTCGGTGGAGTCTGATGCCTTCCCTCTACACACTTCTACTGGAAAGAAACAAGTAAAGAGAGAGAGAGACAAAGGTTTTGCCGAGTCTGGGAAAAGGTTAAAAGATAACAATGGTATCTCTGTGGCTGTTCATGAGGAAAAAGAATCTGGAACCGGAATCATGTTAGAAGATGAAGATGAGGTTACTCTTTTATCAACTGAAGAGTGGAAAGCGTCGCAGCTGCATTCCAATGATAAGGATGGATATGCCACACCTTCAATTGAGAAGTTAGAGAAAAATATAGAAAGACAAAGCTCTCTCAAGATTGCTAGGGAGTGCATGAATGCCATACAATCTCAAGGGGTTGACGATGATTACATAGATCAGATTTCTGCTGGCATAAAATCAGACCAACCTATTGAAAGGTCATTAGATTCTGATGAATGTTCCCCTACATCTGAAGAGGAGCATGATGATGCATTGAAGATGTGGTCTGTTGACCATGTAGCATGTGCAACATATTCAACAAACTGTAATAGCGAACATGAAAACAGTGAGAAGCACAAGGAATTGGTTAATTTGGAGATTGTGCAGCGTGATGATCCTCGGGGGCGAAAGGTGATTGAGGCTCTGAAACTTTTCAGGGAGGAATATTCTAAAGTTTCACAGGATCATAAGGTGGAGCGGAGAGAGAAAAAAATGATAGGTTCTCATTTTGTGGCAGCACAACATGTGAAGGAAAAGGGAATGATTGTCTCCACTAACAAGCCTTTTGGCCACATACCTGGTGTTGAGATTGGTGATGAATTCTCCTTTAGGGCGGAACTTGTTGTTGTTGGTCTCAATTGCCAATATACAAAGGGGATCGATTATGTACATGTGGATGGGAAGCCATATGCAACTAGTGTTGTGAATTCAGGGCGATATGAGAATAAGGCTAAAGAACATATTTTGATATACACCGGTGAAGGTGGGAATCCAAATTGTTCTTCTAGTTGTGCAGATCAACAATTTCGGAGTGGAAATCTTGCTTTGTCTAATAGCATTATAATGGGGTTTCCGGTTAGAGTCATCCACAAAAGAAAGCGTCCGACGGAATCTAATACATTAGGTGTTAACGACAAGCGCGATTATGTGTACGTGTATGACGGGCTGTACAAGGTAAATAGGTATTGGCAAGAAAGAGAGAATCAGAATAATAAAATGGTCTACAAATTTGAATTACAGAGGCTGCCAGGGCAACCTAGGGTTGATGGTACTTACCTTGAATTCAGGAAACAGACCCAAGCCACTGATGTCGGCGATGCCTCGCTTGGAAAACAGAATTCGGAAGTAGTGACAAGGCAACCAAGACGTCATGCTGCTGATGCTGAAGTAGGAAAAGATATTCAGGCCACGGAAGTCTGCGACACCTTGCATGAAAAAGAGAGTCGACGAAGTAATCATGGTACAAATGTGAAATGGGGAAAATCGATTCAAGCCAAGTATGTTTGCGTGTTGGATGATGTCTCGAAGGGGAAAGAGAAATTCAAAGTCCGTGTAGTGAATGGAGTGGATGATGAACTTCCACCACCATTCACCTACACAACCAACATTATTTATCGGTGTTTGTTTTGGATGAGCGAGCCTATTGGTTGTGATTGCATTGATGGCTGCTCCGACGCTGTGCAATGTCCTTGTGTTAGAAAGAATGGATGCGAGATCCGTTATACTGAAAAAGGAGAGCTTATGAGAGCAACTAAAAAAGTAGTTCATGAGTGTGGACCTTCATGCAAATGCCCACCTTCTTGTATGAATAGAGTCAGCCAACATGGTCCTCGGTTCCAATTGGAGATTTTCAAGACCCAAGCAATGGGTTGGGGAGTTAGATCCCGAGATTACATTCCATCGGGAAGTTTCATATGTGAGTATATCGGAGAGTTATTGAATGAAAGAGAAGCTGATCGGAGAATTGGCAACGATCAATATCTCTTTGATATATGTCATGGTAAAACAAAAGAAGATGATTATGCTCTTGATGCTGCTAAGTTTGGGAATATTGGTAGATTCATTAACCATAGTTGTGACCCTAATGTGTTTGCCCAAAATGTTCTTTACGACCACGATGATAAGAAAATGCCCCATATCATGTTTTTTGCTGGTAAAGACATCGATCCTGAACAGGAACTTATGTATGATTATAATTATACAAAGACCCGTGTTTGTGATGCCAATGGAAACATTAGGAGAAAGGCTTGCCATTGTGGTTCTCGCAAATGCACGGGCAGGCTGTACTAATCCCACTTCTTGCTGCTTTTGGAAGTATCAACAAGGACTAAGGTAAGGATCTATGGACACTTCTTTAACAGTTTCTTGTTTCTTCTTAATGTGTCTTTTTATATGGCCTTAATGTGTATTTTCATAATTGGTAAAACAAGTTATTGAGAGAATTTACAATATATTATGGAATCCTAAAGCCTAGGGAGAGAATAATGTGTTTTGGGATGTTTGTTGGGAAAAACAATATGGTTATTGGATATGATTTTGGCTATTTTTAATATAATGAACATTTTCAAAACTATTTGAGTCTTATTGTGCATGATGAGCTTTATAAATATATATATTTTAAAATGACCTATTTACTACACTTCCTTCGTTTCTATTCAATAGGCTCGTTCCTTATTAAACATTCCTTTTCCATACTCATTTCCTTGCAATTTCCAGATTATACATGATAAATACCCTTATGGTATCCTATAAATTACACGTGCCATAGGAAAACTACTGTCATTTTTTTTAACATTTTCTTTCCAATTTTATTATAAACAACTCATTTTTTTTTTTGAAAAAGAAATTGTCCCGCAACATTCTCCTCTATTGAATTGGGAATGGACGGAGTATCTATTAATAAAATTATAATTTATATTTTCAGAAAGAATAACATATTTGCCAATAGTTGGTTTGATGTTTTTGTTTTGTGGCAAAGTTAGTTTGGTGTTCTCATGGCTTGAAGTGGGTTTAAAAATTGTATGGGTTTTTCTATACTATATAGATGTATCATCCTAATGTGTATCATCCTAATGAAAGATTCAAAAAACCGAGTGGATGGTTAGGAAGACCAAGATACAAAGGATTTGTAATTGAGATTCTAACTTTCGCGTTTTGAAAAGTATCAAAGATAGTTTGATCTTAGTTTATTATCAATTCTATCATCAAAGCAAGACTTGCTCCATTGGTATACATGATAATAAAATTAGATGTCGGTTATTTTTGATACTCTTCAGAGGTTGGCATGCAAAAGGTGGCCATAAAAAGATTTTATCTTTAAAAGATATTTTTCCTCACTTGTTTAGTAAGATCTACATCCTACTATTTTGGCATTACATATTTTGTTTTACGCGCAATATTTGTAATGAATTTCTTTCTTAGCTTGTCATTGGACTGCTGGCAAATTCTCCATTTAAATTTATGGATCATTTAAAGCTCTCTCTTTTATTTTTTTTTTCCTTGTAATCTAACCCACTAGCACACTCTCGCTCCTAAAATCCGTACCACTCCCACCGGACCACACTTATCGACGGAGGGAGCATTATGTCTCCAAATTTGTTTGCATTTATTATTATTATATAGTTGAATAGTCTTTTTTTTTTTGTTCCATTTTGATATTGGAAATATCTTTGTCTGATTTATGTTTTCATACACATTGTGTTTTATGTTATTCGTATGATGCCCGTATGTTATGATAAACATTGCACAACCCACCATGTTAAAAGTTTCTAACTGTGTTAGTGTTACTTAGCATTAGTAGATGATAGGTTTTGCTTGCAGGTTTGTTAAAATAGATGCGGTTGTTTTGTCTAAATTACAGTGTTTTATGTTATTTAAAATCAAACATATTTTTCATGAAGTTATATGCACGTTTTTTTTCTGTTGGATTGAAAATCTTTTAATGATGTTAATTTCAATTTTGTTAAAATTTTTATTTATATATGAATTCATTTTTTTTGCTCCAGACTCGAATCATCGCACAGAATGTATAGTAGAGTTCGCATTGACATTGCGCATTGGTAGTCCAAATGCACGCGTTGCGTTGAAGTCTTATCTCATTCATATAGGAGTTTTGCACAATAGAGGTATACAATTTTATTGGGTGTATGCTGCAGCTTGTGAAATATTTCATTATTGTAAATTTTTAAGGATTAAAGTTACTTTATGCTTAAACGATACTTATGGCACATTAGCAATATTCTCTCGTGTGAGGAGCTTTAAATCCGTCGTTTTATACTTTTACTAGCAAAAGTAACGTGCACTCGCACGTTAAAATTTTAATGTAAGTTTTAACAAGTGCATTTATTTATTCAATTTATTTTTATAGTAGTATTATGTTTTTTATTTTGAAGAACACTCTCAGTTTATTGTGTTATTGAATATTCTAAAATTATATTAAGTGTCATTAATTCGATAAGTAAAGTTTACACTTGTATCATTATAAAAGTAGTATTGTATTGTTATATTATAAAATATGTCATTAAATTCTTCTCTAGTTAATATTTCCTTAATAATTATGACTAAAATATCTATAATTTCTTAGAGTTCTTGTATAAATATAATTTTTAATTCGAATAGGCACTTGGTATGCTAATCTACATTCAATTTTCAAACACAACCAATATAGGCAAAATTTATTTGTTTAGGTTATGCAATGTATGTTTTTTATATTAGTACTCTTACATAATTGAACTAAATATATCAAGTGAAAAATTCATATTTTATACAATTGAATTTCATTAATATAAACCAACTCAACTTCAAATGATGTTATATATCACAAATAATATATAGTAATGTGTATATACAAAACAATATTCTTTTGATCTGATTAGTGTTAAAGATAGAAGGATAAGACTATCTGCATCCCTTAGAGACCATTAGGGTGCTCTAAGGGGTGCTCCAGCACTAGAGCACCCTTAGAGACTTTTACCCCTACATCTCAAGGGTGCTCCAGCACAATATTAAATAATTCCCTATTTTCATTAAATTAATTCATAAAATTTCATTAATAAAATAACATTAAACATTCCTTTAATTCAAATAAAATAAAATTTTACATTAATTAAAATAAAAAAAAATTACATTAATTAAAAATGCTCGACTACTCCCGTAGAGGTCCAAATTTCTGGTAAAGGTGCTCGGTGAGATCATTGGTAAACCGAACGTGCTTTCGTTGATCTCTCAAGTCGGCTTCTCGTTGGAGATAGGTCTTAAAGGCGATTGGACAGGACCTCCGGGATATCCCGCTAGTGGACGGAGAATCGGAGTCGTCTCTCCAATTCTCCACATCTTCCTGCTCGTCTTTGATGATCATGTTGTGCAAAATAATGCACGCGAACATGATGTCTCGGAGATGCTTCTTGTACCAGCACCGACCCGAAGCGCGTATGTTTCCCCATCGGGCTTGGAGCACTCCAAAGGCCCGCTCTATGTCCTTTCTGGCCGACTCCTGCATCTTCTTGAACCTCACCGTCTTTGGGTCACTTTCAACCCTCGGCGCTTTGATCAGTGTTGTCCAAGAAGGGTAGATCCTGTCGGCCAAGTAGTACCCCTTGTCGTAGCGGTTTCCATTGACGGTGAAGTTGCACGACGGAGCTCTATCCTCAAGCATATCGGTGAACAAGGGCGATTGATTGAGGACTTTGATGTCGTTGTTGGAGCCGGCACACCCAAAAAAGACATGCCAGATCCACAAATCCTGCGACGCCACTGCCTCCAAGATTTTGATCGCCGCGAGTGCGGACACCCGCCACCCTTTTGGGCAGTTCCTCCAAGCCCAGTGCATGCAATCCAGGCTCCCGAGCATCCCCGGAAACCCATGCCGCTCCTCGTGCATTTCGAGCAGACGTGCGGTGTCGGTAGCGTTGGGCTTCCTCAAGTACCGCTCGCCGAAGAGGTCGATCATTGCCCGGCAAAATTTTTTTAGGCAAAGGTGGCCCGTGCTATCTCCGATCTTCAGGTACTCGTCGAAGGAGTCCGCAGCACCACCGGTGGCCAGTTGTCGCACCGCCATCGTGCATTTTTGCACCGACGTCAGACTCCATCGTCCGAGTGCATCTTGGCAATGCGTGAAGTAGTGGACGTTTTCCTCCAACGTATTGCAGATGCACAAGAACATATGCTTATGCATCCGGAAACGGCGTCGGAAAAAATGCTCATCGTACGTGGGGTTGTCGGCGAAGTAGTCGGCGTGTAGGACCGCACACGCCGCTTCTCGGTCGCGGTCGACGAACTCCCGCACCCTCTTCATCTTCTTTTTCTCCGTTGCTAAGTGTGCACGTATGTAGCGATCCACGTCCGCCATCATCTCAAGTACCTCGTCGTCGGTGCCGCCCTCGACATATTCCAACGACGAAGATGAAAAACTCAGCGAAGATGAAGACATTTTTTTGTAGTTGAATCTGAGAGAGAAAGATGATGTATTTTTGGTGTGAGATGAATGAGGGTTGTGAGGATGTATTTATAGTGGAGGAAAAAGAAAAAAAAAAAATTTAATCGGCCATAGCCATTGCAAAGGCCGAACGGTCGAATTTTTAAAATTTTTCATTTAATTTTTTTTTATTCGAAAATGGGAGCTCGTCCTATGCACTCGCCGAACTTGAGCACCGCTCGAGCGTTCGGGCACGTCTCGAACTCCTTCTCCTCGCCACGCAAAGCGCTCGAGCCACCCCATGCTTGATACCCTCTCGAGCAGCCGGCTTCGAGCCCGGATACAGATAGCCTAAGGGAACTAGGTAAAATAATTTGATATATAAGGTAATCAAAATTTTTTGTGAATTATTGTATATCGTATGGTATAAAAATTAAAATTACTTTATTGGCCTTAGACTAAAGATATAATAGGGGTAAAATAAGCAAAACATATTTTATAAAACAAAACTCTTATTATATTAGTATAGATATAGATTGATTTGTGGCATGAGAGCAATACTTGGATGGTGTTGTACTACTTTGTCATGTCATATTTTGGCTTGGTTTTGATAATTTTTTAGTTTTTGTTTGCCAAAGTGTGAGAATCTGGGGCATTAAGTTGAGCAACCACTTTGCCATATCAATTTTCAAGTGGTCCGCATCAAATTTTTCGGTCGCCAGAAAAAAAACTGGGGGTAAAAATTTTGCTGCAAATCGAAATATTGGATGGTTACTAAAGTTTCAATGGTGACGCTTCGTTGCGAGATCGTGCAGTTGATTCTGAAACGTATTCTCTACTTTGGTGCGAAACAGTTTGCTTGCAAAAGAGAATATAGAACCAACGTAAATCAACTTAAAAGAATCAGCATTTCAACTTTTTTTGTTCTCGTTTTAGGTGAAGCATTGCAAAATTGATTGGTCAAAGATAAAACAACCACTAAGCTCTCTCTCTCTCTCTCTCTCTCTCTCACAAGAATGCAAAATGAGGGCGAGAAGCTAAACTGCTAAGTGGTGTTGGGTTGATCCTTGGTCGTCGACGTAAAAACAGAGGTTTCTACTTGTGGCAAGAGGCGTTGGCGAAAGAGGAGGGGAGTGAAGCAGCATTTCCTTTTGGAGATAAGAGCAGTAGAGATGGTAGGTTGTCGGCGACACATTCAGCTGAAACCCCAACCCGAACAGGAAGTCTAGTTCAAGCAGATTCAGCTCTGCTCTGCTGATTCCTCCTACTTTGGCATAGTATGCATTATTGTAGAATCTGGATCATAATTCCATTCCACGTCAAATCATTAGCAATGTGCACAATTTTAGTAGCAACGCATGCATGTAAGTATAAAGGCTGATCCAATAGTTAAGAGGATGAGTATCCTACTTATCTTAATACTCTTTAAATAACAGCTCACTTGTTAGATTAGTTGTTTTTTTCTTAAAGACGAAGCACCAATGAACCGGACATGATCCTCTCCTCTTGCGACAAATTTGAAAATACTGATGCTGCTGGGGTTTATGGAACACCTCCCAATTGAACCTTAAAAATACTATGTATTTTGTGAAATTTTGAATTTTAAAACCACTCTTTGTTGGAATAATTTCTATTAAACGCCTTCGACCCTGCATTAGTGGAAGCTAAAATTGAAAAAATAATGCCATGTCCCGTCAACAAGAAAAATAAAATACTAATAAATGAAAGAGCAAATGAAGAGAAGTAACTCACATATCATCCATAAACTTAGCAGAAAGCAAGACGCTGGCGATGAGGAGGCGATGAACGTTGAAGGAATTGAGGGGTAGCATCGGCTGCTTCTGCACGAAGCGATCCAAGTAAATGTAGGCGACCACGAAACACGAGGGGCTGCACTCCGCATACTTGAAGATCCTCTCCATGTAGCACCGTATCGATATCGTCGGCCGCGTCGACCCGTGGAAGATGGACTTCTTCTCTGCGTCGGACCACCGGAATCCGTCGTCGTTCGATTCCGCTACTCTCTCCAGAACACAAGATAGGAATCTTATCATCTTCGGCATAACTTCCAACGATGCTGCCATTGATCGATATGATGCACTTACAAATTAATTATACACTCAGATATTAGTAAGATTTTCTTTTTTTTATTTTTCATGAGGAATATAGAATGTGGCTATATATAGTAATTAATGAGTGTGAATTGTGGAATGAGTTTATGTGAGTTGGTTGGCACATACATATATATATATATATATATATATATATATATATATATATATAGAGAGAGAGAGAGAGAGAGAGAGAGAGAGAGAGAGAGAAAAGGGGGAGCTAGCTTAGCATGGGTTTAACGCGGAAATGGGGTTGGATATGAGCTGGTTCAATGAATCAGATAAATCCTATGTGCTCTTTTACTAGCAGCGCTTTCTGTTCCAAACTGAGATGTGTGGTTTAATGAAATCGATGTTTGTTAATATAATTTTTGAGTAAATAAACAAAAATATACCACAAATTATCGCCACTCTTTTAATTTTATCTTGAAGACTTCAGAAATTCCACGTGACTTAATTTGGAAACACATAGTATTTCAGCAACATTATTCTGATTGAAAACTGAAAGATCGGATGCATGTATATTTATGTATTTCCACGTTAAGCTACCTTAAAATTAATGATGGCCCTACTCGACTTTCAAGTAGCGATGCTCATTGATAGATTTTCATAGTTGCATATTAGTTTCCCCTAGTTTGGCTATTTCCTGATTGATCGAAATCGGCAGTGTAAGATTGAAAGATACTAGTGTTAGTTTAAAGATATACTACTATATTATGGCTGTTTAGCATTAATTTTAATGTGAGTTGTTAGTGAAAATTAAAAATACACGTTGCAATAGTCTGAATATGATGTAATTAATATACCATTTTTACATAACGTTGATTTAGCCCATTATTTTATACATATAGTTTGGGAAAATTATGATTGTTGTCATCTAACTTTGTAATTAATTAAAATAGTTTGTCACTCAATTTTTTTATCTCAATAATTTATAAGTTACCAATGTGGGGACTAACCAACCCCACCATCCTTTTTAGTCTCTATTTACCCTAATTTCTTTAGTGGTGGATGCAATTACAAATTATGGAATTGGTGTTGGTCAAGCCTATAAGATTTCGTACCTCGCATGAAAGCAAAGCTACTCAATCTAATTTACAATACCATGCACCCACCCTTAGAAAAAACAACAAAAAAGTTAATGCATATTTGATTGATTGCGTAATAATGATCACACAAATGATTAAAAAGAGACACCTAAGTTTTTTTTTTTTTTTTTTTTTTTTTTTTTTTTTTTTTTTTTTTGAGTCATAAAGAGACACCCAAGTTAACGCCAAATAAATGTTGACAAATTGTAGGGGATCAACTTTTGACATTAGATGGAAGACCTACCTATATATATGTAAGGGATAAAATGAGATAGTAACACTTTTAGAGATAAAAATACTAATTATACCATTGATATTAAAACACATATAAAAATAATCACTTTCTGATTTTTTGCAACTTCTGGAGTTGCCGCAGGAATAATGCCAGGAGGAAGAACAACACATTCACGTTTCAAAATACCAATAATTTCGGATGAATCAAGTGAATGTTCAGTATCTAAACAGAGTGCAACTGTAGAGTTATTGCGTAGAGCCGAACTAATTCTATGGGATGAAGCACCTATGGCGAAAAAATGGGCAATTGAAAATGTCAACATGCTGTTGAAAGATATAATGGGCAATGAGAAGGATTAAAAACAACAAAAAAGTTAATGCATATTTGATTGATTGCGTAATAATGATCACACAAATGATTAAAAAGAGACACCTAAGTTTTTTTTTTTTTTTTGAGTCATAAAGAGACACCTAAGTTAACGCCAAATAAATGTTGACAAAACAACTTAAGATTAACGCTTTTGAGAAATTATGAGATTATTAATGGGTTCAGTTTGGGGAAAAGCAAACGATGGTGTTTTCTGTTATTGATGCGTTTGAGAGTTAGTTATAAGAGGTCGTTAAAATTTGACTTATTGATTTTAAACCAATCAATTTATTGCTTACTTAGGCTGCAAACAAGGATGTAATTATGTAGAAGAAATGGTTGGTCAAAGGAATGATTTGACGCAAGGTTATTTCACCTTTGGTAATGGTGCCTTCTTATTTCCGCGACTCATTTTTTTGCACCTCCTTATGTATTTGCATCTCAATAATACTATTATACTATTGTTACTTAAGTTGTAACTCAGTTTGATGATATAACACACCTAGCTACGTTTGTGTGCACCTACTACTATTATCATTTTCATATTTTAAAAAATATGAGTTCACAAATTTACATTTACAAAAAAATGTGAATTCACATATATAATTGTGATTTCACGTATTATTTGGTGTGATTCACATATTTTACTATGGAATTTCACATACTGATATTAAAATCCAGGATGAAAGGCAAAAAATCAGAAAGTGATTATTTTTATATGTGTTTTAATATCAATGGTATAATTATTATTTTTATCTCTAAAAGTGTTACTATCTCATTTTATCCCTTACATATATATAGGTAGGTCTTCCATCTAATGTCAAAAGTTAATCCCCTACAATCATTTTCGTTGATTGACACTGCGAACAACACTCACAGCCTCAAAAATATTTTGGATACATAAAGCTATTGCTCCAATTAAAGCATGTGGGCATCCATGTGAGCCTTCTTTAATTTGGAAGCACCTGCAACTTCAGTATGATGACTGCTACTAGAGAAAAGTAATGAATACTTACGTATATTAATAATTAATAAGAAATTCAATAAATGCACCCCACCTCCAAGAAAAAAAAATAGAAAAAAAATCTTTGATACTAAGATTTTGATTGCAAATGAGTGGTGAGCCAGTCCTATATGATGCACATACTTCGATTATTGGACAATTAAAAACTACTACTGTTTTGAGTATTTATAGCAATACATGGTCCGAATGTCGTCAACAACATGGATAGGAGGAATGAATTTGCGTTGTGGCCCAATAGGGAGTCGACACGTGTCACTCGTAGAAACAGTGATGAAGAGCAACACACCTTCGAAGTGATATGAATGGTGCTTCTCACGTTAGCAAGGTATGGAGGGCCGCTTCTAATCTAACTACATTGCATGCAAAGGAATTACATATTTATTTAGACTCTCTAGACGGACGGTTCACTCAATTTTAATAATAATAATAATAATAATAATATCCTTACACTTACACGTACACATAGTAGTGTGGTTTTAAATATGATGTGAATGTCATGTGTCGTGTTCTTATGAGATCTTAATAAGTTTGATTAATTAGAGTGCAATAAAGGATTATATTTATTAGAATCGATAGATTTGTAATTGTCAAATAAATTGATTATATAATTAATTGGGTGAACTTCGCCTAAAAATATTTGAGCAACTGTCAAGCTCATTATATCCAATTCAATGGGTTCATTGGTCATATCGAGCCATTCACTATGTTACAAATAATATAATAATTTCTTTATGGATAATTATTGAATCCAGTATGTCTTGTTGAATTTAACCTTTTGATTTTTTGTAAAGGTAAAAAACAAAAAAGTAATGGAGTTGAGTGGAGTTTACGTTCAGCAATTTTTTTTTTTTTTTTTTTTGAGTCAAATTAAGCTGAAATTGAAAAGATTAAACTCAATCCTAACATCGTCGTCTTATTCAACTCAACTACTTCTAAATGAGCAAAGATTTAAGTCTTTATAAGCTGCTGTAGTCTTGGTCTAATGGGCTTAGTCTCTTACGTATTTGTCGTGTGAAAATAGTAGAATAAACTTCATATTAAACTTTAAACGCTTGGCCCAATTGGTCTATGGGCTATTCTCCGGAAAAGAAAAATAAAATAAAAATTGGTCTATGGGCCATGGCTATCGATATAGCTGCAGAAAAAAAAAAAACACACACAGAGAGAGAGAGATATTGCATAAATGCAGAAAATTAAACTTAGGGGATTTATTCAATCAGGATTTTTGTTGGAGTTTGTAAGTCTATAGAGTTGGGAAGTTTATGTCAGATGGAGTTCAGGATGATTTCGTGGATTTCAGATGGAGTTTTGTGGGATTTGTGAAGGAGTTCGGGTGGATTTTTATCGACTTTCGTTGGAGTTGAATTCCATCACCCCAGCGCCCGCTGCAATTCAACGGGCGCGCGAAATGAAAATTCACAGCCCCCGCTGGAACCCAGCCCCCCTGGATGAAATTATGAAGCCATACTTCTTTCAGGCATTTCATCAAACACTTTCCGAGCATTCGAGTCTAGAAACTTCTTCGCTTCTTCAACTAGTCTGTATCCCATAGCTAATTACAGTAGCATTTCTGTCAATGAAATGGAGAGCCCCAGAGCACTGCATCGAATTTCTGGCAAGCCAATCGTCTGTTTCATCGGGTGTTCTAAATTCCCTAACCTGATCAAGCATGATACATAGAAAAATCATTTACTTTTAATTACAGCATTACACTTTTCAAATATAAAAGCAAAACTCTACAAAATTGCAGACTTATTAATTTTATCAATTAGTATAAGAGATTGGTATCATGGCCTCTCATCGTTAACCATATGAATCAAGAAGATTTGGATTAAAGTATCTTACAAATGGTGCTAGAAATAAACCAAAGGAAAATTGAAATTAATAAAGCACGGCAGCTTGGTGTAGTACTTGTCCTCGCACGGCGGAATCCGTGGCACCACTAGCGGGCTCAAATCGAAATTGTTTGTGAACGACGAGAGCGAGGCGAACCGCGCATCGATGGCTTCCTGGATGAAGAAAATGAGCGTCATGAAGAAGAACGAGAAGAAGAGCTGGAGGAAAGTGGACCGCTTGTTCCGCTATGAAAGCAGCGGATTTTTCAAGAACAGAGCTTTGTAGTGCTGCCATAGCAGATTTGGTGGTTTCGAGAACTTGACGATAATGGAGAAAATTCTGGCTGTGGAAGTTGAGAGTGATAAAAAGAGATAACAAACCAGCAGCCGCTGGTCCCTAGCACCGGCTGGACACGCCTCAGCGACCTCTATTGCTCACCCGGCGCTGGGGGTGCAATGGATGTCAAATCTCATCGATATCGATCAGATTTCATCAAGTGTATTTTCTTCATCAAACTCCAATGAAAGTCCAACGTAAATAAGCTTTTTTAAAATCCATAGAAAGTTAAATACACCAAGAGTTCAGAAATCTAAATGAAATCGTAATTGAATACACGTGGATTTCAGAAGTCCAACAGAAGTCTAGATTGAATACACCCAGATTTCAGAAATTCAACAGAAGTCTAGATTGAATACACCCAGACTTCTGAAGTCTTTAAAATTCAATGGAAATCCTGATTGAATACACCCCCTTAGTGTTTTTGGATATATTTGAAAAATGTTTAGTTTGGTTAATAATTTCAAATTTTGATCATACATGTGATATAATCTTATTTATTCAGTCCCAATAAATTTGAAGAGTACTTTTTTTCGTATGACAGGAGATAGGGTGAACGGTGAGATTTGAACTCTAAATCTCACGACTCACACATGCTTGAATGTTCCCAAAACACGTTATTCCATTCAAAATAAAGATTTTAAATATTAAGTAGATGAATGAGAATGATGGAATGAGTGTTGCTAGATCAAACTCGAGACACACCGCTGCGAAGAGCCTTAATGCACATCTAATAAAATTCAATACACCTTTACTTCCTCTTTACTCAAATAACCAATTATATTGATCTTTTGATCTCGAGACACCCGCTGCGACGAGACACCCCGGTGCGGAGGACGGCGGCTCGAGACCGTCTCGAGATGGCGCGTGGCGCCACGCGCTGCAGATTTTAATTTTTTTTTAAATAGGTGTGGCATTGCACGCGCCATAAATAAAAAAAATTCAAAAATCGAACAACGGCTATAATGCATCCAACGGCTAAAACAATGGCTATACAGCCGATTTTCCTTTTTTTTTTTGTAATTCATCCCTATAAATACCTCACTTCATACCACAATTTTTTCCACACCAAATTCATCTTCCTCCTTTTATTTTCTCTCTAGTTTTCTCTCAATTATTTTGCCAAAAAAAATGTCTTCGTCGTCCGACTCCTCAACCGGCTACTCTTCCCATGGCACCGACGACGAGATTATATCGATGGTGACTAACCTCCAAGCTGCTGCAGCTCGACTCTTTGCCAAAAAGAAAAAAAAAGAAGGTGAAAAGGATGGTCGTACACCGCGATCGGGAGGTGGCCCTGCAGCAGTTGATGGCCGACTACTTCAGCGACAACCTGACGTAAAGCCCAACATTTTTCCGTCGGCGTTTTCACATGCACAAGCATCTATTTCTGAGGATTTGCGAGGCGCTGGAGCAGAATGTGCGATACTTCCAGCAGAAGCAAGATGCAATCGGCAAATGGGGCCTCACGTCGGTGCAAAAGTGCACAATGACCATTCACCAACTAGCCACCGGTGGAGTGCCGGATACATTCGATATCAACGTCCTCAATCAGTCGCCCTTATTTGAAGACGTGCTTGAAGAACGGGCTCCGCCGTGCTAGTACGTGGTGAACGGAAAGCACTACGACGACGGTTACTACTTAACCGATGGGATCTACCCGGATTGGGCGGCTCTGATCAAGGTTCCTCCGCTTGCAACAGACCACAAGACGGCGCGGTTCAAGAAGATGCAGGAGGCGGTGAGGAAGGATATCGAACGGGCATTTGGTGTTCTTCAAGCCCGATGGGGAATTATCCGGAACCCGGCGCGCAACTGGTACACACAGCACCTCCGCAACATTATGTTTACATGCATTATTTTGCACAACATGATCATTGAAGACGAGAGGGAGAATGCGGAGAACTGGAGAGAGGACACAGAAATAACGCCGGGTAGTAATGTAGACCGAGTCCTCACTCCGCTCTCCTGGAAGAATTTTCTCAAACGAGACGCCGCATTGAGAGATGCAAGGAAGCACCATCGGCTCACAAATGATTTGATCGATCATGTCTGGAGCCGATTTGGGCCGGTTGACGAGTAGAATATTTTTTATTTTTTAAATTTCAATTAATGTAATGTTTTTATTTGTTTTATTTCAATTAATGTATTGTACTAGTTATTTCTTTAAATTAATGAAAATTTCAATTTTTCTTATTAAAATTATTGCAAAATACAAATTCAGAAATTCTTTAGAGACACCCTTTAGAGACAGCCCCACTGCACCTCAGTGTCTCTATCTCCAAAAAATCCTTAAAGACATCCCTTAAAGACAGCAGTAATGCAGACAATCTAAGTGCATTTACTTAACAAAACTTTGAACCTTTTCTTTTCCATATCGGTAAAGATCCTGCATCAAAGAGAACCAAAGAACAAAAAGATCCGAGTACGATGCCACAAACTAATTACAAGGTGTTTTGTTACTCTTTTTGAAGTGTTACATTACAGTCATTTTTATTTGAATTACTAATAAAACTGCATATTCTTAGGCTAAAGAAACATGCATGTCGAGTTGCTCCATCACTTCTTGTGCGGTGGCTCGCAATGTACGGTTAGTTCGATCCATCATGTTTTTATTTTTATTTTTTTCAACTAATTAATATTTAATAAATTCTATTAATTGAGGCTTAATTAATATATAAACTTCAATTAGAATTTAATAAACTCTACCTGTAATTGCTAAATACTAATTAATTAACCCTAATTAATTAAGATTAATTACTGGAATTTCCTACCATATTCTATTTACCTACCAAATACTACTATAGTAGGTAACTAACCCCGCACAGTGCGGTTGGGTGCACCCCGAGTACCCAAGTTTTAACCTAAGAAAAATTGAAGAATAAATAAACTATGTTGAAGTTAGTGATAATGGTTATTTTAGGACATTCGCGAAAGGAGTCGGGTTCCCCCGTCAAATGCATGGGGAGAAGTTCCTAACATAATAAACATGAGAAACGTATAATGTTGCAACAACAATTAGAAATAATGAAAATGTAAAACAAGATTAACTGCAGTCTGCATAGTTAGTGCCAAAACTTGTAATAAAAGAAAGATTTATGTCACAAGTCTCTCTATGACCTATGTATAACATTAACTAGTAAACCAACATCTAAGGTATTGAGCTATAATTAATCTGTGATCTGATTTTAATATTCAAACTGATCATAATTAGGACTTAATTAACTAAATTATCCAATCAGTTTTGTCGTCTGGTCGGTGAGGGTATACAAATGCGATCGAAGCATTGATTAACAAGTAAAATTAATCTGATTATTTGCACGCATTCATATATATTAATCCATTACATATCATTCACGCTTAATGTAATAAAGAGAAGCTGCCTTTGATACACACTGTTATTCCCAAGTTATACTACAATTTTCACACAGCACACACACAAACACATACAGTAGAGTAGGGCACGCAAATTAAACAAGTCCTATAATCCATATGACTAACCATACTTTTGGTTTTGGTTTTGGTTTTGGTTTTGGTTTTGATATACAATACATTCAGCCGTGCTTGTTTTTGCCGCCAGCACCTGATGGCATGCGGTCTTCGTGGCCGGGCACGCCGCCGCCACCGCCACCTTCGCCATTTCCCCCCACGCCGCCGCCACTTCCATGACCACCTCCACCCGCGCCGCCGCTGCCACTTCCATGACCACCTGCACGAGCGCCGCCACTACCGTAACCATAACCATATCCGGAGCCAGAGCCGGACCCAGTCCCAAACCCGAAACCCGACCCTCTCGCGAATCCATCGGGAGTCTTACTCGAACCCGACCCGTAGCCCCACCCGGATGTTGGGGTGGCGCCCCAGCCCCAACTATATTCCCCACTCGGGCTGTGGGCGCCACCGCTCCCTCCGGTGCCGGTGGAGCTCTCACTAGGCGACGGCAGCGTCTCCGTCGGCGGCTTCTTCTGTCCACCTCCTTCGCCACCAGACCTATACGCCCAACTGTTGATGGAAGCACAGAGGAGTAAGATCAGTGTGAAATGGAGAATTTTTGGATCCATTTTGAGCTTGTTTGTGGATACTTGAGTTTCAGAGTGGTGCACTATATTTATGATACTATGAATTTGATGATTGAGTCGAGCACTATATATAGTGGTGTTGGTATAGATATACGATTATAAGATGACTTACTATAAAAATCAATTGTCCATCTGAACTTGAGAATCATGTTTAAAGTAATATGTAGTTATGCTTAAATTTATACATTATCATATTTAATAGTACGATTCATACTTCTTTGTATAAATATAAAATTATGTTGAAATCAATATATATCATGCTTTAAAAAATTACAACTATAAATCTTACAAAGATCAACAGTTCAGATTAGCTACTAGTTTTTACACTGGGATTAGTTTTTAAATAAATCAATTCCTATGATTACATATCTGTATATATATTAATGTTATATAATATATTTACTCTCTCCGTCCCGTTCATAATGCAACGTTTTTTTTCGGTACGGGTATTAAGAAAAAAAGTATTAAGAGTAAAGATGGTGATTAGTGTATTAATAAAGTGATATAAAATATTTTTAAAGTAAATAAAGTGTTATTGATGTGATATAAAGTAATTTTAAAGTGAAGAAAGTGTTACTGATGTGATATAAAATAGTTTTAAAGTGAATAAAGTAGATAAAGTGATTTTCTAATTATTTCTATAAAAGGAAACATTGTAAGATGAATGGGACACCCCAAAATGAAATATGTTGCATTATAAATGGAACAGAGGGAGTAGCATATGATATGGATGAGCTAGTATAAAAATAAATTTTCACTGAGAATGTAGTAACATGTTTTTGTGTATATATATATATATATACAGTCACATCTTTTTAATGTATTACGATCATAGTATATTTTATGTTTCGCAATGATTTTTTTTCATGATAACCGCTGATCATAGAAATCAACTGTGCGTACAAATTCCTAGTTGCTTCACTGAAATTTGGTTATCTATATATCCGATCATTTTTCTGTATTATACTATTAATACTTTTTCTGGTATTTCATTTTGGATTGTGTCAATATAAATGTTTCATAACCAACATGAAAACCAGTTTCTGGTAAAAAGATGTGGACTACCTCACCACTTTGATCATTCTACTACTCTTTAATATACATGTAACACCAAAAAGTGGAAGACATGCACTTAATTACATTGAGGGGATGGGAAGAATATGTAGTTCCTCCTCCTCTATCTCAAGAATTTAGTTCGAATTTTCTTATGTTTGTTCCAACAAATCAATCTGATACCCAAAGTAGAAATTATAGTACCCGGCCATAACATAATAAAAAGTAATCATTGTCAACATAATGCCTACCTAATTATACATTATGTGATGCGGTTATTATCTCTCTACCCTGCTGCTGCTGCTTCTCATACTTTTTTAATAATATCTTTCAAAAAATTGGACATGTAGAAAAGTGGGACCCGCCAACACTAACGACCTTAGGGGTGCACGTGTCGGAATATAGTACATCTCCCCCACACGGTATGTATTATGTGTATCGCCACATATGATTTGCACCACCGCCTATTCTATAAGTTAATTTTGAAACCACAACTTTAAAAATTACATGGTCCCATCGTCCCATCCACAAACAATATCTTAGCATTTCAGATTTTACAAATTTGATGAACCATTCAGCGTGTTTCTCTCATTTTACTTAATATATATACTAACAATATATAAACTGAATCATAATTCTTAACATTAAAAGGTAAAATTTTAAATTTGATTTACCATATGCAATAACCACTTCTAACTATTAAATATGATTATGTGAGAATCAAATTAATAAGTCAAAAAGTAGCAAAGATAGATTACTGCTTATCTACAATGGTTGTTTTTTATTTTGTTACGTAAGAAACAGGTAAATCTTGGGTCCTATCACTATTTTATTATGCACCCACCTTTTTTTTATTAATTATATAATGTGGAATATTTCAAAGATAAAATTGATGAAAAGATATATATAATTTAATCCTTTTGTATATTCTTGTTAAATTGAGTAAAAACGAGCATGAAGTCAATACTGTTTTTGGGATATATAATTATTTATGAATTATAGTAAGGTAATACTTATTATATATAGTATTTTTACTCTAGAAAATGAATTTAATGAGACGGGTTGTCCAAATAAGGAAAATAGGCTTATTGAAATGGAATGGTGAGAGTATGAATTAATTAAGGGGTATAATATGGTAATAAAAATCATGACATACTCACTTAATGCTAAGTGTATGAATCAAATATTAACTAATAATGATAATTTTTGTGGAATAATTTGTGGAATATGGGTGTAAGGAAAATATATAGCACGTCTCCACCACATACATCCCTCCCTTTTTTTGCGAGGTATTTTTTATATGGAGATAACAAAAGGAGAATTCTAGTTCCTTCTTTGAAATCAATACATCCTTCGTTAAAAGATAATTTTATTTGGTTAGCTTTGGAAGAGTTTGAGACTAAAAGGTATAACTGATTTTATTCTGAAAAAAAGAAAAAGAAAAAAAAAAGTAATGGATAACTGATTTTCGGAGTTATTTATAATGATGGACTGCCGACCTCAGGTTTCATTATTAATGCCCTTTACTAGAGCACCATAAACAAACACAATCTAAAATAGGGTTTTCCAAAATTTATTATTCTTTTTGTAATTTGACTGCTTTCTTTTTCAGTTAATTAATCGTGAATGAAACCAAAAATAGTTGACATTGTATGACTAAGGTTCGCTTTCAATTTGACGTTATTTAGTATTATTGCCGACCTTATTTTTCATTTTTCCCTATACTACTACTAATAATAATAATAAATTCCCTAGAAAAACAATAATAATACTAATAATATGATGATAATGATGATGATGTGCTGACCTCGTTTATTTTTCATTATTACTATACTAGAGCGCGCGTGTAATAAACGTGATTCTTTTTCTTGATTTCATCATATCGAGCCAAGTTTCTTTTTGCTAATTAATAACCAATTTATATATCGTCGAGAATAATAGGGATTTCAATTCAATTCAAAGAAATTCAAGAGGAAAGATTAAGATTAAAAATTTCTAATTTAAAAGAAATGTCTAATTTTTCATTATTCCAATACTAAATTAATGTTTCTCATTACGTACTTGATTGTCGAACTTCTTCACTCTTCCTTTTGAAAGTGTGGCGTTTATACTTGTGGAATGTCATTTTGTTTACTGTTCGTAACTTGCACTCCTATTTTCAGTCCTCTGACTTTTCACTGCATATTAATATTACAATGAGGTGGTCTGAAAATCGAGAGGTTAAAATCAGCTAGGATTCAGCAGTAGCAAAAATTCGAATTCGTGGTCATGCCATTTTTGAAATTGTGATGGTTTGGTATTTTTTAAATTTGGGCAAACGTCAAATTATAAAGTACTACTAAACATTTGTGTTACCTTCGAGTTAAATACGGACTCCACGTTACAACAATGAATAAGTTGTCATTTCACTAGCAGCATATTCCAAAAAAAAAAAAAAAATAGCCCAAAAATTACATTGATAAATATATATATAGTCTAGCACTACAATCTTAATAGGTCAACCGTGTACCCTATCAATCAAAATTTATGGTAAAAAGGTATTATGGTTTGAATTTCTGGTAATATCGGTTAGCAGTAGCACCATACATATATATAATGATAGAGATGGCCATTATATGAAGAAAAAAAGAAATCAACTTGCCAAATAGAGGCCTCTCCACTAATAGTTGGATATAATTATTCTTGATGTGTACGTAATTATATTGATACAAATTAGGTTTATTGAATTTGTCTAGTTCTAAGATTCCACTTTTCGCCAACCTTTTTTTGGCTAAGCTGAGATTGTTTCCAGTTCTATTCAACATATATTTCTTCACTTATAATCTAAATCCCTTTTCGAGAATATTTCACTAGTATTTAAATTCTCTCGTTCAACTATTATAGTGTTTGAATAAACACAAAAGTACTGGTGCGGGTGATAGCACTGAAGGTACTTAGGGACAATTAATTTGGGGCATTTAGGTTAATTAGGATTTTAATTAAAGTTATAATTAGTCACCATTAATTTATGTTTGCACATAAAATATGATAATTAACCATAAAAGTTATGTATAGTATCAATTCAAACAACTTAATAAAAATTATCAACAAGATGTATTCACAAACACAAACATTTGTCGCGGTTGATCGCACGATACAATTAGATAAAATTAACAATTATTCTTAAGAAAATTGACAAATAGTTTATCCTAAAAAAGTGATAATTCTAATTTTACATGTCACACTAGTTTTAATACCAAGTGACAATTATTATGAACATAATTAGTAACACTTCAGATTCACACGCGAGGTAAAACTAATTTCACCTAAAACCACTTCAAACGTATATTAACTATATTACATGATAAATTTACAACTTTTTTGGTGTTCGGCATGAAAATTAAGGAGAATAGTGATTCAAAAACTAAACTAACAAAAATGATGGAGTCCACACTTTTTAAGGGAGAGGGTAATTTTCATAAAAGAAAATAGGATACTTGAGTAGAACATTCCAAAGAAGAAAGTAAAACACTTATTTTGGGAGGGAACGAGTAATTCTATAGATAGGGTTGCCTAATCGATTACGGTTAGTCAGTTTTTAACCTAAATACGCAATAACCTATTGGTTATTGGTCACCGAAAACCGATTTTATTGGTTATTGGTGTGGTTATCGGTTCTTTTTTTTTTTTTTTTTTTGAGGAAATCAGTTCAAATTTTTGAAGTCAATTGGTTAATTATTGGTTATAACCAAAACCAAACCATAATAACCGATTAACCGAATTTATTATTATTGTTAATATTATTAACATATAAATATATATTATAATTACAAATTATATCCCTAAAAAGTTTAAAACCTATTCTATGCTAGCGTAATTCTTATTTCTTTTCCTTCACGTTACCATCTCTCTAACTATATCTTTTTTATCCTACTCTGAACACGAGCAATCAACATTGTGCAGAAATGTTGCCAAATTTTTGATTAATTTTGGCTATTTGAATTAACCGATAACCATACCGATTAGTAAAATTGATTATCGATTAACTGAAATAATTTATTGATTTAATATACAATTAGCAATATTTAGCCTTAATCAGTTATCGGTTAATCAGTTGTCACCCACCGGGCCACCCTATCTATAGACATGAATGTGGGGAGAGGAATAGGATTGTATTATAAATCCATAACTGGATAGACGCGTAGGGAGCACTTGATTTTGTTTTCCAGAGTCTGATAAGGGCCCAGTTTACAAAGTATTGGACCTCATTTTATTGGGCCCATTTTAACGCACCTCTACACCAATCACGCATAACGCAATAGAAATATTTATTCTCTTTCGTAAAGTTGTATATGGTGTTTGTAGAATTTCAGTTTCATATCAAATTTAGTTTTAATTTGAGAAAAGAAATATATTCAGAA
This sequence comes from Schizonepeta tenuifolia, assembly GCA_029490685.1. NCBI lineage: Eukaryota > Viridiplantae > Streptophyta > Magnoliopsida > Lamiales > Lamiaceae > Schizonepeta > Schizonepeta tenuifolia. Next base: position 40,871,181 of record CM055958.1, on the reverse strand, counting down.
ATGAAATGATTAAATGTTTAAGATATTTTCAGATAGTTTGATTTCTTGCTCTATCATTAAGTGATTAGTGGAGTGACTAGTGAGCCCATGCCACATGCGGTGTGGCCCATTTTGTTTGGCCCATCACTCGTTACAGCCTTGGTTCCAACTTTCTTTGTGATTTTAATCTTTTTCATTTCAAGATATGTATAGATATGGAAAAAATCAAATGGATCTTTTTTTTAGATAATTAAGAAGTAATAATTTAAATGATGAAACTTTTACACAGTTAATACTATTTTTTGTTCTCTTCATTATTTGCAACTATTTATCTCCCACTTTTTCGTTTTAATATTTTTGGTTTAAGTGCTTTTCTGTTTAACCAATCGCCAATTTAGCATGATTTGATGCATTCATTTTTGATCGAGAGAGGGGAATTAATACGTGAACATATATGACATGCTAATTTGATAAAATCGAAAAATTTGAGATTAGTTGTAGAAACAATAGATACTTGGATATATATTTTGGGAGTTTTATGTTAGGTAATTAATTCTACACAACAATTCTTGAATGTAATCAACAACTTACATTTTCTAAGAGAAGATTTTTCGACTGACTTAGAAGGTATTTGGCTAAGATTTTAAGCTCCTTAAAATAGATTATAAGTTGTTCATTATTAAGGATTTATGAACTTATAAGCAGTTTTAAGGAGCTTTTAAGCTCAGCCAAACTCCCCCTCAATGATTATCTTGGAAGAAGTTAAGTCTGGTAAAGCATTTCCATTGAATCACTTCACATTCTATAAGATTTTTTTTTTTTTTTTCATTTTAAAAGTCCATAAGTATTCAATAAAGATTTAGAAAGTTCTTATGAATCTATTGATATTTGATTATAACCTTTAAATATCCATCTAAATTATGTGATATTGAAATTTCCATGGATTCTAATAATATGTTATTGACTTTCTAGGATTCTTTGTGCCTCATATAAATAAAAACAAATCTTACAGAAATCTCACCTCTCCATATAAGAAATTTCTACATATTCTTTCTGCCTCTCTCACCGAAGATGAAACATTAAAGAAGACAGAACTGGTAACAAGAAAAGAAGACGACCTCAACTTTCTCTCTTGTTATCTGATAACAAAGGTACTTGACTGATTTGCTATATGTTGTTGATCTTTAGGCCTTTTGATTTGTGTTGATGGATTGGTTGGAGCTACGTTGCTATCAAAAGTTCAAAACTGCATCATTGAATTCATACAATATTCAAATAGAATTAAATAATTTAATCGCGCTCAAGCAATATTTACAAGTTTTTATTATCTACTAAATGTGGAATATATAAGACTTAATTTGCTAACTAATAAATATACACAATTTATTTGTCTACACTTGCGGTGTGTGAAATAAAAAATAAACACGGTCTATTGACGAGCCCTATTTATGTGCTCTTTTTAGTGTCTGTAGATGTCTAGATCGAGTCATTTTTCCTTTATTTTGGGTCTTTTGTGTCTGAGAGGACACACTGACTTGCAAGGCACTACATTCCTGCAAATGGGCACAATGAAGCAGTTTTAGAGCATAAAAGAGGATGGAAAGCAGCAGGGAGCTGGAGGTCCTAAGGAACTTGGTGGTGATCACGATACAAGGCGGCAAAGTGAAGGTTCCCCTGACAGGGACCACAACGTTTCAACGGTAACCTCCAACAACAGCAGCAGGGATGATCAATGGGATGATAGCAAGGACAAATGACTGAAAGTGAAGGTTGACCTACCAAGGGGATGTTGGACTTCCAACAAGATTTAAGGGCCAATTTGAAAGGCTGAAATGCAACTACCACTTAAGGAAGCCGCCATATATAAGTCATCCTCTCTCCAACACTTGGATTATCGAATAACACCTCCTCACTTTCATATTTTTTCTCTGCAACTTGGGTCTGTAAAAACAATCATACTCTTTACGTTTTCCGTTAAGACCTCTGTAAAGCAAACACTATTTTCTGGTATTAATGTTAAGTAAGCTTTGGTTTATCTCTTTTGTTGATTGTTCTTTTATTTCCATGTCAAGCTAAGTTTCTTTTGCTTGGGTTAGTTGAGATGCGGTGAGGTGTGAGTGTTGTGTGTGAGAAAGGTGAGGCCGGAAGCTCGCCGGAGAGCTGCTGGGTCCATTCCCGACGCGTTGGGCTTGATTCCAAAGTGGTAGATCCTCTACAACTCCTGCGGTGCCCAACGGAGGAGCAGCGGAGGCAAAATCCCGCACAATACTGGGGAAAGGTGTAGGGGTTCCCCTCACCTCCGGTCGTGTTGCGAGCGTTGAAGAGTGGTGTATGACGAAAGTCATGCTTTTAGCCATCTTGAGCCTCTAAATCCAAAGGCTGTTGACGCAGAGAGCTCAATTGGTGACTTTTCCAGATGCGAGCTAATTCTGTGGACAATAAGGTGGGCTCCCGAGGTGACTTGGAAGACTCGATACTGAAAGGAAGAGCTGGGGTTGAGATACTCACTTGCGTGACATGGGGAGAGTAAAGGAGCGTGAGTGTCGAGACCCTATAACCGAGAGACGTGCCCACGTAGTGACTATTCGGGGGCCTGAGATCCTACCACACACACACACACACACTAAACCAACTCAAGGCTGACTCAAGCATACCCTCTATATTTGATTTACTTCGTGTTTTATTTTAGTCTTTGTTTCTAGTTGATGTTGAGAGTGCTCCAAACCAAAACAAAAATCATGTCCAGTGACACCGAGGTCATCACAACCTACCTCCCTTGGGTTCGACACTGAATACTTACCCTAGTTGTACCTAGTGGTGGGCATCAGGAACTATAAATCGTATTTTGATGCGTCCGGGTTCCCAACGACAAACTCGGCGCCGTCATCCATCGTTAAAAATATCCATTGAAACTCGATATAGAATTGAAATAGAATATAAGCGAGCGCATGCTAAATAAGAGAGTATGCAAGGGTCAATGGGAACTTGATGTACATCCAAAATTACACGACTTGACCTTGCTTGTACGTTTAATGAATTGAGCAAGTACACGAACAATAACAATTAAATATTGGAAAGTTATTATGAGAAGAACACTGAGATACTATTTAGTATACACGAACAACAACAATAAATATTGCATTTCCTATGGTTGCATTTACATATGATATCCCCTTATACATAACTTAGCGATGCTAATTGAATATAAAAAATTGTCAATGAGAGAGTTATTATGGGATGGAGCCATGTTTAAAAAGTTCACGAAACAAACGTGTATAGTCATTTGATGACCATGAAATCCAAAGCTGAGCAGCTCAAGAATATTCTTGAAGACATTTCATGTTGGAATAACTGAGTCTGTGACAACTTCTATTAGTAACGCACGAAACAATATGTATATCGATCGATTTTGACCAAATGAGATCCTCTATTGTATTTCCATGTTGCATCTCCTACTGCATTAATAAGGGAACGACATGTGGCATGATTAAGGGTTCAAGATTTCGAGTATATATAAGGAAAATATATTCCCTAAATTTTAAACCCATAATCACGCCACGTATCGTTCTCTTGTTCATGCAATAGGAGATACAACACTGAATGTAATAGAAGATCTGATCTGGATTTTGACACATGCAGAGTGGAGATAATACCACGATACATTTATTCTCAACTAGTAAGGTCAAATCTACTAATTATGTCACAACCTGACAGATTTGGTAATCAAAAGATTAAATGGAGAAAAAAAACTGCTATAGGAGGAGATGAGGTAAAAATTTACTACTACTAATTTATTGAAGGACGATTATAGATTCCATGCCCTTGCGGCACTGTGAGATAGGTTCGCTCTTTTTTATGTTTATTTTTGGAAGAACTGCAAATATAGCCATTTTTGAAAAGAAAAGTGTAAATATAGCCATTTTTTTAAAAACGAGCAAATATGGTCATGCATATACAACTAGCATACACGATTATATCAATATACACAACAATGCACACACGGTTAGCATACACGACTATATTAGCATACACGACCATATCATCATACACGACCAATATACATGGTCATGTCAGCATACACGATTATATCAGCATACATGACCATGGTCGTGTATGCATGTTGTGTATGCATGGCCATATTTGATCGTTTTTAAAAAAAGTGACTATAATTGCACTTTTTTTTTCAGGAATGGTTATATTTGACTAATTCTCTTTATTTTATTTTTAAACCCTATTCCTAATTACCCAAATACTGATGTGTTTACTTTAATGGTTACTGATGGAATATAATTTTTTTCATTTTCTTCAATCAATTTCATACGTCTATTAAGGGATATTTACTATGCGGGGTAGCGAATATATGGATTGTTTATTTGTGCATTATATTAATGATATCTTCAATCGTACCTCTTTAAGCTGATACATATCAATTAGGGGTACCAAAATTTCATGAATCGAAAACCGAATCGATAAAAATATTTAAAATCGGGCCGAACCGAATATGTTTTTTGGGCCGAACCAAAACCGAACCGAAAAATTCGGCCGCTTCTGTCGGTTATTTTAAAAACCGATAGAAAATGGAAAAAAAATAATGATATTTCAAAAATGAAACATACTTAGGAAAAAAAAAGCAATTCAACAATTATTCTTAAGATTATTATATATTATTTTAATTATCACTCGTATTATTTTTTTAAGGAAATTATCACTCCTATTCTTGTTTATAAATATATATATATTATTTTAATATATTATAGTTTCAGTCGGTTCGGTGCCCGACCGAACATAATTTGAGGGAACCGGGCCGAAAACCGAAAACCGTATTTTTAAAATTTTACAAACCGAACCGAAAATCGATTCATATAAAAATCGAACCGAACCGACCAAAACCCATCGGTTCAGTAGGTTTTTTCTGTTCGGTTTGAACCGTGCACACCCCTAATATCAACCCAACACTCCTAATAACAAATACTCCCTCCGTCCCCAATTTAAAGTCCCATTGTGGGCTCGACACGGAAACTAAGAAAAGCTGAAAAAGTGGGTTTGAGTGGGGTAAAATGACTAGTAGGGGTATTGCTAATCTTTTGCTTACTTTTTGCTAATCTTTGTAGGGTTTTTTATTCTTTATTTATTTGGTGGGTGGATGACATTATTTATTTATTTCTTGCATTATTTAATTTTTGTTTCATTGTTGCTTCATTTATCTGTTTCAATTAAATGGTTAATTATTTGTTCCTATTGCTTGAATTAAAAACTGCCCAGGACAAAAAAAAATGAAATGAAATGAAATCTGCACAGTAAACGTTGGGAAAGGAAATTGGAGGCAAAACAAATCTAATTGGAGCCAAAATAACTTTTCATTCATTAAAATAAGGAGAACAAGTACAATGAGTTGATCAAAAAATTTGGTGGGAATTTCAAACTACACAACTCCCTAAAACAGCAATAAATACAGCATTTACATCTCATTCATGAGACTCAACCACAAATCAGCAGTGTTAGCAACAATTACAGAGAAATGGAAAATTCTAAGTCTACTAGAAAGCTGACAGATGAATGCAAAAATCTGGTGGCACAATGGTTGCTTCAACACAGCTCAGATGGTCAGCTCGAGTATGGAGCAAAACAGGAGGCAGCTTCCAAATTCCAGCTTTCTTTGAGAACCATTTGGAGGATTTGGCAAGCTGTTCAAGCTCAGCTAAGCCTTGGAATTCCTGTGCACCTGCAATCAAAAAGGTTAGGTATGCATTATGTTGGGAAATTTATTAGTAAAAGTTTTGATGAATTCCAAAACCGACTGACCCCAACCGAGTAGATGTTGCCAGAACCTAATGTTAAAAGTTAGGCTCGCTGTTTGAGCAAAGTTAAGATTTTATCTTTACAGGTCTCCAGCTGAAGATGGCAATAAGGCATCACTCAGACAGAACATCAGTTGTCAAGAAGTACAACTGAGAGCTCATATGATCAGATGCAAAAAGGGGGAAGTCACGTTCAAGAGATAGAACATCAGTTGTAAGGAAAACAACTGAGCGTTCATCAGATGAGAAGCCGTAAAGGGAAGAGAACATCAGATGAAAGAAAGCCATCTGAGCGTTCGAACCCAACTGACCAGATACAAGGAAGACAACTGAGTGTTTAGTTTCAGAACATCAGTTGTAGAACTCAACCAAGAAGATCAACAGCTTGAAGACGAAGTCAGCTGAGAGTTCAACTGTTAGTTGTCAGATAGAACATCGGCTGAAGAGCAAGCTAGCTGAAGATCGAAAGTCTTAACCGACCACTCCTTGCTTGAAAGTCTGTTGTTAAGATTTAAATTTCAAATAGGAAGTCACGTGAGGGTTTGACCGTTCAGTCATTACCCCATTTGGCCCAACACAAGGCTATCTTAGATGGAAAGCAGAAGAGCACAGATGCCATATCGGGAAAGTCTGCAGAGATCAGAGACAAGCCATCGCTTTCAAAGATCAGAGATCAACAGCTCCTCCAACGGCTAGTTGATACTCTCCGCCTATAAATAGAGGCCTTCATTCATTCGAAGAAGATACAAGACACACACGCGAGAAGAAACCAGAGAGCAAAAGAAAGAGCAATATTCTTCACGAGCTGAACTGAAGTTAATCCTTTAGAACATCACTTGTTGAGAGTTCTAGAGTTAGTTTTGTGTCTTTAGATCGAACCTTGAGAACATCACTTAGTGAGAGTTCATAGAGAGTTAGATCATAGCTCACCTTCCGTTCGAGCTTTTAGTTGGAAACACACTTATCTTTCACCAGCAAAGGTTTAGGATCCTACTCTTCCTGCAACTGAGTAGTTAGGTCGTTTAGTACCCGTAAACTAAACTGTAAGGTTGATAAGTACCCGCAAACTTATCCATAACGGTTGCTCAGCCCGCGTAAGCTGAGTGGTTTGTCCAGAAGAACTTGGATAGAGTTGTGTGGACTCACAACTCTCCGTGGACGTAGGAGGGTTATCTCCAAACCACGTTAATTCTCTGTGTGCTCGTGTTTATCTTTATCAGTTATTTATTGTATTCTTAACTGTCTAACCAGCATACAAACCTCATTTGCACATTCTCAATTGTTTTGGTTTTTGACCAACCAAGCATAAAAGCGTGAGTTGTTTTAACGAGTTTAATTTCCACCACATTCCGCACAGCACCACTCTCACAGCTGAGTTCTCTTACTCAGTTGTGATTTCAGCTGAGCCTTTCTTTACTCAGTTGAAGTGATTTTCGAGTGTTAAGTTTTCAAAGTTGAAAAATCCTAACTGGTGTATTCCCCCCCATACACCAGTAACTCGTTTCGGGACCATCACATTACAAAAACAAGAAAGATTTAGATGAAGAAAAAGTGAAGGCACTGCCTCTGCAACTCAGAACTTCCCTGAGGGTTATGGCACCTAATCTTGGCATTAGTAAATCTGCACTGCACATATTTGTCAAAGCAGATAAGCTTACACCACACACATCAGCCATCAAACCATTTTTAACAGAGAAGAATAAGCTTTCTAAACTCAAGTGGAGTCTTAGTCAGCTTCAAACACATGCAGGGACAGGGAGTTTCAAGTTTCAGTCCATGTTCAACACAATTCACATAGATGAGAAGTGGTTTTACCTAAAGAAGGAGAAGGAGAGATACTACCTTGTAAAAGGTGAGCAAGAACCACATAGGAGCTGTAAATCCAAGAGACATATTCCCAAGATTATGTTCAACTGTGCAGTTTCAAGACCAATAATAGATGGGGACAACAATGTGTTGTTTGATGGAAAGTTTGGAATCTTTCCATTTATCACACATGAACCAGCAAAGAGAAACTCCAAAAACAGATCAACAGGCACAATTGAAGTCAAGCCAATAGCAGCAATCACAAAACCAATCACCAAAGGCAGTCTACTTAATCAGGTCAGATTTTTCTAAGTTTTTTATGCTATCAGAATCTGTAACAGATTCATCATGTAGCCTTGCCAATGTTTTCATGCAGATGATACCAGTTTTCAAGGCTAAGTGGCCAACACAGCTGTTAGGCAACCAAATTTTTATCCAACAAGATAATGCAAAGCCACATATTAAACCTGATAATCCAGACTTCCTAGCAATTGCCAATTCTGATGGATTCAATTTCCAGCTAGTATGTCAACCCCCAAACTCCCCAGATACCAATATAAATGATCTAGGTTTTTTTAGGGCTATACAAACTTTGAAGGATCAACAACAAACCAACAATCTAGAAGACCTCATCCAGAATGTGAAGACTGCATATGACAACTATGAACCAGAGAAGATCAATCATGCTTTCCTTACCCTTCAATGCTGCTACAAGGAAATCATGAAGACAAAGGGAGACAACAAGTACAAGATTCCTCACATGAATAAGGAAAGATTGGAGAGGATGGGAATACTGCCAGAATGCATAGAAGTGGAACAGGAAGTGGTTGAGGAATGCATAGAATTCCTAAACAGTGAAAGGATTGAAGGGACAACAAGCTACACTCTGGATGACATGGTGTTAGGGCTGCAAGAATTCAGAATCTAGGATTAAGGGCACAGTGGGTCAGTTTTTTGCTTTAGTTTACAAGGACAAACATTTGTGACTCATGTATCTATCCTGTTTGGAATGTAAACATCTTTTTTGCTTAACAAGTCTCAACATCAACATCATTGACTAAAGCAATTTACCTCTAGGCTGCCTTACTCAACCTCCAAAACTAGGCAATGCTAGTGGTGGCATCATTAAGGCAATCACATAAGAGACTCACAAATTCCAATCACAACAGGATCCCTCAGAGCATTGTCATCACAGGGATTAATAAGTCACAAACATCATCCAGTAAACAATGCATCATCCAGTAAATAAGCCAATTTAGTCATCACAGGGATTCATTTTTCACAATGCCTCATCATTTAAATAAGCATCACAGGCATTCATAAGTCACAGAATGCATCCAGGGACCAAGTAAACCATCCATCATCAAGTAAATAATCACAGAATGCATCCACTCACAAGTATCATGCATCATTAATCAGATAAACTGTCATCATATTTTGCATCATCAAGTAAATAATCGAGCAACATGAACAAATTATCCGCAATGAGCAGAATAAAATACACACGAAGCATCATAAATGGCATCACCACCCCACCATTTAAACATCACAGAAGAATAACAGAATCACCTCATCACCAGAGAAGAGTTCATTCTCCATCTCACTCGGCGGCGATGGAGTTTCAAGAACCACACTCGGGAAATCCTCAGGAAGCGTTTCCGGCACCATGTGGAGAGTCTCAGAGAGTGGCATCGAAGATCGCAAAAATTTCTCCGGCACCAAGTCAGTATCTGGAATCTCAGAATCGGCCTCCGACGCTGATTTCTCCGGCACCAAGGAACCCAAATCGACAGATCCTCGATTCAAAGCTCTAGCTTTCCTTTTTTTGTAAAGCTGAAACCACGGAGTATCGAAGATCGCAAAAATTTCTGGAGAAGCCCCAAAATCGATCCCCCCCACTGAATTCTCCGGCGAAAAGGAACTGAGATCTGCCGCTTTGGCCGGCGTCACAGAAGAGCAACCAGCTTCAGAATCGGAAAAAGGAACTAGACTCCATTACAGAGTCCTTCGATTGAGAGTAGTTTTCCATGTTCAAGATGAGAGAGAGTAAAAATCAGAGAGGAAATCGAGTCAGACCAAGGAACTCAAGTTTTAGGGTTTTCGATGAGATTTGGGATTGACAGAGAATCGAGAGAGAGACATGGAACCATGGACAAATTTTCCATGGAGATTATGAGAGAGATCAAAAATCACAGAGAGAATCAATCTAAAATGAAGATCGATTTAGAGATAGCGGCGCAGTTCTAGGGTTTTCACAGAGAAACGAGAGAGAGAGAATGATGGATTCACAGAGAAACAAGAGAGAGAGAAGGGTATATTGAGGGTTGGGTGGGCCGAATAATAAAATGGGTGGGTGTAAATTTAGTGGGTGGTGTAATTAGTGGCTTGGGCCCACATTAAATTAGTGTGATTAATTAAAGTGGATTAAATCTGGTGGGTTAGTTTAAGTAGTGGCAAAAGGTAGTAATTTAGGGAAAAAACAAAAGGGTATAGATGTCCAAAAAGTAGAGTGGGACTTTAAATCGGGGACAGTTTTTGGAGAGCAACTGGGACTTTAAATCAGGGACGGAGGGAGTAGTAGCAATAATCACGAGTTTTGGGATATCTTATGAATTCCAACCCTAAAAAGTAAACACTAGATTAATTTATATTCCCTTAGTCCCGCTTGACTTGTCCTTATTTTTTTGGGCACGAGAATGAAGAAGAAAATAATTAGGGAGAAAAAGTGTATTTAGTGGAGTTATTAAAATGAAATAAAGTGGGATAGTAAAATAAGTGAGTACAAATAGTAAAATAAAGTTGATAGAAAGAGAGTGAATAGTGAATGACGTGGAAAATGAGAAGAAAAATAAGTTGAAAGGTGTAAAGTGAGCCTAACTAGCCAAATTAATTAGGCCCTAATTTCCTTAATTATTTTCTAGGAACTTGTTTAGTTTGTTTTTGTGTGTTTTATGTGTTTTTAATTGTGCGTGTTTGCATGTCATTTTTCGTTTTTGGCCACAAGTAGTGGCCGTTTATGTTGTTTTTTATGTGTTTGGTGTGTGTAGGCACGAAGGTGGTGGTGATGTATGTTGAGCCAAAAAGGGATGGAAAAAGGAGTGGAAACGGGAAGGAATTAAAGGAGTGAAAACGTGCATGAAGCTGGAAGTTCCCGCCGGAGCGGGAAAGCCGCTGGAGCGGGATTGATTCACGCTAAAGATATTCCGCCGGAGCGGGAATACCATGCATTTAATTTCCAGTATGACGAACTAAATAATTTAGTCTAGGATTTGGGATGGTTTAATCGAGATAATTGTAGGTTTTCACGTGTACATGTTCGTTGATTGAATTGGTTTGTTTTCTATCGAGCTTTTGGCCAAAGTTTGGTTGTGTTAAATGATAAATGAGATCGAGAGAAGAGTTTGTCATTTGATCTAGGTTCAATCAACGTTAGGTTTAATCGAAAACGCATAATCTAACTAGGATCGGTTTGTAGAATTCTTTTAGCTAAGAATTGTTGTATGAATACGAAAGTTAGTATTCAATTCTTTTTTTGAAGCGTTATATGAAGTGATTCGTAGCATGTACTATATTAGTTGTTTGTATTATCTCGAGGCGACTAAATCTCTTATCCTAGATCGTTTTAACTTGATTTCTACATTTGTATTTCATTTACATCTTGTTTTAGTTTCAATCCACATAATCCCACTTGATTAGAATGTTTAGAATGATTTTATTTTCTTGTGCAAAGCATGAATTAAATGCTCTGTTAAGCTTTCCTTGAGATTCGACTCGAGTTAGCTAGCTGTACTACATTAGGACCTCGTTCTCTTGCGATCAACTAATAGAAAATACAATTTAATTGATTCAGAACTAGAACAAGTGAAACGAGACGCTCCAAAAAAAGTAGGCAAGTCAAACAGAAAGGAGAAAGTATATTTTTATCTTTGGAGTTTATCCCGCACATATAAAAAAAGATGAAAATATTACCTTTATTCTCTAAGGATAAATTTAAATCAAAGTAAACAAAGCTTTAATAATATATATTGCCGGTTTCGCTCAGTGTGGGTATATTTTATGTATATATTACTTGTGTGCTGTGTTCATGTACAATAATCATTCGATTAATATTAGTTTATCCTTTTTTTTTAAAGTAAAAAAATAGATTAGTTTATCACACGTCATACACGTGGCACCTAAACAATCTGGTGGGAAATTTTTAAGTTCCATTGGGAAAGAAGGTTCACTCACAACTTGAGCGACGACCGGCCTCCGATGCTCTCCTTGTCGCCTTTCATCCCAACTCTGCAACTGCAAACCCCTGATCTCATTAATTAAAATTCCTCTTTACTTTCTTCATAAAAATTAATCAAGAGAAGAAATTATGCTGTGTGCAGGTCGAATTCTAGCTATTTCTCACTCCTCGACTCGGTTTGATACATCGGGATCGAAGCGATACCTCCACAGAAAGCTCCAACCCTGCGTCAAATGGCGGACCAAGGCGTCCGACGCTGGCGCCTCCCCTTTCGCTTCATCCGATGATAATAAGACTTCCGTGCCGTAATAATTATGATTACTTTGTCCTTTCCTTTTCTCCAGTATCTTTTCTTTCTTGCTCTCTCTCTCTGTGTGTGTGTGTGTGTGTGTGTGTGTGTGTGTTTGATTGATTGAAATTTGGTGGTGCTTGTATTCAGGTTCTGTATAATAGAAGGGCCGGAAACGGTTCAGGATTTTGCAAAAATGGAATCACAGGAGATTCAGGATAACATTCGAAGTCGAAGAAATAAAATATTTTTGCTAATGGAGGAGGTCAGTCAGTCAGTCTTCTTCTACTACAGGCAGAAAAGCATAAAAATTTCTTTGTGATACAATAAATTATAGATTTCGACTGATTGGTTGATCTAATTTTACAATTAATTTTGTTGACTTTAGAATCTTATAGTATTCGTTATGTCATTTTTCTTTTGATGCTTTGTCTGAATTGTGATGTATATGTGATACTGTGTATAATATTTGATAGGTTCGTCGGCTTAGAATACAGCAAAGAATTAAAAACACCGAGCTCGGAATTGTAAAAGAAGAGCAAGAAAATGAGCTTCCAAACTTCCCCTCTTTCATTCCATTTTTGCCGCCTCTGGTAAATGCGCTTCTATTACATTATTTGGCATTGTCTGGTCTATTGTATTAACAGAACCTATAATTCCTATAGTGGCAACTGATAAGCATATTCTGTGCAGAACTCCACGAACCTTAGGCAGTATTATGCTACATGTTTTTCTCTTATCGCGGGAATCATGCTTTTTGGTGGACTTCTAGCACCCTCTGTAAGTTATACGACATTCGAGGACTCTTGGAATACAAATCATGAATAATTGGATGACGATTTATCACTAATTTATAATGCCGCAACTATGTTAAAGATGAGGATCATGCTCCAATTATAGACTCTATAAGTGTGATTCAAATGACACTTTTGAGATAACAACTATAGACTTTTGGTTGCTTTTGTGATATTATTTCAAGTGCAAGTTGAGTGCTGTTACCAAAGAGGAAACTGATATGGGATTGATTATGTTAGCCGTTTCTCTTAGATTTTTTACATAGTAGGCGGGAAAAATAAAACTAGAGTATGTTGAATTTTCACTTTTAATGGAATGTAGATCCCCATCCACGAACTTATAATCTTAACAAAATATGCTCTTTGTTGTCATTGTTAATGCCTCAAACATCTAGAAGTCCCAAACCACTCGAAGTCTTCCAAATTGAATCTAGTTATCAAATATTATTATCAACCCTTAGTCCGACTAGTAACATGGCACATTTGAAAGGACTTAAGAGCTGAAGAAAAACCAATTCTATTGGCATTCAAGCTAACCTATATCTTAAAATGCATCCTCCAAACATTTGAATCTTCTACCTTCCATTCCTTTCCAAAAGACGAAATATGTAAGTATTTTGGAAAAGAGTGTTCTTTTTTATTGTGATGATAGTTGGACCGGTGAGAAAAGCCAACATATTCTGCAAATACGTTAAACAACACATTTATGAAATCTTTTTCCATGTTGAATTGTGTCCTCAAAGATTGGGTAAATGGAAACTGCAAGCAGATACGCAGGAAACTATGCTCGTTAGTGTCTAATTGAACTGAATATACTGGAACCTAGCTCCAAATCATTGTCTTTAGCTAAAATATGCTGTGGCAGCATGAAACTGCACCTTTGGATTACCATTCATTGTAATGGTACAAATACAATACATCATTCGGTCAATATGAAGCCACCTTAGGGGAACACTTCATGCTCAACAAGAATAACTTTTGTTAAAGATGAAATTTGATGATAGGACTACCCTATTAGAAATTGAATAATTGTGTGAGGTGGAAGATCTCAACTTCCTTCAACTAGAGACCAAGCAAGGAAGGCTGGTCATAGAGGTCTAAGAAGTCCAAACTTTACATGTAGATTTTTTAAAGCGTGAACTTTTATATTCCATATTAGATTTTTTTTTTCTCTAAGCAATAAAATGTACTTTTCATCTTCACTTCAAGTTTGTGCATGAATTTTTAAAAGTGTTTCTGTATTATCTTCAGATCAATTGTATTCTAATCAAGCTGCTTTTTTTTTGTGTGTGTGTGTGTGTGTGTGTGTGTATTTGGAACAAAGTTTGTCCTGCAGTTGCCTTAGATAGGGTTGTTCAGTAAATTTTTTACATTAATATCTTGTTTCCTTGTCCATATGTATGTGTTAGCACATTTGTTTGTGTAATACAATATGGAAACCAGAAGAGAAGTCAGTATCATTTAGCAGGCAATGGCCCTAAAAGGTTGCCCCTATAGTACGATTCTTATTTTCCCCCCAGTTTTGTATAGTGTTCTTTAAAAGCCTGAATGGTTTCAAATCTTTTAATGTCTTTTGCTGCATATTTTCAGCTGGAGCTGAAACTTGGAATAGGAGGCACTTCATACAGTGATTTTATCAGAAATATGCATCTTCCAATGCAATTGAGGTATGCTTTATGTTTAGCACTTGGATGATGACGTGCGTTCGACACACTCTATGTCTTGCTTTTGTTCTTCTTACAAGATGTCCTATTAGTTTTAGCTGTACGTCGTGTTCGTTCAGATAAGCTGGTCATGGGGTCTACGAGAAAGAAGAATTATGATTATATTTTGAAGAGCAAGACATATGATTATTAAGAACTGTACTTACTGATTCTGTCAATTCATCCGTGCTCATGTTTAAAATTATTACACCATAAAATGGACACCTTTCTAGTATGTCTTTGCGAATAGCTTCAGTGTAATAAACCATCAGGTTTTAATGGATGCAGTATTTTGTTCTTGAAGTTAAGTAATTCTGGTTATTTCTTTGTCAGTCATTGAGATAATCTGTTTAAATGTCAGAAGCATGCTCTGCATTTGTCATGTGAATTCTGTATATTGTTTTTGGCTTGGCCGCTGCACAAGTGTAATCTACTGTTGGAAGGACTGTTATTAACAATATCGTTTTCTTCTAATTGTTTGTGGTTCATGTCTTTCGTTGTTAATAATGGAGTTTGAAGCTTGCCTTGTACTCCAATGTTTTTACTGAGAGAGTTATCTTTATGAACTTTGCAGTGAAGTTGACCCCATTGTGGCTTCTTTCTCGGGCGGAGCAGTTGGAGTAATATCTGCTTTGATGGTGGTAGAGATAAACAATGTGAAGCAGCAGGAGCATAAGAGATGCAAGTATTGTCTTGGTACAGGTAGTAATCAGATGCTAGCATCTCGTGTTCATTATATTACAAACATCAGGACAAAATTTTACTGCCAAGATCAAATTTTGGTCTACTATCTAGGAGAGCGTAATATTTAACCTGGTATTTTACTTTGCTAGGACTTGAGCTTTTTAGGGGGAGTTTACTTTGGGTGTTGAATTAGATTTACACTATGTATGATTTGAGTTTATGAATGATTACATGATCAAACAAGCTCAAATTGTTTGATCCTTCAAAGTAGCTAAGCTATCACACAAAAATTGGAAAGATACAGAGAAGACTTGCATGGCCCCTGCTTGATACACATAAATTACGTTTATTTTTTGTGACTGGACTTCAGTCGACTTTGCTGTCTTTGCATACCACTCAGAGAATACGTAACATTCATTTACAAGATTATTTTCTTGCCTGCACCAAGGTTTTTGACCATGGACATTGGTAAGCTAGCTACATCTGATTCAGCAGTACTTTGGCTGTCGGCTATTGTCTTATTATAGGCTAGCAGCCTACTTTCTTATAAAATTTAAACTAGCTACATTAACCTGAGAGTGCATGTTGTTGCTTATGAAGCTGTTTCTCTTACAGGATATCTTGCATGTGCTCGTTGTACAAGTACTGGGTCTCTTGTTCTTATAGATCCAGTCTCGACGTTGAATGGTGGGGATCAGCCATTGTCACCACCTAAGACAGAGAGGTGCTCAAATTGTTCCGGGGCAGGAAAGGTACGTGCTTGGTTCTTCAGGTTTACATTGATATTCTTTTTTTCATGTAAGCAATGGCCTAGTTCTTTTATCAGAAGGGGTAAATGGGATGATTGAACGATCCAGATATGATGACACATTCTTGACCAAAAATATCTTATTTATTGTTATGATAAACTCATAAGTTTAATTAGTATCTGCTTTATTTTGTCAAAATCATTGGATTCCCTTAACCCGTTGATGTGAATCTCAGCGTATCTCTGGTTTAACGTCGAGACTCAAAAAAAGATTTGAATCATCTACGACAATAATTTTCTAACCAAAGTTCCGAAACTGTTCATCATTATGTTTCTCCCTTTGCTGTTTCCTAACATGGTAAACACATACCAACTGCAGTACTAATCTCATGTCTCTTTTTTGGCAGGTCATGTGCCCTACGTGTCTATGCACAGGGATGGCTATGGCAAGTGAGCACGACCCAAGGATCGACCCCTTCGACTGAATTTAAGATATAAAACATGCTCCCATGTGACAAACTGAAAGACGGATACTCTAACTTGTGAGCTTGATTACGAAGTTTGGATACAAATACTATATTTTTTTTTAACTATAAATGTGTGGTGGTTAAATTGGAAACACAATATTGCTTGTTGTATTGTACCTTTGTGCTTTTGAATTTGTTGGTTTCTAACTATTGACTTTACTTTTAGTATAAATGCGTGAGACGAGCATTATCTTGAGGTTAGTTCCTTTATTCTTTTTCCTTATTGTTATTTTTTCGTAGATGATATTTATATAATTTTTTGTATTTTTTTTCTATGATTCCGTGTTACTCTTTAATTGGAAGATATTCTAATTAATAATAGTGTGATATATAGGAAGTATCAACTTTAATTTAAGTGAAAGACAAGATATACCGATGCAAAAAGAAATACATATAAAAAGAATCCATTTTGGACCTGAATTGACATTACCTCTATAGAACTGATATGCTAGTCGCCTTCTGTGAGCACCACTCTCGATTTGTCTATATTAACATTATTTTATTTAATTTTTGATATTGCACTTTAGTCTAATACGTTAAAAAATGTTATTGAAATTATTAGATTCAAAATTTACATAAAAATTAAAGTTTGATTTATTGTTTTTGCCTTTAACGTCAAAGAAATGAATAAATAAACAAATCGAGCATTGATTTTTATGTAATTTATCAATTTAATGATTTCAATAACATTTTTTAAGGTATTAGATTAAAATGCAATAGTAAAAATTAAATAAAATAGTGTTAATGTGGACAAATCGATGATGGTGCTCACGAATGGTGTTCACGGGAGGTGAGTAGCATATGAGCTCCCTACCTCTATAAATGCAAAAAAGTGATGAAAATTTTTATTATAATGTACTCACTTATTAAAACATTGAATATATCATTGGTCGGTTTGGTCATATATTTGATCATTGAGCAATAATAGGGTGGTGAAGAAGCGAAGTCCGAATGCCGGTGGCGGTGGCGGCGGCGGCGGATGCTTTGCTGCACTCCCAAAGGCATTTACACTTATAGAGAGTGTGACCGTGAAGGATTGTGGGCTCACAAACATTCTTAATGAGGAGATATGGCGGAAAATAAAGGCCGCTCCTGCAAATGTTAACACACGTCGATGGATGATCCTTCTCGCAGCTCGCGTAATCTATGGCTGTTGCACACGTCTCGCCTTCTACTCCATTCCAAATACCTACATAATGGAATGGAGTATATATTATCAAATAATAATACTAATAATAATAATGCAGTAATTATTTCTTGATGTACGTTTTTTAAAAATAAAATGATTTTGTTTTTTCGAGGATTTTGATTGTAGTTTGGTACCTGTAGTGAGAGAGAAAAGGGCGATTGCAAATGTGAAATGCTGCAGAGGATTTGCCATGGCTGATATTTCATTAGTAAGTATGAGTAATAGGTCTTTGAAGTCTGCTGCTTTATATAGACATCAATTGAGTGACACTTTAACACATAATCATAACGCATAATCTAATTAATTCTTAATTTCGTAATGCTATGAATCTTTTAACGAATTGTAATGTATAACACGTTATTTTTCATATAAGAAAAGTACCTATATGCTATGATTATGAGAATCTAATATTTGAAATCGGAACTCGATTGTTCATATCCTTATTTTGTAAATTATCATTGAGCATGATATATGTAGCCTTAATTTCCAATATTTAAATCTTATAGCATTAAGTTAGTAGTAACAAATATCGTAGTAAAGTATTATCTTCGCCATCTATATTCGGTCTCTAAGGCTATCTGCAACGGGTCTCGAGCGGCCGGTCTCCAAGGGGGCTCGAGACTGCCGGCGATGGAAATCGCCGCGTTGCAAGGCCAAGCAGCTCGAGACCGGCTCGAGCAGCGCGTGAAGTGCACATGCTCAGCAAAAAAAAATAAAATTGAATGGCACGTGCAATGCACGAGCATAACGGGTGAATTTCAATGGCTAATCCGATTTTTTTTCTTTATTACATATATTTGGCTATAAATACATGTTTTTCTCCCCCACTTTTCACACCTCATTCATCTCTTTCATATTTTTCATCTCTTTCATCTCTCCAACTTCTGCAACTCTTTCATCTAAAAAAATATGGATCCCAACAACCCCTTCTCGTCGGCGTGGTTTCCCGACATGTCCGACGACATATATGCTTACACGGGGGCGGGGCTTGATTCAATCAATCTCAACACTCCGGCCTCTGCCGAGTTCTACTCGTCCTTCTCCCCCGACACCGACAGTCTGGCTACAAACACCGATGATCGCCTAATTATGGCGCCGCCGCCGTTACAGTCCCTAGCCAAAGGAAAAAAGGGCAAATGCAAAGGCAAGGGAAAAGCCATCGCCACCTCCGCCGCCACTGCCGATGAAGATGATGACAAATGCGTCAATGGCTGAAAGCGTCATAGCTACAATGACGAACAAGCCACCTACTTGGTACATATTTAGGTGGAGGAGACCTGCAACTCCATCGTCGGATGCGACATGTCAGACGAGAAATACTGAGGAACGGTCACCGATCATTTCAACGCGAGGTTCGCCTTGCACCTCAACAAGAAGCAGGTCAAGGCTACTTCGGTCGCATCCACACAGCTGTTAAGGCTTGGATTGTCGCTTATCACAAATCGACGCTCGCCGGTAAAGCGGCACCAATGACAGGATGGTGATCGATGATGCTCAACAAATCTACAAGACATCAACGGGCAACCCTTTGTTCCACTATTTCACGGCTTGGGATATTTTGAAAGACTATCCCAAGTTCCTCTTGCATGCTTTCCCACACGTACCCTCCATGAAGTGGACGAAGACTACGGCGGAGGGCAACTACACATCTTCAGGGACCCAGTCGTCAGCGGAGGAAGCCCAGTCCACAGAAGGAGAAAGCGCGCCTCCCCGACCGGAGGGTCGAGATGCGGAAAGGGCCAAAGGAAAGAAGTCGGCAAGTGAGTCGTCCCAGCTCGACTCCCTTATGGATCAATACACCTCCCGACTGGGCCAGTTCGCCGAGGTCAAGCATGACATCGCAGCGACAATGCTCGAATCAGCTCAAGCGAAGCTCGAATCTGCTTGGACGAAGCTCAAAGCTGCTCGGGCGCGACAATATGCCACTGACTTGGAAGTTATCTCCAGGAATACAAGATTCATGACGCCGGAGCAGCTCCACATTCACATGAAGATGGTGGAGGAGGTGAAGGAACGCTGGGGATAGGCGTGATTTTTAGTTTTCTGTAATTTTTAATTTTTAATTAATTAGTATTTTTTTTAATTGTGAAGACATGTAATTCAAATATTAATGGAAAATTCGAATTATTATTAATTAGTGTATTTTAATTTTCAATATGAATTAATTTAATGGAAATGGGAAATTGTTTAATATTAAATATATAGACAGCTTGGAGACAGTTGAGTTGCAGGGGTAGGTATTTCTAAGTTGTCTCTAGTGGAAAAGGGGTGCAAGGGATGCAGATAGCCTAAACAATGAAGTCGGATGTTCAAACCTCACTACTCTTATTTTCCATGTCAATTGGTTGGCTGAAGTACTACAAGTCTCTCCTTAATGAGAGGTCTTGGGTTCAATCCCGCTTGCAAGCAGTATAGGTGTAGTTTATTTTCTCACCTTTTGGTGGAGTAGTTGTCCCACCCTACGTGGTAGTGTAGTGGTCTCACATTATAGTGTAGAGGTTCCACCTATATAGTGGTGTGGCGGTTTATTTGATTATATAAATATATACCTTATTGTAATTCAAAAAAAATAAAAGAATATATTCCACTATATATTATGTGTCATTATTTGATTTAAAAGTAGAAAGACTTATTAAACCAAAATAATAATACACGTATGAAGTATCTATTGAAACAAATTTCAAAAGTACAAGGATTTATTTATTTATTTTGCTATAAGAATGATATTTAGACATACTATAGCCGATTACACAAGTAAAAAAGTAATATATGCCTTGAAAATGGAAATATAATATAATTGGAAATCATAAATCTAGAAAAAATATAATTATTTCTATTTTTATAATTAATTTTTCTTTTTTTATGTGTGTAGCCGACCACAGTGTGGCCAAATAGATTTATTGTTTGTTATAGTTATGTTGCTCATATGATATCATTGACTTTCCAGTTTCCATGATATAAAAATTAATGAAAAATAATGTATGCAAATCGTAAAAGGCTCCTGAATTAATAGGAACTCGTGGGTGCTGGCACTGCCGCTCTCACATTGGTTGTGCTCACTGGCATGATTGCGCCATTTCGTAGCGCTTAGGCGCGCTGATGCGACGGCCTCTCATTTTTTATTTTTATTTTTAAATCACTTATAAATTCTATTCATCTCTTCACTTACTTTTCACTCCATTACTCATCTTTTTATCAACTCCCTCTTAACTCTTCCAATTCTCAATGGCTGATCACCATGGGTACTCCGAGTCCGAGACCAAAGCCCTTTCACAAGCTTGGCTCGACGTAAGCCAAGTATCACGTGGAGGGCATATGTGGCAGATCTCAGATCGATACAATTTGACACGGCCCAACGTCACTGTGGTCCGGAAAGCCAATCAGTTGCGCCACCACTAGAATCTGAATCGAAATAATATATATGCTCATGTTCAACAACATGCACATGGCAGCCTACCTGGAAACTCTTGGAGCTACCGCCCGAACAGATCATCGCTATAAGTTTATCCGAGTGCCAAGCTACAACTGAGACTCTATTCAAACACTTGAACATGTGGAGGCTCATCAAGGACTAGCCCAATTTTGGGCGTCGTGGATGCTGTTAGGATTGATTTTCTTAAGATTAAAACATTCAAAAGGTTTGTAGTACTCCAAAAAGTGAATTAGGTATTAATTAATTGTCTTTTTAGTTAATAAATATTATTTCAATCAAATAAAGTGTTAATAAAACGTAAATTTAATTTAAAGTAAATTTTAATTTTTTTTTATAAAAGGAAAATATCAGTAGTTTTTAATTAATTGAAAAATATAACCGCCAAATTTATTTTCTTCCTAGAGTTGGTGAAAGTATAAACTTAAACGTTGGTCGTTGGATTGAAAGAAAATTATTTTAAATTTCTTCAATTGATTGCAGAAATCTAGTCGGAATTGGCAGTGGATGGATTCCTTAAGAGCATCGTATGGAGACGCTTCCTCCGATTCCGATTCGGAACCTGGCCCGACCCGTATCTCCGACCCCACCCAACCGCCAACCCCTCTCCCTCCGCCGCCTCTCTCTCTTCTCCAGCCCCCACATTCAGCAGGTTAAATTTCTTTTTACTTTATGCACGCTTCTATGTTGTCATGCTCACATGCTCACCAGCCGTTTGATGTTTTGCCTGTGATAGGCGTCTCCGATCTCTTGCTGCATAACAATCATCCAAATCGAGTCCGTAGCTTCCCTCATGTTGAGGGTAATTATGCTTTGCATGTTTACATCCCAGGTTAATTCCATTTCAATTTCATTTTTATTTGTGCTTTGATGACTGTTTTGCTCCGCAGTTTCATTCTTCATTTGCAAGATTTTAACTTTTCAAATTTTTGGGCTTTAGTGTATTTTCCCGTTTCATCAAGAAAGGAGATAGCCCTGTTCTTGAAAAGGGTTGCAGCCGCTGTAAATGAGCTTCATGTGGTTGAAGTAGACATCCCCTTATTTAGTTTAGTTAAGGACGAGCAAAAGTTCGATCAAGTTGTACTTGGGAGGGAATTCCATGTGAGTTTGGGAAGGACTGTTCCAATTCGAGTGCATCAACGAGACTCACTAGTAGCTATGCTTCGGCAAAAACTACAGTCGTATAAGAGGTGAGGAGTTTTCTCTTGTTTTTTAAGTTACGTTTTGGTTGCAGTTAATTCGTCGTTGATGTTCTTGAGATGGAATAGGTATTGGATCGATTTTGACAATTGGGAAGTTTTTGTCAATGATGATTGTACGCGGACGTTTCTCTCATTAGAAGTTACTGGAGCAGGCTTAGCCGAGGTAAAGTAGAAAGTATCACATTATTCATGCGCATGTGTAAAGCTCTAATTTCTATACTTGAAGAGGTTGTTGCTTTCAGCTCTTTGTACTTTGAGGTGTTACATATCTCTGAGAACAGTCCGTGAACGAGTCCATTGGGAAGGGGTGGGAGATTCATTTAAATACATTAGAGTTCTTGTCTTGGTGTACATGTAGAAATGGTATGACAGTATAAAGCATACATGCCAATTAGCTTTCAAAATGTTTGAAACTCTATCAACGTTGTTATAGTTGGCCAAATCTGTATTAGTTATAATTTTATTGTCTGAACGTACTCTTCTGGAAATATGTAATATCTCACCAAAAATAATTGTTGTATGTCACAAACAAATCTATTGTCAGCCAATTGGATTGATACTACAAGCGTAAACCAATTGTGGTTTCCTTAGGTTTAGTGTTGTGAAATGTCTAGTAGGCTTCTGTTTATAAGTTTAGGCTTATGTGTAAGTCAAGGTTATGTATCATTCATAGTTTTAATTGAATGTGGATAAAAGAGGTGATGATGGCAGGTGGAGGTTGGAACCAGAAGAGTGGATCTTGATGTCATAATAACATCTCCTTCGTCACAGAATCATAACTATGAATGATATAGAACCTTGATATGCCTTAGCAAACTTTGTTTCATTGGTATGAAGTCACTCTTAATCATCTTACCATTTAGTTCTAAGCTCAAACCATTTTTTCCATCCTAAATTTTGGCTTATCTATTAGTCAAGGGCATGGATCCCTTGTGGTTATTTGGATACAACTAAAACTGGTTGTGTTGGCTGGGTGGATGGCGCAATTAACATTGTCCCATCCCATTTATCTAATCCTAAATTTTAAATGTAAATAGCTTGGTATTGTTCGGGAACAATTATACTGTACAATTTAATGTATACCATTACAATAACTTATGGATAGCCATGAAATAACTATTTTCCTTACATTCTTTTGATGCTCTTATAACCTAAGTATATCATACCATAAATATTATTTTAATCACGAGTTACAAATATTGGCTTAAATTTTCATAAGTGAGTTGCTGAACGTAGTATTGTTAGTGAAAATTAACTTCATTCCAACCAAAGTAAGTTTCCAGGGTAGGTGTTACAATATTAGGTGTTTAAATGCAACAAATGTGAAGTGTTTTAATAGATTTGCTGAAAATACCTCTTAGAAAAGGAGACGGTCCATAGAGTCACAAACATGTCTGCATGTTCTGTTATGGTTGGTAGATTATCTGCTATTTAAATGTGGTTTAATGCTACTGCTTCTAGAATGAAGTGGTATTAAAACTTTTAAGCACATCGAGTTATGACTCGATAAACGTGTACCAAGTCTTTCTTATGTTAATGTTCATGTGAAGTCATCTAAGTCTCGTCTGTATCAGATCAAGAAGCAAATTGAGTTAGTGAATGGAGTCTACAAGCTTCATAATCTTCCAGAGTTTTATCAGGTTGGTCTCACTCTAACATCTAGCTGCAACTTTCTCTGTTTATGCAAAATCTGTTTCTAATTCATGAAACTATTTCACCATTGACCTTCACAGAATCCACGCCCACATATATCTGTAGCTTGGGCAGTTGGTGATATAAGCCATTCTTTGAAGAGTGTGATTGGAGCGGAAATGAAGAAGCATGTTGGGGTTTTGTCAAACAAACGCATTTTCACCTGCAAATTTGGTGGAATATCATGCAAAATAGGTAACAGAAGCTATGAGATATGCAAGCTCCCAGAAGTATGAGATGTAGTGGAGGAAGTGTGCCGATTCTCGAATACGATGGCGGTGGCATTATTGCCCTTCAACTTTGCTCCTGACGCAAATGAAATGAATTGAACGCATTTTTACATGAATGTTTAGAAATATAGTGTTATACTCTTGTAATTAGATGAGGCTAGGTGAACTTCCTTCGTTTCGAGGTTTTTATTCTTTCAATATATTATCTCTTTCTGAAAAAAGAAAAAAAGGTGGAATTAATTTTGATTTATTTGAAGAAATGACGACATTTCTGTAGTCTACTACAGTAGTTGTGAATTTAAACATAATAATATTACAGATATTATTTACATGGCATCATATACCGATCCAGAATTTTCCTTCCATCTTTCACTATAAGAATAACAACAATCTTGTTAACATTCGACTCAAAATAGACCGAATAAGACCAAAATAAGTAATCTCTCTTGGAACTGCCAGCGGCCCCAAAACAAATCTGAATTAGAAGAATGATCGACTGAATCAAGGTTGACAACCAATGGCTGAGCAACGGAAGAAAAAGATGCTCAGAGTCCAGGAATCGATTCGAGATTGTACTTTTCAGAAGAGGAAGTTCCATTCTCTCGGTTGTCAAGCGCCTCTGGTTTTTTCATGGCATCCAGAGTTTGAAGATACGAGTAAGAGGCACTTCGACTTGCTGAAGGCCCAGGATTGCTTATTCTGCTTGCAAGGAACCGACGTATCAGCCCCCTAAGGAAAGGTGCCATCGTATCTGGTTCGTGCTCCAGGTAATACATTATTCCACCCATACATGCGCAGAACAAAGCCACCTACGAAATACACAATCACAGAAACTCATGATTGGACTTTGATCACTGCCCCTTTGGTATTCATATACTAGTATATCAAATACTATCGGATATGGGTATGGGTATTGGTATCAGGTATGAGTATGAGTTTGATATTTGACAATTGTGTTTGACATGTTGAAGATATCGATTGATATTAAGTGGAGAAGAAAGTTAAAAGTAGACATGAGTCATATACTAGCAAAAATTGGTACATGAAAATATTGAAAATTAGGATATCAAGTATATTAGAGATATCAATTTGATATCTATATATTGATATTACCAAACACAAGGTATGGATATGGTCATATTGATACCCATACCTCATATACGTATATGGATACTAAACGAACATTCTTTTTTCAGAGAAAACTCATTTATCATTCTTAAGCCACATTGATGCATGCAATAAAATGACAATTTCAAACACCGGCGACAAAAAATTATTGTCAGAAAGTGAGATTATTGCCACATTCCGTACAAGGGGAACATTTCCTTTTCTAAGGGGCATTTTGGCGATTGGATTTACGGAGAAATGATGTTGGAAATAATAATGGTGCAAAATGTAGTTCTATAGGAGGGACATACCTCAGCATTCTTGATGTCTGGAAGCAAACGGCGATTCACCAAAATGTACCACAAAGATTCTCCGGCTCTTGGAAGAACATACAAGGCTAGTTCCCCACGTCTAGCTTTTTTCTCTAATAATACAGAGAGGGCAGATATCCCTCCTGCAAGCCAATAAAGGAGCTTGTGGTCCTTCACTGCCACTTTTCTATGCAAACATATTACTCCCTGTTTTTTGTTTCAGGGAGATTAAATCAGCACAATCATGGTTGAATGTAGATGCATATAAATGTAGCAAGCAGAAAAACCACCTGAAAGATACCAACAAAAGCGGACAAGAATGAAGTTGAGCGAACAGCATTTGAAACAGCATTCCGACAGGTGCGAACTGGCTCATCCATGAACTAGAGAATGAAAAGGAAAGAAAAATATCTCATAACTAAATTTAATTTTTCTGATTACTTGAGAATAGATGGTTTTGAGCGAAGAAAATGAGAGTATACATTATCTTCTATCTAAGAAACACTTTAGAAAACCAAATTACCAATCAAAATAATACTGGAAGTAGAGTAGGCTTTATAATAATTTTTTTAAGGTATGTTGTCTATATGGATATTTTCATAAAAAAATATTCGGTGTTTTCTCTTGCTGGATGTCATAGTCCTTTGCACCCATTAATATGGTATCAGTATAGAAGCAAAGGAAGCATTAATATGTCATATTTAGGTTTTTTGACTTCAGCAATAAGTAATTTGTTAAAGGGCAAATATCCTGATCTTTAGACTCATTATCAAAATCATGCCTATCTTTGAAAAATATCAATTTGATACGTGACCTATTCGACTTGTATCATATCTAACATCGAACTGAATTCCGAGCACTCAAGAAATGATGTGTAATGGAAATATCAACATTAGACTGATGTGTCTTGTACAATGTATATTCTCAACATTAGGAGCGGTCGGTGACAGCTTCACTATTCCATTACACATCATTTTTCAGCTGCCATGGGCATTTGTTCCGATGTTACATTTTGTACAAGGCAAATAGTTCTGGTATAAAATTGATATTATGCCATGGTTGAGAAAATTTTGGTAATGAGTTCAATGGTGAAGTTAGACTCAAATAGTTTGCCCTTCGTTCATTTAAAAGAAAGTAATGTTAGTAGTAAAGGCAAAATTATCCAATGAACTTATGAAAGTACCTTTTGCAGGCGCAGAACAACAAACGGGACAAAAGTCAAAGAGAAGTACAAGGGAAATGTTTTCCTGAAAGTAGCCTTCGCCGCGTTTGCATTGTGGACTAAGCATGATTTTGTACCAGGATGAATGACGGAACAGGGAATAAGATCAGGAAACTTATCCAACTTCAGATCATTGGATGTCCTGCCGGACAAGTAAGCAGATAGTGAAGCAATGTCTACTGGAGAGCTTCTACAGCACTCCCTCACAGCCTTGTAGACAGGAGCAGCAACAGGCCCTGTTTTCTGAATGAAATCTTGATATGATTTTGGCAAGCTCTCAGGGCGCATAACAAAGGAGTACATAACCTGAAAAGTTCTTATAATTAGATAAATAAGGAACCAAAAAACTTGTTTGGGAACAGAAGGCGAAAATTGAAGGAACTAAAATATTAAAAGAAACTAATAGCAAACATCAAAGTATGTATGATGTTCCTGAACTACAAGTTCGATGTCCTAAAAATATGATAGCAGGGCTATTGTAGATAACCAATCATTTGTACCAAGGACTACATCTAAAAATCATTTAATACCGGGAAACAGACACACAAAGAAAGTTCGTCAGACTTTATGTCTGTAAATTACCTGCGCACAAGCTATTGCAAAGAGTAGCGTGTCTCCATGGTTCCAATGGCTTCCCCAGAGGTGGAATTTGTTTTTAGACTTAGCCGAGTTATAGGCACACTGATTATATAGTTAAATTAATTAGATTAGGTGGAAAAAACATTAATGGGACCTTATACAGTAGGCAAAAACTTGGAAAATGAGATACAGGGTAATGATACCTGAGCAACCCTAGCCAAAAGATACAAAGAAAGTGTGCGCCTTCTGCTGGAATCATCTAATGCTAAGATAGACAAACCAGATACTGCACCTGCTAAAATTCTGTTCCATCATCACCTTTAACAAAGTCATCTAAATGGAATTGGATAAGTAATGCAGTGAAAAATTAATCTCAAGAATGGTATAATAAACTAAGACTCAAAATCAAGTCAAGAACTACATGCACACTGTTGAAGGATAGCACGAGACCATGACTAGCAAAAACTAAATAGTATAGATAAATAAATAGCAAGAAGGTGTTTGTTAGCTCACGCATTTACTGGAGTCTCTTTCTTTCTTAGCTTTCTAAGCAAACACCTCAGAGCATGGTAGGAACCAGTGAATCCCCCAAAAAGCAAGCCAATTCGACATGCTTCTTCTCTCACTATAAGGTCTTTCTCTGATACGAGTTGCTGCAATTATATTGACAAAAAGATTAATGAACTCTTGCAAAACATGTTCCATTAAGTCATGGAATCCACAATCATACATAAACACCAAAAGTGAAGAGGACAAAAAGCAGGGGCCATGGTTGGTGCATCAATACCAAGACCTTTAGATTGTGTAGCTTTCCTTAAAGAGGGTGGGAACAGGAGCACGAGTGTATCATCATTTAAAATCTAAGAACTGTTAACCATGATTCACTATTCTTACAACTCATGCTCTCTTTTGGAATTTTCATGAGTAGAATCAAAATACCAAACTTGGCAAAGGAATAAGTGCAATTATCCAAAAAAAGGATCATAGGAAGTTTGACGGAGGAGAAATAGTGACAGGTGGGGAAAAAAATATTAGAAGGGGTTCGAAATGTTGAAGTTGGGGAGTAAGTGGATGGAAATATTGAAAAAAGGGAAAGTAGTGCCAGATACAAATTAATAGATAATGTTGCTGTATATCAAATCCATCTCAGCACCGTCCCTGGTCTGAAAAGAGGCTTATACCACCTACACACTAATCGAAATTCACTTGAGCACCGAAAATATCCACCCAATTGGAGAGCTTTGTCCATTACTAATTGGCATTCTTTGACCAGACTAGTCCAAACCACAGATTGTGAACGAACAATCAGAAAAAGAAGAGATAGATCACACAAGGACTTTATGAATAACCAGCCAATTGCCTAAGAAAATGGCAAAATAGTACTAAGGCAATTCTTATGCCAAGAGTGTTAACTTAAAAGGCCTGACTTCCACTTTTAGCTATCTCTAAGACCAGGAAAGAAGAAGTTAAGTGGTAAGATTGTGCTACCAACAATTATTTTACGGTTATCATTTAACATATCATCAGTTGGCAAGTATGAATTAGATAACAGATTGAAAAAATTAATCCTTTCAGCAGGACATGCAAACATTATGAATTATACACTACTGAATATGAAGTGTGTAATGCCTGAATGCAAAAACTGTAACCAACAGCAGAAGATCTGGATAACAAGTTGAAGCACAGAATGATGAAGTTAGAGGGAAGGACAGTTCAATCTTTTGTAAATTCAGAAGGCACATTGCAGGAAGATAGGTGCTTTGTGATAAAGTAAACAAATGACTACTAAAAGAAGAAATCCCCATCCATCAAAAGACCCAAGAAAGTGGTAATCCTCATCAAAAATATATCTTCCTTGATAAACTCTACCCTTGCGCTATTCGAAATTCTATAACTGCAGCAATTCCAGCAGTAAACTTCAAAACCTTCGCAAATTCATCGATGAATAGATGAAACTACCAAATAAACCTAATTTAACTAGATCATAAAAAAGAAAGGTATCTAATTCAGCTGCCTATATCATGGCCGCCTCCGGCATCATTGTTCCACAAAATCCATCAGGGGTAAAACCTAACAATTCCATCACGATCTGAATCTCATCCGCAAACAAGGAGAGAAGAGGCAGTATCGCAAAACCTTGATATCAAGGAGGGAGGAATAGGACTTGAGGCGAGCGAGCTTGAAGGCGCGGAGGAGAATCCCGATGCCGACGCGAATTCCATAGGAGAGCAGGAAGCTCTGGCACAGGTTGCCGACGGCATGCGCGACGCACGAGCCGTCGGCGTGATCGCACGGAGGATGGAGGCCAAGGGGTGGGCCCCGCTGGCGGCGCTGCAGCTCCTGGATGGCCTCCTTCAGCCGCTGCTCCGCCTCACGCAGGCGGCGCTCTGCTGCCTCCTCGGCGGTGTCTGGCGGCGGTGGAGGCTGCAGCGGCGGCTTGGAGGTGCGCATTTTGGTGCAGGATATGGAGGTTTCAGCATCTAGGCTAGCTGCTTTTTCTGGATTTTGTTTTGCGTGCGGAAAGGAATTAAATAAATAATTGTGTTGTCTGAATTAAAATTTAGTATTTTAAAATTCTGCAACTGTATTATAAATGGCGTCATGGATTCTAGGGCCATTTCTGGAAATGGGTCGTCGATTCATTGGTTCCGGTCTGAACTGCCGAGTCTGCTGGTTGTTGGTAAATGGTATCCGTCTCTCTCTCTCTCTCTCTCTATATGGGCTCGTTTGGATGTACTCATACCTCCGTCCAAGAATTAAGTCTTCTGTCAGATATAGAGGAATTAGATAAGTTTAGTTATTTTTTGGTGATGTAATGCAATTTAACCATAATAGTCACTAATTATAATTTATTCAATTATGTGAAAATAAATTTATTTAATTAGATATTTTAATTAATTTAAAGAGTTTAAGTATATATTTTGCCTATACTATTATATTCTTCACTTAAATGATGTAATAATTAGGTTACTCGCCGGGGGGAGGGGGGGCTCGAGACGGGAACGAGATGCAGGGAAGTTGAGACGGCGCGATGCAGCCATGATTGTCTCAAGACCGTCTCTAACTTACGAGACCGGCTCGAGACCGGTGCGTGTAATGCACACGTAGGCTTGAAAAAGAAAATCGAATTAATGCCTCATGCGCTCAACAAACGACTGCTTTTTAAATATGGCCGTTGAAATTCGGCCGTTGCAACGCGTTTTTTTATTTTATTTATTTTTTAATTCAATTTTTACATTATAAATACATCTCTTCCTCCTCCTTTTCATCTCACATTCAATTCATTTCTTTCTCATTTTCTCTCAAATTTTTACCCCAAAAATGTCTTCATCATCGTCGATCTCAATTTCCTCAACCGAATATCATGTTTACTTGCATTATTTTGCACAACATAACGAGAGAGATGATATTGAGAATTGAAGAGACGACGTGGATTCTCCGTCCACTAGTGGAGTAGCAAGGCAGTCCACTCCGTTCGCCTTTCAAACTTATCTCTAATGGGAAGCCGACTTGAGAGATACAAGAAAGCACAATTGGCTTACCAATTATTTGATCGAGCACCTTTGGCGCCGATTTGGACCTCTACAAAATTAGTCGTATAAATTAATTATGCAATTTTTATTTGCAATATTTAAAATGTAATGTTTATTTTAATGAAAAATTAATTTTCAAAAATTAAATAGTTAGAGACAGAGATAGAGACACTTGCGTTATACGTATAGTGTCTCTATTTGGGGTCCACAGGATTTAGAGACACACACTTAAGTGTCTCTAGCAATGTGGGTAGCCTTAGTATAAAGAGCTAAAACTCAAAATACTCATTCTCAAACACAAAAGATAAATTATAGCCCTTTTTTTTAAAAAAACTCAAAATACCCTTTTGAGTTTGTTTAGGACTTTTATGCCCTTCATATATACAAGAAGATTGCATTTAATTTGTATCATACACGAAGATTAATTTCTTGTATGAATTTCCGGCGAAATTTTCCGGCGACATTATCCGGCTAAAAAAATTCCGGTGAAATGTTTCCGGCTAATTTTTTCCGGTGAAAATTTTCCGGCGACAATTTCCGGCTAATTTTTTCCGACGAAAATTTGAATCATACACGAAGCCTAACTTCATGTATGATGCATACATGAAATTATCTTCATGTATGTATCATACATGAAAAATTATCTTCATGTATGATACAAATTTGATTTTTTTGGAGGCAAAATTTTCGTGTATGATGCATACATGAAAGTCAGTCTTCGTGTATGTATCATACATGAAAACTTATCTTCATGTATGTTACAAATTTAAACTTTTTGGTGGCAAAAATTTTCGTGTATGATGCATACAGGAATTAAGCTTCTTGTATGATCCATACATGAATGTTAGTCTTCGTGTATGATGCATACATAAAGTTAGACTTCATGTATGATTCGAATGTTTGCCGGAAAAAGTCGTCGGAAATTTTTCGCTGGAGAAATTGGCCGGAATTTTTCACCGGAGAAATTGGCCGGAATTTTTCACCGGAGAAATTCGCCGGAAGTTTTTCGCCGGAAAATTTCGCCGGAAGTTCATACATTAAATTAGTCTTCTTGTATGATTCAAATGAAAGTTAGCCTTCTTGTATACTCATTAAGGGTATATTAGACTTTTTACAACTCAAAGTGGTATTTTGCAACTTTTAAACTTAAGATGGTATATTGCAACTTTTGTTTAAAAAAAAGGGTATTTCACCACATTCCCTCTAGTATAAATATATTGTTCTCTCATTTTTCCCATATAAAGCTTTGTATCACATCTATTATATTTATCGAGATTAATATTACCTTTAAATTCAAATATATTAAAATAAATTTGTATAAACAATCAAATATAGATTATTAGAAGTCATTTAGAAACGAAAATATTAAATAAATCAAATTTTCTTCCCATTTAGACCAAATTATATCTAATCATAATGTGACTGTATAGATTTACTGTATTTTTTTAATAACTTCAATTATTTCTTTCGCTTAATAAACTTCATTATTTCGTGAAATATTATAAGATTGATTTAAAAGGAAAAAATATACTATAATATTGCATAAGACATAGAGTCTTAAACACTTGAATAAAACAATGAGTTGTAGAGTTTGCGCGATTTAGAGCATCAACATTGGTAGAGCTTTAAGTTGGCTCAACTATGTTCTGGACCATTTATGAGCTAACTATGGTATAGGTTTGACTCATCCTATTGATTCATATGAATTAACTTAGAGTTTTGGTATTTTAATTTACTTTAAATTCGAAAATTCAAATGAAATGAAATTACATTAAACATAAAAAAGAAAAAAACTAAGGCTGGCAATTTTCGACACGACACGATATTCCAATACGAACCGACACGAAATTAATAGGTTTGAGTTTAGTCTTGTCAGGTTCGGGTCCTAATCGGGTTGACGTGATAAGGACCCAAAATTTTCGAGTTGGGTTCGGGTTTGGTTCGGTTGACCTGTTAAAATAAATATAATATATTTTTATATTTTTAATACATCATTATTATTATTTTATTTATATATTTGTGATTTTATATTATTATTTTTGTGTTTTTGTATATGTTTTAATTTTGTACAACTTATCAAATCAAGTTGTAGTTCGGGTCGTGTCAACATAAAAAATTCGGGTCACATACAGGTTCGTGTCGTATTCGGGTTGGGTTCGGATTTAGGCTTTTCGTGTCGGATTCGTGTTCGGGTTTGATAAATTCTTAACAGGTCGTGTTCCGGTTTGACCTTCACAGGTCGGGTGGTTATCAGGGCGACCCGATTACAACCCAACCCGACCCGATTGTCAGCCCTAAAAAACACACACACAAATTTTAAATAAACATAGAAATTACTATTCGGGCCCTAGTGGTCCGAATCGTGCCCAAATGTGCTCGATCAAATCAACTTTAAGCATTGCGACATTTCGTCTATCTCTGAGAGCTGAGTCCCTCGCCAAATAGGCTTCGAAGGTAGGCAGCATTGATTGACAAGCATTGGCGTCACTACTGCCAGACGACGTCAGGTCGTCATCTCTCCAATTGAAAATATTGTCTTCTTCATGTTCTACAATCATGTTGCGCAGGATGAGAGCGAAAATGAGCAATTGAGAATAATTGGAGAGAATTGGTGTAGAAAATGGGAATAAAATATGTAAATATACAGGGAATAGGAATAAAAAATTATATTCGTTGCCGGTGCCAGTGACCCATTGTGGGAGCCAGCCGTTGGCGCCGGAATCCGACGGAAGTAGCTGTTGCCGTTCAAAATTCATTTTTTTTTTATTCTAGCGCCTGCAACGTTCACTTTAACCACATGATTCGGGCGCTATAATGCATGAATATATATATATATATATATATATATATATATATATATATATATATATATATATACTAGTAAAGTGATACGTGCGTTGCACGTATAACCTCTTGTTTAAAATAATTAATTTATTACACATATTTGCAAAAAAAAAAAATTGTAATATATATTATTAATACTAAGTATTAGCTTTAATAACTAGTAGCAAGTAGGTGCAAATAGGAATGATAATGGGTCTTGTACATCTCATCAGTAATTTTTCAAATTCAAATTCATTAAATTATCTCTACAAATACTCATTTCAAATCCTGATTAACAAATAATTTTATTATTCATACCAACCCCAAACCTATTTGATCTCCTTCCAAATTATAGCGTATTGTATTTGTAAACAAGTTCATGTTAATATTTTTACCTAGTATTGAAATAAATTAAAGGATTCGAGGCAGCGAGAACGATAGGAAATGTATAAAAAGAAATAGATCTTTATGTAGACCTTAAAATAAGCAAATTCATCTACTATAATTTAAATATATATCTCTTCTATTTTGTGTACAATTTTAAAAAAAAATTACGACGGTTGTAAAGAAGATCTATTATAATTTAATTAATTTGATTAAAGGCCTTATACTTACTTTTTTTTTTTTGAATAACATTGCAAGGAAATTTAAATACCGCGTGATAGAGGACTCGAACCCGTGACCTTTGGCCCGAGCATTAACCTCACTACCACTAGGCTAACACACACACCTTAGTACTTACTTAGAAGAATCAAAATGCACATTATGGTGTTCTAATCATATGTAGAAAAGTTGCCCCCAATATAGTTTGTGAAAATAATTTTAAAAATCACAAACCATAATATACATACTCGTACTCTGAAAAGTAAAAGGGAATTATTATTATAGAATATCTATGTTTGAGATTTCCATTTACAATTAACCAACAAAATATTTGAATATTAAAATATTAACAATAAAGAAAAAAAAAATGCAAAATACTGTGGCCTTTGAATGATTAAATTAAAGTAATATTCTAAAATATTATGTTTATCTCTTTAATGATTCTCGTATCTATATAGTTAAATAATTTTATAATACATAATGATAAGGAGTTTAATAACTTTTAAGTGTCTCAAGTATCAAGTGTTAATTTCTAGCACTTATTTTCGTTATTCTTTTTAAAGTCTAGTACACACACACACACACACACACACATATATATATATATATAATTTACATTATATTTACATATATTCATGATTATTTAAAATTAAACTTTAATTATTACAACGATAAGATGAAAAAAATCAATTGTCATGTACTATTTCAACTTTAATTTGGTTGAGATCGTGTTTACCACTAAATATAGATTTAATTACTCAGATTTTCTACACCAAATTGTAAATTCATTTTTATCGTTGTCTATGGGATGCTTTTGAAGTTATAGAATTAATTTATCAATCATTAGTTTATATACTCCATTTACGAACCATAGTAGCTAAATATACTTCATAATTCCGGTAAGTTAGAAAAAATAAAATATTTTCATTTGTGAAAATATATATCAAAGATTAATATGCTAGTGATTATTTGTGAGCACTTACGTAGATAATCTCTTCACTAATCAAAACCGTTAAACTGCTTACAAATCTCCAAGAACCTATTTTGAACTACGAATCACCCCCTTCATTCTAGTGTGACTGAAAAATAGTAGCCAATATCAAAATTTTATTTTAAATTTTTAATATTATTTTTATTTTAATACTTGAGAAATAATGATAAAGATTTTCAATTTTTCAAATATGCAAGATCAAAGCCCAAATGTTGAAGCACAATTACATCAGTCATGCTCGATTTCATTCAGTTTTATTGCATGGTACGATATTATGCTTTAAAGCTATTAAATTAATTTATCAACAACTAATTTCTTGACTCTCGTCATAAGAATCATGGCTACAGACCTATAGGTACTTCATAATCAAATTAAATAATAATTTAAAAAAAAAACAAATTACACAAAATAATATAATTACAGTACAATAATGTAATGTCGAGCTATCAAAATGCATATACTTTTCTCTTTCACTTTTGAGTAATTAAACATGTAGTAGTACATTATAAATCAATATATTAAGTCGAGTTATAGTAGGAGTAGGACTGTATTATTATATTATAATAAAAAAAATTGTAAAAGGAGTAGGACTATATTTTTATTTATAATATTTATAATAAATCTAATATAGATTTATACTATTGCCCTTAAAATAAATATAATAATAAGGATATATTAGGCAAATCAAATTTTGTAAGAATCCGCTCAGTTATAATAGGTATAGATATAATGCATGGCTCATTATCGGGCTGGCTCATCCATCAGCTAGCTCGATGCTAATGTCGTAGGATGCAATCTAATGATGGAGTGATGAGACCATCATTTGAATTCTATTAACTCTTTTAGATCGATATGTGCATACATATTTAGTGTTCATTTGGTTCAAGTGGAGGAATAGAAAGAGAATGGAATTAAGTCAAGGGTAGGAATGATAACTATAACCGTTACTTTTATAGGGTGTTTGGTTTAACAATGAAAATGAATCACATGTAAAGAAAATGAATCTCATAGCGGAAAGGATTTTGTTACTCATTTAGTTTGGAGGTGATAGATCTAGGGTTTGCAGAGATAGCAGAAAATAACAATAATGCGACGACACAAGGATTTACGTGGTTCGATCGATGTGATCTACGTCCACGGGAGAGAATATTGAGAGCTTTTATTATACTTGAGAGTACAAAGAGTATTGAATGAATCTAAACCTCTAATCTAGCATCTATTTATAAGCCTTGAATTGAGCCCTAATCTTTCTAGGATTTGGATTCCTTATACATATTTTGTTTCCTAGTACATGCATATCCGATTCCCATTCATAATAGGATTCTATCCTCCCCCAAAGTAGGGCTTCGTGACTTGGTCTTCAAGGTAGGCGTCGACTATAATTGGGCTGAGCTCTTGGGCCGAGCTTGAATGTATAGGCCCACCTAGATTGGGCCTTAGGTCGGGCCTAAGACGAGGCCGGTACTATCACATCCCCCCCTCCCCCAAAAAGGAGGAAAGAAGACGTGTAGATGTAGACTACGAGGTCGAATTGCCGAGGTGATTGATCGTGCAAATCACCTGTACGAACTGGATTGCCGAGCTTATCGTCCGAGCTGAGTTAGCAGATAGAACGAGATGATTAAATTTGGCCCTCAGCGGCTTGGTTATGTGGCTCAGGTCGCTTTGTAGGCGTGGCCCATATCCGAACTTAAAGGGAGGGAAAAGTAGCGGGCCGTTTTGAATTTGGTGGAGGGACGGTTCATATTCCGAGAAATGCGGGCCCACGTTTACACGTGTACAATGGGTAGCGGCGGGATTCAAATACGTATAGTGTGCGATTTGAAACGTCTCCCCTATCCTGCTGTTTCAATTCCGCCGCTATATCAAAAATTTTCCGTCCCAGAAAACCATTTTTCTACTTTTCTCTATCCCTCGCAAAAGCTTCAATTTCCCGTATCGCTGCGCCGCCGGTGCTCACGCCGTTAAAACTTCTATTCACGACCGCTCCAGAAGACTTCTGCTCACTTTCCCAAGTAAGTATGGCCTCCCCCTCTCAGTCTAGTAGTAATAGTGGCTCTCTTCCGGCAAGGGCCGTCGCCGACAGCGTAGAGTTTAGGATTTTTACCTTAGAGTCTTCTGAACCTATTATCGAAAGTTTAACAGTGCCC
The DNA here is from genome assembly GCA_029490685.1 of Schizonepeta tenuifolia. Classification (NCBI taxonomy): domain Eukaryota; kingdom Viridiplantae; phylum Streptophyta; class Magnoliopsida; order Lamiales; family Lamiaceae; genus Schizonepeta; species Schizonepeta tenuifolia. Next base: position 40,833,557 of record CM055958.1, on the reverse strand, counting down.
CCACTTGTGAAGGGGAAGGTGGCTGATTACCCCTCATCCTTAGATGAGGTTAGGATTAGGTGGCTCGCCCAAACCTATAATTTTCCTTTGAATGCTGAATTAGTAGAACCACACCCAAAGGATAGGGCCTGCTCTCCCCCATTGGGGTTTGTTACTATTTACGAGGACAGCCTACACGCTGGTCTTCGTGTGCCCCTCCCTGAGCCCTATTCTGAGCTCCAGAAGAAGTTGGGATTAGCATTAGGGCAGATAATGCCGAATTCCTTTAGGCAGTTTACCGACTTGGGTGTTGCGGCGATTGATAAGGGTTATCAAATTTCTGCCGAGCTTATTCACGAGCTCTTCTTTTTCAAGAAGAGTGCGGGCTGGTACTATGCCACCGCCCGAGCTGAGTTCAAGGGGCGAACTCAGAATAAGGTGGATAGGTGGCACACGAAGTTTTTCTTTTGTCGTCACCATAGTTTTGTCGACTTTGTTTGGAGGTTAGAAAAGCCTCGTGAGTGGGTAATTGGCGAGGTGGATAAAGCTTTAGGGTCCGCTGTGAGAGCGATGAGGGATCACGGTCCTTTTGAGGGTTGCTACAGTGAAGACTCCTTAGCTGAAGCGGGGTTAAGCCCGTACGAGCCCCAGAGGATGGTGGATCCTTCGACGGGTGAGGCCCCGCTAGTCCTCTTAGGGTTGTTGTATATATATTATTTTTTTCTTGATTTTCGCCGTCCTTACTCCTTTCTTACTTGTTTTTGCAGTGAAGAACTTTGGTAAGATTAAGGGGGGCGATGCCAAGGCCTCAGCTCGCGGTACCAAGAGGGCGAGGTCGACCGCTCAATCCGCTTCCCCCTCCGACCAGAGTCAGCTCGGGGGAACCTCTGACTTAGCTCCGCGCGCTGAGGCAGCGGGGCTTGTGGCGAACGTTCGCGTTACTCCCCCTATGCCACCCCAGAAACGAGCCAAGGGCGAAGAGCGTGTCGACGTAGAGATTCTCGAGATCTCGGGCGGCGACGCGAGTCCGGCAGCTCCTCTAAACAAGTTGGCCGATCTGCCTTTTCCCGAGGTGAAGACATTGCCTTTAGTACATATTTCCTGTAATTCTTGCCTGCGTAGCTAACTGTACTTCTTCTGACAGGGCATCGATACGGTCGTGGGGTGGCTGAAGAGCAGCGTTGGGGAGATGTCCGCGAGACATGAGGACGAGAAGAGCAAGTATTCTGAGAAGCTTATGGTGGTCACCGCCAGGGCGAGGAAGGCCGAGGCCGAGCTGAAGGGGGCCAAGGAGGAGGTGAAGGTCGCGAGATCCGAGCTGGTTGCTCAGCTCGCGAAGGCCGAGGCGGAGGCAGAGAGGGCTCGGATTGAGGCCGAGCGGTTCCAGAAGCTGGAGTCCGAGCTGCACGCGGCGAGGGACCGGGAGGCCCGGCTCGCGGCGAGCCAAGAGGAGGTTCTTCGGGCCTACACGAAGAGGCTACTGCTGTCGGAGAGCTTCTCCAGCCTAGCCAATGACTTGGCCCTACTCATCAATGGGAACTTCGCCATGGCCGCTTTGGAGAAGGCCGCCGAGAATTTCCCTGATCTGGATGTGGCGAAGTATGGCTTCGAGCGCCTCGGGGATGATGTTCTCCCTTCCCGGTATGCCAGAGTGGTCCGGGATTACCTCGGTCAGCTCCCTGTCTTGGAGAGTCTGCCCGGTTCGTCTAAGCTGCTATCTGCCGAGCAGGTTGCTGATTGCTCGGATTGAGGCCGAGCGATTCCAGAAGCTGGAGTCCGAGCTGCACGCGGCGAGGGACCGGGAGGCCCGGCTCGCGGCGAGCCAAGAGGAGGTTCTTCGGGCCTACACGAAGAGGCTACTGCTGTCGGAGAGCTTCTCCAGCCTAGCCAATGACTTGGCCCTACTCATCAATGGGAACTTCGCCATGGCCGCTTTGGAGAAGGCCGCCGAGGATTTCCCTGATCTGGATGTGGCGAAGTATGGCTTCGAGCGCCTCGGGGATGATGTTCTCCCTTCCCGGTATGCCAGAGTGGTCCGGGATTACCTCGGTCAGCTCCCTGTCTTGGAGAGTCTCGCCGGCTCGTCTGAGCTGCTATCTGCCGAGCAGGTTGCTGATTGCTCGGTAGATCGGGACGCCGACCTGGACGCCGCTTTTGCTTCTCTTCGCGATGACGAAGAAGAAGATAAGGATGAAAAGGAGCGCGAGGCCTCGGCTGATGGAGAGGACCTCGGTGGTGCTGGCGCTGATGGTTCTTCGCAGGACCCCCCCTCCGTGCCGCCACTTTCTCAGGACAAGGAGGTCGATGCTCCTTAGATTTTTTTTTTTTTTTTTTTTTTTGTAACTTGTACTCAGACATTTGTGAATAAACGAATTTTCGCTTTCTTTTTGTGTGTAGATTTCTAATAACCTTGGTATAGTTTGTCTTCATAAGCAAATAAGTCTCCTATCTCAAGATTTATCTGAACAACGGTCTCTAGCTCGGTTGTGGATGGATAAATGTCGCCGAGCTGAAGAGCTTTTTGCCGAGAAGTGTTCTTTGTTGAAATCGACTGAAGGCAAGCTGAAGGAATGGCAAATGAAGTTCGAAGCGCTCGGCGTGGAGGCTGAGGTCAAGCGGATCGCTGCTCAAGAGCATGCTGATTTGCTTCAAGCTAGGCTTCTTCAGACGGAGGAAGAACTGGAAGCTGCCCAAGGTCGGGCTGACCCTGTTTCTGAGGATCACAAGAGGATCGCCGAGGAGCACACCGAGTACGAAGATATTATCCGACGTGCTGGTGGTATCACCATTTCCGAGGCGGAGCTAAAGATGAAAGAAGACTTGGTGACGTACATCGATCTAAAAGAAGCAGTTGGTCCCGAGTCTCCTTTGCTCCAAGGTGCCTTTGACATGCTCAAAGAGACTGCGAGCAGGTATAAGTGTATTTTAGAACGTCGGCCAAAACTACGTGCGCTGCTGGCCAAGGGTGCGGGTGCCGACCTCCCGTCTTCTTCTCGGACGGTGCCTGCTCGCGAGGCAAAAACAGCTTCGCAGGAACGTCAGGTCGGTCCGAGCCGAGGTGGCCGAGCTGCGAGGCCAAGGTCTGCGACTTCGCGAGGTCGGGGTCTTTCCTCTGGAAGCGGCCGAGGTCGAGGTCGAGGTCGGGGTCGGATTTCAATTGATGACATTCTGGGAATTACTTCATTCGAGGATCGGTGGCTTAACTTTAGCAAGAAACCTCCTCCTTCGTAGACTAGCTCGTTTTTGCCTGTAACTTATGTACATACGAATATTTCTAAATAGTTAGAAATAAATGATATAGATTGAGTTCGTTGAACTTTCCTGTTCGTCGTGAAGATAGCTTCCTTAGTTTATTTGCATGTTGCGTTCATGAGGGAGTTTAACTCGGACCTCTCTTTCTTTCTTTTTTTTTTTTTTTTTTTTCTACAAGGGAACCTTAGTTCGGACCTCGTATTGTGATTCTCTCGGGGGAACTTGGTTCTGACCCCGATTGAGATTTTATTATCCTATGTAAGGGAGTTTGACTCTGACCTCGTAGGATCTTCCTTTTTGGAGGGAGACGAGCTCAGACCTCGAAAGGGTGTTCTTTGCGCATTGGATACTTCGTATAAGCAAACTAAAAGACACAAGAATATGCAAGACGAAAAGAAACTTTATTAATAAAAGAGAGACCAAAACAAAAAGGAGAGTTTTGACGAGCTCATTAAAAACAAAACACTGACTTAAAGAAAAGAAAAGGAAAAAGAAAAATTTAAAGACTCTATATGCAGGACTTTGTTGCTCATACGAAGAATCTCTTTAGGTGGGCGATGTGCCTTGTTCTGGGTATCAGCTCGCCTGAAAGGTAGGCGATTTTGTAGGCTCCTTTGCCGAGTACTTCGTGCACTCTGTAGGGTCCTTCCCACGTGGCCTCGAGCTTGCCGAGCTTCTCTGAATGGCTTATCTCATTATTTCTAAGCACAAGATCGCCGACCTGGAACTGCTGGGGTTTGACCCTTTGATTATAATATCGGGCCATCTGCTGTTTATACCGAGCTTCTTTTATGCTGGCTAGTTCCCGCTTCTCTTCGAGTAAATCCAGGTCGGTTCGGCGCTGTTCTTCATTGGCTTCTGCTGAGAAGTTGATAGTGCGGGGGCTTGGTGCCCCGACCTCTACTGGTATGACCGCTTCTGTTCCGTATACTAAACGGTACGGGGTTTCTCCCGTGGGAGTTCGGGGTGTAGTCCGGTATGACCATAAGACGTTTTGGAGATTGTAGATCCACGCCGTTTTATCCTTCTCTAGGCGAGCTTTGAGTCCATTTACTATCGTCCTGTTGGTGACCTCGGTCTGGCCGTTGGTTTGCGGTCGGTTGACCGAGGTGAAATTTTGCTGGATATTGAGTCCTTCGCAAAATTCTTGGAATGCTCTGCTCGTGAATTGCGTCCCGTTGTCCGAGATGAGGACTCTTGGAACTCCAAACCGGCACACGATGTTCTTTCAAACAAATTCGACGGCTTTCTCACTTGTGACTTTTGTGGAAGGTTCGGCTTCGACCCACTTGGTAAAGTAGTCGACGGCGACTATTAAGAATCGTTTTTGCTTTGGGACCGGGTAGAACGGACCCACGATGTCAATGCCCCACTCCACAAATGGCCACGGGCTTTGTATAGTGGAGAGGTCGGTCTGGGGTACCCTCGTCACCTTGGCGTGCAGCTGGCATTTCAGGCATTTTTTCACGAATTCTTCCGCGTCTTTTACCATTGTTGGCCAATAGTACCCCCACTGCATGATTTTCTGTGCTAGCATCCGAGCTCCGATGTGGCTTCCGCATGACCTGGAGTGCACTTCTTTCAGTGCGTAGTCCGCTTCCCTCGGTCCCACACACTTTAGGAGAGGCTGTAGGTATGACTTTCGATAAAGGACTCCTCCTTCGAGGACGTACTGCGTGGATTTAGCCAGGATTTTTCTGGCTTCCATTTTGTCCTCAGGAATCTCCCCGCTCTCTAAATATTTCTTCAGGGGGTCATCCAGTTCGGGTCGTCTTCCTCAATTGCGTGGACTTCCGCCTCTTCTATACTTCGATTCCGAACTTCTTCTATTAGAGTTGAGCCGGTTGAGTTCACCAGCTTACTTAGCTCGTCAGCTCGGGTATTTTGGCTCCGAGGAATGCGGACTATCCTAAAGAACTGGAAGGATTGTTCTAGGAGCTTGACTTTTTCCAGGTATTTCTTCAGCTTCTCACTCCTTGCTTCGTACTTTCCTAGCACGTGGTTGACCACTACTTGGGAATCACAATAAGTTTGGATAGCTCGTACCTGGAGTGTTTGGGCAAGACGCAGTCCGACAATGAGGGCTTCATATTCCACTTCGTTGTTCGTAGTGGGGAACTCGAATCGCAGCGAGTATGTCAACTCCTTTTTTTCCGGGCTGATCAGGAGTATGCCAGCTCCGCTTCCTTTCTTCCCCGAGGCTCCATCCACGTACATCTCCCAGCAGTCTGGGGGAGTCTTCTCTGGTATTTCTTGGAGTTTTGCTTTGGCCTCGGATTCTTTTGGTTTATTCACGACGTTGTACCGAGTTTCTACGAGGAAGTCTGCTAAAGCTTGGCCTTTTATAGTTCGGCGAGGAACGAATGATATGGAATGCTCTCCGAGCTCAATTGCCCATTTTGCGATCCTTCCTGAAGCTTCCGGTTTAGTGAGGACTTGCCGGAGTGGTAGGTCGGTCAAAACTTGTATTGGGTGAGCTTGGAAATAAGGTTTTAGGCGTCGAGCTGCATTTACCAAGACTAGAGCGAACTTCTCGAGGGGCTGATATCTTGTCTCTGGATCTTTCAGGACTCTGCTGAAGAAGTACACCGGTAGCTGCCGATCTTCTTCATCTCGGACCAATACTGCGCTAATTGCTTCCTCCGATGCTGCGAGGTATAGTGATAGGGGTTCTTCCTTCTTGGGGACCGACAGAGTTGGTAAGTCTCTTAGATGGCGCTTTAGCTCGTCGAAGGCTAGTTCGTGCTCTGGTCCCCATCCAAACTCCGGTGCCTTCTTGAGGATTTTGAAGAACGGAAGTTGTTTCTCGGTAGCTTTCGAGAGGAAACGACTTAGCGCGGTTATGCAGCCTGTCAACTTATGTACGTCGCGAATAGTTCGGGGTACCTTTATTTCCTGGATGGCCTTAAAATTTTCAACGGGTTGGCTTCGAGTCCCTCCAGCGAGATCCAGCACCCTAGGAATTTCCCAGATCGCACGTTGAAAGTTCACTTCTTGGGGTTCAGCTTGAGGTTGGCCTGCCTTAGCACGTCGAGTGTCGTTCGTAGATCAACCACCGCTGAAGCTTTTTCCTTGCTTTTGACGACGATGTCGTCTACATATACTTCGACGATCCCGCCAATGTAATCTCGGAAGAGGAAGTCGACCATTCGTTGGTAAGTTGCTCCGGCGTTCTTCAACCCGAAGGGCATGTATTTGAATGCGAAGACCCCGAAGCTCGTGGCGAAAGCTGTCATGATCGTGTCTTCCTCATCCATCAGGACTTGATAGTACCCCTTGTAAAGGTCAAGAAAGCTGAATACCTCGCATCCCACTAAGGATTCAATCTTCTCGTCGATGTTGGGGAGGGGGTAGCAGTCCTTTGGGCAAGCTTTATTGAGGTCGGTATAATCCACACACATCCTCCACTCCCCTCCTTCTTTCTTGACCACCACCGGGTTAGATAGCCAAATTGGGTATTTGACCTCGAATAGTAGCCCTGCTTTCAGCCATTGCTGCACCTCATCATAGATGACCTGGTTCCGCTCGGCAGCAAATGTTCTTCTCTTCTGCTTTACTGGGGTGGAGCTCGGGTCGATGTTGAGCTTATGTGTAATGATGTCCGATGACACCCCCGCCATGTCCGTTGGCGACCAAGCAAAGACGTCTTGATATTCCCTAAGGAGCTGGATTATCTGTAGGCGGGTTTGGGGCCCCCCTGCAAAGCCGACCTTGACAAATTTGGTAGGGTCTTCTTCGGATAAGGGGACTTGTTCCGCCGAGGCGTCAGAAATCGTTGTTGCCTCTTCCAACTCCTAGGGATACTTTGATTGCTATGCTTGCGGTTGACCTCGAAGGGCGACCTGCATGCACTCTTTGGCCTTTTTCTGGTTGCCGCGGACAGTCAGGATTCCTCCCGAGGTTGGGATCTTCAGCAGCAAGTGATATGGCGAGATAATGGCTCGGACCGCATTCAGCCAATCCCGACCCAATATGATGTTGTACGGGGAGTTCGCTTTGACCACGTAGAAGTGGACTAGCTTGTTGATGCTGGTTGGCGGGCTGCCAATGGCGACGTCAAGCGCGATGATCCCCTTAGGTCGCGTTTCATGCTGCGTGAAACTTTTGAGTGGCAGGGGCGCTGAGTTTACCCGAGTTGGGTCGAGTCCCATCCTATCCAAGCAATGTTGGAAGATGATACTGACGCTGGCCCCACTATCAACAAATACGCGGTGGACAATCTTGTTGGCCACTCCGACCTGTATTACCAGGGTGTCATTATGGGGCGTTGCTGTAGGTACAGGATCGTCCTCGGAAAAGGTGACTGTTTCGCCCTTCTTGAACCTCTTTTTCGTCTGTTCCTCTTCCGATGGAATTGGTGGTCTGCGAGCTTCAGACCTCAGCTTAGTTTTGGTTGTGCCCGGGGTTAGCCCGGAGATGGTTGACACCACCCCGTCGTACTGTGGCACGTCGTTCTGAGGGTCGTTATCTTCCTCGTCATGACTGGTTTTAGCTCGCTTATTATTGGGAGCGCAGTGGCCCTGTCTGCCCTTTCGCTTCCCCCTTCTGTTCTTCTTTCCCCCGACCTCGTACTTCTTCAGAGCTCCTTCTTGGGCTAACCTCTCTATTTCCACCGCGAGGTCGCGGCAGTCTTCTGTGTAGTGCCCGTGGTCATCATGGAAAGAGCAGTATTTGTTTTTATCCCGAGGTTTCGACCCCGACATAGGGCGTGGTCATGTGAACCAGTCCTCATGAAGTGCGAAGATCTCCGTATTTGTTTTCATAAAGGGAGGTCGCTGAGGGGGCTCCGACCCCGGCCGTGGACCGAGTCGGGACTGAATAGGTCCAGGTTCGAGCCGGGATTGGATAGGACCCCGCTGAAGGCGTTCGTGGGCACTTCTCCGATCACGATCATTCCGGCCCCGATCACCTTCAGGCCTCTTTTTCTCTGTTTCCTCCCGCTTCAACCGGTCCGCATCTTGGCCGTCTGCGAACTGGTACACGATTCTCCACATCTCCTGGGCCGTCTCGGGTTTCTGCTTAGCGAGCTCCTGGTTTAGGAAAGCCGAGATGAGGAAAACATCGTCGATTTATCGACCTTCAAGCTTTCCTGCATAAATCGGGAAGCGTACTCCCTTATGGTCTCTCTGTCCTTTTGCTTCACGGACAGGAGGTAGGCCGTGTCTCGGCGAGCTTGAACTTTCATAAGGAATCTTTGTTTAAAGATTCCTTTGAGGTAGACCCAAGATCCTACGCTGCCAGTCGGCAGGCCGTCGAACCATGCTCGGGCGTAGTCGACCAACATCTCTGGGAACAACTTGCACATGTGCTCTTCAGTGAGGCCCTGATTGTGCATGCTGTATTTGAACCGCGTCAAGAAATTGAGGGGGTCCTCCAGCCCATTATAGGGTGGTATGTTGGGCAACTTGTACGTCGCGGGAAGCTTGGCGTCGAGCAGCTCGTCGCTGAACGGGCTGACGAGTCGGGTTGATCTTCCTTTCCGTCGGTGTCGGTTTACCTTGGGGCTATAGCTTCTGGAATAGCTCGGACTTCGGTCCCTGCCTGGGCTACGATGTCGCCTCGGGAGATGGTGTTGCTTGGGACTCCGCTGCGGGCTGGAGCTCCGGGGGCGGAGTGGGCTTCGCCGAGTATCGCGCTTTCTTTTCAGCTCGGGCTCCTGCGTTTTGGGATGATGTGAAGTTTTGGGCATAGACTTCCGTGTGGAACTCTCCCTAGCTTCGGATATTGACGACATCCTAGCTGTTGTGAGGAAGCGCTTGAAACTCTCCCTATTCGCTCTTGCGAATTCAGTCGCGGCGTATGCAGTGGCGAGGTCGAAGTCGTCGAGAAGATCCTCTCCTTTCGATCCAGACTTCTGTGGACCCTTCTGAGGGTTGCCCTCTAGCGCGGGCATCCCTTTGAAAGGGTCCTCCTCTATAGGGTTATTGTCGTGCCCCTCCTTTGGGACCGAGCTGTCTTTCTGGTGATTGCCCATGTTCGTAGGGCGACTTTCTGCTTCGTCGGGGTTCCCACGTTGGCTTTGGTCTCCCCGCACGTTTTGTGATCGCGTTACCGTCATAGTTCTGCTACCAAAGAACCGTCGATCGTCTCGTTCCCACAGACGGCGCCAATGATAAATCTAGGGTTTGCAGAGATAGCAGAAAATAACAATAATGCGACGACACAAGGATTTACGTGGTTCGATCGATGTGATCTACGTCCACGGGAGAGAATATAGAGAGCTTTTATTATACTTGAGAGTACAAAGAGTATTGAATGAATCTAAACCTCTAATCTAGCATCTATTTATAAGCCTTGAATTGAGCCCTAATCTTTCTAGGATTTGGATTCCTTATACATATCTTGTTTCCTAGTACATGCATATTCGATTCCCATTCATAATAGGATTCTATCCTCCCCCAAAGTAGGGCTTCGTGACTTGGTCTTCAAGGTAGGCGTCGACTGTAATTGGGCTGAGCTCTTGGGCCGAGCTTGAATGTATAGGCCCACCTAAATTGGGCCTTAGGTCGGGCCCAAGACGAGGCCGGTACTATCAGGAGGGTAACATTTTGGGGTTTAGGTTACCCTCAAGTAAAGGTAATGGTTAATCCATCACGCAACCAAACAATAAATAACGAATTGAATTAAGTGAATCCCTTTTCATACCCCAAAAAATATCCAACAAAACATGAGCTTAATCATCGCTGATTTTTGGATAAAAAGTTTAAAGAGCCTGTAACTTAAGATCGTTTGGTGAAGGGAATCCGAAAAGGGAAATGGAATGACACCTTTGTTTTTGTTTGGTTGATGTTTTCAATATAATTCCCTTTCCCCATTTGATTCTTTTAAAACTTCGAACTAGGGGGGTTCCAATTCCCCACAGTCAAACAAAAGTCTTTCCAAGGCGGGAGAGAGCGGCGTAGAGGAGAGATCTTTACTATGGGGATATCAATAATAGTTTCCGATTTGGTGCATGACTACCAAATTTAGAACTTTTAGCTAAAATAATAATCATCACAATTTAACTCCTGTGGTAGAGACTATTGAACTAATGAATAAAGTCGCGTGAATATTTTACCTTTTTTTTTTTTTTTTTTAAAGTTATTACGTATGAATATCTAATCGAATAAATCGCTATAATATCATTTAGGTAGGACTTCTGCGTCACACAAAGGTGTGACTACTACACCACCAAATAAAGTGGGAAATCTACACCGCGTTCAGATAGGATTCAACCCAACCTCACAGTAAGGAGAGACTTGTTACCTTTTACTTTTAGAATAATGTACTCATCTAAAAAGTCTAAGAAATATTGATGTTTTAAAATTATTGATTGATTTTTGAAATAATGTTAATAAAGCGTGAGCTCTTATTGACTTCCTCAAATAAAAAAATATGATTGCAATATTAATTTTATGAATTGTATGCTAGGCACGTCGTGTCTAATAGTTTTGTGTAAACGTCAAATCTCAAATATGAGCTTAAATGTTTACATTATCGTATTTCTAGTTCAACACCATTGAACAAAATCCACATATTACATTGGAATGGAACACTAGGGATATGCATCGATCGGTTCGGTGGGCCTCAAAATGCTCAATAACCTTGACAAGCATTTCACATACACATTATAAATGCAAGTTCCTATGCTCGAGAGCCACCCAAAATAGGCACTTCTCCACGACATATTCAATACTAATGATGATATTACTGTCCAAAACCCAACTGCAAATCCTAGTAATATGCTTATAAAGAATCCCAACCCCTTCCCTCCTAGTCCTAGTACTGATGTTTCCCTCTCCTCTTCATCCTCACCACCACCAACTGTTCCCTCCTCATCACATTTTTCCGCCACCGGAGGCCCACAAAGCTCGTTCCCCACGAACCCCGACGCGTCAAAGCCTTGTAGCTGAGTGCTCGAAGGGATTCTTCCGGTTAAGTTGTTATACGACAGGTTCAGATTACTCAGAAACGTCAGATCCGAAAGGCTCTGAGGGATTTTCCCAGACAACTTATTGTTCGATACATCAAGCGATTCCAGCAAGTTCATGTCGCCAATATTCTCTGGAATTCTTCCTGTCAGAGAATTGCTCGACAGGTTCAATGCCTGCAGCTTGTGAAGAAACGTTATCGCAACAGGAATCGATCCAGTTAAGGCATTGTCGGAGAGATCCATAGTCATAACCCAATGCAAGATGTTACTATACAATCCATATCTTCCTTTGACAACTAAGAACTGGCTATCAGGAACTCCACCAAATGTGTCCTCTGCGGAGTAGTACAGACGACGAGCAGGTTCCTGTATGCCGGCCATCACCTTAAATCCGTCGAAGCAAGACGGTATCTTCCCCGACAGATTGTTCCCCGCCAGGTCCAACGCCTGGAGAGAAGTGAGACGGCATAGCTCCACAGGAATCCCACCCCAGAACTCGTTGAGACGGAGGTTCAACACCACCAACCCCGAGAGCTGATGTATCCACAGAGGCATACGTCCTTTAAGATGATTCAGACCAAGATCCAGAACCATCAAATTCTTACAGTTTTGTAACGAAGCTGGCATTTCTCCTGAGAGATTGTTCTTACGGAGATGCAAGGAGTGCAGGCCTGTCAAGAGCCCGACTGAGGTTGGGATTTTGCCAGTGAGAGAGTTGTATTGCAGCCTCACGACACTCAGAGAAGGCCAATTTTCCCAGCAGTCTGGAATTTCTCCAGATAATGAATTGTTGCCGAGGTCAAGTATCTCAAGTCTCATATCCTGTTGATCTGCATTTTGGCAGAGGAACTGATTCATGGAGCCAAAAAAGAGGTTAGAGGACAAGTCTAGAATGGTTACATTAGACGAAATTGAAGGCAAGGGACCGGTGATGAGATTTCTCTTCATGTCTATAGCTACATTTCTGGTCATACCGATATCTAGCAAGCTCGGGATTTGGCCTGTGATCATATTCCCAGAGAAGTTGAGATACTTCATCTTTGAGGTTAATGTCCAGAACCAAGGCGGAATCGAATCCTCGATTCCTGTACTCGCGAAGCTCAAATACTGCAAATGCTGCAAGTGTTTGGTCCAGAGGGGAAACTGAGGCCCCAACTGCCATGATCTCAATGTCAAGCCTTGCAGTTGTAGAGGCGGGATCCAGTCTCTGCTGGGCTTGAAGATGAACCTGTTTCCATTTGCGCGGAATATCTTCAATCTCGTAAGATTTCTAAAGTGTGCTTCCGACACAACTCCCTCAAGAAAATTATCTGTTATAACGAGGCATTCGAGCTCCTGCAACTGTCCGAGGCTCGTAGGAAGAGGTCCGGTTATGTTGTTTTGTGTAATGTCTAGTTCCCTCAATTTTGCTACTTGCTCGAGATTACTCGGAAATGAACCTGAGAATTTGTTCCATCCCAAGTACAAGAATCGCAAACTGTCCGAAATGCAGCCAGTGAAACTAGGTAAATTCCCAGAAAACTTGTTTATGTACAAGTAAATTTCTTCAAGATTGCAGAGATTAGTGAGAGATTTCGGCAGCATTCCTTCCATTCGATTCTGAGACAAATCAAGAACCCTTAAAGATGTCAGATTCCCTATTGTAGCAGGGATTTCGCCCTCAAGAAGATTATCTGCAGCTGCTAGAATCTCGAGATGGCTTAATTGACCAAACCAAATCGGAACAGTGGATGTGAAATTGTTTGAAGACAAGTTTAGGTATTCCAACTTAGTCAAATTCTGCAAACCGGAGGGAATCTGATTGTGGAATCCACAATGGCTCAAATTCAAATGCACCAAATTGGTGAGGCTATGAATCCAGTTAGGCACAACGGAGTTGAAATCGTTCCATGAAAGATCCAGAAGAGAGAGATTTGTGAAGTTAGTAACGACATACTTGGATATAATAGGTTTTAGGCCGCACCTGGAGAGGCGGAGCTCGTGCAGAGAAGGTAGGGTTTCGACTACTTTCACCCAATTATCAACTCCGGTAACATTAACTCCGGTCAAATCCAGCTGCTGCAGTGAAGAAAGATGCGAAAGCCAATCCACACTCTCAATGATAAGATTAGTCTCGACGAGAGGGAAGGGATCGCCGAGGTTAAGATACCGGAGATGAGAGAGATTCGCAAATTGTTGAGGGACGGCGCCGTGGAAACCGGAGCTGGAGAGATCGAGATACTGCAGATTTCTCATGGAAGAGATGAAATCGGGGAGGGGCGCGCGTTCGAAATCGTTGCAGCTTAGATCTAAATGAGTTAGGGATTCTACATTGAGCAGCGACGGATTCAACTTTCCTCGAAGTCTGTGAAGGTAATAATCCTCGAACTGAGCTGCATCGTAGTTCTGATGAGCGCAGGGATCGTCGTACGGGTTGCGGAGGCGGAGCTCGCGAACTTGGCCGGTGATGTTGTCGCAGACTACGCCGGACCACTCGCAGCAGTTAACGCCGCCGCGCCATGAGGAGAGGCGGCCGCCGGAATCTTCTAGATCGTTTTTGAACGTCAGGAGAGCGGCTTTGTCGCTCTCTCTGCACATAACGTCTGCAAATGCATCGTTGAACAAACTAATGAGTGTGTGCAGAAATACAAGGGAAACAGAAATTTTCATAGCTTGAAGAAATTGTGATGTTGAAGAAATATGGCAGAATTTCTGAAGAAAGACATGGATTTGGATGGATTACTTTGATATTGATGTTCAAAAACATAGGTCGTTTATTTTCCACAAAAAAGGGGGGGGGGGGGGGGGGGGGGGGGGTCAGTTTTGCTGGAGCAGTGACAGATACATTAAATTGAATAAAGGGGGACGTTGAGATTTTTCAACTATTGGAATGGAAGAGTTTTTATTTGTCTCATTTTTAATTGAAGAGCCGCTGCTCCAAGGCTCCAAGCCTCCAATTATAGAAATTTGGCGAAGCTAATGTTTAATCTTTGTTATCTAGTGATCTGCCTAATGAGGGAGCAGGCAGATGAAAATTTATTGTTTAAAAATGAAACTGTTATCCATACAATAATTAATTAAAGGATATGGTGATTTGCTTGTCCGTTAATTAAAAGTATTAAAATGCGTGTTGAAAGAACTAGAATAAGAACAATTTGCGTTTGTTTCTTGTTTGGCAGGTACAGACGTTATCTTCATATTGGCTGCTGTTTGACCATATGGAATTTCAAAATAATGTTCCTTTTTTCCTTTTTGCTTTTTGGGGAAGTCTCATCTCATGCCTCTAGCTCATGTCCCGCACTTTAACCGTGTCTCGGTCTCGTACCATAGACGTACGAACCGAGGGGTGAAGTGCTTCTCTTCAACGAAGTTCTACCAACTAAAAGAAAAAAAAAAAAAAAAAAAAAAGCATTTTCCGGAATTTGCCCTTGGCAGCGACTATTGACTCCACCTGCTGCTAGTTAACCTATTCCTATCGAGTCGAGGAATCCGAACAATTCCGTACAAGGAAACACAAAAGAATAGATCAATTGAAAAACAACCAAACTTTGGGGAACTATTCAAAGTCGGGGCGTTCCAATGTAAATGGGGCTCATTTTGCCAAGTGTCTTTTCATTTTTTATACCATATATTAAATATAAATCAAAATTTAAATAGATGTTGGGTTAACTATCATGGTTAACCCAATTCATGCTGCAAAAAGTTAAAGATTTGTAAATCTTTGTGGGCCATCCATGTCTTCGGCTGGGAAGTGATGACTCCATTATCGATTCTCCGAACTCCGGCGATTACCTCAATTTCCAACGAGTTTAACGTCGGCGATTATATATTTGGAATCTCTGTATTAGCATGCATGTAATTATCGAATCGGCGGATGGTTTCTGAGTTTTATGCTGAGATCGAATTTTTTGGTTCTACTTTGTACGAGTATATAGGATTTTTCTTTGTAATTAATAAGGATTTTCCTCTGCCGTGCCTCCCGTCTTTTCCTCTCCTTCACTTCCGACTACTCCTTCCCGACTTCTCCTTCTCTTCCCGACTCGTCATTCTTGAAAGATTAGCAATTTTCTGGTAGGAGCTCGCGGGTGAAGGCCTAAGCGGTTGAAATTCGGCTTATGAGTATGTAATTTATAATTTTATGTTTTATAATTTATGAGCATGAAATTCGGCTCGCGGGTTTACTTTATTTTTTGATTCATAGTGATTTAAACTAATTTACCAATTAACATCCTTCCCAAATGAGTATGTATTTAATAATTTTCGTGTTTTTGATTTCATAAATTTGGGTGGCTTGAATTGGGGGAAACTAAGGGGCCAGGTTGATTCAGATTAAAACTAATTTCTAGAGACACCGAAAATCCTTCCCAAATCAGTATATATTTTATAATTTATGCGTTTCTGATTTCTTGAATTTGGGGTGGCTTGGATTGGGGGAAGCTTGAATTGGGTTTCTGATTTCATGAATTTGATTAAATTGGTAGTATTGACTATATGTATTTTTTGAATTGGGTTACTGATGCTTGACTGATTTGTTTGTGCTTAGTTTAGTTTAATTTGTCGATTCCCTTCCTCTTGAATTGAGTATTTTCTTCGTTTTATTTATTGTAGCTTTATTGAAGTAAACCAAGTTTATATTATGCTATACATGATTGTTGTAATTTAGCTGTATATGATTCTGTTGTCGAAGGTGTTGAATATGGGTTATCCTTTGAATGTTGCGTTGGGTTTGGCGGAGCCTAATTCAGTAGAATCTATTGAAGAGAAACCATCTGAAAATATAAAAAAAGACGCGGTTGTTCACAATGAAGAGACTTTAGTGGATAATAGATGCCCGATTATTCAGAATGTAAAAAAAGAGGATTCTCCCGATATGCCGGTGAATGTTGAGAATGTTTCAGTGAAAGTTGAGAATGAGGAATTTGACCAAGAAACTTTGCATAAGGAGCTGGTAAAGCGGTTGATTAAAAAGGAATACGAGGTCTATGGTGATGGTAATCCCTCAATGGAAGAAGTAGATGATTTTAATCCTTCTAAGGAGGAAATAAACCTTATGTGCAAAGTCCTTGAGGAAAAATTAGCACATGGCAAAGAATTCCCAGATTTAGAAAAGGTGTATCTGTTGTATTGTGAATATGCACGTATTAGAGGCTTTAGCGTTCATAAAGGTGAGCAGCGTTATTTTGGTAAGGAAGGTGAAATTCGTTGGAAGATGTTTAATTGTTCTGGCAACGGGGTGCCTAATTATAGGAGTACGAAGCACAGGTTGGCTGTCTACAAGAAATTGGTTATCCGGACCGATTGCAAAGCAAAGCTGATTGTGGCAAGAGAAGATTTAGGAGCTTTTACAGTGGTTCTATTTGATACCGAACACAATCACGATCTTGTAC
Organism: Schizonepeta tenuifolia; assembly: GCA_029490685.1. Classification (NCBI taxonomy): domain Eukaryota; kingdom Viridiplantae; phylum Streptophyta; class Magnoliopsida; order Lamiales; family Lamiaceae; genus Schizonepeta; species Schizonepeta tenuifolia. The sequence continues at coordinate 40,817,048 of CM055958.1, read as the reverse complement.
GTTTCGATCAAACCTATCTGTTGAGATCCAGTCGTAATTTGAATTACGCTAAGAAGTCTGTCTTGGATGCTTTGACATCAGTCGGGATTGGTGTTAGCAATGCATGCAAGTTCATGGAAAAAGAAAGCGGGGGCGTTCAAAATGTTGGCTTCACTCGAAAAGATGCTTATCATTACATTGAACAAAAGAAAAAGCAAACCAGAGTTGAGGATGGAGATGCGTGGATGCTAGTTGATTATTTGGCTAAAAGGTCAAATTCTGAGCCCTTCTTTTGGTGGAGGTATCAGTTGGATGACGATGGTCGCATTTTGAATCTTTTCTGGAGGTATCAGTTGGATGACGATGACGATGCCTTTGGAGATGTTTTATCAGTGGACACCACATTTCGGACGAACAAATACAACTTGATTGCTGCTCCATTTGTCGGCATCAACCACCACACTCAGAACGTGTTGTTTGGCATGGCACTTATGTCAGACGAGACCACCAGTTCATTCATGTGGCTGTTTGAAACTTTCCTGGAATCCATGCACCGTAGGCATCCAAAAATGATCTTCACCGATCAGTGTCGGGCCATGATGAACGCGATAGACGCGTGCTTTTCCAATTCGAAGCATCGTTTGTGTCAGTGGCATATTAATAGAAATTGCACTTCAAATTTCCTTAAATTGAATGGTGATGCTTCTTTCAAAAGGTTATGGAACAAATGCATGAACCTAGTTGAGACTGAAGAGGACCTTGACAGTACTTGGAGCGAGATGATGTCGAATTACCAAATTGAGAACCCCTCATGGTACAATGCAATGCACGAGATGCGCCACCGATGGTCTTCAGTTTTCAGCCGTGGTATTTTTAGTGTGGGGCTTTTGGCTACATCTCGGAGTGAAGCCACAAACAGTGCGCTAAAGACACTTTTGCGTGCTGATATCTCCATGATTGAATTTGTTCGTCAGGTCGAAGAAGTTCAAGATACATGGCGGTTGAAGGAGAGCGCTGAGGATACATATGCCATTTAACGACCTGGCCAGATCCTTCAAGATAATGAACTACTAACTCATGCAGCCACTATCTACACACGCAACGTTTATAAAACATTTGAGTTTAGTTTGACGCAATCTTTCAATTATGTTCTTGATGAATTTGGACGTGATGTTAGGAACGGCAATATTGAGTACATTGCACAGGATAAAAGATTTCCTGAGGCATACCGAACTATTGTGTTCAACATGGAAACTCAGTTTGCACGATGCAGTTGTGGGTTTTGGGAAATTGAGGGAATGATCTGCCCTCACATTATCAAAGTCTTCGATCGCAGGAATGTATCAGTTATTCCTGAAAATCTTATACTCCGGAGGTGGACCAAAAGCGCGAAGAAGGACATGCCTAGCTTGAACAAGGTTTCTTCAGGTGTTGAAAGTTCGCTGCTTGAATACATGACATTTGCTAATACCACAATGCGGCATTTATACGAGATGGTCTCTACGGGCTTCAAGCATGCTCCCGCACGCGAGAAAATTGCGCAACGACTGAACAGTTTGAAAGATGAATTTTCAGAGATCATGACCAGCTGCAATGTGCCGGGGTCGGGAAATGATGCGCCAAAGAAGATATATACAACACCTCATGGCAAAAGGTTCCGAAATCCAAAGAAGGTGGCTGATAGACGTTTCGCTAACGTGAGAAAGTTTATGAAAGGCTGGAAGAGGACTCGCAAATGGATGCCTAGTATGTTTTTCCCTCTCACACTTGTTTATTGTATGTTAAATCTTTAAAACCCTAACACCAATAATTGCCACAGCCCGGACACCAACCAAGAAAGCGAGGAAATGTTCTGAAAATAACAAAAAGTCGGAGAAAGACACTGCCCGGACCGGTTCGACTGCAGAATTTTATGGTGAAGACGATCCTTTATGCAAGTTGTCTCTTTAATTCGTTGATGGGATTTTATGGTTACTCAACATTAATTTTTGATACTGTTGTAATAGTTGAATTATAATCTTTTTTTTTTTTCATATTATGTGTTGTATGAGGATGAGGACTCCATTTGTTTGAAGGTTTCCGTTGATTTATCTCTTTATGGTTAAATTAGAATGGAGTGGTGCATACCCTAATCAAGAAATATATTGAAAATATAAACAGAATGGAATATGATCAATATTCATCCAAATCCAGAGCAACAAAGTAAATAACTAGGTCAACTAGTTATGTATAATGAATATTCAAAACCCGAATAATTAATGAGACACTATTTAAATTTCAAAACGTAATTTGGGAGAACCTTAAAGTCGTTTGATTGACTTAATCATAATTATTGACAAATATAGCAAAGCCTAAACCCTAATTCCGACTTGCCATCAACCAATTTTGAAATATGCCAAAACCCTAATTAAGAAACTTTGACATCGGCAACAGGCCATGGTAATACTTTTTGTAGCGGCGATTCAACCGTAGTAAACAATATTTAAATGGGAAAACATTGAAGATCTTAGAAGTCGAATGCATGTATAAATTTTTACACGCACGAGGCACGCAGGAAACCCTAATTCCATCAGATTTGTGACACTTTAAACCCTATGGCGAAGCCTAAACCCTAATTCCGACTTGCCATCGGCGATTTTTCAAATATGCCAAAATATGTTAGGCTCCTTTACATGTTTACTTTATTATTTCTTAAATATTATAATAGCATATAAATAAGAAGCGTTGATGACCAATTTTACTTTTTTCAATGTTGACACTAGATTGCGGCTGTCCATACCTAATTATTCAAATTTCAATTTACACAAATTCGTAGCATTAACAATTCTGATATACAAGGTCATAATCAATTACTAAAAATTATAATCCGCCGTCCCAATTTTATGAAGGTTTATGTGGGGCCATGATATGATCGTGTAACTAAGAAACTTTGACATCGGCAACAGGCCATGGTAATACTTTTTGTAGCGGCGATTCAACCAATAGTAAACAATATTTAAATGGGAAAACATTAAGGATCTTAGAAGTCGAATGCATGTATAAATTTTTACACGCACGAGGCACGCAGGAAATCTTAATTCCATCTGATTTGTGACATTTTAAACCCTAGGGCAAAAAATTAGAACGGAGAAATGCAGAATTTGATTAATAAGTATTCATAAATATTATATTTCTTTTAATCATTTCCAGTTCTATGTAAATACTCAAGCACTATTTAATTACTAAGAAAATGCTTTTCGTTGTTAGTTATGAGATATAAAAAAAACAAGCGAATGACTTGAATAATTCAATGAATTGAAACGAGTAATTACTAACAATTAAATATTAAATACAGTACACCAAGTAATGTTTTTGTTACAATTAAAATAATAATAATAATAATAATAATAATAATAATAATAATAATAATAATAATAATAATAATAATAATAATAATATAATGACTAGGACATAATAGAGAAATTAATTAGATCCTAATGGACAATTCCCCGATCGAAATTGAGTTGTGCATCGAGAATCCATTTGAAGTCAAGTTTCCCAAGTCCGGACACTATGAAAATGGCACGAAGCATGACACCATGGCGCAGTCCCTGATGGTGGAAAACCCTAAATATGGGGGGTTCCTCCATCTTTAAGAAAAACGTAAATGAGCATGTTAGTTTGTACCGAAGGTAAAAATTAAAAAATTTAAACACCTTACTAATGAGAAGGCCACAAAGTATTCACGATCGACGGAGACCAAATCGTGAACATGCCACTGAATTCCCGGAAGTCGAATAAATGCTTCAAAAAGACGGAGCCGAGCAATGAGCTTGAGGATTCGCTCAACGATCTCGACACCAGTTTTATTCTCATCGACACCGGAGTCCCGTTTAATCTCTTCGGAAATGGCGCCCAATTCATTATTAAAAATCCTCCGATCGTTTATTCGCCTATCACACCAAAATACACGACGATAGAGTGCATCTAACAGAGCATTCTCCTGGCTAAGTTTCCACCCCGTCTGAGAGCTATGGTATGAACCAGCCATTGTTCTTAATTTGAAGAAAAACTTCGTTGAATTTCTTCGAGGGAGACTATATTAGACGGGTGGGATGAGAAAGATGATGCACGAGAGAGTTTATGATTATTATTTATAGACGTGTGGAGCCTAATGAAACGTTGCATTCAACGGCAACGTCGAACCTATTCGGTGAAAGTTTCGAAATATGGTTATTAGCATTATTATTAAATATATTTTGTTACCAAAAACTGCTTTTTAATTTATTATAAATCTCTTGTAACTGAAAGGAAGCGACAAGTCAGCAAACACTAACATGAAATAACTGTTTTTGGGATAGGATGATTAGTAACCGTCGCATCTTTTTTTCCGAGAAGTTATGTCCTATTGATGAACCATTCAGTTCTATAAATACTAATTATCCAACACTTCCCATCTCATTTTGCAGAATATTTTGATTTTGTTATGGCTGACTTTTATTGTAATCATGATATTGTGTGGAAAATTGATGAAGACGTGGCTCTATTGAATGCACTTCAGCGACGCCTACTTCGACGTGTGCCCATGCAAAATCGGATCATTTTCAACAATGAATTGATCGGGATTTCACATGAAATTAGTAGGAATTCCAACATGAGGGAAGAGAAAACTGGAGTCGAGATCGTTGAGCGACTTCTAAAACTTCTGGCTCGCCTCCGTATGTTTGAGGCGTTTATCCGTCTTCCTGGAATTACGTCGCATCGGGTTAATCATGTGGTCACCGTAGGCCAGGAATACTTTATTGCATTGCCTTCGGTAAATTGATCCTCTCTTTTGTCTTAGTGTGTATTTTTTAAACAAACACACTGTAACATTTACGTTCGATTAATTTATAAGATGGAAGAGCCTCCCATATTCAGGGTTCCGCCAAGAGGGTCTGCAACATGAAGACAAGCTTCGTTCCATTTTCAATGCATGCAGGCTTGCTGAAGTTGATTTCAGATGGATTCTCGATGCACAACGGAACTGGGATCGCAGGAACAATCCCAGTTGTTTAGGGTGTAATTTATAAAATTATGCATTTCATATGTATTTGAAACTTAGATAATGTAAAAAGATTTTTTTCCACTTATTTTATTGTAATTTAATATTTTCACTTATTAATATCCACATTTCAATTATTTTTTATTTGTTGTAGTAAGGCATAAAGAGGCCCAATATTGCCTGTAGTCAGGCGTTAGAGGCCATTTTGTTAGTTAAAAACAAATTGAGCATTTTAATAATACAGTTTAGGATCCTAATTGTAAAAAGAAGAGATAGAATAAAGAAATTGTTAAATTAATAGTAGAATGTTACAGCCAACAGTTAAAAATCCTAGTTGGAAAAAAAAAATTGAAAGAAATTGTTGAAGTAATAGAATGTTACCATCAACATTTAAAAACTTAGTTGCGCAAAAAGTATTAGAATAAATAAATTGGCTGGGAATGTAAAAATCGTTGTTGTAAAAAGCATTAGAATAAAATTTGAAAGGATCCACATTAATGCCGTTTGGTGGTCTACTCCATTCCAGATGGATTAGGGTTTATGTCGCAGTAAGGCACTTAATTTCGCAGTTAAGGAGATAATATAACGGAGTGACTTAGCTTAGTTTTCTTTTGCAACAAGAGCGGACTACAACGGTGGCTTCGCCGTTCTGTCCGATCCAATTTTGACTTAAACCGGCTTCTTAAGTCGGGCCCAAGCCTAAACGGGCAATTGACAATGGCGGGTCCAAATTCGTAGACACGCGAAAATTGGCCGGCCGGCCATAATTGGCCGGAAAATAACATCGGAGTTTCCCCAAAATTACATGTTTTGTGTTCGTATTTCAATATTGAAATCCAGTTAAAATGAAAAACCGTCTCCAAGGATTTTATATTAGGGCAATGATACCACATTTAATTTTTTATTTTTTATTTTTTGTTGTAGCCAACCATAAAGAGGTGTCTATCAAGGATTTGCACTTATTACTATGCATGCATAATATAAGAACATTGTGGGAAGTTATTACATTAATATTCTTGAATGGAGTTAAAAGGGTGAATAAAAAATTGTTAATTTCAATTCGTTGGGTTGGGTCATTTAGGAAAATATATTCATAGAATCATGATTAATCATCCCTACCTAATTTTGGTCGGCCGGCCGATTTCGGAAGTTACTGAGGTGCGTTGCAATGGCCCCTGACCGATCCAAGCTATTTGACGACGGCGAGCATTGTAAACAATCCAATACGCATGGGGTCGACCTAAAAAGCCGGTTTAAGTCTAAATTGGATCGAACCATACAAATTGTCAAACCGTTCACAACGACGAATCACCCATTGCAAATACAATTTTAGTACAACAAAACACACTCTAATATTAATATACTTGCGAGTGAAAAAGATAAACAGCAAAGGTACAACAAAATTGGCGACTGAAATCCTAATATTACAATTCTTGCAAGTACAAAATTAAACATGGAACAATTACATTATTACCCGAAACCACACCTACCTTCTATAATCCGAACCTCCGCTCTCACAATGCTTAGACCACCACGCATCTCTTTCAGCTTCAGTGTAAAATAACAGCTTCAACCAACCATAAAAAGGCTCCGTTGTTTTTTCATACGCTGCTGCAAGTGGCACCTCCTGTGTTAACAAAACAATACTTATTGATAAATGAATTATGTTAAAAATTAGCCTCTAAGTTTTTACTAATTAAAGATCGTACCTTCTTAATATTCTTCCACGCATCTTTCGTCAAATATGTCACCTTACCGGTGTTAACGTCGTAGACAGATTCGGGATGCCCAAGCATATAGCTCCAAGTCCAGAAGCGATTTCTGAACTCGTCGATCTTCCTCCATATAAATGTTATTGGATATTCATCGACATGCACACAACGAAATTCCCTATACACATTCTCAACGGCCTGGCTATTGTTATTGCCTCCTACTACCCACGTACCTTTCACATACTCCTCCTTCAACAGGATTAACAAAAGTTCATCATCTTCCTTCAACCAGGAGCCGTCATTATTCCCGATTATTCTCCGCCAGTTTTTATTGTATGCACGCCGATTCATTTTCGTAGGATAAGTTTCTAGTTTAGAATGGAATGGATAAGTTTTTGCATCATTATATATTAGTGGAAAAATGAACCTGCTCACACCACAGGTCACGGGAAAGGTGTTTAGCAAGTGTTTGCAGAGGTGACACATTATTCCCAAAATTTGCCACGTCAAAGCTATGCACAGTAGAAGTTGCCTGGTGGGAAATGACAATACAAAGAGTGGAAAGCTAGGGAATAGGAGAAAAGCTGCATGAGGGTTGAAAGATTCTTGAACTCGAGAAAATACATTGCATCAATGTATTCTTTTTTTTACCACAAACATGAGATAGGGCCCCCCCCCCATGAGATTCATGAATAAATTAGATAGTGTGGATGATTTGCAAGATTTTGAGCTCTAGCAACATTCATAAATTTTAAGATAAAATAGTTTGAGCATGGGGTCGAGCTAAATTTCGTTGCGGATCAATTACTCATATATATATCAGTGATGAAACTACACTTATACGAGCACACGATTGGATTAAAGGTGATTTAATTAGTGAATAAGTGAACCAATTTAATTGAGAAGAGTGATCAATTTTTCTTCATGTCACCATTAATTTAATCCACACAATTGTCTTGTATTTCGAATTCTTATTTTTTGTAATTTTTAAAAGTTTCTAATTTAATGGTTACCACATTTGCGTCATATTATAGCACTTGGGATTAAATTAGAGCATTTATTTATTATGGCCGAAAGTGCCAAACCAACATGAGCGAAAAGTGCCAAACCTAATGGCCAAAAGTGCCATTACAAACCATACAAACATAAAGCATCGAAATAAACCATACAAGCTTCTTCCAAGACTGAACCCTAATTGCCACGGCCTTCTAGGTTATGAAACATTGCGTCAATCGTGCCATCATCTTCCAATCCAATCTACGTAGTTATGACATGAAACAAAATTAAGAAAGGAAATAATATAAGTTGTGAATTGAAAGCCAACTATTTTAGTAATTAATGACCTTCTTCGGTGTAAATTCTGGTTTCACTTGCTTCCCATCAAACAGGAATACATAATAGTGACAGGGCTTCTCCATTATCTCAGTGAAATCTCTAAACGCCCTCCTGAACTGCATTATTTTCTTCATCCGGAAAAACCTCTCAGATTCCTCATCCTAATACAACAAAATGCCAGGCATATGAGATAATTTACTTCAACCTACGCAAACATATCGGTTGATAGAGAATCGAACCTGAGTTTTGATGGAGAAAGTCAACCACTCGTTAGAATTAACAGTAGACTGAAACGTCATTTCCTCTATCTTTCGATCTGTATTTCTTGATATAGTATGTGTATTTTGACACACCCTAAACCCTTGTATTTATACGATCTATGTTGAAGGAAAGAAACTTCAATGACCGGTCAAAATTCCATATGCACACTATATCGGTCAACAGCCTTGAATGAGTGGAAACTGCCACATAGGGCCAAGACAAGAAGAAAAAGATAGGTCTCCAAGACAAGATAGGTCTCTGAAAATTGGGGGCCCTAAAAATTTAGTGATTCCCTATTTCAAAAAAATGCTTAATTTTAATTGAATAAGATGGAATGAATAAATACATCTGCTAAAGTGGATGTTATAATAAATAAGATGCTTATTGATACTTGCAACAATGGATAATGATATTAAACTTTTAATTTGATGTTAACTTTTCTAATTAGTCGAAATATGCAACAAGTGTAAAAATTGTATCAAAATTATAATATGTTGTTAATACTTGCATAAATATAAATCGCTCCTAGTAGAAAAGTTCAAATTTCCGTCTCTCGGCTATCATGTTCTCCGTAAACACTGTCGAATTGCACCGCCTCACTTTTAATCTTCAACAGTGGTGGATATTCTTCTGGATATCTTTAAATATAAGCAAGTTGTACATAGACGACGCCCTGTACGTATGATGGGATTTAACCTCTAGCCATGCAGGCCTACAGAGATGGATTCATTTCCCGTGAGCAGCGCACCAGCTTTAATTCTCTGCATTTGCATCTCAGCTTTAATCTTCATTCAGACAATCTTCGACTGTAGCTGAAGGGAGACCAGCGTCGATGATATCTATGATGTTATGTTCGCTTAGGGTTAACGATAATCAATAATTATGGGTATTTTATTTTAATTATTATGGATTAGCCAGCTGGGCAATAGGCTCTAATTAACTAATTAAGTGAACAATTTTCTTATATATATCTTTTCCATCCCAAAGGAAAGTATTGATAAATTTTTTTGTGTTTCGAACCATCATGGCTCATCATTTTTTTAGTTGTAGGTCGATTTAATTAGTCGATTTAAGAGCAAATTGGATCGGACCCATTAAATTGACGATCCCATCACGTCGGCGGAGACCCTGTTGTCGTCTACCCTCGTTGCGAGGCACGACCAGCCTGCGCCACGTACTAATATGCCACTCATTAATTGCAAAATTGGTTGCCCTAACGGGGAGGAAATCCTAATCGGTGCAACGCCGTTGGACCACCAAAGCGGCAACGTGGGCCCTAAGTGGAAACCCGCACATCCCCAAAATTGTCGATCCCATCACGTCGGCGGGGAAGCCGATGTCGTCTACAGTCGTTGCGAGGCACGACCTGGCTGCCCCGTGCTTATTTCCCACTCATTAATTGCGAAATCGGTTGCCCCAACAGGGAGAAAACCCTAATCGGTGCTCCGCCTTTGGACCGCCAAAGTAGCAACGTGGGCCCTTGGTGGAAACCCTAATGCCGCACCTCCCGCAACCGTCACCTCGCCGGCGTTATTTTCCGGCGAATTCTGGCCGGCCGGCAGATCCCCTCTCTAATGGCGACCATTGCCATGGCGGGGGCCCCATCCTCGCTACGTGGCGGCGGCGAGCATCCTAAGCAAGCCAACACGCAGCACGAGGGCTAATGGTGAGGTCCAATATGCGATCAATGAGTGAACGCGGAATCGAGTCTTAGTAATATTTTGCTCATTAACTCGTCATCTTATACCATGCAATTTATCTAATTTATATTTGAAATATTTTTTTTTCATTTCTTTGATTTTTTTAATTGTTTTTTAAGTATTTTAAAAGATATTATATTCATATTAAAAAGTTTTATATATTAAACTTTGTATTAAACTTCTTCTTATGTATGTAAAAAATTGTTAATATAAGTTGGACCCCCCTGAATTAAATTTCTGGCTTCGTCACTGTGTGAAAGGTACGTGGGTAGTAGGATGCAATAACAATCGCCAGGCCGTTGAGAATGTGTATAGGGAATTTCGTCGTGTGATTATCAATGAATATCCAATAACATTTATATGGAGGAAGATCGACGAGTTCAGAAATCGCTTCTGGACTTGGAGCTATATGCTTGGGCATCCCGAATCTGTCTACGACATTAACACCGGTAAGGTGACATATTTGACGAAAGATGCGTGGAAGAATATTAAGAAGGTACGATCTTTAATTAGTAAAAACTTAGAGGCTAATTTTTAACATAATTCATTTATCAATAAGTATTGTTTTGGTCACACAGGAGGTGCCACTTGCAGCAGCGTATGAAAACACAACGGAGCCTTTTTATGGTTGGTTGAAGCTGTTATTTTACACTGAAGCTGAAAGAGATGCGTGGTGGTCTAAGCATTGTCAGAGCGGAGGTTCGAATTATAGAAGGTAGGTGTGGTGTTGGGTAATAATGTAATGGATCCATGTTTAATTTTGTACTCCAAGAATTGTATTATTAGGATTTCAGTCGCATTATTGTACGTTTGTTGTAGCTTTGTTGTTTAATATTAGGTGTGTTTTGTGTACTAAAATTGTATTTGCAACAGAGTATGTGATTGTGTGATCGGAACCCTCAATTTGTATGGTCCGATCCAATTTTGACTTAAAATGGCTTTTTTGGTCGGCCTCACACGTATTGGATCGTTTACAATGCTCGCCGTTGTCAAGTAGCTTGGATAGGGCAGGGGCCATTGCAACGCACATTAGTAGCTTCCGAAATCGGCCGGCCGGCCAAAATTAGGTAGGAATGATTATATTTTCCTAAATGACCCAACCCAACGAATTCAAACTTTTATATAAATTAGCCATTTATTTTAACACGATCAAATAAATTTTTTAATTTCAAATTCATCCAAAAACTTGGAAGAAATTACAATCTACAACTTGTAATGAGTGCAATGACTAAATGGTTTGACCAGTCAAACTTTTATGAGAAACCTGCATGGGCCACATTCATTTAAATAAGTAAATAAGGCATGCATGCATGCATCTATGGGTCATTGCAACGCACCTCAGTAACTTCCGAAATCGGCCGGCCGACCAAAATTAGGTAGGGATGATTAATCATGATTCTATGAATATATTTTCCTAAATGACCCAACCCAACGAATTGAAATTAACAATTTTTTATTCACCCTTTTAACTCCATTCAAGAATATTAATGTAATAACTTCCCACAATGTTCTTATATTATGCATGCAAAGTAATAAGTGCAAATCCTTGATAGACACCTCTTTATGGCAAGCATATTAACTAATCTTGCAATTCCCTCCTCTCCCAAACTTTCATCATCCTCAGCATTCTCATCCTTGGCAGGCTTGATCTCATCACCCTCCTTCATCTCCTCAACTTTTTTTTTCTCATCAATAACTGCATTAGGGATGTCACCTTCTTTCTGTGGCTCCACCACTGCATTCTCCTGACCTTCTTTCTGTGTCTCCACCACTGAATTCTCATGACCTTCTTTCTGTGGCTCCACCACTGCATTATCCTCCTGACATTCTTTCTTTTCCTCCTGACCTTCTTTCTTCTCCTCCTGACCTTCTTCCATCTCCTCTGCCATTGTATGCTCCTCCTCACCTTCTCTCTTCTCCTCCTGACCTTCTCTCTGTGTCTCCACCACTGCATTTTCCTCTTGAACTTCTTTCTGTGGCTCCACCACTGCATTATCCTCCTGACATTCTTTCTTCTCCTCCTGACCTTCTTCCATCTCCTCCACCATTGTTTTCTCCTCACCTTCTTTCACTTCCTCCACCATTGTATTCTCCTCTTCATCATCTTTCATCTCCTCTACCATTGTTTTCTCCTCACCATCTTCCATCTCCTCTACCATTGTATTATCCTCCTCATCATCTTTCATATCCTCCACCAGAGCCTTCTCCTGCACATTTGCATTCCCTGAATCATAATCACTTGCTACTGCAACCTCATGCAACACAAACCTCTCAGTTGAAATCTTGTCCTGATTTGCACAAACATTCTGATTATTGCACATTTGGGCGATCAACCCCATCATCATTTTGATATTCTCGGCCATTTGTGCATTGGTGGACTCGAGGTGTTGCATGCGGGCTACAACCTCCTTTTGACATTGGCAATGTTGTCAATAAAAACAAAGGTTAAAAAAATTGTATAAATATAACCAAGTAAGGATTTACTGCACATATTGGTTAAATATTACCTCACCTATTCCCGTAGTCTTGATGGATGGGGCAGATTCCCGGGTTTGAGGGGCTGAACATTCGCCCTTGTCATTTTTCAAGCTACGAAGCTTGTACTTCTTAACCGGTGGTTCGTAAGAGCCTGTTTCATCTATTGAAAACGGAATTGATCTCTTGACCGACTTCCGCTGTACTGGAACATCACCAACAGTACAATACTTCGGGTCAATTGGCTCGTCGTTGAGAAATTCTTCAAGGTTGGGACTGATCCACTCGTGATATGCATCAGCCTCAAGATGTCTCTGCCAAACCAAAAAAACCGTTACAAGTTATAATTGCAATAACTCAAAATTTTAAAGTAATATGCAAGTGTATATAACTCACCACAACCAGGGAAGGGTCATGACTCAGTTCTCTGACCGCATCATACTTGTAAACCCCAAAACTCGTCCACCGTAAAATACGTGGATAAACTGCTTTCCATCCAGGCTTTCTATTTCCCATTCTTTCACCAATCATCGGCATAATTTCATAAAACTAGCACTGAAGAGCAAATAGGAATCCATAAACATCAAATTTAGGCTTCTCCTTCGTCTTAGACTTCACCACATCCATCATAAGATCGTATGAATGGAACAACGAATTGCAGAAGTAGTTGTAAGCTACCACTCCCCACGGATGATTGTTGAAATCATTGACCTCATCAACAATGTGAAGATAACGTATGTCGATATTCTTGTCAGTGTTGTCGCGGGTCAATAACACACCGTAAAGGAAAACAAGGAGTGCAAGCTTCAAACATATATCATCATCTCCATCAAATTCTACGCATTTATCAGTGAATGCCTGAGTAATGTCACAGAACTTCAGATGTTGTTGCTCACCAAAAATGGTCTTGTGGATAGTAGAAGAAGTAGGTGCCTTCGCCAAAGGGCCAAATTTCAGACCAGTCATCAGATAGAAATCCTTCTTCCTAAACTCGATCATCGAGCCATTGAAATTGAACACTTGCACTCCTCTATCTCTTTTTACCATGCTCATATTGAGCATACCAGCATATATCAAATGTAACTGGAATTTCAATTGACCATTTGCAAGGTCTAACAGTGGGCCGAAACATGAAGCCTTGAAATCATCCATAGCTTTTCCCTTCAGATTTTCGTTTATAAGCCTCACAACCTCTTTAGTATGAGAGCGAGCTGAGATGGATGCTCCCAAAGCTACAATGATTGAAAAATAAATAACGTCATCAAGTACAAACTGGATCATCTTTCAATTTTCAAAGACTAGATCGTCTTTCACATTCAAAACTGGATCATCTTTCCATCATAAAACCTAACTCAAATCTATATAATTCTATTCAAGATTCTTATAAGCTCATGCAGGGCTCTCAAGCAACAACAATAGACCCCATTTTGCTCATAAATATAATTGCTATAGCAACAATAACAGTTTACAAAAATTAAAATAACCACAACTCAAATCTATATAATTCTATTCAAGATTCTTATAAGCTCTCATGCAGGCTCAAAACACTAACCATATAAAAATAAACAGACACTACACCATTTTTTCAAATTCAAGCATAAATCCTGACCTACATAAACAGAATTGCTTGAGCATTTTTTCAAATAGCCACAACACGAACCAAATCATATCATATTTCATCCAAATAATTCAATTATACTCAATAATTCAGCCCCTAAACCTTAAAATGCAGTAATACCTAAAAAAAACTGCTATTACTAAATAAATTCGCAAAAGAGAAAAATTTTAGCTTACCTTTCGATCTTTTCCCCATTTTTTCGGATGATTGACTTCAGTACTTTGAACTCCCGCAAAATCCGAGCAAACGGTGGAAGCAATGTCACTAAGATGCTTCAAATGCTGGGAAAACAAACATTTAAACTACAATTATCTATCGAGCACAGAAACTTCTCACGAATAAATGGAATATAAGATTTGAAGATGGAAACAAGAAACAAATACCTCTAACCTTTTGCCGTGGTAGGCGCCGCAATTATCTGCATGTCACGGTCACGGAGCTTGGAACGACAACATCTACTTCTTCTTCTCAGAATCAAAACTTCTACTACTGGGAATGAACTCTAACACAACGATTCACATTCACGGGACCAGTTAATAATTTTACGCCGGATTTTCGCCGGAGAAAAAACCCTCCTCAAATCCCTCTTCAATGCGAATGTAGTGGTTGAACTTCCCAATTAATTCGATTTTGTCCAAGAATTATTCCTCTGCAATTTTTTTTTAATTAAAACTACCAGTAGAAATCTTGGAGATATCATGCATTAATTACGACATGACAATTAAAAAATACTATTTTAATATGGATTAAAACATAATTAACATAAAATCATGAATATTTTATCTCCGCCGATTTTATATTATGATTAACAGAATAATATTACATCGAATTACGATTTTATAAAGTTTTAATTTCTTAGATTATTGAAAAAAGTTGTTCAATTTGCCGATGTCAATTGGCCATTGTTGTGTAGAAATTGGCGGGAAGCACAAATATGGGCCCATTAACAATTAATTAACCCTTTAAACATAATAGTCCATTAACAAATAATTTACAGTTAACTATGTTTTTAATTAAAAATAACTAATTACTTAATAAATAAATAAAATTTGGTACAATCAGTTTTTAATTTTTTTAGCCCATTAATTATTAATTAATCCATCAACACAAATAACACATAATAACAGGTTCTTCAATCTATTAGTGTGCATTAATTTATAGTTAATCAATTTTAATAAGTATCTTAATCACAAAAAAAAGTAATAAATAACGAGAATTCTAAAGTTCAACTTTTAATTATATTTTACATATACTTACTTAGGTGTAATGAATTAATAAATTCCTAAACTAAATTAAAATAATAAATAAATGATGAATTAAAACTAATTAAAAATCTAATTAATTAATTAATTAACTAAGCATCCAGATTTATTTTAAAAATAAGTTGACCAAAAATTTAGATAAAAGATCTCTTATTGTACTTTTGCATCTTCTTAGAAGACCGCACCCAACTATGGTTGGTTAACTCAATAAAATTAAAGGAAAAATAAAATCAAAATTATTAAAATTAATTCAAAAATATTTTTTTTCCCAAATTAATATGAGCCACAAATCTATTAGATGGCCTCCAACTTGGACAAAGCCTTCAAAGTCTTTGCAATCCCTTTTCTTACTTACCTTCTCAAATTCTTCCTCAGGTGTTGCATATTTTGCACGGGTAACATGTCTGCTTAAATAAAATCGTAAATTTCAGAATTCTTTAACAAAATGTTGTCGAGCTATACATTTTTATCATTGTCATCAATGCAAACTATATTTTCTATACTATAAACAGAAATCAAGACAATAAATTAGTTCACATTCATATATGCGTACTTGATTGGTGAATTATACTTATTACGAGACGTATGGAGTCTTAATTTGTATAATTGAATATGTAATAGTAGTAAGTAGTAATGATAAATAGATGTAAATTTTTTGATGTTGTGTAATTACGAATTGAGAAGTATTGGTTGGCCACAGAGATTTATATATGTACGTTAATGTAATTTCAAAAGTTGTAGTTTCCCTATTATTTTCTAATGCACCCAAGGAGTTGCAATGCCTGATTATCCATCCTATAATGCAACAAGAAAAAGGAATTAACCATTTGTGTTGTGTTTACATTTGCACATAAGTCCTACTCAACAGCCTAAGTTGTCGTCTCTTTCGTAGTAGCGTCTGCCTTTTCCCATGATGCTTGCCATTGCTTGTCATAATAGGTCGCCTCATCAGCTAACTTGTTTATATTCTCGATATCTTCTTTCCTCCGGAAAAGGAAAGGAGTATCCCAATGACCGTAACGAGAAGAGCAGCCTTGCAGATGAAGTTCCCCGTCTGGCCAACAACGTCCAGCCCCGTCATAGCATCCACTATATATGCTGCGAAAAACCCCACCATAGCAGCTCGACCTGCAACACTTTGCACATACATAACGAATATCTATCATTTTATTGGAAAACCAAATTAACCTCCTCTGTTCCACAACTAGTATCTCAATCCGCGTTTCATCCCACATTCCCAAACTTTGATAGTATAAATAACATCGAATATAGGAATTTATACTAATAATTTCCCAGCAGCGGACATAACACAAATTAATTCAGACATTTATTGTGGAACAGAGGATCTCCACGCGTGGAAAACGGGAATAACCGTTGAGCAGCTCCGCCTCGGGGAGGTGAGACCCAACAATCCACGCCCACCATGGTATAATGGAGCTCCTAAATAGCACCGGTTCTTCATTTGTTGAGGCTTCTGGATTCACTTCCAAATACTTTCTCCTCTTAGCCTCTAACAACAACATAACACACAAAATTTGCCTATTTTAGCAACTAGTATATATATTTTAATTAAAAAAAAAAAAAAAAAAAAAAAAAATGGGGGTTAGCAGGAAATGCATATACCTGCAACAATAACTGAATCCCAATCCATTCTACCATGTTTCACAAACATGTTGAGATCCCAAGTCCCATTCTTCCATCTCTCATCAGAAAATCTTGGATGTGAGAGTTCGTCCAACTTCTTCCCACTCCGATCAATCTCATCACTAGTAACTGATGGAGGTTCTTTGTGATTTTCAGGTAAGTTTAGAGCTTCAAGATTCGGAGTGATCACGACATTCTTTGCCGGCTTCGTTCCCAGCGGGCGTGCAGGTCTAGCCTCACCCGACGCTTTCTTACTGATATGTTGGGAGCTGCAAACTCTTTGCATGAAAGCAGTTATGCCAATGGATGCCATCACTTAATTAAACAAGAAAATATCTGTTTTGCTCTCTCTTTATGTTTTGTTCTGGATGAGGATAAGAAGTTGCAGACGAGCCCATACTTGGTGATTTTACACAAGCTTATCTTCTGCTTTATAGCATGGACATGCCATGCGCTGTGTATTTTTCCACTTTGCACTTTTCTAGAGAGAGAGAGAGAAGTCTCTGTAATAACTAATATGGCATAGTAGGAAAGAGAACGAAACTTATGGCGTTATCATACAATCAATTTACCAACACAAATTTTAATATTATTGCCAAATCGAGCGGGCGTCATCCGCACGGGCTTGCATTGAATTTTTCGGAAACCGTGATATTAACATTTTGTGGTTAAAAAGGCATATATATAACAGTACTTCACCAAATTGCAATTAAAACAAAGATAGATAACATGATAGAATGAGTTGATGAAGTAGCTCAACTACTACATTTTATTTCTTTCTGCAACTTCACATACATAGTCAGCTCAAAAGGCAGCAATTGAAACAAATTAAGCTGTATTTTCAGAAATTAAGCATGAATGGAGGTTGTTGTATTGTAGTTCCTTGCCCGAACATAACAACTGTCTTTGTCAGCAGGGTAGAAAGATTAAAGGAAAACAATGAAACTTTCCAAACGGGGCTATCTTGATCTTTGAAGCAGTAGTTGAGACCGATATATGTAGTGAACAAGATTGTTAGGCTTCCCAACCTCTCAGTAGAGTAGCACGAGCAACACGGTTGACGCCCAATGTAAAAGCACCCATCCGAAGGTTGCAATCGTGCGACTGGCACATGCCCTTGATGTTATGGAAGGCTTTCGTCATGTATCTCTTTAGCTCATGATTCACCTTATCCTCCTCCCACATGAACCCTTGAATGTTCTGCATACAGAAACTAGCAGTTTCATTAAGAAAATCTGGAAAAAAGGTTTATGGAATCCATTATTAGTCCAACACAAAAAACAAATGCAAATGACATAAACCAATTGACAGATAGCATTTCAAATAAATTTTGTTAATAAATTGGGCAGAAGAGAAGAATCATACCTGCACCCACTCAAAATAACTAACTGTCACTCCTCCTGAATTTGCATATATATCTGGAAGTATTACAACTCCCTTTTTCGATAAAATCTACAGAAGTGAAACAAATTTTATGAGGAAATTGTATATACTAGTTGAAGGACCTTAAAAAAGATGGAACAGAACTTCAGACCTCATCAGCATCTGGATCGGTAGGATGATTAGCAGCTTCTATGATGAACTTGGCTTTAACGTCTGCAGCATTTTCTCTTCAACAAAAAAAATAACAAAACAAGTCAGGTAACATGCAGCATGCAAGCGTTATACAAACCATTCAAAAATGTAACAACTGCTAAAAACTGTTAGCTCCAAACAATATGCTTAATCTCTTTTGGTTTTCCATCCTAGTCTGTCTTTCAAATTAAAAATATATTGTTTGTGAATTTTTCTTCAGAATCCATGTCAGAAAAGATGAGATTTTAGAAATAGCTAGATACTCATAGGAGCACGCTAGTGCACAGCTGATCCTTGTTCATTTTGGTACTTTCGCCATAATGGATACATTGATACGATGATTCTATAAATTAGCAACTGCTGAAAGGTAAAGTAACATTAAAAATCTTTGTACTTATATATTCAGTTAATTCAGAAACAAACATAATATCCTGGAATATTGGCAGTACTCCACCAAATTGCACAAATCCATGTGTTCTGTGCATGTTAATTGCATATTTTACAAACAGAATTCACTGGAGAAACTCATTGAACTATTAGAAATCTCAGGTGTGGGTTTGATGGAATCATTCAGGAACATAGTTATTCATCAAATTGTTTACAGATAAAGACTTTGCAATGGAGGAGCATAACAACGAGGGTAAGACTAGTAAGATTTTGTTAAATATGTCAACGTACATGTAACCTGCTGAAAGGGGAAAGGAAACTTCACAAACTTTTTAAGTATAATTGCTGCATTCACCTATTATCTAGAAAATATCCAATGAGACGACTAAGGCTCCTTCTATAGTTTAATCCCATTTTTAAGAAAAGAAAAGGAACCATTTTCCTTATATAGAGGACTAGGGAGATTAAAAAAAAAAAGTATCCAGGGCAGAAGATTTAATAAATTAACAAGCATTTAGGAGATTTGTTAACGTGCTAAAATAAAATGTTAAACCTGTTTAGTACTCCGCCTAGAGCACATGGTACGAGAACATCACATTCATGAGTTAGCAAGTCATTTGAGTCCATTGCATCAGCACCACTGAAATCGGCTAGCTTTCCCGTTGCCTCTTTATGCTCAAGCAATGCCACTATGTCAATACCGTTGGGATTCCTTATTGCTCCAGTGATATCACTAACAGCAACAACCTTGCCACCTTTTTCATGGAAGAGCTTTGCTGCCCATGATCCAACGTTGCCAAAACCCTGCATAATGGTCAACAGTAGATGCTCAACGTGTTAAGAAAATGATGCTGCGACTGTGAAGAGAATAAACAAAGTGAATTTTACTTGATACCTGAATGGCGAAAGTCATTCCCTTTATTGATTTTCCATGTTCAGCAAGTAATGCTTCAGTGGCATATACAACTCCACGCCCAGTTGCTGCCTCCCTACCCAGTGAACCGCCAAGATCCTAATATACCAAACATAGAAACGAGATACTTACAAGGGTATGAAGAGATTATATCTTAATTTGAAATATTACTAATTTAAATCGCTAATTCGTATTTTGAGTTCTACTTACAATTGGTTTCCCTGTAACGACTGCAGGTGAATGACCATGGAATTTTGAGTACTCATCCAGAATCCAAGCCATTGTCTGCAAAATAAATAATATTAATACTTGTTCTCATTGACGAAAAAGATAAATGGGATTAGATTTTAAAAAAGAAAAAGAATATTCACCTGAGCATTAGTGCCCATATCCGGTGCTGGGACGTCAGTGTTGACCCCAATGAGATCATGTATCTTCTGTGTGAAGACACGGGTAAGACGTTCTAACTCGCTTGTACTCAATTCTTTTGGGTTGCATCCTATTCCACCTTTAGCACCACCATATGGAATATCTGCTACAGCAGTCTTCCAGGTCATCAATTGAGCAAGGGCATTCACTTCGTCAGGGTCAACCTACATAGATAATTTGAGAAATATCTCAGCACGTGTAGGACAAAGCGATGTGCAATACAACAATATAGATTATAATTGTGGAGAGGAAGTAACCTCATTACAAGTGAATATTACAGAAAAAACACAACGATATCACAAGGAAAGAGAAAATCATTTAAAGCTCGAACATAGAAGTTATCAACGCCATGTTTAGAACATTAGTCATTTACTATATCAGCACATTTTTGTAAAAACAATCAGTTCAGCATTTTCATTTTGCCTTTATATTAAGCGGACAAATGTCATGGTTGCTCTTCATTAGGTTTGGGCATTTTCATTGCTATGGATTCAAATGAGTCAACCCAAGGGAGACTGACTCAAGGGTGTCGTTTGACAAATGATCATATAGCTAACCTTATGATGGTCTACGCCTGAATAATGCAAATTTCACACTAAAATAAGAATCAACCAGGAACATCTGTTGTCTCTAACTATCAAATTAAGACCCTGGAGCACAAATCTATGAATTTGGAAGAAAGAATCTCCTAAAAATTTCATGACGACGTGTACATATCAAAATCATATCCCAGCATGAGATTATTGCTCGTCCTTTGTGTCTTTAAGAATCTATATGCATTCAAGCATTCAGGGGAGGGGACAGAAAAAGTTATTCGTAATAAGAGTGCTTGTTCATAACGAACTGGTCTGTTGAAACCTAGATCAGAAAAGATCACGAATCACTGTTTTGCAACCCGATCCCACAGTCCACGGAGAATATTATTTTATCATCTCAAAGAAGTAATCTATATTAAGCTAGACATTCAATTATCAGCACCAAACACTCTCCAGAGTCCAGATTGTAGGTTTTAATAATTTACATTTCTCCATTACTGTATGCAAATTATAGTTACAGTTAACTTCTATGAATCTAGAAACCATGATGGATTATCCAATCTCAACCTCATCAAATAATGCTCATGGTTTAGTTTATGTTTCAATATATGTTTGAGAAGGCAGAAGAAAATAACAACCAAACCAGAAAGCAACAAAAATAACTACTAGGCACTAGCACATAAAAAAACAATTGAAGAAAACCTCAAAAATAAACTCAAATCAAAAGAAAAAGGTAGAAAGTGACCTCCGGATGGTATCTGATCCCTCCTTTCATGGGCCCACGGGAATTATCATGCTGCACTCTAAATCCAACGTACGAAACCAGCGTTCCATCATCTTTTGGAATCGTGCACTCCACCTGATCATAACCCATTCAAATTGAAATTTCTTGATGCACTCATAACTCAAAAGAGAATGAAAAAGGCACGGATCTTTTCACAATCCCTTCAACAAATCACCAAAAAAAAAATCACGAAATCAAAATAAATAAAAAATAACACACCTTGATCTCTCTGAATGGGATGAGAAGACTCTTCTCAATCTTCGAATCAAGACCTAGGATACGCGCCGCCTGCCGGAAGTTGCGATTGGTGGCGGCCAGAGCATTCATTTCTTCACAAAATTTACAGCTGAAAAACTCTACGGATTGAGATGAAAGTGGAGAGAAAAGCGAAAAAGCCTAATCGGTGAAAGGAGCGAAGTACTACTCCCGAGTCAATGCGCACACCACACCAACAATGGATCGCAAAAAGTGGTGTTGCTTAATCAGAGCTGGTTATGCACGTATATATATACACACACATGATACATGTTGGGGGGTGGGGTGGGGTGGGGTGGGGGTGGGGGTGGGTGATGCAAAGCAAACAAAGTCAAAAGGTTTTACTAGGGGAGTTTGTTCAGAATATAACGGTTGAAGTAAATTGAATTTGAGAAAATGAAGTAAATTTGAAACAGACAAGCATGTGCTTCTTCTTGCTTTGGTGGGGAATGGGATGGAATGGAATGGCAATTTTGGAATGGGATTGAATGATTAATTGTGGCGACGCGATATTTGGGGCAAGTGCTATCCATTTGAATGGACTTTGAGTCAGCAATTTCACATAGTTTTAATACGCAATTTTAGAAAGAAAAAAATAAATAAAAACCCAAATTCAATAAATGTACGCAAAGACCTCCTCACCTGACTGTGCAGGGCGGCTGGTCTTATGTTACGTACCGCAGGATAAAACGCGACAATTAATCTGCATAATAGTATTGATAAAATTATATTTTGAAAAAATTATTAGTCTTTTATCATATAATCGCACTCAAATTCAACTAAAAATCAATACACTAATCTTATTGGATTTCCTTTTGAAATATTTTATTTGCGCCGTTCACAACGAATATGCACGATATTCATGAGTTAATGCCCATATATATTATCATGTTCGTGCAAGATTCGTGTCGTTTTCTGTATAGTATGATGAGTTTATCTTGTGTTTGTATTCCGTCAGTTATGGTTTGAATTTAATGTGTCTATCGTTATTGTATGGTTTGAATATAATGTGTTTGTCGTTATTGTATTGTATCGTATCAGTACGGACAAAGATATATCATCTTTGTATCTATGTCAGTATATGTACAAAATATTGTCTTGTTTGTGTTTGGTATAATTATACCACGTCGTGTTATTATTGTGTTGATATGGAAGCGGCATGACAAAGATGAGTTCTGCTATTTTATGGCTTCGTATGAAGAACATCTGATTTTATGTAATAGGTGATTATGACATAATTTTACTCAAAAATGGAAAATAAAAAGAAGCTAGTTTGATATTTAGAAAAGAAAAGAAAATGTAAATCAAATACATTGTCGTGTTCGTGTATACAGTTTCGTTTTATTTGTTTGTGATTATACAGTTCACGCAAATAAACAAGTAGGAGTAAACAATTAGCATTGACACAACACCAAAATAAATAGTCTCCTAAAAAAAAGAACACCAAAATATATATGAAGCTAAAAGTAGGTTTGCGTGAGAAAAGTGTCTGTCTTGATTTAGTAGATATAGATTGTTGAGTTTACGGAAACAGTTGTAAGAGCATCTCCAATAATGCTCTATTATAGCTCTCAATTCTATTTTAGAGGTCATTTTTCCTCCAACAATACTATATTCCTTTACTCTATAATAGAGAAATGAATAGTATCTCTCTATAAATAGAGGAACTATATTCATTCCTCTATAATTTTCTTTTTGTTTTTCCTTTTCTTTTATTACATTTAGTTTATAGTAGTACTTCATTAAACTATGACATGTAATTATATTTTAGATATTAGATTATATATAGTATATTAAAAATATTTGGTATATAAAATAACTAATAAATTCCAACAACATAAATAACTAAAAATAAATTTCAACAATATTACAACAACATGAGTACTAGATTCCAACAACATTATAGATATGAAAATTAAAAACTAGATTCCAACAATATTAAAGATACGAAAATTAATATAAGGTTATAATGTGTAAAATTAAAGAGATAATATGATTGTTTTGAAAATAGAATAAGAAGTAGAGCAATTTTTGGAGATGATGTGTTATTTGTTCTCTATAATTGAGAAGAAATTTCTCCATTATAGAGAATATCTTGGAGATGCTCTAAGCTAGATTTGTAGTATTATGTACTAACATATAGTAATATTTTTCGCTAATATAAAGTTAATACAAACTGTTTAATTCGAAATATGCAGTAAACGAAAAATCCATTTTATTAAGGTAAATAAAATTTTAAACTAATCCCTAAAAATTTGTCCTTTTTAGATGGTTCAGGTAAATTAAAAAATGAACCACTAATTTTTGATAACCTACATCTTAATCAACCACTTTATAGTTCCATTCGACATCTTATATATATAAGTATTTTTTTTGGGTCAAGCAAATCGCAGGAACATATTACTTTTTCATTGGTTATTATGAGAGACTCAAAATAATTGTTAAAAAAATCCAGACAAACTTTTAAAATAAAAGTCGATCTTTCTATTTATGGTTTATGATGTTTGTGCATTATCAATTCATAATTCTAAAGCTAATTTTGGGTGCCGAGAGATAAAAAGTGATACTCCCTCTGTCCTGCTCATTTTGTCTCTCTTTCCTTAAATGAACGTCCCACTTATTTTATCTACATCCAAATATAGACATAATGAGTCGTTGTAAGAGTTTCTCTCTCATTCCTTTCTAATCTCATCCACTAATTTATTAAACAAACAACTTTTCTTAATCTCCGTGCCCAATAGTAAGGAGACAAAATGAGCGGGACGGAGGGAGTAGTTTTTACAAAAAAAACATGACAAATATTCTTTTGCATACCGTTAAATTAGTTAAAACTAGCGTGTTATCCGTCGAAAATCGACGAGAAATTATTATTTAGTAAAATTAGTAATAAAATATTGTTCATTAATTATTTTTAAGTTTTACACTTAGTATGAATTTTGTGGGCAAGTTTAAAATCAGCTCTCTACCCCCATGGTTGAAGGTTGGAATTCTCCTGTCGACTACAATTCTGAAAAAGTTGAACCATCGGTTTGGAAAGACCCGTCTACTCTCATGGTTCTAAGTCGGAATCCTCCCGTTAAGTTGAACTATCGTAATTGAAACGACTCGTCTACCTTCATGGTTCAAGGTCAGAGTCCTCGTGTCGACCACAATTATGAAAAAGTTGAATCGTCGGTTTGGAATCGACCCGTCTACCCTCACAGTTCCAAGTCAGAATTATCCTGTTATGTTGAACTGTCATAACTGAATCGGCCCGTCTACCCCACGGTTCTAATCAGAATCAGCCCATTGACCATGATCTTAATTTTTGTGGATAATAAAGTAAATAAATCAAAAGTGCACGAAAATAGGACTTAATAAGTGGTCATATTAAATTTTTAATAAAAAATAGAACTATTTATTTGATCAACTTGATATGAGAATTTGGAATATTTATACATACAGAAAAGATCATACAAGAACATTATTTTATGTGGTAAATGAGAACTAATCCAACCTACCATATTTTATAATCTAAGGCTATTATTGATTTTAGATTATTTATTAAGAAATGATAGAATTGTAATACTACGCTTTACTCGTTGTAACTGCCCATCATCATAAAATATCGGATGTCATTTCTTTTATTAATGGTACATAGTTTATTTCATAGGGTTTGGTTTGTTAATAATAATAATAATAATAATAATAATAATAATAATAATAATAATAATAATAATAATAATAATAATAATAATAATAATAATAATAATTGTTGGGAAATTTAAGTAAAAGTTTTGATTGATTCCAAAACCAACTGACCCCAACCGAGCAGATGTTGTCAGTTCCTAATGTCAGTAGTTAGGTTCGCTGTTTGAGCATTGTTAAGATTTTATCTTTACAGGACTCGAGCTGAAGACGGCAACAAGGCTTCACTCAGATAGAACATCAGTTGTAAAGAAGACAACTGAGCGTTCATCATATGAAGCATTGAGAAAGGAGGAAGTTACACTCAACAGATAGAACATCAGTTGTGAGGAACACAACTGAGCGTTCATTCCATGTGAATTCAAAAAGGGAGAAGATACAAGGAAGACAACTGAGCGTTCAGTTTCAGAACATCAGTTGTATAACTCAACCGAGAAGATCAACAACATGAAGTAGAAGTCAGCTGGGAGTTCAATTGTCAGCAGTCAGATAGAACATCAGCTGAAGAACAAGCTAGTTGAAGATCGAAAGTATTAACCGACCACTCCTTGTTGAAAGTCTGTTGTTAAGATTTGAATTTCAAAAAGGAAGTCACGTGAGGGTTTGACCGTTCAGTCATTACCCCATTTAGCCCAACACAAGGTTGTCTCAGATGGAAAGCAGAAGAGCACAGATGCCATATCGGGAAAGTCTGCAGAGATGAGAGACAAGCCATCGCTTTCAAAGAACAGAGATCAACGGCTCCTCCAACGGCTAGTTGACTCTCTCCGCCTATATATAGAGGCCTTCATTCATTGGAGAAAGGAGGAAGACACACAAGAGAAGACACACGAGACGAGACAGAGCGAAAGAAAGAACTATATTCCTTACTCGAGCTGAATTAGATTTAGTCTCTAAGAACATCACTTGTTGAGAGTTCTAGAGCATTAGATTGTGTCTGAGTGTCTTTAGATCGAACCTTGAGAACATCACTTTGTGAGAGTTCGTAGAGTGTTAGATCCCAGCTCACTTCTTGTTCGAGCTGTTAGTTGGAACTTTATCTTTCATACCTGAAAAGGTTTTAGGACCCTACTCTTCCCGTAACTGAGTAGACAGGTTGATTAGTACCCGAAAACTAATCTGTAAGGTTGATAAGTACCCACAAACTTATCATTAACGGTTGCACAGCCCGCGTAAGCTGTGTAGTTTGTCCAGAAGAACTTGGACTGAGTTGTGTGGACTCACAACTCCCCGTGGACGTAGGAGTGTTATCTCCGAACCACGTTAAATCTCTGTGTGCTTGTGTTTTTCTTTATTCAGTTATTTCTTGCATTTTCAACTGACCAACTAACCAGCATACAAACTGCATCTTAACATTCTCAACTGTTTTAGTTATTGACCAACCGTGCATAAAAGTGTGAGTTAGTTTTAAACGAGTTATTTTTCACCACATTCCGCACAGCACTTCACTTCCAACTGAGTGTTTCTTCCTCAGTTGTGAGTCCAGCTGAGTCTTTCTACTCAGTTGTGATTCCAGCCGAGTTTTCTTACTCGGTTGTGATATTTTTAGGGGGTTGATTTTTAAAAGCTTTATCTGGTGTATTCCCCCCCCCCCCATACACCAGAACTCGTTTCGGGACCATCAATAATAATAATAATAATAATAAATAAATTGATATGTACAATATATGTAAAACATGAGATTGACATGGAAATTTAGAATTATATATATATATATATTTAATTTTAATAACAATAACAATAATAATAATAATAATAATAATAATAATGATGATGATGATGATGATGATGATGATGATGATGATGATGATGATGATGATGATGATGATATGATTAAAAATAATATATAAATTGATATGTAAAATATATGCAAAACGTGAGATTGGCATGGAAATTTGGGATTATATATAAAAATATGATAGATATTGATTTTTGAAGATTTGATCTTGTTAAAATTTTATTTCCAAATTATTTATAATATAGAATAGAATATAAATAAATATTCAGAAAATTTGCGAATTTACATAAATAAGAATGGAGAATTATGAGACGTGCCACATAAATTTTTTTTATGTAGAATCGTTTTCGTTTATATAATAACTAGCGTATAACCCGTCGAAAATTAACAGGAAATTTTAAAAATTAATAAAATTATTAAATAGTACTAATATGTGATAGATTAAAATAAATATTATTTGTTAATTATTTTAGCGTTAAATAATTCGATTATGTAATTTACTAAACTCGCCTATAATTTATATCCATTGAACACATCTCAAATTCAATTAAAAGGTAACTTTACCACATGTTTACGTCTCAAACTCATATAGTTATGTTTGTTAAAAATTATAACTAATATATTCTCATTACTTTCGATAATTGTTAAAGTTCTATTCTTCTACAAAACCGATGTGGGCAAAAATATTTTTCTCTCTCAAAGGAAAGCGATCCTTAAGCTGAATTTTTTAGCTTTTTATTAAGAAAAAGAGGCAAGAGAAGGAGCGTGTAGTGAGAGAGAGAGAAGAGATATATAGATGTTAAGATTGTTAAGATTGTTAAGATTGTTAAGATTGTCTATAAGATGTTAAGATTGTCTATAAGATGAAAGTGACCCTAAATACCTCACATTATGAATTCAACACAAGATTAAGATAAAAAAATAAGTTAAACCACAGCTTCACAATCATCCCGTCTATCCCAACGGTTCCGACCTAGAATCGGCCTATTGACTACAATACTGATTTTAAATTATATAAATAATCATATTCCAAATATATTCACAAAAAAATTAATGATAACATTTGTTTTCTTTTTACCTGAAATTAATATTTAATTATATACATACTATATTCCAAAAATATTCACATAATATTTAATAAATAAAAATTTAATTATAAATTGTAGTATTATATAAATAATCATCTTCCAAATATATTCATAGAAAAATAAATGATGACATTCGTTTTTTTTTTACCAGCTTCGAGAATAACTTTTTTAACTAAGAATAGAACTTTAAGAATTGTTTCACTATGTACTTGGTAGTTTATCCATTTTACAAAACTGTATGTGGAATGATTATGATTCATAAAATTATTTAGTCAATGATATAAGATAAAAGTTGACCATGAATATCCTTAATTTTATGAGTTCAAAATTATATAAATTAAAAAAAAAATTGTCCCGCAAGTACTGAATTGGCCCATCTACGCGCACGATTATTGATTCTTGGTCGGAATTGATTCGTTGATAAATCGTTAATAAATTTTCTGCCAATTTTCCTACATATTCTACTTTTTCCAACGGAGACGATTAATAAAACAATTTGAGATGATGTGTTTAGAATTATTCAAACTTGTTTGAAATTTATATACTCGTACTTGTTTAAAATCCGATTAAAAAATTAGTCATTTGTGTTCCTTTTTGAAAAAAATCCGTATATTAATCTACCGTCACAATTCTGCATCGGAACTGGCCCATTGATCACGACTGTGATTTATAAGTGCGTAATTTATAAAATTTATTTAGAATTTATATAGATCCAAAAATTTAATAAAAATAATGATTGTACTATTCGTTAATCGTCCTTAATCGTATTGTAATATTCGTTAATTAAAAATATAAATTATGCAAAGTTGGAAACCCAACTACAAATAACGTAAAAATTATTTCATGGATGACGATTATAGATTTTAGAAAACACATGTGAAAAAAAGCAAAAAATGAAAAATTTCTCGAGTGTCGGTTGGAAATTGGCTCGTCTACCGCCACAGTTCCATATCAGAGTTGACCCGTTGACCACGATTTTGATTTATAAATGCACAATTTATGACGATTCTAGATTTTAGAAAATACATTAAAAAAATGAATAAAATGAAAATTTTAAAATTAGTAAGAATAAAGAATGAAAATGTGTCACGTGGGATCCCGAGTTGAGGTACCCGTCAGTTGAAAATTGGTCCGTCTACCAAATTAATTGACAAATTAGAAATTACTTATTATTTTATCAAATTAAATAAAAAATATTAGACTATTTCCAAATTTAATTCGGTCAACCAATAAATTATCCGAACTGTTTTGGAACCATTTATTCTGTCAACTAATAAATTGGTTCCCTAATAAAAATAGTTATCTATTCGGCAATTAATAAATTGACCAAAATAAAATAACTTAAACTATAAAAATATAGCAGTTATTTATTCGGCTAATTAATAAATAAATTGGCCAAATAAAATTCCTAAAAAAATAATTATCTATTTGACAAATTAATAAATTGACCAAATTAAATTAAATTAAACTATGAAATATAGTTATTTATTGCCAATTAATAAATAACTTGGCCAAATAAAACTGATGGAGCAAAAGATTAGAAAATCACATTGATTATAGGTATTTATAGGCTTTTCAATAGGTGAAGTTTCATTGAGAAACCGATGTGGGACACAAGATTTTAGTATAGATATTTAAAATCTATTATTTTACATTTAAAAATTCAAAAATTTGAGAAATTAGATAAATATGAATGGATGAATATAACATCTACGCGCATGATTCTTGATTCTTGGTCGGAATTAACTCGTTGATAAATCGTTAGTAATTTTTCTGCCAATTTTCCTACATATTCTAAGTTTTCCAACGGAGATGATTAATAAAACAATTTGAGATGATGTGTTTAGGATTATTCAAACTTGTTTGAAATTTATATACTCGTACTTGTTTAAAATCTGATTAAAAAATCCGTATATTAGTCTACTGCCACAATTCTGCATCGGAACTGGCCCGTTGACCACGACTGTGATTTATAAGTGAATAATTTATAAAATTTATTTAGAATTTATATAGATCCAAAAATTTAATAAAAATAATGATTGTATTATTCGTTAATCGTCCTTAATCGTATAGTAATATTCGTTAATTAAAATTACAAATTATGCAAAGTTGGAAACCCAACTACAAATAACGTAAAAATTATTTCATGGATGACGATTATAGATTTTAGAAAATACATGGAAAAAAAAGCAAAAAATGAAAAAATTCTCGAGTGTTTGTTGGGAATTGGCTCGTCTACCGCCACGGTTCCAGGTCAGAATTGACCCGTTGACCACGATTTTGATTTATAAATGCACAATTTATGACGAATCTAGATTTTAAAAAATACATGATAAAAATGAATAAAATGAAAATTTTAAAATTAATAAGAATAAAGAATGAAAATGTGTCACGTGAGATCCCGAGTTGAGGTACCCGTCAGTTGGAAATTGGCCTGTCTACCTAATTAATTGACAAATTAGAAATTACGTATTTTTTTAATCAAATTGAATAAAAAAATATTAGACTATTTCCAATTTAATTCGGTCAACCAATAAATTATCCAAACTATTTTGGAACCATTTATTTTAGTATAGATATTTAAAATCTATTATTTTATATTTAAAAATTTTAAAATTTGAGAATTTAGATAAATATGAATGGAGGAATATAAGGGGTGCCATGTATGATTTTTTCAAAGCAATAATCGTTTTTCTTTTAGTAATATAATAGTGATAATAGATATGGTGATGTAGTGATTTATTTAATTATATATACATCATGTTAGTCACTCATATCATAAAAACAATACTATATATTATAAAAAAAAAATTGTTAATTTGAATCTGATCATACGATAAGACTTCCTTTACCACCTCTTATGACTTATCTAATAGGATTGGTGGACATGAAATTCAAACTACCTCCTTTTTATCTTCTTTCCGAAAAAGCGTTTTGGTTACGATAAATCACTCTTACTTAATCAAACATCTTTTTGAAAGGACTAGTTATTTAGGTAAACTCCTAAATAACCTAGAAAGAAATCCATATACGAGCTAGATAGAAATCTTTGCTAAAGTATTCAGATTTTTATCTTCTTTGTTGTCATCTAAAAATATTTATGTACATTCCTAGAAACTTAACGAACGATAAAATATCTATGGTGTGAGAAATATCAAGAGCAAACTATTATTTCCAAATATTATAAAATTCAAATCAACAATCCGCTGAAAATATGCATCAATATTTCTCCAAATATATCTATATACTAGCTATTTTTTTATAGCGATATATTTATCACTTAGTTCCGAATTTCATTTTTTCTTGTTACTACTCCTTTTTTGTTTTATAAAATGAATGAAAGAATCTTTTAAGATTTACCAGTAACGTTTTAATCACCAAGTTCTTTACTCCTTTTTTTAAAACTTTTTGGTATATATTTAACTTAATTACTATTTAACTAAGTTCTTATAAAAAATTATAAACCTTACTTATGATTAATGATTTATAGTTAATAAACTTTAATTAAAATTAATGAATTCTAATTAAAATTTTATAAACTAAAATAAACTAATGGAATTGGTGTTGAAAATTAATAGAATGTGATTCTCTTTTTGGTTGAACAAAATTTATTCTGCGTATATAAAATCGTCTAAATAAATATAAATACCCGCAAAAAGAAAAAAGAGAATAAAATTAATTGGCAATAGATAATACTCCAATTAATAAAGGCGATGAGGGAGTTGCATGATATTGATAATGACCCCAATACGCGGCGAAGAGCTGGCGGCTTAAGACTTTCGATAACGCAAACGCAAACGCACACGCACGCACCACTTACGTCAAACCACGTTTTTCAACTTTGTGTTGACTGTCATCTTTTTCAAAACGAAATCACATTTTTATACTAATTTTTTATATAACTAAAGAATAAATAATGAGTTCCAGTCAATATATATGCCCTTCAACTTCAAGAAATAATACTAGTATGAAGATTATCTATATACTATACTAATATAAAAAAAAAATTATTTTATAAAATTTGAATTGCCTAAAATATCTTTATTATAAAACAAAATTAAGGGTAATAGTGTAATATAATAATATTAATATAATAATATTATTAGTTACAAGAAATAAAAGTTTACCTTATTGATGTTTTATTATTTACCTTATATATGATTTGAAAGAAATATATTAATTTATTGAAAATTAAATTTATCTTATTAATATTTAAATGATATAACTACCTTGTAGTGTACCTCATCAATATTTGATATATTAATGAATACCTTGTTAGATTCAACCATCCATGCTTAACTTATTTAATCTTTCTAAAACATTTTTTATCCTTCTCATTCCCACTTTTACCAGTTATGAATTTTTCCTATATTTCCATTCATGGTTCATCAAAAAGTATACTACATATTTCAAAACGTATATTAATTGCATATTCGTGCTGAACTATATCAAGCTTATTTCTCTGTGCATATACTTGTGCATTATACTTATCTATATTTTTTTTTTCTTAAAAAATATGACTGCCCATTACTATTACTCATTAGGGTCATTCTTTGTTCTTTTTATTCTCGGCAGAAGCAACAAGAAGTCACCTTCTTAATGCAAAGAGAGCAACGATAAATGTTGATTAAGGAATCAATTTTTTTTCGGTGGTGCATTATTTTATGAGATTACACTCGACAAGAAGCCACCAAATTTCTTAACGTGAGTTTCTAATGCAAAGAGAACAACGAATTGTTCAAGTTTAACTTTTTATGATAAGTTGCATTTTTTTAGAGAACAACGAATTGGTCTGCTTTGATAACTTTTTCTCTTTTGAAGTTTCAGATGAATGGTCGTTCAAAATTTGATTTTTAATGAGTTGAATTTTGAAAGGAAAAAAAAAGTGAAATAAATGAAAATCTATAGGATTTATTTTTTGACTCTAGGAAAATCAACATGATATTTAGTGTATGACGATCGACGGTTTATTTATGCCTATAGATTATGGAGATGACTGCAATTTTTCTTATTGTTCAATGTTATCAGAAGTTGACAATATATATATATATATATATATATATATATATATATATATATATATATGATTATGTGATCCTCATATTTTTGTTGTTTTACATGACCAGATAATTCTAAAGTTTCTTATCAACAGATTGTGTAAGTACCATAAATTTGTAAACAAGTATTTTGCTATATATATATAGAGAGAGAATTTAGTTCGCTCTATGTTATTCATTCATTTTAATATTAGGATATACTTTGTGGTCTATCAGGTGTCATAGTTTAAGCAGTAGCTAGAAAGACGGAAAGAATAATTCAATTAAAATGTAAATAATAGTTATTATATTTGGACATACATAGAACTTTATCACTTACACTACTTTTGTAATTCTTGGAAATGTCAATAATACATGAAATAACGAAAGTGCTCTTTAAAATAAAATATTTTTGTTGTTCTTTATTTTTTTCATTAATAATAATCCATCCGTCTACAATAAGTGTGATATTTTCATTCTTAATCTCTTTGCCGGACACCAAATGGGACATCATTTCGTGAACGGAGGGAGTATTTTTTTACCTTCCCCACTCTCTTTTATTCTTCCCCACTCTCACCCACTCTCTTTTATTTCTTAAAACATGTGTCACTCATTTCCGATCACACTTATCGTGGAGGGAGAGAGTAAAATATAAAAATTTGAGAAATTGCAAAAAATTTAATAAAAAATAAACTAAAATATGAATTAACTCGACAATATTTATTTAGTAGAATTATTTTCTTTAACGTACGAGTGCACGTTAGTTATACTAGTATTATATAAAAGAATGAGTGTGACTAGGGGAAGTGGCGATTCGCTCACCTTAGGCCGTTCTTATCTATAAGTTTTATCTAATTATTACTACAAATTTTTTTTCTATTTATTATTCACTGATACTAAGTAATATTATTATAATATATTTATAATTAAGAAAGTAGATTATATTTTTGAACATTCTTAAATTCGAATAAGAGACTATTTTTGTGGGAGGAGACATATCGTATACTTTTTAATCGTGATCGTGACACAACACAATATGAATATAGAGTTTCGGGTTCATGACAGCTAGACTTAAGCGTAATTAATTAATTAATTGAATAGTGCTTACACACACGATTGCGGTGATTTGTATAATTTATGTGGGATAAATAAATAATTACCTATTGTTTATCAGATATCTTGCATTGCATAGTGTGATTGATGATGGCTGTCAAACCGTCATATTTATAAGTCGAATTTGAGTTGAGCCAAATATCATTCGCAAACTTAATTCGTTCAATTATAAGGCTAGCTTATTTATCAAATACTTTCTATATTTAAATGCACAACGATGTAGGTTTGCTACTTGAGTTTCTAATCTACTTGAGAGAGCTTGGGGTTATACAATTGTTCGTAAGCTGTAATACAATTGTTGTTGCTCATCATATACTAGCTAGAAGTGTTAAAGATTTTCCTAATACGCATGCTTGGGATGAACTTCCGACTACAGTTGAGAGTCTTCTTCATATTTCATGTGATTGTAATCATATCATATTTCCTTCAAAAAAAATTAGTAATTGTTTATCAACATTTGGATGAACTAAAAGTTTTGGGTTACATTGTATCCTACGATGCAACGAACAGTGCAATACTAGTTACATATAGAGTAATTTTAAATATGGCCCTCAAATCTTTCGTTATAGCCTCCATTTAAAAAATAATAATAATAAATGTACAATTGTACCCTTCTAACCCAATTTAACTTCTGATAAACTAATGCCATAATCATAACATCAAATATCTGAAAAACAAACACGCTACATACCCAAAAATTGAAAAAACAAAAAAAAAACAAAGGCGCATAAGCCTAAACCTTGAATTAGAGATTCCCTCAAAAAAAGAAGAAAAAAGAAAAAAGAAAAAAAAAAAAACCATGAATTAGAGATGACCAATAGATGAAATACAAATAAGAAAGAATTGAATTTTCTGGAAACTAAAGACGTCAAACACAAAACAAAGCCCAAAAAAGATCACATCAATAATCAATAAGAAAACACAAAAATGATCAATACATACGAATCCAAGATGAAAATTGTAAAGTTTGGCATCGTAAATGAAAAGAAACAAAAAGAAGATGGAATTTTTGACTAAGTAAGATTCCAAATAGAGATTACAATACTAAGATTGATAAAAATTCCAATGTATTTCAACAATAGAATTTTCAAAGAGATTGAAATAAAAGAAAACAATAATTGAAATATGAAATATCAAATATTCTTAGCACCACAAGAAGTTTAAAACATAATTCAAACCTTCAATCTTCTGGGGTTTTCGTGTTCTTTCGTTGGATTGTGTCTCTGTGAATATGTTTTTAGGTTTTATTTTTTATTATTTTATTAAAAATTTAAATTGGAACTAAAAGGGTACAAAAGTATATTTATTTGTTTTATTTTTATTATTTTAAATAGGAAGCTACAAAGAGAGATTTGGGGGCTACATTTAAAATCACCTTTACTTATATTAATAAAGTCTAGAAAAACGGACCTTATATAAGAATGGACCGCAATGAAGGTCCATCAATGTATAATTGCTAAGTTTTTTGGAGCCACCATATTCATCTTCACTCTTAGGTGTCATTTCTAGGAATTTTCTTTCTTATTTATCTAAAAATCTCAACTAGGGTAGAAGAGAATTCTAGCTATTAGTACAAAACTTGGCGGTTTTCTTTGGTATAATCAATATATAGTTGGAGGTTACAAAATTATAACAAAAGTCCAACATTTTAAATGGTATATTTTAATCTAAGTCCTTTATAGCTTGCATTATTAGCACAATTCATGCATATGGACATTAATCTCTTTTATTATATAAATCGTTTCCCTTTAATTATTATATTATTTCTTGCATATATATAGTGTTAGTATGTGGAACTCAATCATACAATTAGATTGTATGATTTTTTTCATTTTTTTAAATTGATAAACGAGTATGGGAAAGATCGAAGAAATGGCAGCGGTTAATACGAGAATGAAAAAGTAGCATTAGCAGAAAGGGAGAAAATAAGTATGCTAATTTTGCTAATGATGCGGATTGTGGATACTCGATTGCAGAGAGATATAGACATGAGTGGATCTACGTTATAGTTGGGCTGGGCTCCAGCCCAATGCAATTTCTGTGTATATTCTTTAATATTTAAATATTAGCCCAGTGGTTAAGGCATTTAGGTTTTCCTCCAAGGAGCAGTGTTCGAATCTTATAGTCAATATTTGGTTAATTCTTTTATTCATCACTGCCAGAAACCTTAGTTCTTTAAAAGTTCATTCAATTTTTTCAATTTTATCACTTCTCATTCCAAAATGCCATCAACCGCATTCCTTTTTAGAAACAAAACTCAAGTTCAAAATTTTCAATTTTATCACTTCTCATTCCAAAATGCTATCAACCGCATTCTTTTTTAGAAACAAAATTCAATTTTTTAGCCCTAGTTGGAAGAAATACGCCGAACATACTTCTCATTAAAAAAATTCATTAAATATATATCTTTGAAACACTTAAATCAAAATCATCTAATTTGTTATAATCATGCCAAACGTAGGAAATTAAATTCCATTTTTTCCACTTAATATGTTGGCCTCAACCCCCATTTATATTGTAGGTTCAATTAGCTTTTAATGCACCGAAATATTTTATCGAATAAAAAGTACCGAAAATATTTACCTATGAGCCCACCTCAGTATTAAATCCTGGATCCGCTCCTGGATATAGACGATTTCTTTTATATTTGTATGTGTTTCTATATGACATATTATTATTGTCACTCAATGTGAGTCTTGGATAGAATTTGAGAATTTGATGGAAGAAAAGCTATGAAAGGATTCACAAGTTACATATAACAATGTCTTCATTAGTAAAATCATGTAAGATAACTATTGTACATTATCCCATTATTTTTCTCTTAAACATTGTAACATATGTTTGTCGTAAATTTAATTGAAAATCTATATTGATGTCCATTTTAAATTTTTTTGAATGTATATTACAAGTATTATTAGTTATTTCCAAATGAATATCGCTTTAATTCGTTTGGTATAGAGTATTATCCCCACGTAAACAAATTAAAAAGATTCTTTACTAAAATATACTCCCTCCGTCCCAATTGCATAGTCCCACTTTCCTTTTTTGGGTGTTCCAATAGCAAAGTCCCAATCCAAATAAGGAAATAATTAAGGGTTAATTAATAGAATTATCGGGCCGCTTTTTACTAACCCAATTAGGCCACCCCTTCCATTTCACAGTGCACCCGTCTAATTATTTTACCTCTCTCCTCATCTCTCGCTCTTGCTCTCTACGCCTGCAACTCCACATCATTTTCTTTCATCGCCGACCGTCTTTTTGATATCAGATCAAGATCTCATTATGTCTGATTTTGCTCTCTCCGGCCCCGTCCAAATTTTCCCAGATGCCACAAATTCTCCATCTCTAATGATGGTCCCGATACGAGTTCTGGTGTATGGGGGGGGGAGAATACACCAGATAAAGCTTTTTAAAAACAACCCCCTAAAAATAACACAACCGAGTAATGCAACTCAGTTGGAATCACAACCGAGTAAGAAACACTCAGCTGGAAGTGAAGTGATGTGCGTAATGTGGTGGAAATTAACTCGTATAAAATCAACTCACGCTTTTATGCAAGGTTGATCAATAACCAAAACAGTTGATATGGAAGAATGCAGTTTGTATGCAGGTTAGTTGGTCAGTTGAATATGCAATAAGATAACTGAAAAATAAACACAACACACAAAGATTTACGTGGTTCGGAGATAACTCCTACGTCCACGAGGAGTTGTGAGTCCACACAACTCAGTCCAAGTTCTTCTGGACAAACCACAAAGCTTACGCGGGCTTTGCAACCATTGAGATAAGTTTACGGGTACTTATCAACCTTACAGATTAGTTTACGGGTACTAATCAACCTATCTGCTCAGTTACGGGAAGAGTAGGGTCTTAATAACCTTTTCAGGTGTATGAAAGGGTGGGGTTCCAACTAATAGCTCGAACAAGAAGTGAGATATGATCTAACACTCTACGAACTCTCAACTAGTGATGTTCTCAAGGTTGGATCAAAAGACACTAAGACAGAATCTATTACTCTAGAACTCTCAACTAATGATGTTCTAAGAGATTGAATGCAGCTCAACTCGTGTGAAGTATTTGGTTCTTTCTTTCGCTCTTTGATCTCTTCTTGCTCTTGTCTGTCTTGTATTTGTTGAATGAATGAAGGCCTCTATATATAGGCGGAGAGAATCAACTAGCCGTTGGAAGAGCTGTTGATCTCTGTTCTTTGAAAGTGATGGCTTGTCTCTCATCTCTGCAGACTTTCCGGATTTGGCAACTGCATGCTTTTGCTTTCCATCTGAGACAGCCTTGTGTTGGGCCAAATGAGGTAATGACAGAGAGTCAAACCTTCATGTGACTTCCTTGTTTGAAATTCAAATCTTAACCTTTGACCTCCAATATTTGACAGTCGGTTGAGTCGTTTGATTTTCATCTGATTGGTCTTCAGCTGATGTTCTATCTGAATGCTTCTGTCTGAGTAGGAACATGTGAACTCTCAGCTGACTTTGAACTTCAAGCTGTTGATCTAACTGATTGAGTCCTACAACTGATGTTCCATCTTGAACGCTCAGTTGTCCTTCTTGTATCTGACTCTAATCAGTTGGCTTCGAACGCTCAGTCGTCTTTCTCACAACTGATATTCTCTTGTATCTTCTCCCTTTGAACTTAGCTGATGTTCTGAAACTTGAATGCTCAGTTGGCTCGAACGCTCAGATAACTTTCTTCTTCCCTTTTGAATTGCTCAACTGATATTCTATCTTGTGAACATAACTTCCCCCTTTATAAACACTCAATTGTCTTTAATTACATCTGATGTTTTCTCCGAGTGATGCCTTGTTGTCGTCTTCAGCTGGAGACCTGTAAAGATAAAATCTCAACAATGCTCAAACAGTGAGCCTAACTATTAACAAGAGGATCTGGCAACATCTACTCGGTTGGGGTCACTTGGTTTTGGAATCAATCAAAACTTTAAGAAATTTCCCAACATCTAATTTCAGAGATCTGCGCTCCGCAGATGATATACAATTCGACCCAGATTTTAGATCTACTTCATAGATCTGAATTGGACACCGCCAATATGCGAGCTTGCATCAGGAAGTGTGTTGAACTTTGTAGGCTGTCGGTAGAGAAGGCTTCGTGCTCATATAGTGATGACACGATTATGCTCCTCGAGGAAGAATTTGTGCCGGAGACTGAGGAAGAATTTGTGCCAGAGACGCCGGAGACTGAGGAGGAATTGTGCCAGAGACTGAGGAATTTGTGCCGGAGACTGGGGATGATACAGTGATGGTAGTGGAGATTGAAGCCCCTAGCTTAGATGCGATGGCCGACGCACTCAATTCGATGTTCCCAATTTTTCTCCCTCGTTACTTCGATCTGGTGAGATTTAACCCTACTTTAATTTTTTGTTCTGGTGAGATTTGTTGGGTTTGCAGCATATGTAGCTTAAATAAAAAAATTAAGAAAATAGAAAACCAATCAGTAATCTGATTATGGAAAGAGCAAGAATACATTCGAGATTTTGGACAAGACTTGGTTGGATTTACTTAATTCTGCTATCTTTTCTCGTTTGTCTAAAGAAGAATTATCTTCTCTTTTTTTCTTTTTTAGTTGGATATTGTTATAGCTTGAAGAAGATTGTCGGCTGTGATGTAGCCCTATTACCAAATTGTGCAAAAACCAAATCTGTTGTTTTCATCATTTTGTCTTTAATCTGTTGATTTCGATGTTCCTTGTTCATGCTTATGTGTTTTGAGGTTAAGTTTATGCAGACACGTGTATTACTGTTGTCTCTGATCAACCCTTGCTTCTGGCGTCTTGCTTCAAAATGCAACTGATATCTGCACACTTAAATCTTCAACATGTACAAAATGTCTTCAACCTGCAAAAAAATGGTTGTAAATTCATACACCAACTTTCATTCTTTAGCTTCTATTGGCTCAATTCCTAAGGTGTTCATCAATTCTGGTGTTCCATTCACACTACCAGCTTGTATTAAATATCCAATGCATTGTCTCACTAATTCAATAGGAACTTCCAAGTTCAAAGGCAATGAATCTGCCCTAATATGTGCATCCTTCCCCAAGTGTGGAACCTTATAGCAATTTTGCCCATTAACTTTCATCATTTCAAACATACAAGCTTGCAAACTCAAGAAAACCTTGTTCAGTTTGATAGGACATAAATTTTCAAATGACGAAACCACTGCATTTACCAACTGATCAATTGTATGTGTGGCTGTTTCATGTTGAATTGATTGAATTGTCCTAAACCACCCCAAATCATTAACATTCAGATCAGGTGAGTTGGGTGGCTGTTGTACCAGAATGAACGTAAAGCCATCTTTATTTGTTGCTTCTCTCCAAACAGGATCTGAATCTTTTATGTGTGGTTTAGCATTGTCCTGTTGTATGTATATGACTTTGCTTGCCCATGATGGCCATTTTGCTCTTGCAGCTGGTAAAATCTGCAATAAAAATCTGCACATAAATGCATACATAAATCAAAATATGTCCAAACCT
The DNA here is from genome assembly GCA_029490685.1 of Schizonepeta tenuifolia. Lineage (NCBI taxonomy): Eukaryota > Viridiplantae > Streptophyta > Magnoliopsida > Lamiales > Lamiaceae > Schizonepeta > Schizonepeta tenuifolia. The sequence goes on along the minus strand of CM055958.1, from coordinate 40,775,995 downwards.
CATTGATCAGACAATCTAAGTACACTTCTCTTGTCACTGAATCAATTGCTTAAGTTTCTATTGTGCCTCTGTCTCTATTTCTGCTTTTCCTCTGTGCTGGAACATTGCGAGTGAAAGGAAAAATTCCAATCTTTCCATCAAACATTAAAGTACCATCTGTTGCAAACATAGGTCTGCACACTGCACTCATAAACATTACTTTTGGGATGTAATGCTTGCTCTTACATGTTCTGTGTGGTTCAGCCTCTCTAGGAGCCAAGTAGAATCTGTGTGTGCCTTTTTTCATGTAAAACCACTTCTCATTGATGTGAATCGTGTTTTGCATGCTTTTAAACTTTAGAATATTCAGTATCCTATCTAGTTGTAAGGCTTCAAGTGAAAATCTCAACCTTAACAGCTTATTAGAAGCTGTCAAGTCATGCCTAATACTGACGTGTGAGCTTTAAGCAACCCTTACTTAACCCATCTCCCAACTGTGGACTTTTTTTATGTTTATACCACATGCTAATGTTCTTATGCTGCCTCTCTTGTTAATTGGCAAGCTAGAAATGAGCTCTAAATCAATGGGTTTTCTCTTAGTTCTAGTAAATTTTACCTCTGCTTCAAAATGCATTGGCTGACATATTAATGCTTGTTTCTTTGCTGCAACCCAAACTTGAGTGACTGACTTTCTGCATATTTGGATTTTGATGGTAGCTTCTCTAATCGCGCCCCTCGGTAGATTTCCATCAGTGTTGCATTGAAGAAGAAATTCCAAGACTTGATTTTTTTTTTTTGAAGAGAGAAAACTGAGTTTTCTCATCTTTTTTGGTGTTTTTTAGATGTGGGGAATTCTTCTAAGTGATGATATTTATAGGACTAGAATCAGGTTTGAAAAAAAGTGATCTGTGTACTTTTAGAGGGAAATTATGGTGGCAAACTTTTGGCAAAACCGATTTGATTATATTTTGAATTTAATCTTTTTGTTTCCAACCATTTCATTTGATCTGATTTTAAACTTTTTCGTTGCAACATATTACATTTGATTAAATTTATGTTTGAAGGTGGTTGCAGTATTACTCGTAAAACTCGACAATATTGGAAATTAGCTCGATAAATATTACTCGTAAAAATATTGCTTGCCAAAACTTAAAAATGAGGTTGGTATGAGCTAGGAATAAAATACTAAAGGGAAAATGATTGTTGTTAGGAGTATTACTTTTACTTAAAATATTTCCTAATAAAGTGAAACAGACTTACTTTATACATTAACACACTTCTTCTTAATAATTGTGTCAGAAGAAGTGGGACTATGCAATTGGGATGGATGGAGTACAAATTTGTTGTGTACTAATATCATAGTAACATCAAATAAGTTGCAAATTTATTAAGATCGTGTTTTTCTAGAAAAAAAATGCATTTTTGGGTGTGATGACAATTAATTGATGGTTATAAATTGGTCAATTATCAATCCATACACGTTTTGTTTTAATTAAACATGATTTTAAGCTCAATCAGTTATCATCAAATTATTAAAGCTATTAATGTGATATGATAATTAACTCCAATTATGCACGATTTGAGTTCTCTCTATACGTATACATTATTCCACTTAATTTATAAGAATTCAAAATTTTGATTCAACAAAAATGAATTGGGCAAGGACAAGGCTATCAAATAGGGGTCGATCGACGACACATGAATCGCATCGGGGACATGTTCGTCGGGGACCTTGAAAGAGAATGATGCTTTAGTTGACAAGGTGAGGCAAGGTGAAGTTTGAGCCGACGAGTATCCTTAACAATCAATGGTGCATTAGATGATTAGATCCCTTATTTGGTTATTGATGAGGATAAGGACGTGTAATATTTATCTATTTAATTCTTAGATTTTTATTTATTTGTGTTGGGCATCAAGTTATGTATTTCCTTTTAGATGTCTAGGGTTTTATTATATATAGGAGATTTGTTTATGTTTTAGGGGAGTCGAATTTGAGTTGAAATGTAGAGTTTGGGATTGTTCCATTCTCGTGATGTTCTTCCTGTATTTCATGAGTGAATCAACGGATTAATCTTTATTGTACGTATTCCTCGGTATACAATGGTTATCAACAAAATTCGTATATTTATGTTATTGAATATATTTCACGCTTCTCCCTGCATCAGTTATTTAGTACAGTAGTATTGTTGGAATAGACATAATCGAGTACCTTAAAAGTTAAAAATCTAGAATTTTGATTAATTTTGTTTTTTAATTGTTCCTAATTACAGTTCAAATTTCCAATTGGAATTTAATTTAGGATTTATTAGTTTTCAATTAGAACTTTTTATTCTTAATTAATGTTGATCAATATCAATATTAATATCAATATATAACTGCCATGTTTTTTGGAGGCACCACATTCATCCTCAATCAAATTCTAGGTGACATTTTAAGGATTTTTCTTTTATATTCATCTAAAATATCTTATAAATTATAGTAATACTAACTTCAACATTTATGTTCGATTTCTATTTTTAGAAATAGTTTATATACATATTATAACAATCAATATTCATTAATTTTCTTCAATCAAGCAATTAAACTCAGCCCGTTACAAAACAATAATCATGCTTAAAATTAATAATTGTTTCATTTTAAAAGCTTTATGGCTATATATATAATTCAGAATATCACAACCAAATTCAAACACACGCTCCACTCGAAGATAAAGAATCAAAGAACAAGAAGGAAAAATTTCGATCCTTAAATTCAATAGTATGAAAGATGACATCAAGATAGAAAGGTAGCCAACCAAGTATATATATTCGCCAATTAGAAAGAGTAAGACTCTTGAACTTTGTATAATGAATTGAAGAGATAAAGTCTCATCCCAAAAATGAAATGAACATATCGGTCCAAATTGATCAAGAAAAAGTATGGTTAGAACCAAAAATTTCTATTCCCAAACAAATAAAGTTGGTAATTAGCATATATTCCCAACAAGTTTGAGATGAGTACGAATAGTAAAGTTTATTTCCGAATCAAAATTAAGATACTAAAGGATAAGAAAATTTTGATTCGGCGTTGAAAAATATTTAATGGGTGGGTACCCGATCCATTGATACTCATAATCGAGCCCAATAGATAGAATGACTATTTAGTCAAAATGAACGAGCCGATTTGAATAGAACGAAAAAGGGGCGAAAACTAAATTTACCTCCTTTGCTTTAGATTATTATCTTCTTAATTGTTTTAAAAATCAACATTAAGTATACTGAAAATTATTATTATTATTATTATTATTATTATTATTATATAATGTTCGGCTTTTAATGAAACAAAAAATCATCAATTGTTGTAATAACTTATATTTAATTATTAATTTTTTTAATAATCTTGAATAATGAACGAGTCTTTCTATACAATTTTGGACAGATGTATGATAGATTTCTATTTTAGCAAAGGAGACGATGAGGACTGTTACGGGAGTGAAGACTAAGAGCATGAGCGAGGGCCGTGTTTCTTCAACATCATGAAGAATTGTGGTGCCGCAAGGGACTGAGTTGGTTAGAATGAGCGGTGATAGTTGGGTTGAGTTTTTACGGGTACCCGCCTTTTACCAAATCCTGGTGATACAGATTTGGGAATTATTGAATGATTTTGGAACGAGTATGGCTTGAAACATTTAAACTCATGGCGAGTTTGGGTCGGGTTTGGGCATTAATTACCTCCAAATACCCACTATTCAAATCCATTTATATATATGAAGATAAAAAAAATATTCTATACATAATTTCATAGTGCAATATGAATAACAATTTTGTGATGCACGATGAAGATTTAGTATTTTATGTAGATGTTGATTGATTCATCAAACATTTTGTTAACAAGTATTTGAGATTATTAATTTTATATTGAAACATATGTTTTTAATTATAATTATTATATTTTTTATTTTTACTATTTAATATTGATATTTATTTTTTATTATTAGAGTTTATAGCAAGTAATTAGCAGGTACTATCCAACAGGTTTGAGATGGGTAAATGTTTAAAAATTATTTTTTTAATCGGATTTGGGATGGCTAAGGATTGAGAAATTATAATGGGGTTGAGTTTGGGAAATATTTAACGGTGGGTACCCGACCTATTGTCATTCCTAAGTGATGGTGGTGGTGGTTTTGATTTTTTGAGTTTAGGGAGCCATTTTGAAATAGACAATATCTATTAAAAATGTGAGCGAAAATTCTAATTCGAAGGATTTGAAATGTTTATTTAAATGTATGAGCAGTTCAATTTCTCTTTTATAGATTGTATTGTATGAATATGGAAAGAATTTTGTTATTTTGATTTCCACTTGCAATGAATTGTCGTAGAAAATTTCTATTCTTTTTAAAATTTGTTCCTGGAAATGACAATTATAATATAACAAACACGTGTATAATATTCCATCCGTTGATTCCGTTCAGTTTATATAGGTTTACATGGGTACAATACTCCCAAGTTTCTTCCAGGTTTGGGCAGGGATAACAATGAATTAGTTTAATTTATAAATAGTATTGTAATTTTATTTGAACACTATATGAAATATATCGACTGTATAATACACATGTTAGATATTTCGTTAGTTAGTATTTATTTTGAGATTTATTTTAATAAAATTTTATATAATTTTTTTACATTATATATATAATATTTATTGTTGATTTTAAAGTATTTTTGTATTTTTGGCTGGTAATTAACGATTATTATCCAACAGGTTTGAGATGACTTGGGTGGTGAAGTCCATTTTAATTGGATTTAAGATAAGTATGGATAAAGAAATTATAAACGAGTTCAAGTTTGAAAAATATTTTATGGGTGGGTACCTATCCCATTGACATTCATAGACTTGGGACGGGTACAACTATAAATATTATGATTTGAGATTGAGATAAGTATAAATTTGGTGATTTTAGTTGAAAAAACGAGTACAATCAATCGAGTAACATTATTCATTCTTAATTTGTTTTATATTATAATTTGATATAGTCGTGTAACAATCTTTTAATGTTGCAATACTGTCGCTTCGATATAAAATCATTTTTAAAATTTATACTTATAAAATATAATATAAAGTGATTCCCCCTAGAGCATCGACGAGTCGCTTACCATCAAATGTTCGGGGTTGCCCAAGCACAAAATCAAATTATAGGAGTGATGCATCATCATGCTTATAAGAAATATCGATCCGTCGAATGAGCTTTGCAGACATTAGGATAATAGTAACTAAACTCAAGAATCGCGTAATTGAAGCCAAATTAATTTCAGAAAAGAATGCGAACATAAAGTTTCCAATAGCAAGAGTGATCACAAGCCCCTCAGATTTTACTCACAGCAAATCTCTTTCCAATGCGGGACTGTAACTGTCCAAACTTGTGTTTAGTCATGATTAATTATACGTTGTTATCTCACGAGTTACTAGCAAAAAAGGTCTCAAATTTTGATATATGATGATGAACACAACAATTAACATGGTTTATGATGAAATTCTCAATGGATTGCGAGGTATTTGCAATATTAGTTATTTTAAAAATTGATTATTATTATTATTACTATTATTATTTTATTATTTTTATTATTATTATTTTTATTTTACGTTTGTGTTTACTTTGATTTTTTTTTTTCTTGGCGCTGAAAGAAGTTAGCTGAAACTTAATACACATCCTCTTTTCACTTGAATTCTTATCATTGTATGCAATGTAACAATTCTTTTAGTGATTCGTCGTCGTACTATGACTTTAAACAAATTATTTAATTATTTTTTAAATAATAATTATAGTGTTAAGTGACCCCGTCGAATTTCGACGGGTTACACACTAGTTGTATATAAAAAATTTACATTGAACTTTATAATTTGGGTTAAAGCTACCTAATAAACATTAAAAGGGAAATTATACACATAAAATTAATCAAATAAAAATAATTGTATAGGTTATCTTTTATATCCCCCCCAAACTAAATTAATGAAAGAGATTAATTTAACTTTATCGCTGCTACAAGAAGAGGTATCCAAAGTAATTGACTAATAAACTCGACACACACTTAGGGGTGTACACGAGCCGAGCCGAGCCGAACACTGGCAGGCTCGAGCTCGGCTCGTTAGAAAAATTTAAGGCTCGAGCTCGACTCGAGCTCGATTCGAGCTTTGTATTTCGAGCTCGAGCTCGGCTCGACAAATATCAACCAAGCTCGAGCTCGGTTCGAGCTCGGCTCGTTATATATTAGTTTGGCTGAGCTCGAGCTCGAACGTTCGAGCTCGGCTCGATAATCTAAAAATTATAAATTTATTAATTTATATTGATATTGAAAAAGTAATAAAATAAAAAATATTTATTAAAAGTATTAAAAAATTCGTGAACATATTCGGGAACATGTTCGTTTAGTTGATTCGCGAACATGTTCGCGAGCTAGTTCGTTTACTATCGAACTCGAATGTGTTTGCGAGCATTTCGAGCCGAACATAGGTATGCTCGGCTCGTTTAGTAAACGAACGAATTTCGAACGAGCTTTTTTCGAGCCGAGCTCCGAATAGCTCGCGAACCGTTTGGCTCGTTTACAACCCTACACACACTGCGACAGGTCAAGTATGAAGAAAAATAACATCTCCCTTTTCCGTTCTTCCTCTTTTCTCCATCCAATATAATTTTTTTCTACATAAATCCAAGTTGGAGAGCCAATTCATCTGTATCTACAAATTTGTATTAATATGTTCGTATATGATCATCATTAATGTTTTGTACAGTTTCTTCTTAAAATATTCACATAAATTTAACTTTAGGAATTTACAAAATTCCAAATTTTGAGGAAAAACAATACTCAGTTAACTGCTGGAGAAAGTATATGCGAGAGCGAAAACGTGACAATGGAATGCATAATTAATTAACAAGGGAAATTTAATAAACATATATATATATATATATATATATATATATATATATATTGATATCGTGGAAACCCGCAGCTGTTATGGTTAATCCCCGTCCCTTATGCAGTAGCCTGCAAACCACACAGTGCAGGTAAACCACATTTTCCAAGTACAGGTGTGGCAGATTCGACCTATAGAAACATATATATTGATGCAAGAGAAGCGTCTCAGTATGATAAATGAATATATACCTTTATTGATTTAATAAATACCGAAAGTAAACATCTATTCTCTAAAGAATACAAAAAAAAATAGATAGAAAAGTTTGATTCTGTGAAGTATACCAAAAAAAGATACGAGGGACAAACTCTAATTTTTCATTTAGGTCAACATCAAAACCAACCGTCCGATTTGCTAAACAACACTCTTATTTAAATCTCACAATAAAAGGGCCAAGCCCACAAACTAAAGCTAATACTAATAAATGAGTAATAAGTCTTGCTAAACAAAACTAAAACTAATAAATTTTATTAGTTTTAGTTTTGTTTAGCAAGATTTATTACTTAAAAAGGGTATCTTTGTAATGTACTTGTCCGCATCCCTTAATTTGAGGATGTCATGGCTTTTTTTTTTTTTTCTTTTTTCGCTTTCATGTTTTTTAATTTTGGTATTACATAAAATTTTCGTGTTTTTTTTTTTTGCTTTCATATTTATATATTTCGGTGGTTTATTTATTTATTTTGGGATTTGTTTAAATAGTTTATTTCAATTACACTGATCTAACTATTTCATTTTTATTAATTTCTATCCCATATTTCTTCGACTCAATACGTTAATGTATTATTTTAGTGCTTAATTATTTTAAATAATTTTTTTAATATCACCTATCGAAGTGAACGATTAAAATATACAACTATATAACAATAAGATGTTAGTGTTAAAGCAATAATATATAACTATAAAAATAATAAGATGTTAATATAAAAGCAATAATAATAATATATGACAATGAAAATAATGAGATTTCAATGTGAAAGCAACAATATATAACAATAAAAACAATAAGATGTTAATATAAAAGCAATAACATATAACAATAAAAACAATTAAGTATTGATATAAAAGCAATAATATACAACAATAAAAACAATAAGATTTTAATGTCTAAGCAATTAACAAATAAAAACAATAAAATTTTGTCAAAGCAATAAATATAATATGCGTTAATAAATTAACTAAAAAACAGTATAAAATCTAACCAAAACATATAAACTGACACAATCTATACGATCAATCACAAATCACAATATTAGTATAGCACACCCATTTTTTCGTTTATTTTGATGTTATATATTAGAATAATCATATTCGGACACTGTGGCCAGTCACACGCATGAAAAAAACAAAGTTGACTGTAAAAATAGAAATAATTTCATTTCTTTTTAGGGTTTATGCTTCTCAATTAGGATATATTTCCATTTTCAAAACCTATATTACCATTTTTAGCGCGTGTGGTTGGTCACAGTCTATATATTAATCCTAACTAATTATTATTTTAGGAGAAAATTTTAATAAGTTTTGCATAAATTTTACACCCTCTAACTGTTCATTTCTATTCAACACATAGAGAACCATTTCTATTATAATCATCCCATATATATATATATATGGTTGACCCGGTCAAATTTTTTTTTTCTAATTTCCTATTTTAATTTCAGTTTTTTTTTTCCGGCTCCGTCTTCGACTACGAATTTACGGGTTCGTCTTCGCTCCGATTACTAATATAAAAATAATCTTCGGGCAATAATTTAGATTTATTCGGCTCGCTCCGTGGCCTTCGGTTCTCTCGTTTGAATCTTGACAAAAAAAAAGTGTAAAAAAAAATGAAGAGGCAAATAAAAAAAAAGGAAAAAAATCTGGAAATTAAAAAAAAATCAAATACACATATATATATATATATATATATATATATATATATATAATAGGCTCGTGCACCGCACGTCCCACCATGCGACCTGTTGTATATAAGTTTTTGCAATGTATATATATACTTTCATTTCCTTTGAAGAAAGAATTTGCAGAAACAGAAAGAGAAACAAATATATACAATGAAAACAGGGGTGTGTTTTAAATATATGGAAAAGAAAATCTTCCAAACCTCAAAGAATGTAAGATATAAATACAATGAATGTTAGGATAGGATTAGTTGTAATTAGGAAGCAAGTGAAGAGATAGGAAAAGATACGCTTCCCGATCCAACTCTAAATATCTTCTCTCTCTCTCTCTCTCTCTCTCTCTCTCTGTATCTCTATTTATGTGCGTATATGTTGCATGCAGTGAATGCAAAGATAGAGAAGAAAGAAAGGGTAGGGCAATGAGACCATAGAGAAGAAAGAAAAGTAGGGTTAGTGGTAGGTAATTGGAAATAGATCGGAGGCGTTTCTTGGCAATTGACGGTGATGATGATCTCCACCAAACCCCAACCATTTAAAGCCATATGAAGGCGAAGCAAGCCCCAAAGGAAGGTTATCGTTGTTTTAAATACGTTGATGTTTCTCGCTGTTGGTCTAATTTTTTACTAGTCAACTTATAAGTTGTTTGTAGGGGAAAGGAAAATCTGTAATGAGGTGAAATTTACTACTACTAGTTTTTTAGCATAAGGCAGAAACTCGATCTCATGTCTCATGCTTTTGGTCAACGCCATAAACCAAAATGGGAGTAACTATCTTTTGGCGTCCGACTCCCACCTCAAAATCGCCACTATAATAATAATACTATCTTTCGAGGATTGTAAACATGACAATCTTCGTTTTCGGCCCTTTCAATTTAAGTTTTTTCGTTTCGTTTAGATCCCAACCATAAAGTGTGTGGTTATATTTGTTGGCTCAATATTTGGGGCTATATAGACCTACTAATTTTCATTTTTATTTTTACTAAGGTATGAGAGAAAATAAATCAAAAAAATGAATTATACTATCTTTAGGCTAAGAATATGCTTATTATTTCTATTTTTAAGAGTGAAATTAAAAGGAAAAAACAAAAGAACAAATTCACAGAAAAATGAGGACAAATATAAACTAAATCCTTTTACATGCTATACGAAACCAATAGATCAAGTGCCGCTGCCGCGTAATCATATCAAATATATGTACAATGATATGTTGTACTCCCTCCGTCCCGCTCATTTTGTCTCCTTACTATTAGGCACGGGGATTAAAAAAAATTGTTTGTTTAATAAATTAGTGAATGAGATTGGAAGGGGATGAGAGAGAAACTCTTACAACCACTCATTATGTCTATATTTAGATGTAGACAAAATGAGTGGGACGTCCATTTAAGAAAAGAGAGACAAAATGAGCGGGACAGAGGGAGTATATATTTTTAGGTTAGCTCACCCTTGTGAGATCAGGACAAAAGATCGTGGCCTTTTGCCCCGGTCATTGTAGCACATGTGTTAGGCCTGGGGCATAAGGAGCATGCTGACTTGGCCCAATTGCTATATAAAATCTATTGTAATGATTGGTATGATAAAATAGAGGCCTTCATTCCATTCCTTTATTTGGTATATTTTACGAGGAGGAATCGTCATTCCATTCCTCAAGAATTTAACCATTTGTTAATCAAACCATGACATTAATCATTCCTAATACTCCTATTTTTATATTTGAACTAATTTACCCTCATATATTTTACAATTTTGTCAATTTTACCCCAAAAAATCAAGGACTTATTTTCATCAATTCTAACTTATCTACACACGCTGCGCGCGCGCACACACACTGCACACATTGCACACACACACACATATATACATACATTGCACACACATACATACACACGCTGCACACACATACAGATATATACACACACTGCATACACATACTGCACAAACACGCACAAACACTGCACAAATACACACAATGCACACACATATACACACATTGCACACACACACTACATACACACACAATGCACACACACACATTCACACACTACAAATATACACGCATATACACACATTCTACACAAACACACATATATTTACACACAATGCATCAAAAAATATCGATTCTATTCCTTTACTTATTTCTTATGCATACCAAGCATGAGAATCAACTTATTCATTTCATTCCATTCCTAACTCTATTCCATTCTTAGCTCTATTATTGTTTAATATATCCCCAAATTTTAAAAGTGCACTTCACATCTCCTGTGTGGTTTATAAACTATTACAAACTTTACCCATTGCCAATTGCAGGTACACTCATCATCAAACACAAGTTAGTTATAAAGTTTCGATATAGCATTCCAAGCCCCAGCACCCAATGAAAGTTCACACATTCTTCGTTTCAGCCCCCTCTGAAATAGCCATGATTCATGAGATGTTTCTCATGTCCAATGCACTTCAAATCATAGCAACAATAAATCCCAAATAGCATCAATAGCTAAATTTAACACGCAAAACATTGAATTTGAGCCACGGAGAAGCAAGAACCAGATGCTATACTCAGTTCAAAAGGGAAGCTTGTTGATATTTTAGTATCATGGCTGTAACAACTAGATTGGTAACATAATGCAGACTCGAATAAAGAAATTAGAATGACATTAATTACACACACACACACACACACACACACACACACACACACACACACACATACACACACACACAGAGAGGATCAATATCCAGCAAGTTTAAGATGGGGCACGGAAGTTGACAAGACTGCATATCAACATGTGAGGTTCTAAATGGAGTCAAACTTTAAGAAACCGTAGGACTATAAGAAGACCCTAGCTAGCTTTTCTCTCTTACTTGCCTATAACCACTCATAATTGGATGCAGCTAATATAACACAACTTACAATTGAAAGTTATAAGAAGTTTAAATATCACACTAATTAATCTAGCCATTAGCCATATAGAGTTGTTAACTGGAAAAGTATATGATATGAAATGGAGGCACTGCTTGAATCCAAGTTATTCCTCAAATCTTACAGCAGAGCAAGCTGGCTGCAAACTATTCATCAATACGGCCTGTAGCGCATAGGGCGCCTAAATCTTGGGACCCTCCTGCACAAGATAGTAACGGGATCAGGCAAAAACAATAACGCTAACTATTGGACGCTTTACTATGATAGATGGCAAAACATGCTAGTTTCAGGTAAGCACCCATTCTCATAATGGTCTGTTATTTTACTTATTACATGGTCATATACATATAATATATGCATAAATCCATATAAAGGATGAAAACTAGAGCGAAAACATGTTGATTGGACAGAGACAAGGTAAAAAAATCATCATGTAGATTTATATACAAAGCATTTGTGCACTCGGTAAAGCTCAAAGTACTTCTCCAGCAGAACTTTGCAAAAAAACAAAGGACAAATGAAACCACCGAATGCAATATAGGACCACCAATTATAGCTCGGCCAAAAAGCACAAGCTTTTGGTTTGCTCACCCATAACTATAAGGAGGGTACATAGGAGGACTGGCCATAAAAGGCCTTCTTGAACCAAAATATGGATTTGGACGCCTTCCTCGATATTGTTTCATTCCAGGAATATTAGTTCTCTTCGCTGAGACCTGCAAACCAAAAGTAAATATACATATGAATGCTGTAATGATTAGCAAATATTCCCAACTTTATTCAACAGGGTAAGGACAAGAACCTTCAGTTGACGGCCATGCAGCTCAGATTCATTTAGCAGCAGAGCATTTTGAACAGCCTCAACCTCCACAAACTCTACATATGCAAAACCTTTTGGCTGACCAAACTTGTCTGTCAAAATAGTGACCCGGTTTACAGTCCCACAAGACTGAAAATGCTGCTGAACTTCTTCAGGTGTGCATGCATAGTCCACCTGTACATGGAGAAAATTTGAATAAAAGTTCAATTAAGCCAAGCACATATAATACATATATGCCTCATTAGCTTGCTAATAGACATGTAAACTAACAACATTAAGCAAGAGTATACTTCCGAATCATCTAGACATGTAGCATAATAGAGGTAACATTTTCCTGTTTAAGCCAGGATCCGAAGAGAAATAACAACAGCAATCACAAAATTGACTACTACAACAACCAACAACTGAATCCATAGATGGAATCACAAGTATACAGGGCCCTAGAATCCGATCATCAGCAACTGAACTCAACCATTTATCTGTAATAATACTGACCATTCTGGTGGCATCTCTTGAACACAAACATGATTAAGTTCAATTTAGCCCATTGCATAAATTTACCTTAAAATCATTTAGGTCATGGCGATGTTTTACAGCCCTAAGGAACTCAAGAGTTCATATATATTTTTAAGGTACAAATTATGCAAGTGTCAGTTCTATCTACACATATAGTTCCACAAATACATCAGTCGCAGAAACAGGTGTAGGGTGTATAATCAAGAAAACTAGTACAGAACCAGCTCAAAAATTAACTGGTAAATCATATTGACCTTATCTATTGACATCAAACAGCTTACTGGCCTCAGATCTCTATGAGATATATCTGACCCACCAAGCAGAGATGAGCACAGAGTGTACCACATTTGTTCAATATATAAAAGATGATACATTGAATCACTAAACTAACACACAATCTTGCTTTTATCGACATTCTTCTTTCCCACAAACTTGTGGCATTGCACAGAATAAAATGACAAAACTTTATTTATGTAAAGCTAAAGAACAAAAAAAATGGACTATTGGAGATAGAGGGTGAACCAAGAAACTTACATTACCAACATATATTGATCGAGCATCCACCTCTTCCTTCTCAGCCTGGCTAGCGGATGCACCACTGGAATCATCTAATAAGGCCCAAAAGAAGAAAAAACAATGTTGTTAGTAAAATTCCAAGCAAACTTGTAAGCAAATTAATCAAACATGCATAATACAGAAAATAAGATTTTGCCTTTCATCCAAATTCTTCCCAGGAGCAACATGTAGTTGCCTCTAAATATGAACTTTAATCAGAGGATAAGAGCACAGAGATCAATCAGCCAGACAATCACAAACTAACTTTCTTTTGGTTCACCATGATTTGGAAGTTTAGAACAACTATTCTTTGGGTTCACTATGATTAATATATAGTCTTGTGACATAAAGACACTGAAAATAGTGTAAGTGCAAGTGTAAGTGTTTACAAAGATAGGAAACTCGAGTTAAGCATTTCCTACTAAGAATTGATAGCAGAAAAAGTAAGCATTTCTCATGAAATCGCAGCTGCTAAATACTAACTTAGCCATGGTCAACATCCTAAATTCATCGACAAATAATAACTTTTTTCTTAAAAGTATGCAGAAATCCAACAATTTCCAGAGAGCAGTCACTGAATGCTCTGTTGGATTTGTCGTTATAAAGAAACAAGACAACTAAAAAAAAAAGTGAAGAAAAAACATAAATACCTGGAAGAAATAAAATATAATAACATTAACTTCAACATGAAAAAAGGCAAAGAATATTTATTGATTCTTGAAGCAAATAGTTTAACCAGTACTATATCTTAATAAACAAACTTTACTTGCTGAACTGCATAACAATTCAGTCCCAATCTCATCAGATTAAATATGCATAAGAAAAGTATCACAGGCCCAATTTTTTCTCTTTCAGATCTAATCAAAATAGAGTTATTGGGGAGGTTGAGGAGGTGGTAAAACCAATAGGACGACAAAAAAAAAACTCCATATAATAATTTGGTAAAAGAACTTTTTTTTTTAATTTTATGTGCCATAGATTGGGACAATGTCACATACTTCTGCTGCACCATGAAAGCAAACCGTGATGACCCTTCATGACCTGTTGGCCTTACAAATCCAGGGATAGTGTCTTATAAGGAAATTATCAAAGAGCATATTAAGTGGTAAGAGTAAGTCGTCTTGGGCTTAATTTTGAAATTTCCAATGGCGTATTATAGATTATATAGACAACTAGAGGATGAGAAACTTCAAAAGGGAAGAGAAAAACTAAGACATGCGTGGGGAAAGGACTGCATAAGGTAAGTGGTTAAAGTGTAAGGAAAAAGAGGGTAAGCGGCAGGAACAAAACCTATCAGAATTACTAGAAAGGAAAAGAAATAATTTACTACAGCTGTGAAAGAAAGGTAAATCTATAATGGGCATTCACTAAATAATCAACCTTTATTGTAGCAAATCGCATAAACTTCACACAATAAAAAATCCAACCCAGATTTTGATGTTTAATCAATTGATGTGAGCTTTACACCTACAATAGAAAGTACAGGTCAAAGTCTGGCATGTAACAGACGTACTAAAGCACGCCAAAAACATTCAAAAGAAGTTGAAACAGTAAAGCCTTCTTATCGTCCTCCCCCCTTGACCAAGAATTTACATTTACCATCGTGACTATACCTCAATACCTTGCAAATTGCAATTGAATCCATACTACTGCTATTGCTTCGAGAATCAAGACAAAAGCATACTTATGAAAGAGAATAAATTATGCAACTTTTCTCCAATAAAGCAAGTGTAATCTAACATTCTTTCACTAGCAAACTGCCCATACACACAATGAGAGACATAGGAATCACTAATCAGAGTATGAACACTCATGTGCACATTCAACCATGATTCCATGACATCATTTAGGGTCAAAGACATTTACGGAGTTCCAATATCTTCACCAAGAAGATGTTAAATATTTAATTGCTTAAACTTCCACATCAATTACTTAAACAATAAGTGAATCCAAGAAACCTACTTAAAATTATGCATCAATTCGAACACTAAAACACCAAATCTTCAAAATGTAAATGAATTTCGACAAAACCTTGACTTGCCCCCATCTCCTTCTCAACCTTGGCTTGCATTTCGCGAAGTGCACCCGCTTCTTCCTCAATCTCCTGCAACCTCTTCTTCATACTTTCCAACTCCTGCTAAATTTCGAAACAACAGCAATATCACACACACACACACACACACACACACACACACACACACACACACACACACAAAAAAAAACTAAGTCCATGAATTCTAATATGAATAATTAAATATACTTCGATTAATAAATAAGCGAGCCTTCTGCCCACGCACACACATACCTGCGATTTGGATTCGGCGGCGGCTTCAGCGTCGGCATCGACCTCAGCATCGGCAGAAGGGTCAAATTCAGACTCCATGTAATCCTCGTCGGGCAGGTCTCCGCCGTAAACGTCGTCGTCTTGCTCGTGCTGCTGCTGATGCTCCATTCCTCTCTCTCTGTTTCTCTCTCTATAGGTAATGCGGGTAGGTCTAGGAAATTATGCGCGTGTATGGAAATGAATGGGATACAGTGTGTGCAAAGGAAACAAAAAATTAGGGTCTTCCAATCCTTTTATGGGGTTTGGATTCCTTGAAAAAGGGATTCCGATTTTCAGATTTAAAAGAAGAATAATAAAAACAAAAAAGAGAAAATTACTTTCATTGTAGTATGAAGGAAAAAACAAAACTGTCGTTTTTATGGTTTAATTTCAGTTCAGACTATACCTCGAAATTTTTTCGCTAGGGTTCCTAATTGTACTTTTGGAGGGATTCCTTTTTTCCACTTAATTTGGGGATTCTTTAGTTTCCCTTCGTTGATAAATTTGTGGATATCTTTTTTGAATAGTGTTATTTGGTTACAACTATTGTGCTGCCCGTTTAACATCGACGGGATTATCATATTTTATATTATTTAAAGAAAAATAATCGTGTAATTACTAGATTTGTACTGAAACTCGCATAGTAATATCCGTTAATTATTAATGGAACTCATTTATTTAATATTTATATAAATAAATTGTTCATATCTCATTGAAAAAAAATATATAATTTTATACCTTGTTATCGCCTCAAATTAAATTAAAAATATAATTTTATATCTTATTATCGTCTCAAACTTGCATAGATTTAGAACTCAATATTGATTTTGATTGAGAGAGCATAATTTTTTGATTGAAGTAATTCCTACGTGAATTTTATGTGTTCGTATCCTTTCTTTTTTTACCCTTCTTTTATTTATCTTTCTAACGATGGCTAACATATTGCTAAATTTTCGTTTTTTACAATGAAAATCGGTGCGAGTAAACCGCTTATACATACTGTAATATATTTCTCCAATTTTCGATTAAATGAGTTATCGTTTAGGCTTTCAAATGATTGAAAATTATTGAAAAGCGTTGTGGATGGACGATTTAATTAGTTATGAATATTTACAATCTATTATTTTATATTTAGTATTTAAAAAAAGAGAGAATTTAGATAAATAAGAGTTGAGGGATTAAAGTCGTGCCACATAGGAGAGAGAATAAAACAATCCATATTTATTTGTATAATCTAGCGTAACCCGTTGAGATTCGATGAAAATTACTTTACGTGGTAATTTTACAAATACTATAAATTTTAAATAGTTTAATAATTTATTGGAAATAGATATATTTTAATATATCATTATAATAAGCATTACATGAAGGATCATCTCGTTGCAAATAAGTGCTACATGATGGATCATCTCAAGTATTGACGGATAATCACTTTAAGCGGTAATTTGTAATAATAATTTTCAAAAAAATAATTCAATACTTTATTTGAAAGTGATATAACTTGACAAATAAATGCAAATGATCATCTAGTTGGACAATAACTGTTACATGAATGATCATTTCGTTGCAAATTGGTGTTGCATAAAGGATCATCTCATATAGAGTTTATTAACATATAATCACTTTACATTGTAACTTCAATATAATTTTAAAAGAGAATTTCAATATTTTTTTAAAGTGATACTCCCTCCGATCCACTGATATTGTCATGTTACTGTTCGGCACGAAAATTAAGAATAAGGGTAAAAAGATAGAAAGTAGGTAGGTCTCATCACTTTTAAAGGGTTAAAACTTTCCTTATTTGGAAGATGACAATACAAGTGAGACTTTCATAATAAGGAAAGGATGACAATATTAGTGGGTCGGATGGAGTATAATTTAACAAATCATTTTCTTAATTCTCATTGCAAATAAGTGTTACATGAAGTATCATCTCGTGTAAAATTTATTGATTGAAATTACTTGAAGCTGTAGTTTATAAAAATAATTTTTATAATAACAATATCCTTGTTATTTTCATGTATAATAGTAGGGTCCACATAATACATTATACTTACTATTATATTTCATACTGCTCCACTCAAATTTACATTTATTACAATATCTACTATTCACTACTTTCTTAAAATTCATGTATTTCACAATGTGACAAGGATATTGTGGACGGAAGGAGTAATTAAATTGGGTGCAAAAATAAGTAACATTTTTTTTTTTCATTTTTTATTTACATCAATAACTTTTTTCTATTCATACGTAGATCAAATGTACACATTAGCCTGATAAAATTAACTTGGTGGTAGTTTTAGTCGGAACTTAATTAGCATAATACATATTTTAACTCTAAAGATTAGTAAATTTTAGAGGATAACTATTTTTTAGCATCATAAATTGGCGCTGATACATTTAGTTGATACATGTCGCCGTGTAGCTTAAATGATGTCGTTTTTTTTACGTGAATTAAATTAATTTTCAGTACAAAAAATTGTCCAATCCATTAAACCCGATTAAAGTAATTTACTATGTATTCTTATCCCAAGCTCCTCATTCATGCCACGAACTCGTATAAAAATGCATGTTAATCATATGAACACGTTTATTTATATACTCGTAACATTGTCATATTTGATTAAAAAATAATTTTATACCTTGAGAAAAAAAGAAATATAATATTTTGAGAAAATAAAGTTCCTTATGTTTAGGAATGACGTAAACTTCTTTTAATTTAACATTTTAGTGAATGAAAAATTAAAAAAAAAAAAATCATGAAAAAACATGTCAATTAACTTCTGCAACACTGCATTTTCCTCATGTCGTTGAAGAAACACGTCCTGCTCATGCTCTTACACCTCAGCCACGTAACGGTCCTTGTCGCCTCCTAGTTAAAAAGGGATTTTATCGCTCGTCTTTCCAAACGTGTATAGTAATACCCGTTAATTATTAAAATTATTTGAATTTATAAAATATCTAAATAGTTAAACATGAGTTGTTATAATAATTGATTATTAATAAACATGGATTTTCTCATCTTTATAAATTTATTTAATGTCAATTCGTATTGAGAAATCATGTTTGTAATGAGTTTTGTGCTTAACTATTGTTAATTTGTGAAATATGATACTTGTTCGTACTTTGTTTGATTTTCCAGAAGATTAGAGTTAATATTATGAAAATTGAACATGATAGGATGAAAGTGCAGTTCGATAGGAGTTCGTAGGCGAAAACAGATCCAAAATCGGAGTTATAACAAAGGAGAACCGGCCAAAACAAAAACGTTGCACGCTGGCCCAGAATGACACGCGGACACCATGCGGGATTTCCGAGATTTATCTTATTTTTGGTTATTTTCTCCTATCTTGGTTATTTCCTACTTCTATTAGGATACAACCTTGTAGTCCTCACACCTATATATATATATATATGTGTGTGTGTGTGTGTGTGTGTGTGTGTGTGTGTGTGTCCTCCAAAATACATCTAGACACACCTCTTATTATTACTCTTAGTTTTATTTTAGCTTAGTTTTAGTTTGGAGCTTTTGGAAATTTGGAGACAATATTCAAGAGTTCAAGACGATTTTTTTCTTCGACAGTTTTTCTTATTTTATGATTATGAATTTATTTTCTCTTGATTTTGTGTTTATTTTTATTATGAGTAGCTAAGTCTTTTATATCCTAGTGTTAGAAAATAGATGGATAATTAGATTTAACTCTTTATCAATTGACCAATTTATGTCTTTCTCTTCTTTTCTATATTCTTGATTTGTCTAGCATGCTAGTTGCTTGATCACCAATTTAGCGTAATTAGTTGTGTTAATTCGAGATTCGAGAAATGAGGATTAACATGTGAACTAAAAAATAGGACACACACTGCGAAATCACCGAGAGGGAAAGACTTTGTGTGAGGGCTTTAATCTTATGATCTTTTTGGAGTTACTTGCTTATAATGTTTATTGAAGACGAAAACCCCAGTGAGTAATCCACGGTTTAGGCACTACGAGAATATGTTTAAACTAAATCTGTGATTGTCTTAAGAAGAGTTGAGTCACTTGTTAATTGTTTAATTGGTAAAAGTCTAAGTTTAATTATCCATGAAGCCTTAGGATATCTTTATCATATTTGAATCTCTAATTACTTTTGTTTGCTTTTTGTTTGCTTTTTGATTAGTTAATATTGTTAGTTCATAAACCCAAATTAAAGTTCAGAGTCTAAATAGAGGATAATAGTTGAAAGTAGTACTTGTTATATTAAATCAGTCTCTGCGGAATACGATCTTGCTTCCATATACACAATAGCACCCTTGCACATGCGGCGTGTTAAAGAAAAGTGCGAACAATTATTTATCTCATTAAAAGTCGAGCATTACAGAATTAACAACAACAACAACAACAACAACAATTTACATTATAGTAAATGTTGACTTTTTAGTAATTAAGAAGATAATAATCTCAAATGATGTAAATTATTTTTTACCTTAACCCTATTTTTTCGGTCTATTCAAAATTATCATCACTATGCCCTACCTATCAGGTTCGATTATGAATGACAACGGATTAGGTACCTATCATTAAATATTTCTCACCCCAATCGGAATTTCCTTATCCGTATCTATCTCAATTTCGATTACAAAATAAAATTTACTATCTATATGCATCTCAATCTCATTTAAATATATTTCATTTGAAGATTTACATATGTTCCATTTGTGAATTAAAATGCCGTCTCTTCGTGATCATTACTAACTCCAAATTATAATTATTTTACATAAATATTGACTAAATATGCTAACCACTCTAGTTATCACTAATATGATACAAACGGAATGGATTTACTATTTATAAGAAAAATTGAAGTTATAAACATATTTATTGAATAAATTAGATAAATATGAAAAGACTAAAAATGTATAGACTTATCACACTGTGAATAATCTTCATGTCTTGGCCTTTTAATATGAAATACATATAGAACCGTTAATGATACGTTTCTATGATTTTAATTCCCTAAACCTTAATAATACTCATTAATAATTTTGTGTTTTCATAATTATGTACAGATACTTTGTGTGCATACACTAAAATTTTTATTTTAATTTATTAATTAATATAATCTATTTTTTTTATATTAATCAACATCTTCAATTTTTTTTACATGGGAAAGGAGGAGTGATGTGGTTTAAACCCTAGACTTCACTACTTAGCTACACCACTCGGATGTACCCTTGAGAACATCAACTCCTTCATTTAGACTTTGTAATATGCAATATTGAGGTTAATTGAATATAAGAATTAACTATACAACCGGATTCTTGAAAGAAAAAAAGTAACTATGTGATCCAAAGTTTAAATGAAATTTTACATCAATTTATTTAATGTATAATTCAAATTGAAAGTATTTCGGTTATACAAAAAGCAGTTCAACAACGGGTGTTATCCAATGTACGCATCAAATCATTGAGTTCGATAATATATTATGGAATATATCAATGTGTACATATAATACATACTATATACAGAACAAATTTACACTATAATTGTTGTTGATAATGATGATGATAATATTTGCAGAAATACAATAAAACTATTTATACTATAGTACTAATAAAGTGGATGCTTTCTCAGATGATATCATAATAAAGGTAATTACATATTGTCTATGCTTGTGCATTTGAAAGATGTTGTAGAATTGTAGATCACCACACGAACCTCTCCATCAACATTCTTATGTTTTCCTCCGAAGATGCTAACACACTTTGTACTTACGATCTATATCAATATAATCTGGTTCACTTTCTTATTTTTATGAGTCGGAATGAAGGAGCACAAAAAGTGTGTAATGTCAATGAAATTAGTTGCAGAAATTTAGAATTTATAGGTAGAAGAATAATATATAAACACTATTAAAATTAATATTTTGTCACAAATTAGAAAAAAAAAATTAATTCCTTTCCATTAATTTTGATTTGTAACAGTTTTTCATTAATGACATGATAGTAAATTATTAATGAATGATTTTGATATGCCAAATTTAAAATAAAAATGAGATTTTAGATAATTAACAAAGAAAAATAATGGAAATTCCACCTAAGCATGTGGATGATTGTGGTGCTTGAAATCCACTCTCCTATTATAAATTAATGTGGCTGATTACACAAGCTAAAAATGATAATATAGATTTTGAAAATGAAAATATATCCTTATTAAGAATCATAAATCCTAAGGAAAAATGTGATTATTTCCATTTTTACAGTCAACTTTGTGGCTGGCCACCGTGTGACCGAATATCATTATTAATGCGGCCAAAAAAGGCAACATCAAAATATTAATGGAATGAGAATAAAACTATGCAAGCAGCTACCTATTCCTCCAAGATTCTTTCCTTCTTATCCAACTTACGGCCACCACGAGCTGGAGTATTCTTTCTATCTGCAACGAGAATGGATACCGGGGGGTTTTTCCGATGAATCACCTCCGATGCCAAAGTCAGATTTTGTAAAAGTGAGTGATATGTTTGCAGGTGTTCAAACTGGTGTGTGTGTGTGTGTGTGTAATGTGTGTAAAAATCTGCCTAACAAGAGTAGAAATTGGATATATATATATATATATATATATATATATATATATATATATATATATATATATATATACTCCTCGTCTGACTTGGGGATGAAGTAGAGACGTTGGGAATGTTCCTCCAATACTGTTGAGGCACATGTCCTCTTCTCATTTGTTTGTGCAGAATATACCTTCTGTTTTTCTGAAAAGATATACGGTAAAGCAACCTTTCTGTCAGAGATATGCTGGCTCACATGAGACCTATCAGGAGATCTTATGAGCTCTCTCCTCTTTTTGAATTCTAATTGGCTTCTCTTCAAATACCACTTCGTCTTAGCTATCTCACATTAGGTAACTGCCCGGACCACCTCTGAGATTAGCTCTCACAGAAGTTAAGATAATAAGATCTCCCAAGATTCATTTACTTATTTCTTTGTTCTGAGGGCCAGGTCTAAGAGAGAGAGATATGGTTGCTTTTAGACCATATCATTTACTCTCCCCTACTCTATATTTAAAGAAAAATAATTCATTTAAATATAAAAATTAAATTTACACTAATTTTCTTTTTACCTAAAAAAGGGGGGGCGAGGTCTTCTTTTACCCAATAAGAGACCTGAATGTTTCAAATGATAACTTCGGCTAAGCTTATGACGTCATTTTCTGACAGGATGTGATGGATAATCAATTTGCATCTATATATATATATATATATATATATATAGGGTTCAAATAAAACCATTTCTCCATTAGTTATCCTAAAACTTAATCTAATCCATTCATTTGTGTTAATCTATTAATCTAACGTATAGAATTTATTTCTTGTTGTCTGCCATTTTTTTACAATTTCTTAAATCTAAAGGTTATACTCGTAAGTTTCAAAAGATCTCTAACTAGCTAAAATCCTTAAATCACGGGATATTCCTTATTTGATGTTTTTTTTTTGTATTAACGTGTTATAACCTTTAATTCTTTTTCCCACTTAATTGTTTTATTTTTTTCTAAAACACTGAATTTCCTATTTCACGGTTGAGATTATTATTTCAAGAAATGCATTATATATGGAGATACTTTTGCAAAAAAATTCCAAATTTAATACATATTTATTAGAGGCAAATGGTAATATGTCATTACCCTACATGGTAATAACAAATTTTGTCAAAAGTTCACTTTTGACAAAAATTGGGTAAAATTGTATCCAATTTGACTGAAATACCCTTATAGATAGGGTTGTACAGTTTTATTTCCTCCATTTTCTCTCTCTTCCCTCTCATTCTCTCTTCCCCCTATTCTCTCTCCACGATTTCTTCTCTGCAGAGATTTCAATTCTCTCCGCCTCACTCCGCCGTCAACCACCTCTACTCCGTCAACCTCTTGTAACCACCAACCTAGATGGCGCCGCGCTCGAAGAAAGCAAAAACCGCCGAAGCGGTGAAGGAGAAAACAACCACCGCGACGACGAGCGAAGCTCCGTTCATCCCCGCTCATTTTTTCCGCCACCGTCTGCAACATCCAGTACCACTACACCAACTATTATCGCCGGAAATCCATAGATCTCGCCGGAAAGTCATAGATCTAAAATTGGGGTAATGAGTTTTTTTGAATTTTTTTTCAATTCATGATTTTTTTAGCATTATTTTTACTCATTTATAGGTTTTTCGTTGAGTTTCTGATGATTTTTAGTGTATTTAGGTTGAATTCCGAGCGATTTCGATGTATTTGGGTAGATTCCTAGCAGATCTGATGTTGCTGTAAATTTCCAGCGACTGAATTTTCTGGTTCAGGGTTGGTACGTTTTCGTAATTGCGTACTGGTGCGTACCAAGTTTACCTGGTACGCAGTACGTATTTACCAGTACGTACCAAGTGTACTTGGTACGCAGTACGCATTTATTAATGCGTACCAAGTTTACTCAGTACGCAGTACGTATTTGTAAATGTGTACTGTGTACCTAATAAACTTGTTACGTTTTTATAAATACGTACAGAGTTGTCAAGTAAAATACACGTACTATGTTTGATTATCACTTGATTTCTTCGATTTCGCGGGTTTACTATATTTTGAATGTCGATTCCGTACCCAATTTGTTGAGTAGAATGAAAATTAGGGTACGATTTGCAGATTTGGAGAAAAATTATACTGGTACACCGGGTACGTTTTGTGAAATACGTACCGATAATTCCAGATCTGTAATTTCTGGAATTGTGGATAGCTTCTTGTTGAATTTCTGAAATTATTTATGCATGATGTATTTTGCATTCGGTCCATTTGAATATGACATTGTATGCTTAAAATTGGTACGATTTTCGCAAATACGTACCAAGAAAACTAGTGTGTTTCTAGTACACTCGGTACGCATTATGAAAAACGTACCGAGTGTACCAGTATTTCATTGAAATGTAGGTACGTATTTACAAAAGCGTACCTACTTTACTGGTACACTTGGTACGCATTGTGAAAAACGTACCGAGTGTAATATTTCATTATTTTCAAATACGTATTTGCAAAAGCGTACCTAGTTTACTAGTAAACTTGGTACGCATTGTCAAAAACGTACCGAGTGTACCGAGAAATTTTAGTACGTATTTGTAAAAGTTTACCACTTTTACCAAGCAGATTATGACTAAACAGTGAATATGTATTTGTTATTGAATTGTTTTCTGTCTTATTGCAGCATGAATGGACATACAAGCGGCTGGAGCTTGCCACCTTAAAAAACAAGGTCATGACTCATGGTTATGAGTCACTTATTTTAGACATTCGAGCTTGCCTCGTTGCAACTCAACCTTGGAGAAGTTGAAGCTGTCCTGCCCATTTATGCCCATAACACGGAGGAGGTGACACCGGAAGTCATGGATTTCGATGGAGTTAAAGAATGAACAGTGAATTGGTGTTAATATTTTGTCCATGATGAATAGTATTTTCTGAATTCATAAATATTTGTATATTTTGAATGTATATTTTGGATAACTATTAGCATATGCTACTGATGCTATGTATATTTTTGATCTTTATTGGTATTATGCATAAGATAACTATGTACTTGCATTATGGTACGAACGGTACACAAATGTAATTTTGTTACAGTTTTTCTAGTACGCAAGGTAAGCAATTAAATAAAACGTACCAAGATTAATTCGAACACTTGGTACGCAATGTGTAATGCGTACTGGCGTACCAATTTCTGATAAGCAAACTTGATACGCAATTGTAAATGCGTACCAGGTGTACCACATCCGAACTTAGTACGACGGTACATTTTTAGTCAAGTTCGTAACAGTTTTTCTAGTACGCAATGTAAGCAATTAAACAAAACGTACCAATATTTACAATAATATTTGACACAATATTAATAAAAACGTCAAAAATTTCAAACAAAAATCATGACAAACAGTACACATCTAATAGAATTCAATAAATCTTCAATTATCAACCAAATCTATGTGGATCTTGACATGTTTGGCGAGTATGACCCACAACACCACAAATATCACATTTCTTCGTTTTGCGGGTTCTCGTTTTGATGTTTGGTTGGTTGCTACTCTCTTCTTCTTCCGGATTAATCAAGCGACGTCTTAGAGGGCATGTACTCATATAATGACCTTTCTCATGACACTACAAACACCCTCGACTGCGTTTGTATGAGATCCAGTTGGAATCTTCTTTGTACGCTTAGGTTCCTTAAGTGTAAGAACAATCCTTGAAGCAACATGTGGCGGCACACACCACGAATCTTTATCCAGAATAGACATCACATCATCAGCATAAATCTCACGCCAAGTCATAGTAGAATAATATTCATGCACATATGACAATGGGGATTCCTTCTTAAACCTAAAAATGTGTAAAAAATTAAAACTTCGTCGAAGGAAAATATGGTACGTAATTATAACTGCGTACCAGGTGTACCGCATCAAAACTTGAAAACTTGGTATGCATTGGGTAATGCGTACCGGCGTACCAAGTTCGGATGAGCAAACTTGGTACGCAATTGTAAATGTGTACCAAGTTTGCTCATCATAACTTGGTACGTCGGTATGTTTTTAGCCAAAGCGTACTGGTGTACCAAGTTCTGACGAGCAAACTTGGTACATAATTGTAACTACGTACCAAGTGTACCATATCGGAACTCCTAAACTTGGTACGCATTGATCAAAGCGTACCTGCGTACCAAGTTTTCATGCGGTACACTTAGTACGCATTTACAAATGCGTACCAGGTGTAGTAAGAAGTTTTGGTAAAATAGGTACGAACATATACTCTATATCAAACATATACATACTCTTATCATTCTTCATTCGAACTTCAAGCTTTGCTAATAAAGATTCAAAGCTTATTCCACTAGTTGGTATAGGAATATACTCTTTCCTACCACCATCATAAATGTTCTCTTTCCAGTATCCTCCATCCGCAACCACTAAAGAAAATGGCCTTACCTGCACTGAGTAAACTTGGTACGCATTAATAAATGCGTACTGTGTACCCAGTAAACTTGGTACGCATTAATAAATGTGTACTGCGTACCAAGTATACTTGGTACGTATTGGTAAATACGTACTGCGTACCAGGTAAACTTGGTACGCACCAGTACGCAATTACGAAAACGTACCAACCCTGAACCAGCAAATTCAGTCGTCGGAAATTTACAGCAACATCAGATCTGCAACCAAAAATCGCCGGAAAATTACAATTGAACCACCGTAACACTTTCTAAACGATTCGATCAAGCATAAAACACAGCAAATCGCAAATTGCACCAAAACGCACCAAATCGCACAAAATCATAGCAAAATTGCAGAAGAAAATAACTAAGCAAATTGCAGAAAAAAACGAAGCAACTTGCAGCAAAAATCGCAGGAGAGAGAGACGACGACGACGACGAAGCAACTTGCAGCATTAAATCGAGTACAACGACGATGAAGAAAATCGACTTCAAGTCTTCGACGGCGAGCTGAGGGGCAGTGATTTTGAGATTAGGGGCGGCGGTGGGAGCTGGGTGAGGAAGAAGAGAGAGAGAGAAAAAAAAAAAGAGAAAGAAACACGTGAGGTGAGAGAAGAAGAGAGAGAAAAAAGAGTTAAAAAAATAAAAGTGAAAAAGTAGGAGAGAGAGTGTTGTAGGATGGAATAAAGTATAAAAGATAAGGGTATAAATGTCAAAAAAGTAAACATATGACAAAAATTGATAAAATTTGAACTAGTGACCCTTTTTGATATTACATTTCACCTAATGACATATGAGTGCATTTCCTCTATTTATTAACATAAATGTTTATTCAGTATTGAAATGTTATGAAATTCAAAGTATTGCTTATTTCCTACAAAAATATTGCTTAAATAGGTTATAGTTATTGCTTATTCACTATATAAATATTGCTTATTTACTATATAGACACTGCTTAGTACAATATACATATTTACTTAAGATGAAAATTATTGCTTAATTTAAACGGCTTAATTCAAATATACATGTTGCTTATATATATAAATGGCGTTTTAGTGATTTTTTACCACCATATATCATAATTTAAGCATCAAAATTATTATATAAAAGCAACATATTTTACACATGTAAGCATGATATCTAGCTTTTGAACCAACAATAAATTAGAAAATGAAAAATATATATTGTGTAATTAAACTATCTAGAGAATATTATGTTATCTATTATTGATATTCTGACAGTAAGAATAAAACAATTACACGAAAAAACATTTCTAGTTGGAATAAAAGATAATTTTTTATGATTTGAAGATTGGATGATGCTATTTGGATCAATTTGATCCGGATCAAATACATTAATTAGTCATAAATTCAATATAAAATGACCCTCTTATCCTTATATATTTCCATTCCATAATTTTAATGTAATAATTTTATGTTTATTGAAACTAAAAATTTCATTAAATGTTGGTATTTTCAAAAACGAATTGGAATTTATATTTAATGTAAAGTCATGCATTTGTAAGGTCTCTTTATTCCACCAAATTTCTCGTTATGTCATAGTCTATGTATGCACCTCTTAAAACAATTGAATGATAGTAATTTATAAGTACAAATATTAATTGAATAATATTATTAAAAAAAATTGCAAATTTGGATTTAAAAAAAAATTGAACTGAACATGGTTTTTTTTTTTGAAAGGACATAATTATTCAAAAATCCATATAGACAAATTTCAAAATTTAGACTTAAATTCGAGCCGAAATGAGAAAACAGAAAAATCCAAATTTGTTTTTTTTTATCATTGATAATTTTATTATAACTTCAAAAAGTAATTGTCATTCCTTTTTTAGAAATATGTTAAATTATTTAATAAAATTACAATATATAAGTTAGATTTTAATTTGTTTGATTTTAAAAATACCAAACCAAACTGATCTAAGAGATGAAATTAAAAAGAAATTGTGAAACAAACCAAAAGTCCAAAACATCATAACTTAATTCAATATTTTGATTGCATTCATTCGGATATTCGATTACTCTTATTTTGCTCACTCCTAGTGCAATGAACACAATTAAAGTTCATTTGTTCACTTTAAATTACCTCTAGTTCAATTGTTATAATTGAAGTGCAATTTCATTACTAGTATTAGTCATTTTAAACACCGTTTTCATAAAACTAATATTTATTTCTTTATTTTCAAATCTCGTCAAAGTTATATTCTGATTTACTATTTTGTACAAGTACCATTTGAAGAGCTAATTGGTTAAACAGTGTCGTAATTTTCAGTGTTTTTCAGAAATAGCACTGTATATTACGAAATTTGAAAATAAGGACTATAACTTTCATTTTTTTTTGCATTGAAACTCCTATTTGGGCCCAAAATCAATTATTTGGGTTTATTGGTGACACCTAGAGCTAGTTGATGACGTGGTGGTGTCATGTCACATTTTTGACAATTTTTTTTCCCTTTTTGTGTTATTATCGTTTTTTTAGCATATTTGTTATTATTGAAAGAAAGAAAGCCATCAATTATTTGCCACATTTGCAACCAAAAATAAAAATAAGGAAATGACGAGTTTTTTCATTTTAAGTCGTCCTTATTTTTATTTTTAGCTGCAAATGTGGCAAATAATTGGATTTGATAATTGGTTTCTTTCTTTCTTTCAATAATTATAAATATACTAAAAAAATAATCGATAATAACAAATAAAGGGGAAAAGTGCCAATAATTTGACATGGCACGGCTACATCAGCAACGAACTCTATGTGTCATCAAAAAGCCCAACTAATTGGTTTTGGGCCCGAAATAAGAGTTTAAATGCAAAAAATGAAAGTTATAGTTGTCACAGCCCAAAATCCCGAGGGACGGCAAAGCCGGGGTGTGACTAGGGGTTGGATTAAAGAAGCGGGGAAGAAGGGGGAATAAATACTGAGCAGATGCCTTAACTAATCATAATAAACAAGATGATATCTATGAACCGATTTTATTAACAAAAGAGAGAGTCGATCTCGAAGGATCACTCGATGAAGTTTGTTTTCAGAGTAGACTAAGTTTAAAGTACGAAACTTAGACCAAAAGTTATACATCAAAATGAAATAGTTTTGCAGCGGAATAACGTAGAACTGACACACTGATCTTTTTTCCTATACACGACTCTACTCAACCTCCGCCGCTTCCGTCACTCAACCTGCACATTTATAAATACATGCAAGGCTAAGTATAAACATACTTAGTGGGCACATTGCCGAAAACATATCATAAGAGTATAGATTAATCAGGTATCTCATACAGTAACGCATCAGGGTTTTTCATCAAAGGCCCGTGCTTACTAAATATTTTCTTTCTTTTCACAATAGCTTGATCAAGCATTTTTCTGATCGATGATACGTTCAACTTGCCCAATTCTGTTTCAACGCTGGGGAAGAGTTAACTTCTTCCGCGCACGTTCTATTCACCGTGGCTGGCTACCCTTCAACAGAGTACCACACATACCGGCTACCGTGTACACTAACTCTGGAAAAGCAGTCGGCTAACTCAGAGTCCGATCGATTTAGTTAGCAGTCGGCTAACTCAGAATGGTACAAAAGAACTCACATAAAACAAATTCTTTTATGCACTGATAATCAATTTGAAAACACACTTATCAAAGCAGTAAGTAAACATTTTCGAGCATCGCTCATTTTATTTGATATATAGAAAAAGCCCACCTCAACTGTTTACAGAACAAACTTTAACCTTCTGTCTTCCGTCCTGTCTTCAACTCCAACTTCCTTCTTTTATCGCAAATATTTAAACGTTAGAATCGATCAAGACTATTAAAGAAAAAGAAAAACGAATTCGGTTAAGTCTTTTAGGCATTTGCACTTTAACTAATCTCTTTTGATTAAAGAAGAAACGAGACTCGAACACATCTCGTTTAGAACTAACTCGGTTCCTTACTTGACATTTAGAACATCATAACGGAAGTCGATAACTCATAACGACTTACTAGTTCTTAAAGAATTAAGTTGAAAAGAATTCAACTTAAGAAAATGAGTTTCCGAAAGTTTCTGCACAAGGCAGTAAGTCTGGAGCATCTACAGAACAGAATACTGCGAAACAGGAGATGTTCTTGGTACCAAAAGAAATACACGGATGTCTAGTTTACTGTCCAATTTACGGATCTCGATTTCGTTAAACGAGCTAAAAGTTATGGCCTTTTCCGTGAAGGGTCGCAAAACTGCCGAAAAACCCTAATCGCTTGTAAAACTCGACGCACAATTCCCTAGATTCGATCAATACTATACAACCTTTATGAGCATGAAATTTCTATCACAAAACATTCAAGTCTCGTAATTATCTATCGTGAATAATTTCTCGTTCCTCGATTAAAACTACGACGATTACTTCTCGTCTTTTCAACCAATCATTTATACTTAGAAATTTCATTTCAATTTCAATTCAATTTCAATATTCAACTTCTATTTTCTATTTCATAACCTATATGAAATCTTCATCAACTTCGTTCCTACTTATTAATCAACTACAAACTCAAATCAATCAATATATAAAGTCTCGATTCCTTATTTCTTCTTTTACGTACTTACTTACTTTCTTCGTTTCTTGGAGTTTTACTAATTTAATTCAAATCAAATTAGTTTTTATCATCTTCTTACTTAGTAATGAACATCTTAATGCATTAACATCATTATAAACCATTACTTAACTAATCCACGTCATTTATATCGGTCTAAGAACTCGATTTTCCAAAGTTGTTAGTTAATTCTCAATTAATTCAACAACTAACCTATCATACTAATAATCACTAATATTCAATTAGTTTTCTCGTTCGATTTTTCCTATCGACGATTACGATCGACTCTTCGTCTCTTAGAAAAGTTCGACGTTCTTAGATTTCGTTCAAACTTTTCAATTACCATCATTAACCACATGGATTAACTAATATGCAAACCATTAACTTATATCATTATCGAAACTAATTCTATCGATGATTCTTCGTCTCCAACGATTCCATTTTTATTTTTAGAAAAATCTAAATTAAATCTATGTTGAACTACATGCTTCCTACATCATATATACCAAATCATATCATCAAAATCATAACATTTACTCAATCAAACTCATGCTTCTTCATCTCTTACAACTTTGCTTTTATTATTAGAAAATTCCCAATTAATTCACAAGTTCATTATTCATCCTATGCAAACATTTTCTACCAATCACACATCTAATATTCAAGCTCAAACCTCTCTTACTTATCTTCAAAATTTTCGAAAATTACCCTATAATTTCTAACATGATTTCTACTTGATTTCTATCAGTAGAAATTTAATTATAAGCACAAATAATCAAGAAATAAACTTAAAACATCATCCTATACTCCTCAAAATTTTCGGTCATAACAAGAAAATAAGGAGGATGATTTTTGTTTGGTTGGAATTAAAGAGGAAGCTCTCACCTTATCGAATACGAACTCGGAATTGAAATCGATCGACAAACGAGCAAGTTACGAAGATCGAAAGCTTGAAGAACTTGAAGAACTCTTCAATGGTGAGAGAGAGAGAGGGAGAGAGGCGGTTTTTGGGGAGAGAAAGAAATGAGAGAAAAAGATGACAAGGGTGCTATTTATAGAATAGTAAGGAGGTTTAACTTGGAAAATATCTAGATATTAACTATAAATCTAATTTCTTTCCGGATCTAATACTGTAACTAAAAACGAACAATTACTTTATTAGACGGACACATTATTGACAAAAATAGATACGACCATTAGTTCCGGAATATTTTACTTAGTCGGAAAGGACGATTCGTTTCCCGAAAAACTTCAAAAAGTCGAGACGTCGCAGTCCAAATTTCGCCCGGAAAAATAAATAAAACTGACTTTTACCAGTAGACTCGTATCGCAAAATAAGTGAATGTAAAGTCAGACGGTTTTTTCGATCTGAGTTCTCGAACGAAAATTTTATCGGACGCGAAAACCCTAATACAGTAGTCGGTTGAACGACTTCTGGAATTTATTTTCAGAAACGAATTTCACCGTTAGTCTTAAAACTGAAATTCCTTAACTTAGAAGTGCAAAGCCTTAATTAAAATGAAAATTTTTATTTTCGCGACGGAAGAAAATATCCGGGATATTACAATAGTCCTCATTTTCAAATTTCGTAACATATAGTCCTCACTCTGAAAACACCGAAAGTGACGATCTTATTTTAAGCATTAGCTCATTATTTGAATTATTGATCCCTTTTTCGATATATTGTTAATTTCACAATTAACGCACATATGATTTATCCTATAAGAATAACCATTTGACTGGTTACAAATATGGATTGAAATCTGATCATCACTAAATAGTGTGGGTCGTTGGAATCTGATCATCATTAAATAACTCAGCAAACTGCATGAATGAAATGATGCTCCAAAATCTAATGTGACTCCAATGAATTAATTGCTTACCCTCAAAATCATAGTGTCTGAGGTCTGATCGACATATACGTGTGTGTCTCTTGCCATTTTGATCATATTATGACCGAATATCCGAATTCATCACAATTTCAACACTTGAAACTTTGTTATTATTTGTTCGACCCTTGCTTTTGGGTATCGACATTCCCCAATTGAATTTTGACTTAGAATCTGAAAGCAAGGGTAGACCAAATTGCAAATTAAATAACCCACTCTAAAACAAAATTACATGAAATTGCGAACTTTATTTATTATATTGACAAAGTTATTGTTACTTTTTCCGTCTCCATAAATATGTCAACTCTAGAGTGATACAATTTTTAAAATTTGTAATAGTAAATTGTAAGTGAAATAATGGTCGAAACTTTTGAGCAGTAAGATGGTTTTAATTGATAATTAAGTTGAATAATGGTGGTCCATCTCAAGTATCAGCGTATATATAGTAAGGTTGATATCGTAAGAATTCATGTCTACAAAAACAAAGATAATAGTAGTATTTTTGTTGAACGGGCCAAAAAATAAATTAGGCATATTTTTAAAAGGACAAAGGGAGCATTACATAAATGAACTTATATTTAATTTGGAATCCATAAGATAATGACAAAAAAAAAAACCATATACTTATATAAAGATAATTGTAATCATGTCACTAATATTAGACACTACAATTCATTTAGCTACAAGACAAGATATTTTCTTCAGTTCTTCCTACTCCGGACATACCTAGGGATATTAACGTTGTAATTTAATTTTAATATTTTATTATTTTTACTATTTAATGTTAATTTTATAGTATTCAAATTTTTAACGGGTTACTAACGGATATTACCCAATGAATTTGGGTAATGAATTAATGTTTAATCGGGTTTGGGATTACTAAGGATAAAGAAAAGGAATATATTTATTTTATGACTTGATCTTTTATCCTTTAGTTACTTTATAGTCTGACCTTTTAAAATTACAAAAATGGCCTAACTTTTACCCCTTATACTCATTTATGGCACGAGAGCAGAAAAGCGGTGACCGGATTCCACATCACATTGCTGGATTCATACATGACATTTTCGCATTATGCTTTTCTTTTCTCTTTTTTGGCATGACGCATAATCCGACAATCTGACGCGGAATCCGATCGCCGCTTTTCTCCTCTTGTGTCATAAATGGACATAAGGGCAAAAGGTCATGCCATTTTATAATGTTTAAAAAGTTATGCTATAAAATAACTAACGACTAAAAAGTCAGGCTATTAATTAACTATTAACCTAAAGAAAATCTAAACGGTTTGAGTTTGAAAAATGTTTAAATAGATGGATTACCCGATCCACACTATTCCTAAACATGATACCATTCCGTAGTAGTATTGTAAAGATTCATTTACTTTGATGGAAAAATTTATCTTGAGAAAAAGAGAGATAAGGAGGGATAAAATAATTTTCACCCTTCGTATCCTTCCTCCCTTTTCCATCATTTTCCATTGACAAAAGTTCCTCCCCTCTTTTCTTCCTTCATTTCACTCAAATGTGAGAAAATATTATCATAAGTTATGAATGGGACAATATTTTCCCTCGGGATACAAAAAAGGAGGAAAAAAGAGAGAAAATTTTTGTCAATGAAAAAATGATGGAAAAAGGAGGAAGGATTTAAAGGGTGAAAATTATCTTATCACTCCTTATCTCCCTTTCTCTCAAGATAAATTTTTCCATCAAAGTAAACACACCCTAAATCTAAAACACGAAAATCTTCGATATGAAAATGGCCTTAAAACCCCACAAGTCTGATACAGTTTCAAAGCATGCCCAAGCAACTTCAGAGTGAGTCCTCACGGAAAGTTGGCAGTATGAACATGAATCAAGCCCAAGCATTTTTTCTTTTTTTTTGGTCAGAACACGCAGCCGCACAACAGTGTGTCAGTGCAGACTCGATACAACCCCCACTCCAGCAGGGAAGGGACCAATAAAGAAAGGTAAACCATATTTAGAAAACTGAGGCGTGCCTAGCAGTTCTAACGCAGCAAGTGTTGGCTGAAGTTGTTATGCGTCTTCAATTCACAGTAGCAAAAGTATAAGACATAGGAACACGGCAAATGCTCAATACAAGTAAATCTGGGTTGCAACTCGATAAACACGATAAACAGAACAGGAGACATAATAGGTAAAGTGAATCTGTTAATAGGGACCTCATAATTTCTAATTAATAGGGACTCCGAACAAAATGGTGCTTGAATGTCTTTGTCGCATGTGAGAGAAATTTACATAAATCAGCTGCTTACTTGTATCCAAATGCGGAATGCAAGCTTCTGGGAGCTAGACCCACATTTGCAAAAAACCTTGAAAGTTTTATCGCGTATCCCAATCCTTCATCTTTTTGCTCCCTTTAGGTTTTTCTATGGGTTTATCGGCTCCAGCCATTTTTTGATTGTACTTGGCCCGAAGAGGGTCATTGTAGGTCCATCTGCATAAACAGCAAAAGGTAATTAATCAGACTCTGCAAGCTATATTTGGCTATTCACACTTTAATCTCATGTAAACTGCATTGAGAATGAAATCATTAGAACATCATCTTACACCTGACAACATAATCAACGCGGTCAAAATTACAAAAACATAATGGTGCAAGTCAATATACAATAACAATATAAAAAAAAAGAAAAAAATGATTCCTTTCACGAATATTAAGCTGCTGCGCACTTTTAACATTTAGAGGGTCAATAAAGATCTTTTACATTATATACGAAATGCACCAGCAATTAATAGTAGACCAATTTCAGTTAAACTAGCACCCTCGACTGTCTACTAACTGATAGTGACCATAACTCCACTAGAAGAAGCCAGAATGAATAGATGAGCATGAATAAACTGACAAAATGAAGAGTTCATATAAGCAATAGAGGAATAAATAGAATGCAGAAACATAAATGCAGAGGAAGAAATTGAAAGCAGAAACAGAAATGTAAAAGAAGAAATCGGTAGGGGGAGAAGGAATAATTTGAAGGATGGTGCATGGTGGATAATTGAATGCAGAAACAGAAACCAAAAGAGGAAGAAATTGGAAAGAGAAAGCACAAATACTTTCAAGGATGGTGGATAACTGAATGTAGAAACAGAGAAGTAGAAGAAAATAGAAGGAAGCAGGAATATTAGTGGATTTTGTGTCTCCCGCAGAGAGGTGGTTTAGTATCATTTTACATTTACAAGAACAGCAACAACTAACAATACAACCCAACACATTTAAAGTCCAAAAACCAATCTCAGTAACTATCAACTCATCTAGCCTTTAACAATCAACTAATAAAGAACATGCTCCTAACTATTCACACAGTACAGCCTGACAAACTTCATGATCTCGACTGTCACTTATGATTTATTAAAGAGGTAAATTCAGCTTTCATAACCCAGTATTGACTAAAAGCAGTTACAGCTGTTAATAGAATTTTCTAAATATGATACATATATAATTAGAATAGGTGGATGGCAGGCTCCATATAATAAGGGTACTACAATTGTCCTTCATCATAGCATGAACACTACAAACCAGGACTACTGGAAGTCTCTATAACCAATAGTACAGACACAAATGACAATAAGCTCAGTTACAAGAGTTCTGGAATAGGCCCATATTACTAAACATTGTAGCCATAATCAAGAATACAGAATTATAAACACATACACGAAATTCTTGGTTGCTACTGCCAGCATAATGAAGTAACAGGAAGCTTCATTTATTTATAATGAAAATGTGTGACACAATTAATCCGTAGTTGGTCTTTGGGCTTCCATGTTTCATGATTTATATGTGAGCTAAGACCATAATTTTCATAATTCTAGCTTCGTTGAACTATCATTGAGCTATCACCATATTGCAAAGTTGTAAACCACACAGTGGAAGAATCAAATTATACCCTCAACTCATTCAATTCAACAGCATTAAAGTAACAATTTTTAATCAAATTGTGATCACCATGAACTGGGGACTAACATGAGGAAACCATTCCAGCAGGTTTTAAAGCACCAGGAAGTTTCATATCATTCACACATTATTTGTATCACAATTTAGTTAAGTTTAGGGACCAATAAAATTGTTCACAAACACAACAAGATGATCAAGCATAGAAGAAGTACTTACGGAGTATTCCAGTCAGTCGTGTCCTCGTTAACAAGATGGGTCCACTTCGTCCTCCCACTTCGGCCAAAGTGTTTAACCTGCATAACTTTGGGCAATATAGTCTTGTTCATCTTATCTTCTCCAGTGGGTTCAGAGAAATCACGAGTATAAATGGGGTGAGCCCCAGCTGTTCCGGCATGATCATCAGCATTTGTCTGGAAGAAAGCACCCTTATGGTAGTATTTCTGCATGAACCTCCAGTTTTGCTTGCGTTTAGAAGGT
This sequence comes from Schizonepeta tenuifolia, assembly GCA_029490685.1. NCBI lineage: Eukaryota > Viridiplantae > Streptophyta > Magnoliopsida > Lamiales > Lamiaceae > Schizonepeta > Schizonepeta tenuifolia. Next base: position 40,738,206 of record CM055958.1, on the reverse strand, counting down.
TTTGGATTCTTCCTCTCCCACTCTCTCCTCTCTTCCTCCGTCATGTTCCTCACCTTCTCAATCTCCTCTTTCTCCTTCAAGATAGCTTCCCTCTCATCTCTATCTCTCTTGATCCTAGCAATCTCTCTAGCTTTCCAAGCCTCATACTCCTCTGCCTCATTCACATCATCGTCGGTATCCACATCGGCAATATTAGCCAACAACTCCACATTTCTCTGAATCTCTTGATCCTCCTTAATCTTCTCAACCACAATCTCCTTTGTTTCCCTCTTCCTTTCGTCAATCCTCCTCTTTGCTTCTTCCTCGAGTGCCCGCTCCTCATCCTCCAGCCTCTCACGCTCCGCAATCGTATCTCTCTCAGATTTGGGAACAAAAACCGGCTTCACCATGGCGATACCAGTCATCTCCTCCTCCGAATCAGTCTCATACTCAGACTCCTCATCCTCTTCCTCCTCGACTTCTTCCTCTTCCTCCTCCGGCAGCAGCGCCGCCTCTTCTTGTTGCCTTCGCAGCAGCTTCTCCCTAATCTTCCGCCTCCTCTCCTCCAATGCCTCATCATCCTCCTCCTCAACATCCATTCCTTCAAGCCTCCTGCTCTCCTCCTCTACCGTCGAGATAATCTCTGCTTGCCTAATCCTCCTATGATCTTCCCTAACCTCATCGCGATTATCAATCTTACTCTGCGCCAACCGGCGCAACCTAGGATCATCCTTGGGCGGAGCGTGAGAACCATCATTACTGTGGAACGCTTTCTCCAGGCCGCCCGCGCTCGACATCCGAAAATCGCCGCCGCCTTCATCGTTGTCTTCCGCCCACTCCGGCACCTTTCCCGGCCAATACCTTTTAACTTTCGTCTGGCCGATTTTACCCCTAAGCTTATCCCTAACCGCAATCACTGTATCGCTAACCCCCGCCGTCACCGACATGGCTTCTGATTATAAGAACTCCTAGTTCAATACACCAATTTCTCTCCTTACCGCGTTCGTTCGAAACCCTAAATGAGAAACTAGGAGAAATTTAGGAATTGGGGATGGTAAACGGTGAAAACCCCTAAAAATGAAGGAGCAATTTGTGCTAATATAATATAATTGAGAGAATAGTAAAACCCTCAGATAGATAATTGTATCTTGTGGATTTGCAGACCTCGTCCCGCTGAGAGACCAACCGGAGATGAGTGAAGACTCTTAAAAGCATCACAACAGTGGGATAATAGATAGCGCAGCGATCTATTTTTTAGGCTAGCCGCGACGCGGCTCGAGTGGTGCGTCTCCAAGGGGTATCGAGACCGCCGCTCGTGGAGACCACCGCGTTGAAGGCCAACGCGGCTCAAGACCGGTTCGAGTGTTCGAGACCGGCTCGAGTAGCGCGTGAAGCGCATGCGCTCGGCCAAAATTAAAAGAAAAAAATTTCAATGATTGCACGCACCTAACAGTCAAAATTCAACGGTTATTTCCGATTTTTTTTTTCTTTATTCCATATTTTTGTCTATAAATACATATTTTTCTCCCCTATTTTTCACACCTCATTTCTTCATCTCTTTTATATTTTTCATCTCTACAACTTCTGCAACTCTTTCATCTAAAAAAAAAATATGGATCCCAACAATCCCAACAACCCCTTCTTGTCGGCGCGGTTTCCTGATATGGCCAATCAATTACGCGGAATTAGGGACTCGAACACACGTCAGCTTATAGGTTGATTCAATCCAATTACAAACTGAACAACTAGAGACTCGAACTCCCCATTACTGATTTGGATCGACAATTGAACAAGGAAACGAACAAGATACGAAACAAAACCCCAAATTATCGAATAAAAACCCTAGAAAACTACCCGATCAGAAACTATAGCAAATCAACTCCGATTAGACTCAAATTTTAACACGAATTATAAATTGAAATCAGTAACAACATATCCAAAATTCAGCCAATTCGCACGACGGGTTTATGATTTATGAAGGGGCGGACTTTTGGATGATTTTAGGTTGAAACTGGAAACGGTGGCGGTAAGGGCGGAAGTCTGGAAAGGCGTGGGGATTGAGATGGATGATGATGAACGAAAGTGGTGATGGTGATGGTGACGAAAAGGAATGAAAACAGGCTGAAGAACTTACCCCAAACGAACCCCGGATCTACTTGAATCTGAAACGCGTCGATGGATCGATCTTCGTGGCTTGTCTAACCCGGATACGACTGGATATCACGAACGAGACAAATGATTTCAAGTTTAAGGATGCCAACTCAAGACTCTACCAAGAACAGCAACGTGAACCGAAGCACGCGTGAGATAAAAACTGAAAACTTGATTTTTGATTCAATATTGTCTCCTCTGAAAAGTGTCGAACAAGGGTTTAAATACCCTAAAATCCGAACTGGGCCCTTAATACAGTTGGGCTCGAAAAGGAATGATAAAAATACTAACTATTGGGCTCCATTAAATAACACAAAGCTCAGCCCAATTAAAATAAATCCGACATAAAACAATTAAATAGAAGAAGTCCAATTTCGAATTAAAAGGCTAATCCGAAACTTGGGTCAAGTTCACCAACTTGGGCTGCTTCACTCCAACATCTTCATCTTCCAGCTTCTTCCGGACAATGCACTGGAAATAGCCTTGCAGCTTCTTGGCTCTCAATCTTGTAACTGGACCTCTCAGCTGCAACTCCGGGTTTGATTCATCAGTGCTGGATCCCGGCTCATCATTCCCCCCGTGCTGAAAAAAATTCGTCCTTGAATTCGGCTCCTCCTCGGCATCAAAGTCATCTATAGGAAAAGGAGATAAGTCAGCAACATTAAAAGTATTGGAACACTTATACTCACCTGGAAGATCAATGCGGTAGGCATTGTCATTGACTCAAGCAACCACAGTAAACGGTCCATCTCCACGAGGCATCAACTTCGACTTCCTCAAGTTAGGGAAGCGCCTTGGACTAAAGTGGATCCAAACCTTATCACCTGGTTTGAATAGCACTTGCTTGCGATGTGTATTAGCCTTCGTGGCGTTCTTCTCTCCCTGCAGCTCGATCCTGTCCTTGATCTTCTTATGCATCTCTTGAACCTGTTCAGCCCTACAAGAGCCTTGCAAACTCGAAAGATGGTCATTAGGCAAAGGGATAAGATCTGTAGGAGTGAGAGGATTAAAACCATATACTACCTCAAATGGGGACATGTTAGTGGAAGAATGCACAACACGGTTATAAGCAAATTCAGCAAAAGGTAAACACTCTTCCCATGACTTCAAATTATTCTTCACTAAAGCGCGAAGTAAAGTCCCTAAAGTCCTATTAACTACTTTAGTCTGACCATCAGTTTGAGGATGACATGCAGTAGAAAATAAAAGTTTAGTACCTAACTTTCCCCAAAGAACACGCCAAAAATGTCCCAAGAACTTAGAATCTATATCAGACACAATAGTCCTAGGTAAGCCATGCAGTTTAACTACTTCACGAAAGAACAGATTAGCAATATTAACAGCATCATCAGTTTGTCTGCATGCAATAAAATGAGACATTTTGGAAAACCTGTCGACAACCACAAACACAGAATCTTTGCCAGTCTTAGACCTAGGCAAACCAAGAACAAAATCTATGGAAATGTCAATCCAAGGTGCAGATGGTTCAGGTAGTGGAGTGTACAAACCAAATGGATTAGAACTAGATTTAGCCTTTCTACAGGTAACACATCTAGCACAGATTCTCTCGACATCTCTCTTCATGCGAGGCCAATAAAAATGCTCATGCAATAAACTCAAAGTTTTAGTAACACCGAAATGCCCCATCAAACCACCTGCATGAGACTCTAGAACAAGCAAATCTCGCATAGAACAAGTAGGAACACATAACTTTGCATCTTTAAATAGAAATCCATCAGTCACATAAAAGGAATCAACAGATCTAGTCCTAGACTGACAATTTCTAAATATATCACCAAAATAAGTATCGGATTCATAAAAACTCTTCAAATTCTCTAATCCTAAGCACTGGGCATGCATCACAGAAAACAAGGTATACCTGCGAGAAAGTGCATCAGCAACCACGTTCTCCTCACCTTTCTTATACTTAATCACATATGGGAAGGATTCAATGAATTCAACCCATCCGGCATGTCTCGAATTCAGATTTTGCTGCCCTTTCAAGTGCTTCAGCGATTTGTGATCAGTGTGAATCACGAACTCCTTCGGTCTCAAGTAATGCTGCCAAGTCTCCAAAGACCTCTTCAATGCATACAACTCCTTATCGTACGTAGAGTACCTAAGAGCTGCTCCATTTAGCTTCTCACTGAAGTAGGCGACCGACTTCCTATCCTGCATCAAAACATCACCAATGCCTATAACAGAGGCATCACACTCAATCTCGAACATCTTAGAAAAATCGGGTAAAACTAACAAAGGAGCATTACATAATTTTGACTTCAACAAATTAAAAGCATGCTCTTGGGCTTTACCCCACTCAAACTTCCTGTCTTTCTTACTCAACTCAGTCAATGGTGCAACAATAGTAGAGAAATCACGCACAAATCGACGATAAAAACCAGCTAAACCATGGAAAGATCTCACATCAGAACACGACTTAGGTGTGGGCCACTCCTCAATGGCTTTCACCTTAGTCCTATCTACCTCAATACCACGACTACTAACCACAAAACCAAGAAAAACAACCTTATCCATGCAAAAAGAACACTTAGACAGATTGGCATACAACTTAGCGTCACGTAACAACTCAAAAACATGCCTAAGATGCCTAACATGATCAGAAACACACTTGCTATAGATAAAGATATCATCAAAGTAAACAACAACATATTTTCCAATAACATCACGCAACACATGATTCATCAAACGCATAAAAGTACTAGGAGCATTAGTAAGTCCAAAAGGCATCACAAGCCATTCATACAAACCATGCTTAGTCTTAAATGCTGTTTTCCACTCATCCCCTTCAGACATTCTAACTTGAAAATATCCAGAATGCAAATCAATTTTAGAAAAGACAGACGCTCCAGACAACTCATCTAGCATATCATCTAACCTGGGAATAGGAAAACGATACTTTACCGTGATTTTATTGATGGCTCTGCAGTCCATGCACATACGCCATTCATTATTCTTCTTTGGCACAAGAATCACAGGAACTGCACATGGCGACATGCTCTCTCGGATTCGCTTATATTCCAACAATTCCCGAACTTGTCTGTCTATTTCTTTGGTCTCCTCAGGGCTGGTCCGGTAAGCTGGTATGTTGGGAAGGACTGCTCCCGGCTGAAAGTCGATCTGATGCTCAATTCCTCGAATTGGCGGCAGACTACTGGGAATCTTTTCTGGGAACACATCCTTGAACTCCTCCATCAAAGGCTGCAAAACAGTAGGAATAACAACATCAGGAGTATCAGTAGCCTCAAAAGTAACTAGAACGATAGGCTTACCAGCTCTGATTGCTTTCTGTACTCCCTTTGCACTAATAAACAAGTTCTTGTGCACTGGATCTGAATTGTCTGCACTGGAACTCGATGTAGTGGCAATATGAAGGGACTTAGAGGATCCCTTAAACGTAGAAGAGGCTGCCTTGGAAGACTTAGAGTCGGTCGAACTCATTGTAGGATTAGGCGACGACAACGCGGCCTTGTTCTCAGACTTTTTCTCCCGTTCTTCCTAGAATTTCTCTTGCATCCTCTTCTGATCTTCTACAACATCCTTAGGCGCCAATGGCCATAGTCTGGTGGTCCAACCATCTCTAGTCACGGCATAAGTGTTGGCGAATCCATCATGTATAGCCTTCCTGTCAAACTGCCAAGGACGACCAAGCAAAATATGCGCCGCATCCATAGGGATGACGTCACACAAAACAGTATATGTATATCTACCAATTGAAAAGGTGACATTTACCTGGTATCCTACTCTGATCTCGCCTCTGTCGGTCAACCATTGCAATCGGTAGGGTTTGGGATGCTTCTGTGGAGTCAAGCCTAGCTTTCCCACTGCATACTGGCTGATAGCGTTCACGACGCTTCCACTGTCAATAATGAGCGAGCACGTCTTGTCTTGGATAGAACAACGCGAGTAGAAGATGTTTTCTCGCTGATCGTTCTGATCCTCTTCACGAATCATGCTCAGAGCTCGGATGGAAACAAGATTCACACTAGCTGGCTTCAGCTGCTCATCTTCAATCTCAATGCTAGGGGAACCATTAAGGGGCTGATCTTCGACCCCTGCATCAATAGGGTCGTCGGGCTCCTCTTCACTAGCTGATTCTAACTCATTCTGATCGGTAATGAAGAGAACTCAACGATTTGGACACTGGGCTTGAAAGTGTCCCCATCCTTTGCACTTGTGACACTGAACGTCACGTGCTCTTCCTGGAGTACCATTCTGAGACTGATTAGGCTGCACAGTTCGATTATGATTTCTGTTGGGTGCAGATGAACCGAACTCGGGTCTGCGACCGGGCGTAGGTGCAGACTGCTCAGAACGATGGACGGGTGGTGCGGACTGACCTTGAGGACGTGTAGGGGTTGTCCTAGGCGTAGAGGAATCGCCTCGAACCCAAGGAGTCCTAGCAGGCATCGACTGGAAGGATAGACGACGTCCATCTCTGAGCTGCCGTTCAACAATAGATGCATAATGAACCATTGCCTCTATACTGTCAAAGTCCTTCAGCTCGACTTCACAGGCAATATCAGGGTTCATTCCTTCAATGTACCGGTTAAGTGTAGCAAATAGTGTCTCTTATTTACCTACCCGGTTCAGTGCTGTCTCTAATTCCTTGTGATACTCCTCAATTGATCTGGACCCTGGACGAATCTGACTGAGCTTCTTTTCCAATTCTCTTTCATAGTGAACTGGAATGAATCTGCCTCTCATAACATCCTTCATCTCCTGCCAACTGTCAATAGGAGGATATCTATCTTTTCTGCGCCTATTCTGCTGAAACTCCCACCAAGTTACTGCATATCCAGTGAACTCAAGGGATGCTAGTTGCATTTTCTTGAGCTCGGGAAAGTCATAACACTCAAAGATTTTATCAACTTTGCGTTCCCAGTCTAAATAGGCGTCTGGATCATGTTTGCCTTCAAATGCTGGGATGGTGGTCTTGATGTTGCCGAGTAGATCATCGGCATGACCATATCTAGGCTGCCCTGGATAAACGTTCCTGCGAGCTGCCTGGAAACATGGCTGGAACGGTGGCTGGAACGGGTCACCACGACCTCGGCCCCGGCCTCGAGGTTGGAAACCGATTCTGTCTCTGTTTCTGTCTCCCTGATGTGGGATGAACGGAACTGTATTATCCTCACGTGGGACGAACTGAGTTGTATTATACTCAGCTGGTTCATACTCAAAGTTTCCAAACTATGAGTCTGAGGCTTCTTTATGCACCTCATCTTCATGTACCTGCGGTTGAACATTGGCCTGGGGTATAGCGGTACTGAACTGCTCGAATTTAGCCAACAATTCTGCCATGGTATTCTGAACTTCTCTGAACTGTCTCTGCACATTACCATTCAAAGCATCAAAGTGGTACTTGGCATCCCAATCAGCTTTGGTGCCTGAAAACTGAGGTGATTTGTCTTGACTCATAGTACCTGCACAGTGAACAAACGACAAGAAATAAAAGGGACCTCACAATTCCTCACAATCACTCGTTTGTTCTCTCAGATTTTTATCACTCGTGTATGTCACTCAAGTGTATAGGAAAGAATAAAAACTAAACTAAAAAAAACTAAAACTTCCCAATAGAATCTGTCGTAAACTCTTTATCTTTAGTCAAGAGCTCGGACTTGACGTCTAGAGAACCACGGGATAGCAAGGGAGCCACGAAATAGAAAACCACACAAAGACAATGGTTATGCAGAAAAACCGTCGTCTAAACCGCCCAGAAAAAGTGCAAGTACAAACTGCACCAAAAGACTCTATACGATCCAAGGATTCAAAAGAACAAGAATGCTCAAAGTGAGTTTCGGTAATGCTCGGGAAATGAATAGTAACTTTTTCGTGAATAGTGATTTTTCTACGGAGGATATATGGACTACCACGACCCCAAATATCACACCAAAACGTAGTGGAATGACAAAATTTTTCCCGCCATTTTACTCTTTTTTTTTTCGTTCACTGAACGAGGATTCCGAAAAGTGGTACAAACAGAACTAAAATATGAAGTATGTGTGAATGGTAGTCAAGGCCAAAGAAAGGAAAAGATAAGAAAAGGTGAATTTCGGATGGTATGTTAAGGATTTCAATCCAAATTAGTGATTCAATTCGAGCCTAACTAGGAAAGCAATGAAATCAAATCCTAATGACACTCGGATAACACCAATTGATCCTTATTAAACCAATACAATCAAATCCAATAATCGAAACTACCCAAAAATCGATAACCAAAACAATACGACGTTCCCAATCGCTATTCGATGAAGGAAAACAGCTCAAAGAAGATACACAAACTGCAATTCACTACTTTCCAACTCAAATCAAGAAAAACTCACGAAAACAACAACGACTTCTCGGCGATTCAATCCTAGGGCTTCGACTTTTAACTCTTTTTTTTTTTCGATTTCTTTTCTTTTATTTTAGTCGATCACTTTTGCCCCTAGAATGTCACACCAAATTGGATCGAACCACGACCAGCAAGCGCTGACGTGGCTCTGATACCAAAATTTATGATACGGCCAATCAATTACGCGGAATTAGGGACTCGAACACACGTCAGCTTATAGGTTGATTCAATCCAATTAAAAACTGAACAACTAAAGACTCGAACTCCCAATTACTGATCTGGATCGACAATTGAACAAGGAAACGAACAAGATACGAAACAAAACCCCAAATTATCGAATAAAATCCTAGAAAACTACCCGATCAGAAACTATAGCAAATTAACTCCGATTAGACTCAAATTTTAACACGAATCAGTAACAACATATCCAAAATTCAGCCAATTCGCATGAGGGGTTTATGATTTATGAAGGGGCGGACTTTTGGACGATTTTAGGTTGAAACTGGAAACGGTGGCGGTAAGGGCGGAAGTCTGGAAAGGTGTGGGGATTGGGATGGATGATGATGAACGAAAGTGGTGATGGTGACGGTGACGAAAAGGAATGAAAACACGCTGAAGAACTTACCCCAAACGAACCCCGGATCTACTTGAATCCGAAACGCGTCGATGGATCGATCTTCGTGGCTTGTCTAACCCGGATACGACTGGATATCACGAACGAGACAAATGATTTCAAGTCTAAGGATGCCAACTCAAGACTCTACCAAGAACAGTAACGTGAACCGAAGCACGCGTGAGATAAAATCTGAAAACTTGATTTTTGATTCAATATTGTCTCCTCTGAAAAGTGTCGAACAAGGGTTTAAATACCCTAAAATCCGAACTGGGCCCTTAATACAGTTGGGCTCGAAAAGGAATGATAAAAATACTAACTATTGGGCTCCATTAAATAACACAAAGTTCAGCCCAATTAAAATAAATCCGACACAAAACAATTAAATAGAAGAAGTCCAATTTCGAATTAAAAGGCTAATCCGAAACTTGGGTCAAGTTCACCAACTTGGGTTGCTTCACTCCAACATCTTCATCTTCCAGCTTCTTCCGGACAATGCACTGGAAATAGCCTTGCAGCTTCTTGGCTCTCAATCTTGTAACTGGACCTCTCAGCTGCAACTCCGGGTTTGATTCATCAGTGCTGGATCCCGGCTCATCATTTCCCGACATGTCCGACGACATATATGCTTACACGGGGGCGGATCTTGATTCAATCAACCTCAACACTCCGGCCTCCTCCGAGTCCTACCCGTCCTTCTCCCCTGACACCGACAACCCGACTACAAACACCGATGATAGCCTTATTATAACGCCACTGCCGTCACAGCCCTCTTCAAAGGAAAAAAGGGCAAAGCCATCGCCACCTTCGCCGCCGCTGCCGATGAAGATGATGACGAAGTCGTCAAGGGCTGCAAGCGTCACAACTACACCGACGAACAAGCCACCTACTTAGCACAGATTTGGGTGGAGGAGACCTACAACTCCATCGTCGGCTGCGACATGTCAGACAAAAAATACTGCGGAACGGTCCAGAATCGTTTCAACCAAAGGTTCGGCTTGCACCTCAACAAGAAGCAGGTCAAGAGCTACTTCGGCCGCATCCAGACAACGGTTAAAGCTTGGATTCTCACTTACCGCAAAGAGACCGTTCGCCTGCAAAGCGGCGCCGATGACCCGATGGTGCTCGATGATGCCCAACAAATCTACAAGACATCAACGGACAACCCTTCTTTCCACTATTTCACAATTTGGAAGATTCTGAAAGACTAACCTAAGTTCCTCCTGCATGCTTTCCCAAATGTCCCCTCCATGAAGATGACGAAGACTATGACAGAGGGCAACTACACATCTTCTGGAACCCAGCCGTCGGCGGAGGAAGCCCAGTCCACAGAAGGAGAAAGCGCACCTCCCTGATCGGAGGGTCGAGATGCGGCAAGGGCCAAGGCAAGGGCCAAAGGAAAGAAGCCGGCAGGTGAGTCGTCCCAGCTCGACTCCCTTTTGGATCGATACAGCTTCTGACTCGTCCAGTTCGCTGAGGCCAAGCATGACATCGCGGCGGCAATGCGGGAATCAGCTCAAGCGAAGCTCGAATCTATTTGGGCGAAACTCGAAGCTGCTCGAGCGCGACAATATGCCACCGACTTGGAAGTTATCTCCAAGGATACGAGATTCATGACGTCGGAGCAACTCCACGTTCACATGAAGATGGTGCAGGAGGTGAAGGAACACCGTGGATGAGCGTAATTTTTTTCGTAATTTTTAGTTTTATGTAATTTTTAATTTTTAATTAATTAGTATTTTTTTAATTGTGAAGGTATGTTATTTTCCAATTTTCAAATATTAATGAAAATTCGAACTATTATTAATTAGTGTATTTAAATTTTTTTTCAAATATGAATTAATTTAATGGAAATCGGGAATTGTTTAATATTAACAATAGAGACAACTTGGAGATCGTTGGATTGCAGGGGTAGGTGTTTTTAAGCTGTCTCTAGTGAAAAAGTGAGTGCTGGAGATACCTTGGAGACCACTAGTGGTCTCCAAGGGTTGCGAATAGCCTTATTACTCACTCCGTCCCGTTGAACTTGTCCCATTTGGGGTCGGCATAGAGATTAAGAAATAGAGTATTAAATGATAAAGGACATTTATTGTAGTAAATAAAGTGATATAAAGTGTTTTTGAAGTGACATAAAGTGATATAAAAGTGGTTTTTTAATTGATAAAGTGTTTTTGAAGTGACATAAAGTGATATAAAGTGAATAAAGTAATTTCTTAATTGTTTCCTTAAAAGGATGAGACAAGTTGAACGGGACACCCAAAATAGTAAAATAAGACAAGTTGAACGGGCAGAGGGAGTAGTATTTAATAGAGTCTTAATAATTGATAGTTCTAAGATGAAAAAGGTTATAATTGTAGAGTTTTTAAATCTAGAGTAATCAAAAATATAAAGGTAGATTTATCTGCTTTTTTTAATAATTAAATTGAATTTAAGAAAAGAAAAGAAAAAAGAAAATCATGCATATCACGAGCGAGAGCCCGAACGAATAAGCACCCTAAAGATCACCCTACATCAATTTATCGCCCTCGCCAAACACCAGCGTCCGCCAACGATGAGCACCCACCGTTGTGGATGCTCTTAGACACACGACGACGTACGAGGATATGTATACATACATCCATTCTCACTCACTCATCCTAGTATTATCTTATACTGTAGAAAAGTAATTACTATTATTTAAAATAAATATTAAATTTTTATCAATACCCGAAATTATTATTATTACTATTAAGTAAGTGGTTAAGTAGCAAATAACTCTTTAACGTAAACACCCTTATACAAATTCACCCTTAACTAAATATTAAGTGATGTCAGCACTACATCGTATTCATAAGTAGGGCAAACCACCCATCTCATCTAACGGACAAGTTACTCCGTTGACAAAAAAATGATTTTTTTTTTTTTTCATTTTCTTTTATTTTTCTTTTCTTCATCACAAACAAATCATCAAACACCTTGACATCTAATCAACGAAATATTACAACTTGAGTTCTTTGCGTTGAACTTCGAATTGGTAATCTCCGAATGTTGGATCATCGGAGATCTCCTCCATGACCAGAAAAATAGTAAAACAAAATAAGAAATGGAATGCATTTTGCTCTTTAATCTGACGAGTGGTATGATACAAGAGCTATACATAAATCATTATCGGTTTCTTTAAATTTGACTGATATATGTTTGAATATTAATTCGTATCATTTTTTGAATATGGTCATCCATAAATTATACATGCCAATTCCTCTGATCAATAACCATGTTCTTGCAACGATGTGGCGCCGCCTAGAGAATTAAAATTGAACTTGGAAAAAGTTGAAGTTGTTCATTACTGGTGCAGTAAGTTCTCACCTTTTGCATTGATGAAATGTACATAAATAATTCTTCTAATTACTTAAATTTGATGATGATTGGTATAAATAATAAATTAATGTAGTGCAGGGATACAAAGCCAAAGAGGTACAATGGTGAAGAAGCTAAAATGGAGAGTTTGTGAAAAAAGTGTGGACCTATGTACGACGGTGAGTCGTTCAAGGCTGCAGTTGCACTAAGGCCGCCGATCATGGCCTCGTCCCTCCCTAAGCTTCCAATTTCATACATGCATGCCCCATCTGTTGCTTGAGAAAACAACAATTTGAATATGGTACTATTTAGACACACTGTACAGTCACACAAACTAAAACACTAAAATAGGCTTTGAAAGAAGAATATCCTAATTGAGCAATATAACATTATCTAGTTAGTTTATATAGCTTAATAACATCTTTTGTGTTGTTTGGGTGCAATAATTATCAAGAAAGAAAATACTTTTAACAGACCACGTAAAAGTTCTCTCAACCACAAGTAAGCAAATGCGAAACAACATATAGAATTGCCAATGCGATGACTTGTTGATGTACTCATCGATATGATTAAGAAGTGAACAAACAACAATCAACTAAAATTTTTGGATAGATAAATATTTTGTATTACAGATTTGCAAAATTGCATCAATGCTAGCTTCAATTTCTTCACAATTAGAAACATAAATCACAAAAGCTTAAATTCGTGACCTTTATCTCCATGCGAAAAATTATTCAATAATTTGCTTATATAATTAATTAACAAATATGGTAAAGGAGAGGGGAAAACTAAAACCAGAAGTCCTACAATTTCTCCCATAACAATTAAATAACTTTTGCTAATAGCAATGAAGTCATTCCTACAATTTTAGTAAGATCGGAATTTAGATATATAGACTTAAAAATCTCGGATTTGGATCCTTTGTTGTGCAGGGAATCACAGCACCTCATGCTGTACAACTTTTTGAACTAAAACTATGCATTATGAGATCAAAAATTATGTTGTTTCATCATAGCAAATTATCCTTTTTATTCTTTTCATTTTCTTCACATTTTTTCTCTTCTTAATATTTACTTAATCATTTTTATTCTGATATATTATTACTTTTCATTTTTATTTTTAGAATTTTGACTTAATCATTTTTAATACGATTGAATTTTCGTAATATCTTTATTTTTTTATTTTGCTTTTCTTAGTATAACTTTTATTGTGGTTGGTATTTTTATGATTAGGATTTACTAATATTGTTAAACATTCAATTTTTCATGTTTTAGCTAATAATTTCAATATCAGAGTGATTAGTGATTATAACATAATTAATTTTTAAGTTGTAAAATAGATTTCTATTATATTATTAATTTTTTAGTAATTTTGAATAATGCAAGACATAAAAATGTGAAAAAAGAAAAGGAAGCATAATTCATATGTTGTGTTGTGGTCCGCTGCACAACAGAGGATCCGAATCCAAAAATCTCTCTCTCTGTCATACATAAAAAGAAAGTGCAAATATTTTCTCTATCAACACCGTCTTCAACTATTCTTTCTCAAATCCATTGATAATCTCTCCTACTAGACAAACACTACTTCAATTTCTCAATTCCGGCAATATTGTGAAGATTCGTATGTATTCTCAACAGTGTTACATTTGCAGCCACATCTTAAAATCATGTTTCTGCTCGTGCACCAATCCATCGCCTAATACATGTTGTCCATGTAAAATAAATTCATGAAATAAATATATTTCCAAAAAGTTAAACATGATCAAATAAAAAAGAAAATTTATCAAACAATATCACAACCCAGAGAGATATACTGCGCAGACATGCACATTTTTATATCCTCTTTGGTTCAATATGAACAAAAAGGTATCATCTTATATATCAAGACATAGTCATCTCAAATTTCATAACACACAAAAACGGCACCAATAAAACTCACGTCACATATAAGAAAATCAAAGTTAAGTGCGAAAAATCTTGAAAAAGAAACATCAAATCTTCGAAACGGACAATACAAAAATCTTGACAGGCTCATAGACATGTTTGAATTGGAACATAAGAAATCATGATAGATTGGGGATCGTCTATGAAGATTCTACATCTGAGAATGCCTCATTGCTATAGACTACCGACAAGTAGATACATGAAACCAGCGACAAATCCACAATTCATACCATGATTTCTTCCTTGTCGTCGAAAGTGCTCGTTTTTGTTGACTATTCGTTGTACTTGGCACACTAAATTTCTCCACCAATTTGTCTATTTGAATTGAAAAGATAGATAGAAAGGGACAGGGGCGGGGCAAAGAAATCGGAGGCCCTGTGCGAATTCATAAATTTGGGCCCCTTCATTCATAACTAAGAATTAAACCAAAAATACTTTATTAAGAGAGAAATTGTCTGTCAAATTACGTAATAATAAACATATAAAAACTAAGATAATTCATTTAAAAACGTGTTGCTCTTCTTGAAAGTTTTGAAACAAAATCATTGACAACATATTCGTCATCAATTTCTTCCAGAAGATCGCATTCAATCGACATCAAAGCAAGTCCATTTAGTCTTTCTTGCGACATAGTTGTTGTAAGTATGAGTTGAGCAATTTTAATTTTGAAAAGCTCATTTCTGCAGATGCAACAGTAACAAGAATTGTCAATAAGATTCTATAAGCAATCATCACATTTGGAAAGCAACTAAATCGTTTTAAAAATATTAATATATCAATTGATCCCATTTTATGCTTTGGTTCTCTAAACAGTTTTAACTCAATGAATAGAACATTTCCATCAATATATGATACATCACCCTTCCTAAGAGCATTTCTAAGTGACTACAACAAGATTGAAGTTTAATATCATCAAATGACTGCAACTTCTCATAATTAAACAAAAAGAAGAGACATTTTCATATAATTCATATTGTTCAAACCTCTTATTTAAAGATGCAATAGCTTGATCTATAATGTATATGAAGTACTCGATTGGAAATTCTTCCTCCTGAGATAATGATATTTCCTCACCAACAATCTTATCAAAATGCCTTTTCCTCCGTGTTACACGCTTTTGAAAAAAATATAGGGTCAATTCCTATTTCATGTGCTAGTTTCTTTGCAGTTTCCATGACACTTAAAAATTCAATTTCCCTATAAATTTTCAAATAAGAAACCAACCCTTTTATCTCACACATAGCAATATCAATCAACACGTCTTTTGACTGTAAATGTTTTGCTAACCAAGTTCACAACAGATAACATTTCATACCAAATAATTGTAGCAAACAAAAATTCAAAACTACCAAGACCATTCTCTGCTAAGGATTTTGCTTCCTTTGTATTTTAGAATCAGTATCAACATCAACTACTTGAAGTAAGGCTTCTTGTATTTCAGTTATTTGAAACTTTATTGCCTCGATACTTTCAACATGACTTTCCAATCGCGTAGCTGACAATGATTTCACAGTAAGACTTTTCACATTTTCTTTAAAAACATGCCACCTCTTTATAGAGTTAGCAAATAAAGTGTAAATTCATTGTACTATTCCAAAAAAAATTTATTGCTTTCAAACAAGTGTTACCAATATCACACAAGACCAAATTAAGACTATGACAACCGCATGCAGTATAAAATGCTCTAGGATTCAAATTTAAAAGTCTTTTTTGCACACCTTGATTCTTACCTTTCATGTTCGATCCATTATCATACCCTTGACCCCTTACATTATCTATATCAAGTTCATGAGATTTCAAAACATTTTCTAACACGTGAAAAAGTCATTGGCCAGTGTTATCATCAATTTGCAAGAATTCAACAAAATATTCTTTTATTTCAAAAGAGATATCAACACACCTTAAAATTAATGTAATCTATTCTTGATGACTAGCGTTAGGCGTACAATCCAACATCAAAGATAAATATTTTGTATCCTTTATTTTTTTTATAATAACAGATCTAATCTTAGAAAAAGTAACAGTATCAACTCGTTTTGGATATCATGACTCAAATAATGATGGTGAATCTTTCCACTACAAATACGATGAACATGCTCTACAATCACAGGATCAAACTTAGCCAACATTTCAATCAAATCCAAAAAATTTCCGTTACCAGTTTGATATATCTTTTCCTTTTTCCACGAAATGCTAGATTATGACTTGCAAGATATTGTTAGGAACCGGGTACTCGAACGTGTATAACAATGAATATTTGAACTTTATTGAAGAACTTGAACAACGAACACATGAGAAAACTACAACGAAACTAAAGTAACAAGTTTAGGAAAACTGGAGATCGTCCGAAGCTAGAGCTTCTGCCCGCAAGACGAGAATACGTCCCGGTAGTGCTCACGGAAATACGGCTCGTCCCCAAAGGTTGAAACGATCTTATCGTCTCGACTGTAGTAGCACCACAAATAGAACCGAGCCCTAACAAACTAGACTAGAATGAGAATTGAACTTGAAAAGACATGAATGTTATGCTAGTATGAGGAGGATGGAATTCGCTTGAATCGATGAGCAACTATGCAAGTGACATGCTCTATATATAGACATCTCACACTCAGGAGAGTTAATACACCATAATGAATCATCACAACAAACAACAATTTTCATTCGGTTTCACCAAATGAAAAGACATCACGGGAAATTCACTTCAAATCCCAACATTAATTCACTAATTGTGATGATTCAATTGACGGCGGTTTCACTCTATAGAAAAATCAAAAAAGGCTTTCCAAATGGAATCAAAACCAGCACGCATCAAATTTGTAATTTGATGTTCTAATTCAATACATTGGTGTTGGTTTAATTGGGCTGATTCCAATTAGTAATTTGGGCCAATAACATCTAATTAAATAAACACTGAAAATGAATAGTTAATTAGCATATGAAAAATCCAACTCAAAACAAAGCTAACGGATTAAAAACCGAGCTCGTTCTTTCAACGTGGAATAACAACTATAATGAATTTGCCTTCAACAAATACATCTTCAACACACAACTCAAATATATCATTTCTCACTCACCAAATAATGGTATCGAGAATATAGATATATTCCGATTAATTACTCGATAAGTAAAATAATCCTTTATATTTAATTATCAATAATTAAATAATTAACCGCTATAAATAATGATTTCAACCATTATTTTCAACAGATACTTCACAATAGCAATAATTCTAGTGATTACATTTTTCCAATGTTCTTTTTCTTTCTTGAGCAACTTTATCAATTGTTTTATTTTGTTCTAATTGATGTCGAAGGTCGCACCAAGTAGTCATATTCAATATATGATCAACACTTGTTTCATGTTCCTTAAGTCTAAAACTAAGATGAGACCAATCATTAAAACCTTCATTTACTAATTGACCTTTTCTATTTCCCTTTTTGAATATCTTACAGCAAAAACATAACACTTTGTTAAGCTCCTTTGAGTGAACAAGCCAATCTCTATCATAATTTTCTCCATTGGGAAAATTTCTAATAGAAAGTTGAAGAGAATCTTCGAGAACATTTATCTTTAGAGCTGATGGTCCCGAAACGAGTTACTGGTGTATGGGGGGGGGGGGGGGAATACACCAGTTAGGATTTTAAAACTTAACCCTTAAAAATCACTTCAACTGAGTAAAATGACTCAGTTGGAATCTCACAGCTGAGTAAGCAACCTCAGCTGGAAGAGTGTAGCTGTGCCGAATGTGGTGGAAAAATAAACTCGTTAAAACAACTCACGCTTTTAAGCTCGGTTGGTCAAGAACCAAAACAGCTCGGTTGGTCAAACACCAAAACAGCTCGGTTGGTCAAAAACCAAAACAGCTCGGTTGAAAATGTGCAAATGAGGTTTGTATGCCGGTTAGTTTAGTCAGTTAAAAATGCAATATGCAAATGAATAAAATAAACACAGACACACGGGATTTAACGTGGTTCGGAGATAACCCTCCTACATCCACGGGGAGATGTGAATCCTCACACCTCAGTCCAAGTTCTTCTGGACAGTTCCACACAGCTTATCCGGGCTGTGCAACCGTTGCAATAAGTTTACGGGTACTTATCAACCTTTACAGTTAAGTTTGCGGGTACTTAACAGCCTATGTCAAGTTTGCGGGTACTTGACGACCTAACTACTCAATTTTAGGAAGAGTAAGATCCTAGCAAACACTTTTTAGGGTGTAGGTGGGATTTCCAACTACAGCTCGATCACGAATGAGAGCAGGATCTAAGGCTTGAACGAATAAACACTCAAACTAAGATCTAAGACAGATTTTCACTCTATGAACCCTCAGCTACTAATGTTCTATCACTCTTGAACTCTCAGCTACTGATGTTCTTAGAATAGGATTTTTGCAGATTTTTCTTTGGCTTGATTCTCTTGTGATTGCACTTCTCTGTCTCGCTTCTGTGTTGTTCGTTGTTCTTCTCGAATGAGAGAATGCCTCTATTTATAGGCGGAGAGTATCAACTAGCCGTTGGAGGAGCTGTTGATCTCTGATCGTTGAAGGCGAAGGCTTGTCTCTTATCTCTGCAGACTTTCCCGATATGGCATCTGTGCTCTTCTGCTTTCCATCTGAGACAGCCTTGTGTTGGGCCAGATGGGGTAATGACTGAACGGTCAAACCCTCATGTGACTTCCTTTTGAAATTCAAATCTTAACCTTTCTGACAGTCAACCTTGGTTAGTCGGTTGAAAATCTTGATCTTCATCTGAGTGGTCTTCAGCTGATGTTCTGATCTGTTGAACTCTCAGCTGACTTTGAACTTCAAGCAGTTGATCTTCTTGTTTGAGTTCTACAACTGAGGTTCTGAAACTGAACCCTCAGTTGTCTTCCTTGTATTTAGACAGTTGGGTTTGAACCCTCAGATGACTTCC
Organism: Schizonepeta tenuifolia; assembly: GCA_029490685.1. Classification (NCBI taxonomy): domain Eukaryota; kingdom Viridiplantae; phylum Streptophyta; class Magnoliopsida; order Lamiales; family Lamiaceae; genus Schizonepeta; species Schizonepeta tenuifolia. Next base: position 40,718,916 of record CM055958.1, on the reverse strand, counting down.
TTTTCATCTGATGTTCTCTTCCTCTTTACTGCTTCTCATCTGATGAACCCTCAGTTGGTTTCCTTCACAACTGATGTTCTGAAGACTTCCCCCCTTTTTGCATCGGAACAATGAGCTCTCAGTTGTATTTTGTGACAACTGATGTTCTGTCTGAGTGATGCCTTGTTGCCATCTTCAGCTGGAGACCTGTAAAGATAAAATCTTAACTTTGCTCAAACAGCGAGCCTAAATTCTAACATTAGGTTCTGGCAACATTTACTCGGTTGGGGTCAGTCGGATTTGGAATTCATCAAAACTTATACTAATAAATTTCCCAACAAGAGCCTTTTACTATTGTTAAGTCTCTTCTAGGACCATTTACTACCAAAACACCGATCAAGTTTGAATCAAGAGCATCCCATTTTCTTGGATCATATATATCAACCAAAATAGAATCATTTTTTTTAGCATTATCATTTTCATTCTTACCACCAAAATTTTCATCTAAATTATGTTTTGATTCTTCTAAATCATCTAAGTTATTTGTAACATCCTTATCATCAATCACATTTTCTAATTGTTCAACATTTTCACCATCAACATTATTTTCATTTAACTCTTTAGAATTATTAGATTTTTCACCTAGTGCTTGTGATTCCTTGAAAAAAACTTATGTATAGCACCTTTCTGAGATTCGATCAATTCGTTTATTCTCTTGGTCTTTTCTCGCTTATTATTTCCACATTGTTGTTTTCTTCAAAGGGAGAAGATAAGTTTGATTTTCATAATTTTCATTGATCAATAGCGGAGATATGTTGTTTAAGAAATTGATAAACGTTTTGTTTCTTGAAACATTGTGTCCCTAAATTATTCCGTAAAACAAAGTGAATATCTCAACACTGTGTTTTAATATATAGATATAGATATAGATATAGATTACACAATTTTTCACTTTTTCTATCTTTAGTTTTTAGCATTTATTAATTGCTTACATTTTGGTGAAAAGTGAAAACCAAATTATATTGCTTTAATATATAGATGCTTATCTCTTTGGATTTCAGAAGTAAAATTCAGTGTATAGGCAGAACATATATTTATCACAAAAATGGAAATGACAAGTTTCATTGAATCTGGGCAATTGTAATAGCTTTTGATCTTCCTTTTTCTTTCACTGGGTGGTAATTAGATTTGTGGAGATGTTAGTACAATATTGCCATTGATAATTTATGAATGCAATAAAGAAATTTGACCACCTGTAGCCTGGCCATCAGGGTTAATGAAGTAAAATCGTTAATTAATCCTAAAAACCGAATTGAACCCTATTAAATCGGTCCATCCTTTTGTCCATATTACCCACACCAATTATTATGTTAATTATGGTAGTTATATAGTTTTCTAAAATTATGCAAATTTGTTTTCCTATATTAGATCATTATCTCCTACAATTATGGATATTATTTTCGATAGTTTTATTAATTGATTTTTATCCTTTTGTTTTTTAGATTTGATCTTGCATGTAATTTGGGCACGTTCTTTAATTGATTGTTATCCATATATACATATTTAATTTGAATATTTTTCGGTAGTTTTTTAAATTCGATTTTTTTTCTTTTTTTCGAGATTTTATTTTGAAATTATATTCGGTAGGTTTTTTGATTGATTGTTATCCATATTTAGAGATTTGATTTTCATTTATTTTGAAATTTCTTGCGTTTTTTTAGGCTCTATCGTTAACTTAGATTATATATTTTTATACGTTTGTACAATTATTTTAATATTTTCAGTATGCAAACAATCACATGCATTGATATACTTATCCTAAACTAATATTATTCCACATACATTACACCAATATGAAAGATTCATATATTTAATCAAAACCACATACATTACACCAATATGAAAGATTCATATATTTAATCAAAACCACATACATTACACCAATATGAAAGATTCATATATTTAATCAAAACCAAGATTTATATAATAGACTGCAAGATTTAATTGTATGAGTGAAAAAAAAATTCATCAAATGGCAAAATATACTAGCACTTATAAAACAAGGGTTCAATCCATAAGATTTATAAAATGAAGAAACGAAGTTTCATAAACCATAAAATTCTAAAGCATGCAAAAAACCAACGAAACCATGAAATTCTAAAAGATGCAAAAAACCAACGAAACCATAAAATTCATCCCATTAATTTAGGAACAAATGAGAGAGAGAGAGAAAAAAATAATATATTATTAAAAAAATAATATATTATTAAAAAATAAATTCCAAATATAATCCCACATATTATTATTGACCGAAAATCTTTATAAATTGGGAGAGAAATATCATTCTATTATTTTAGGACAAATGAGTGTGAGAGAGAGAGAGAGAGAGAGTTGATGCTGACCGAAAATATGGAGAAAAATTCCATTAATTTAGGAACATTTACCTTAATTAATTAAGGTTATAATTGTCTTCCCAATAAAATAAAAAAATCGGTCCAAATAAACAAATATATTAAACCGGTTTGGGCTACAAGAAATAATTCGATTTGTTATCCAAAAATATATTGTAATGCTATGAGGTTCTTGACTCCCAATGATATACTATATGTCAATTATGGGTCTGAAAATCTTGGAATAACACCTTCATAACGGTAAATATGGAAGGTCATCTGTGCTGGAAAAAACAGAAGGTCATCTGTGCTGGAAAAAACAAAAATTATAATTTTTTTTAATTTCCTTGGATATAATAATCATATACTAACATTAATGATAAAGGGTACATGTGTAAAGAGATAATTTCACTTTTCCACGAACCCTATGTGGCCATGTAGCAAAGCTCTTTAAGAATAAAAAATCTCCTAAAATCGTAGGAATTGTTTTTATGATGTGAAAGCGACACACCTTTTAGTCGACTGTCAAGAAACTAGTTCAAGTTATATACATGCATTCACCAAATAAATTAGCAACAATAATCAAATAAATAAATTAGCAACAATAATCAAATTGGAAATCAAATTCGTATTCTGCATATTAATCATTATATTACTAAAAGAAAAACGATTATTACTTTGAAAAAATTCTACATGATATCCCTCTTAATCTTTCATTCCCATTTATCTAAATTCTCAAATTTTTTGAATTAAAAATTAATATTTAACATATTTATATTCTTTAATTTTATATTAATTCACGTTTAAGGTTTTATATTTATAATTCATGATTAGGTTTTTAGTAGCTGACATTCTTATAAATTCTTCTACTTCACCATGCGACGTCTACCCTAAGCTTATTTGTCTACGTAAAAAAATCCTATGTGACACCCTTTATATTCCTCCGTTCCTATTTATCTAAATTCTCAAATTTTCTGAATATAAAATCAATAATTATCATATTTATATTCTATATCATTATATTATATTAAAAAAAGAAAAATAATTCTTGCTTTGAAAAAATCCTACCTCTCTTAAACCTTTATTCCTATTTATTTAAATTCTCAAATTTTTTAATTTTTAAATCTAAAATAATAGATTTTAAATATCTACTTAAATCTTGTGTCCTACATCGGTATTTCAATGAAACTTTACCTATTGAAAAACCTATAAATACCTAGAATCAATGTGTATTTTATCATTTTTTGCTCCACCCGAAACAGTGGCGGTAGACCAATTCCCAACCGATGGGTATTGCTATACTAATTTTTTTTTATATAAAGGAACACAGATGACAAATTTTTAATCAGGTTTGAAACAAATACGGTATATAAATTTCAAACATGTTTGAATAATTCTAAACACCATCTCGAATTGTTTGATTATCCTTTATTGTCAAACGTCGAATGGGTAGGAAAATTGGCAGAAAAATTATTAACGATTTGTTAATGGGCCAGTTTCAACCCAGAATTGTGCGCGAATTCTTTCTAGCAAGTACACACTGTTGCCGTAATCTCACTAATGAATGAAAGGCTTGATTCCAAGATTGACAACTGATACATGATATTATGTTAGTCGTTTTACCTTCCTAGATCAATCAGTGGATGTGAACGAGCAGCAACTCGAACAATGGAATGTGGACGCACCTCCTCTGTACTTATGGAGTCGACGAGATTGGACTGCCAGGCATAAACATGTAGCCATGGAGCACAACCAATTGATCAAGAATCAAGAGATGGAAACTGACCCATTAACAAATCGTTAATAATTTTTCTGCCAATTTTGCTACACATTAGACGTTTGACAATAAAGGATAATAAAAAAATTAGGTGTTTAGATTATTCAAACATGTTTGAAATTTATATACCCGTATTTGTTTCAAACCCGATTAAAAATTTGTCATCCGTGTTCCTTTATAAAAAAAAATTAGTATAGCAATACCTGTCGGTTAGGAATTGGTCTACCGCCACAGTTTCGGGTGGAGCAAAAAATGATAAAATACACATTGATTCTAGGTATTTATAAGCATTTCAATAGGTGAAGTTTCATTGAAATACCGACGTAGGATACAAGATTTAAGTAGATATTTAAAATCTATTATTTTAGATTTAAAAATTCAAAGATCTATCTATTCATTATATAAACGAAACGACTACTCTAAGTAAAAAAAAATCTTATGTGGCACCCCTTATATTCCTCCGTTCCTATTTATTTCTAAATTCTCAAATTTTCTGAATTTAAAATTAATATTTATCATATTTATATTCTATATTATATACTATATGGAAACAAAATCTTAACAAGATCAAATTTTCAAAATCAATATCTATCGATATGGGATAAAAAGTTTGATATTATATTGTAAATAATTAATAATATCATATTATGTCTTCCTTCTTATAATACACTTGAATTATATATATATATATATATATATATTTATAATATAGATATCATCTATTTTAAGTTTTCCATTCATTATCGTCCTTTTAAACCTTTACATACATTATTATGGAAATTACTAAAGAGTAAATGTATTTATAGCAATCCATTATTTTTAATGAAAGTTATGAAATGCTAAATAATGAATTTAATTATGTTACGATAATCTATGACAAAAAATGGTTGGGACTTCGGTTGAGTTTTGATTTGCTCTTTAATCAAATAGAGCCTAACGAGTCCTAATCAAACCTTATAATTCAGTTTAATAACTGGACTGCACTGCACCAGCCATTCAGTAATAAAATAAGTTTCCTCAAGAAAAAAAAAATGTTTGTAATCGAGAATGTGTATTATATCTAAATAAAAATATAAAAATGTGGGAGATAAAAAAAAAAAGATGCAGAGTCATTTATCTACTTAGTGGTACATTTTCATTCTTTATTCTTATTTATTTGAATTTTTTTATTTTATTCATTTTGTTCATGTACTTTCTAAAATTTAGAATCGTCATCTATAAATTGATTTTTACGTTATTTGTAGCTGAGTTTCCAACTTTGCATAATTTATAATCGTAATTAGTAAAATTCACTATATAATACAATAAATTATTTTTATTAAGTTTTAGGTTTATATAAATTCTAAACGAGTTTTATAAATTACGCACTTATAAATTAGAATCGTGGTCAACGGGCCGATTCCAAACCGGAACCGTGGCGGTAGACGGGTTAATTCCCAATCAATGGGTACCTAAACTCGGGAAATTTTTCATTTTATGCATTTTTTACGGTTATGGACGGGAACATATAGTACAATCAATTTTTTTTAATTAAAATTTGGGTCTATATAAATTCTAAACGAATTTCCTAAATTATGCACTTATAAATTAAAGTCGTGGTCAACGGGTCGGTTCCGACGCGGAACAGTGGTGGTAGACTGGCCAAACTAACGGATATTGATATACGGATTTTTTTAGAAAAGAAACACACATGAAACTAATTTTTTAATCGGGACGCGGAACCATGGCGGTAGACAGGCCAAATCGACGGATATTGATATATTTTTTACCATATCGATTTTAGAGAAGAATAGTGCTTTGAAAGTTATCGAAAGTAATGAGGTTAAATTAGATTTAGAATTTGTAGCAGACATAACTATATGGGTTTGAGACGTTAAACATTTGATGAAATTACTTTTTAGTTGAATTTAAGATATGTCGACAGGATCATAATTTATATTACGATTTACGAAGCATGTGAATGAAATTCTCCCCAGTTATGTCAAAAAAATCAATCCTAAAAAAATCTTCAAATATTTCTAAATCAATTTATACTACAAAATCGAGACTGATGCTCTGGTTGGAATATCATGACTGCAAACCGTGATATAATCTTTTTCTCTCTCTCCCTCTCTCCCCGCAATTTTAGATACGAGAGAGCAAGAGTGATTTTTTTTAAGGCAATTCTATTCACCGCCTCCACAACCCCATGCTTAAGGGTGACTCAAGAAAACCAAAAAAAAAACGGGTGACTCTAAACTTAGCCTTCTACTATTTTTTTTTTTTTTTTTTTTGTCACTACAGCTCTTTATTTAATACTACTATAATACTAATAAAAATGCTAAGTGATGTTCTGTTTTACCCCTTTAACCATCAGTTGGAATGCAATGTGGTCTTATATAATTCTTGTATTCGATGAAATCAATGGGAAACTTTGTTAAATGAAAATGATGCATATTAATTAGATCTCTTCTGGTTATGCAATTGCAATGCCTTAAGGGTAATTCACAAAGCCATCTTTCACTTAATTAAACTCGTCATCCTTTTCGTCATTTGCTCATCCAACAAGGCACAAAGATGGTGATTATGAGAATAATGGGTTGATGGATGAAAAACATTTCTCCAGGTGTAGCGGGATTAATTATAGTGCTTCAAATTTTGTTTTATTAGAATTTAAATTCGAGGCTGTAAAATATAGCATCTCTTAAATATTTTACTAGTATTTTATTAAACGGTAAGTGCATCAGCATGTAAGTACATGAACTTAGTCAACAAATTACAATTGATCAGGTATTAAAGTGTAATACTTCATTGCGACCGAAGATTGGAATGCTTAGGATAGATTTTCCAATTTTAGTTTTTGTTGGTTAATTGTACATATGGTGTGCCTTAGCTAACCTTATATTGTCAAGTTCATAATTTCCTTTTTAAAGAAAATCAGATTATATAGTTATAAATTTTCTAATATTCATTGACATATTTGAAATCAATTTCTGATAATTAAACTTTGGGATTGACAAGTCAGTCTACAAATTATAGATCATTTCACATCTTTAATAAACTCTTGAATATATTTGAATAAATATACATTCATGGACTGGTGAGAATATATGTGAGGAAGTGAGAACATTTTTTTATCACACATGTAATGTATAATGCAATAATTATAGCATACGGTAATTTAAGCCCCATTAAATTTGAATAATAAATTAATAAAAAATTAAGAATTTAGATTTATTCTCATTAGTCATCTAAAAAAGTATTTTCATTTGATTATCTTTCTATATATACATTTATAAAAATTACTAGCATATTTGGATAAGCCTACATCAATTTATTTAAATGTCTATCTTGTCCTGAAATTAAATCATTGTTAATAAGGAAAAAAGAAAAAGATTTTTATATTAACGGCCCGTCGTACTGAACTTTGATTAAAATTGTTAGAACAGAGAGTACGTTGCATATATATCACCACAGGGACGAGGGAGCTGGTGAGGATAGTTTTGTGCTCGTTTCAACTAGGGCTGAGCATCGGGTCAGGTCAGAGCTTCCAACGTCGCAAGCCAAGTATCAAAATGACATTATTTAGATGTTTGGGTGAAATTGGAATTCCGCGTAAACGACGCGAGATACTACTCTAGCTTGGAGTCCGACGAACTAAAATTTTAATTTGTAACATCAATCAATCAATACTAGAAAAATGTTCCAAAACCACAGTTACTAAAATTGATGAATAAGGTTAATTGTGATCATAGTTGGAGTCCTCTTGTGCAAGTTTAATTATAATTTGGGCTTAATAAAGGATTTGTCACTCAATTCGAAATCACACATTAACATGTACTATATTATTAATGTTTGCAATCTTAACAATCCAATATCATCTCATCCATAATTATTATCTCTTAATTAAATAAATGAAAATAAACATTCTTGGATTTCTCAAATACTTATTTAGGATCCTTCAAAATTAGTACTTTAGGTGATAAAAATCAATATAATATCTGAAGATTATAGAAAGGATTTGCATGCAAGTGCAACTCACGTGTTCTCTTATTGCCTTACTAGTAAATAAAATTGAACTACCAGTCCTCTCAAAAATAAAATAAAATTGAACTAGCAGTAAATTTTGTAGGTATTATTTTCCAACAGTTAGCATAATTAGCAATTTGGACAGGACGAATAATTGCAACATGATTACTTCTTCCTTCACCAACGAACGGCGGACCCTCCAACATAAAAGTTCCCAAATCCAAGAAGAAGTGTCTTTGTTAATTCCATCAACGCTGTACAAGTACAAGATGTTCTGTTTTCTTGTTTTTATTAAATTTCATCTATTTAAATGGTCCCTTTTTCCCCCTTGTTATAAATCGTAAATTTGTTGAGAGAGATTTGTGTTAAATTTTGGAGTTGAAGAGATGGCTGGTAGCATTGCTTCTTCTTCTGGTTTGCTCTTCAACAAGACTAAAGAAACATCACCAAGAAATGGAGCGTCTTTGTTTCATTACAGTGGGCTTAAAGCCGCAGTCGAAACAAAGCACTTTGAGACTAAAGGATGCATCTCCACTTCTGGTAAATGCCATAACTTTCCTTTCAATATGTTTGCTTAAAATAAATTGATGACATTTTGTATGCAGTGAAATGCAGGAAGACAATCAAGGCAATGAGTAGCCCAACAGTTTCAGCTCCTAAGAGAGAAACAGATCCAAAGAAAAGGATAGTGATAACAGGAATGGGACTTGTGTCAGTATTCGGGAGTGATATTGAGGCATTCTACAACAAGCTTCTTGATGGAGTAAGTGGGATCACTCCCATAGATAGATTTGATGCTTCTGAGTACTCTGTGAGATTTGCAGGACAGATACGCGATTTCTCTTCCAAAGGATACATCGATGGCAAAAACGATCGTCGTCTCGATGACTGCTGGAGATATTGCTTGGTTGCTGGAAGAAGAGCACTTGATGATGCTAGCCTCACAAAAGAAATTCTTGATACAGTAAGAAGCATTCCAATTTAGTTTGAGGTTGCGATTCGTTTATTGAGTTTGGGTTGTTTGAATTTGAATGTGTTAGTGTTGCAGATGGACAAGACAAGAATAGGTGTAATAGTGGGATCGGGAATGGGAGGCATATCAGCTTTCAGCAGTGGAGTGGAAGCCTTAGTGCAGAAGGGACACAAGAAAATATCTCCATTTTTCATTCCTTATTCAATCACTAACATGGGATCTGCATTGTTGGCTATCGACACTGGCCTAATGGGACCAAATTACTCGATCTCCACAGCTTGTGCTACAGCAAATTACTGCTTCTCCGCTGCTGCAAATCATATCAGAAGAGGTGATGCAGATCTCATGGTAGCTGGTGGGACCGAGGCTGCAGTCACCCCTACTGGGGTCGGAGGTTTCATTGCTTGCCGAGCCTTGTCTCAGAGAAACGTCGACCCCCATACCGCGTCTAGGCCGTGGGACAAGAATCGCGATGGCTTTGTCATTGGCGAAGGTGCCGGTGTACTGGTTGGTACCTATCTCACTCACTCGCTTTGATTATGGAAAACCATTTTGCTATATAGAAGTAAAAGATAAAAACTAGTTAGTCTTACCAAAATACCCTTCCCGCCTACTCGAGTGCTTGCAGATCATGGAAAGCTTGGAGCATGCGTTGAAAAGAGGAGCCAACATCGTTGCCGAGTACTTAGGAGGTGCGACCACCTGTGACGCTCATCACATGACCGATCCTCGTGCAGACGGACTTGGAGTTTCGTCCTGCATCCTCAAGAGTTTGGAGGATGCAGGGGTTGCCCCTGAAGAGGTAGCTAGGTTGCTTGTACTCAATCAAACTCTTGTTAATATTTGTCAATTATGTGCTTAAAATTTGTAACTTGTTTATAGGTTAACTACATAAATGCTCATGCAACATCAACACTTGCTGGAGACTTAGCTGAGGTTAGTGCCATCAAGAAGGTCTTCAAAGATACATCTGAGATAAAGATGAATGGCACCAAGGTATTGATTCAAATGCATCCTTGTTGTTGTTTTTCCATTATTATTTATATATCTTGTGTTATTGTTCAATCATTTTTCCGACTTATTTTAGTCAATGACCGGACACGGCCTTGGAGCTGCCGGTGGACTGGAAGCAATAGCAACCATTAAAGCAATCAACACTGGCTGGTTACATCCAACACTCAACCAAAATGTAAACAACAACGACAATTACTTTTTTGAATCTATCAACGTGATTCCATTTCTGGATGCTTGATTAATCAATCCTACGGCTACGTGCAGGACCTGGAACCTGCAGTCACGATCGACACTGTCCCTAATGTAAAGAAGCAACATCAAGTTAATGTTGGTATGTCTTGTTTCCCAGTTTCATTTTTATGTAGCATAATTATATTTATATCACGTGGTCTAAGTGCCAACGCATATTTTATCCGATTCCATTAATTCTTGCTACCATACCATCATCTATCTATTAACTGAATCATGTATGATAATCTTGTATCTGAATGTTTGCAGCCATATCCAACTCATTTGGCTTCGGAGGGCATAACTCTGTGGTCGTCTTTGCTCCGTACAAGCCGTGATAGAAGCAATTGTAACTGTTATGGGACTCTCAAACTGAGAAGCATAGGAATAATACTACATTATTAGGATCTAATTTTTGGTTAGCAGTTTGGTTGTCATTCATCAAGTGCCAGCTGATAACAACACTTTCATATATTGTCTCTCACTGTAATAAGATTGTAATACACAAACTAATTGGTTTTGGAAATAAAATGTTATTGCAGAATCAAAACATTGTTTTAGTGAGCACAAATTAACGTGAGAATTCATATTTCTAGGCGTGACTTCATAATGTTCAAATATTTGAATTCATTTATTTCAGTTTGTTATACTGCCATAATTATTATTATTATTATTATTATTATTATTATTATTTTATTTTTTTTGAGAAATTGCCATAATGCTATAATTAGTTGCATGGAATTGGATCACCATTTTCTCAACGAATATTATATGAACGCAAGATAAATCTTAAAATCCACATTAGAATATCATATTGAAAATCCAGTTCAGATTATCCACTAAAAAGTGTTTACTGAATTAGGAAAGGATGCAAACTTTAATTGCGCAGCATAATGGTAATATAAGTGTAACTTTTTTCAATCAAAGTACAGATGTATATTGACAGAAAATAAGTCTGAAATTCCAAAAATATAGTAATAACTTAATTCCTGCAATTAACAATTAAAAATTGGAAAGGTAATATTAAAGTTTTGAATTTGATGACCGGATCATCATATTTGTTTCCAAATACAATGTTGAAACAGGAAATATTTGAATTAAACCTATAAATTTGTTCAAATTCGTTGCAGAAATTGCTGTAATCTGAAAATTGGCTAATCATTTACATCACAATTGGAATTCTATATAGCGCAATTTTCAAATATTTTCTTCCCTGCAACTCGCGAGAATGTCAAAGCTCTACATATCCTTGTCGCTGCTACTCATTGTTTTCATGGCTTCAGGTTCAGGTATAGAAATTAATGAATATATTCGAGTATTATTGTAGCTGCTCTTTTAGTATTGTCGGGCTCTCTTGTGCGGTGGACTGGACTGTATCGGTTCATCATATTATTTATTTTAATTAATTAATATCTAATTGATTCTAAGAAGATTAATAAACTTTCTCTAACTGTGCTTTTACTTTATTATTAGAATGATTTTTCCACGACAATAATGGTCCCAGTTGTTAGGAATTTATTTCTATCAACTGTATTAATTGTTGTTAAATTAGCTTTTTCAATAATTTTAAACTTCGAGAAAAATGGGGAAATGGGGCTATGTATCTATTCGATTTAAAAAAAAAGGATTTAATAATTTTGTTTTCTTAATCTAAATGTGTTCATCAAAATATATTTTTTTTTATATTTTTATTTCATTTTTGAGAATAGTGTTAATCCGAATATAACTTGATATTTTTATTGACAGAAGGAAAGAGTAATTCTTTGGAGGAAGGAAGATTGTGCGAGTATTATGTGGACAACACTACATGTGAATTTGGATTTGATCATCACTGCTACGATATATGCAAGCAGAAATTTGGTAAATATCCTCAAAGTTATGTATGTCTGATTGGGAAAGAAGGAGCACCGCGGATGCAGATACAACTGCTGAACATTTTATTTTGTCACTTGTCAGTCGAAAGAAATTGACCTATGTAAAATTTATCACAATATTTTATCAATAAAAACGAGGGCGGTGTCGGAGGGCGGTGAATTGATCTATAATTTGTAGACTGACTTGTCAATCCCAAAAAGTTTAATTATCAGAAATTGATTTCAAATATGTCAATGAATATTAGAAAATTTATAACTATATAATCTGATTTTCTTTAAAAAGGAAATTATGAACTTGACAATATAAGGTATAAACGACTTTTTTCTTGTAAGGAATGCTGTAAGTATAGACTGTAGCGGAATGATCAAATCGAAAGTTTCCTTGCATGAAAACTAGACTTAATTAGGCTATTTGCAGCGGCAAGTTTTTGAGCGACCTCGCTGCCCATTTGGAAAGCTATGTGTGAGCGTGCTTGCACTATGCACATTGGCGAGCTTGAGTTTGCTGATTTTTTTTAAATAAAAATATTTTATTAATTTAAATTAAAAACGCGATGTCTTGAATCGGTCAGCTTTTGTGTAAATCAAGAAAATAGCATATATACAATAATAGATCTGATATCTTTTGTTCTCACGTTGTGTCCATTTCGGCCTTGGACCATATCTCGAATTTATAAGTGTTGTAATTTGAAGCGGTCTCACTTCTCACTTATATAGGTGATCTCCTATTAAAGTATCATGCCATACTTTTGTCTTTCTTCAAAACTTTAGGAATCATTAAAAGCTTAAAAGGCTTACCCTTTCACCACATTCAACATGTTTCTGCACTTGGGCAGTTTCGAGAATGGATATTAAGTTGTAATTCCAAGTGCACAACTAAACATTCATAGCTTAGTTGTTTCATTGAATCAAGTTCTTGGGATCTCCAATCATTATGGTTAAATTACCACTATGAACACCTTTAATTGTGGATATCATCACATTCCCCTTACTGTGCAATTGATCACTTCACATGAACGGCCGTTCTTAATGAGTTTTGACTTTGACAAAGTCAATGTACACCACTACTAGTGATCAATTGTTTATTCAAGGAAAAGTATTACAAATATTATGTTGATTCGTATAATGCTTCTATGACTTTTCATTATAGCATTTTACGACGTTTATTTTTCTTGGATAATAATCTTATTAGATGACGTTTTACTTGTCATAATAACACTTTTCGATGATTACATTTACTAGATGACGTGTCTCATCTTAGTAACATTTTTCAACGAACAAGTTTATTAGACATTGCTAGACGATATCTTACTTATCGTTCTAGTTTGACCATCTAGTCAAGATTTTCATCTAATAAAGTTTTCCATGTCAAACCTTATTTCATTTGTGATCATTTACTCAATGATCTTGTATCTATTAGATACCCCTACATTCAAATGTAGTTGTCGTTATTGATACATTCCATAAAACTCTAATTGAACCCATTTTCTTTTTTTTACCGACAAAACTCGTGCTCAATTTAATTTGATTTTGGGCACGGGTTTTTCTGGCCCAAGCGTATCTTGTCTTTACCACGAACCGTTTTCCTTGTTTAACAATAATTGCAGTTTTGCCAATATTTGCAGGTTGCTTAATTTTTCTTCTTCCACATAGGGGAAATAGAGTAATCCGATGGTATACTCTATGTATGTGTATCTTAGAGCTTCTTCTAACGACTTATGTATTCTGCTATCATTTTCAATCAGATGACCCATTTAATCCAACTAATGGAGGATTATAAATGGATCCTTTTTTTGGATTTTCATTGGAGATTAGGAATAGATGGACTCTCTATAGGACCCAATGTGATATCTTACACCGGGTAAATCCTTAACCCTCCCCCCTCTTACTAAGACTGAAGAATGTTCTTGTGAATTATGGCCAATACCGGGTATATAAGCAGTGATTTCAAATCCAGAGGTTAATCGTACTCTGGCAACTTTACGTAAGGCAGAGTTTGGTTTTTTGGGGGTGATAGTGGAAAAGTTGACAGAAAAGTCACCCTTACTGCCACTCTACAGAACCGTACATGAGATTTTCACCTCATACGGCTCCTCGTTCAATTCTTTCGAATTCATTGGATCCTTTTCCGCGCTCGAGAATCCCCTCCCTTCTTCCACTCTGTCCCGAAGAGTAACTAGGGCCAATTTAGTCACGTTTTCATGTTCCAATCGAACACTTTCCATTTTTGATTATTCTCAAAGGAGAAGATTATTCTCTTTACCAAACATATGCGGATCCAATCACGATCCTATAATAAGAACAAGAGATCTTTCTCGATCAAGTTAGATACCCCCACATTTCAATGTAGTCAGTGTATCAAGTTAGATACCCTTCACATTTCAATGAACACACGTATCATTGTGAAATGTGTACTTCGTATCATTTTGATCAACATGCGTAGTCATCTTTCTAATGTATCAATCCATCTTTATGAACATACATTAGTGACTATATTTATATCTTTTTGTCATAAGTAATCATTTCCCCCACATTTGATGACATAGTTTGATTTATATCATCAAACATTGATTACTTTAAGACAAGGACTTCTAAGCATTGTAGTGATTTTATTGTTTATATTTTATAAACTTCATGAAGATTGCCAAATGATTGACAACCAGAAATGCCATCATTTCCTCATTCCATTCCTTAAAAAAGTTTCCATCAAACATGAAAACCGGAACACCTTGCGTCTTCCGACGGGTTAGCATTTTCTAAACAGAACAAACAAAAAATTGTCTTACGATTGTTGGAAAATATATGTGGTGTGATATGTGTACGAAAATGAAATACAGAAAACGAAATGAACCGAGGCTAGAGTTAGACTCTATCTCCGTAAGACAATATTGCTCCGCTATTGTGCAGACGGTCTACAGTAATTGCCTCCAAGATACAATGGTTCGGGGCGAACTTGAGATGTTGCACTACGTGTCGAAGTTTCATTGAACAACTCGATACTCGAGACGAGTACTTGATCCTAGACTCGAACTATATATGAAGTGTATGTGTGCAAACTCGATTCTTGTGTATTTGTAATCGGATTCTGTGGGGACTTATATAGGCAGTAAGTGCCCGTTCCGAACGGGTGCCTACATGGCGATTTTGTCCGCCAATCAACCAACGTGTGACACGTGGCGCAGGCGAAGGGGTGTCTCATGTGGAGTCGACACGTGGCGAAGAAGTTGGTTCGGTTGGAAACCGACACCAACTGTCAAAACCGCACCGTGCGGATGACTGCACCAGACGCATCCTTATCCATACGAACCGCCACGATAACCGCCTCTCTGTGCGGTCAGACCACGTGCGTTCGATTTCCTTAGCCAAAATAACTTAGGCTGCGAAGTGCAAAGTGCGCCTCAAAGCGCCCATTGTGATAAGTGCGACGTGCACGTGCTCGTAGGAATCATGGTCAAGCATAAAAGATGTCAACACTTGAGCCACTAAGGTGCACCATAAGGTAGCACAATTGGATATACTCCCTTATAGTGTTGCTCCTTATATATAACACAAAACTTCTATAATTTTCCGATGTGGGACAAAGAATAGAAAACATACAATTCTAGTTTCAAGTAGTCATGTTCATGTATTAATTGCTCATTCATTCCTTAATGGAATTGAACAACAAATGAATATATTAAATCATAGTGCTCAAAACGTAAATTTCGTTTCTACCATTGGTTTCCACATAATCCCTAAGGATTTTTCATAAATTAATCATGGATTTAATGCTATAAGTGACCAAATTCCAACACTAACTAATCAAAGTAATCCAACATTACTGCTAGTCATGTTTTAGTTATCAAGTGTAGGCATTTGTTCAAGGCGAAGAAAAAAATACTTGCTCCCTTCCGTCCATGATAATTATAATTTTTTTTAGATTGTGCTGCGAGCTTTAAGTTAGGTTGATGTATAATATGAACTATTATACTCCTCACATTTTGTATTTAAAAATAACTAGATGTTTTGAGTATAGAAATAATGTTGGTAAATATTGAGAAAAAAATGGAGTTAGAAAAGTCATTTCTTTAAATAAAAAGAACTATAATTTTGTAGATGGATCAAAATAAAAATTTGATTATAATTTTTGTGGATTGAGAAACCATGCTGAGAGACTATGCTAATTAAGGCACAACACAAGCCTATCCCGGCCTAAACCACTTCAAAGGTAATTGGGCTTAGCCGGGCCTAATGGGCGGTACAGGGACACCGACTATGGCTCAACTGACAATTCTAAACCCATATAACTTTCCAATTGAAACAAAATACTGAACAATGATAACCTAAATAAATTAATGAAATAAATTTAAAAAATGTTTGATAAGTGTATTTTGAATGGATAAAGGGTCCCCTAATTATTGGTGGATTAGTATGAGTGAGGTAGTAATTGTGGGCCCAACTATTGATTTTGGTGTAAATGTAGAGAAATGTCAGCAAGGTCGAAAGGATAAGAAATGAAGTGAAGTCATGTCCAAGAGCCAGGGACATCCTACAATGGCAAAAGACTACACTCATGGGGACTGAATCGAGTATATAGAGTACTATTATTCATCAATCTCTAAATAATATTACTAAATTTTAATTAGAATTAGTTAATTTCCCATTAAAATTTAATTAGAAAATAAATATACAAAACTGGGTTGAGCTCACAACCCTGATTGGTGCGGTCAACCATATATATGAGAGACCAACTCAAATAGCAAATAATTGAAATGGATATATTGAAATATTGGGAAAAGACATCTATTTTAAAAAATACTAAGTCTAAGACTACCCGCATCGCGGGCTTGAAGAGGCGTCTCGAAGGGGGCTCGAGACGGCGCGGCATCGAGGCTGCCACCGAGATCGGCTCGAACGCACAAGACCGGCTCGAAGTTAGCGCGTGGCTTGCACGCGCGAGTAATTTCAAATAATAAAAAAAAATAATAGGGGCAAGTGTTTTACACGCACCCAACGGAAAAAAAAATTAAATTTTTGAACGTTTGATCCTCAACGGCTAAATGCCGATTTTCTTTTTTTATTTTTATTCTTTTCCTCCACTATAAATATAACCTCTCATCCCTCATTCATTTCACAACAAAAATACAACCTCTTTCTCTCTCAAATTCAAGTCTAAAAAAATGTCTTCATCGAGTTTTTCATCTTCGTCGGTCGAATATGTCGAGACCGGCAGCGACGACGAGGTACTGGAGATGATGGCGGACGTGGATCGACACATCCGTGCACATTTATTGGTGCAGAAAAAGAAGAAGAAGAGGGCGAGGTCGTTCGTCGACCGCGACCGTAAAGCGGCGTGTGCACTCCTACACGCCGACTACTTCGCCGACAACTCCACCTACGGCGAGCACTTTTTTCGACGCCGTTTCCGGATGCATAATTAAACATCTGTTCTTGCGCATCTGCAAGACGTTGGAGGACAACGTCCACTATTTCACACATCGACAAGATGCACTTAGCCGATGAGGGCTGACGTCGGTGCAAAAATACACGATGGCGGTCGACAACTGGCCACCGGTGGTGCTGCAAATGTGTTCGACGAGTATCTGAAGATCGGAGATAGCACGGGCCTACAATGCCTCAAAAAATTTGACCGAGCAATGATCGACCTCTTCGGCGAGCGATACCTGAGGAAGCCAAATGCTGCCGACACCGCACGTCTGCTCCAAATGCACTAGGCGCGGCATGGGTTTCCAGGGATGCTCGGGAGACTGGATTGCATGCGCTGGGCTTAGAGGAACTGCCCAAAAGGGTGGGCGGGTGCGTACACGCGCGACGATCAAGGCGTGCCTACCTTAATCTTGGAGGCGGTGGCGTCGTGTGATTTGTGGATCTGGCATGCCTTTTTTGGGTGTGCCGGCTCCAACAACGACATCAACATTCTCAATCTTTCGCCCTTGTTCACCGACGTGCTTGAGGATAGAGCTCCGCCGTGCAACTTCACCGTCATGGGAAACCGATACGACAAGGGATATTACTTGACCGACGGGATCTTACCTTCTTGGCCAATACTGATCAAGCGCCGAAGGTTGAAACTGACCCAAAGACGGCGAGGTTCAAGAAGATGCAGGAGTCGGCCAGAAAGGACATAGAGCGGGCCTTTGGAGTTCTCCAAGCCCGATGAGGAATAATCCGGGCTCCGGATCGGTGCTGGTACACGAGGCATCTCCGAGATATCATGTTCGCGTGTATTATTTTGCACAACATGATCATCAAAGACGAGCGGGAGGATGTGGAGAATTGGAGAGACGACTCCGATTCTCCGTTCACTAGCGGGATATCCCGGAGGGCCACACCAATCGCCTTTCAGAAATATCTCGCTCGGGAAGCCGACCTCAGAGATCAACGAAAGCACCATCGGCTTACCAATGATCTCACTGAGCACATTTGGCGCAAATTTGGAGCTCTACCGGAGTAGTTTTAATTTTAATTATGTAATTTTATTTATTTATGCGGATGTAATATTTTATTTTATTTTATTTTAATTAATGTAATTTCTTTTTATTTCAATTAATGTAATGTTTTATTTTATTTAAATTAATGTAATGTTTTATGTTATTTTTATTAATGAAATTTTATGAATTAATTTAATTGAAATGAGGAATTGTTTGATATTAAAGATAGAGACAACTTTGAGACAGCTGCGTTGCATGGGTAAGTGTTTCTAAAGGGTCTCTAATGGAATAGTGGATGCTGGAGATCCCTTGAAGACTACTAGTGATCTCCAAAGATTGCAGATGCCTAAAGTAGAACTAAAAATAATTTCTTATTGATTCACTATAACTGCAGTAACTAACTACGTACTTGTACTTCCTTGTCACCGCAGAATAAAAAATGAGATATAAAGGGAAGTCGCGCGAATTGAATAGTACAAGAGGTAAAATGATATGAACATAAGGGGCCGGGGTGGGGTTCTAAAATTTCAAAAACGAAATTGGTAAAAAAAATTACAAGTCTTTATGTATATACAAAATTTAGAGTAATTGATTTAGAGTTTTGGAGGAGGCATGAGCCATTTTGAGGCGGCAATAAAATCAAGGTTGAGGAAAGGCTTAACGTCGTTAGGACTAAGCTTCTTGGCAAAGGTGACTCTCTTGTCCCACGTGGCTCCCGGCCCTTTGTTGTTGTACTCTCCGAAAAACACGGTCCTGCATCATAATTAATGTCGCATTTGTCAATTTAATTCATACAAGAAATTAAAACTGACTAAAAAACACGACATACATAACATGGACGCTGTTAATTTAATTTAAGAATAAAGATATCCGGCCACACTGTGGCCGGCCACACGCGTAAAAAAAGGAAAGTTGACTATAAAAAAGGAAATAATCATATTTCTTCTTTAGGGTTTATGCTTCTCAATTAGGGTATATTTCCATTTTAAAAACATATATTACTATTTTTAGCTCGTGTGGCTGGCCACAGTGTGGCCGAATATCATTACCCTTAATTTAATTATGAAAAAAATAGAACTAGTTTGGATTGGGTAGGGGTATTAAAGTGCACGTACTTGTTAGTTTCAGGTTTGAAATTGTTAGACCATCCTTCGGGCTTGACGGCGTCGCTGATTTCGCAGTAGGCGTAGACGACAATGGGATAGGGGTACCAGGCACGGGCAAGGACTGCATGCCCGCCTGTACCTGTAATGTTGCAATGCACGAAGATCAAACCCGTGTCCTCTACGTTGTCCGATCTTGCATGCGCTGCGATCATCGCCATCCCATCTCCCGAAATCACATGAATCTCCGAGTTCTGATTTTGTTTTTTTTTTTTTAAGTGGAAGAAAATTCATTCATCACAAATTTATAAAATTAAAATTTAACTAAATAAGCCGATTGATGGTTATGTAGCTAGATTTTTACCAGGTAAATGGATTTGCCACTTCCAAACACGAAATCTACGGTGCCTTCTATGTAGGAATCTTTGATGAAATGTCTCCCCTTGTAATCGAAAAAGGTATCTTGAAATCCATGGATTTTGCAGTTATATATTGCCGCCGCGTCTGCCCCTAATCTCACAGCCGCTGCCTGAGCTCCCGCTCTCTTCCCGTCCGGCCTCGGTGCCGAGTTCTTCAATGCCAATAATAATATTATAATCAACCAATTACAAATAAACTTTGCATGCTAGCTACAAATAGCTTGTTTAGTTCGAGAACAAAGGAAGGGTATATATATATACAAGTCAAAAAAGTATTATTATTATTATTATTATTATTATTATTATTATTATTATTATTATTATTATTATTATTATTATATATTTTTTTTTTCTATATAATATAATTAAAGTAGAATTTAGTACGTTTCACTATCTTAAATGTGTGTTGCGTAAATAGCGAAATATACAAATATACTTACCACGATTATCAAATTAACGGCCATAAAATGTTCGGCGTCGACGGTCACGGTGGCGCTATTGACGATGGTGTACTTGGCGGCGGTGCCGTCGAAAACCAAAATCGGCATGTTTTTGGGGTCGGCGCCGTAGAGCGTGATGAATGGCTTATCCTTAGGAATAAGGATTTTTTCTGTATAATTACCAGGAGCGATCGAGATGACCACGTGCTCCTTGTTTCCCGCGGGAACGCTGTTAACGGCTTCCGTTACCGTCTTGAATTGGCCGCCGCCGGCTTTGTTGACTTTGATCACCTTGGGAGGGGCCGCCGCTACCTGCAACGTCTTCTTCACGGCGGAATCGTCGCCGAAGTTTTTGTTGAACCAGCTTTGCAATTGAGCCTTGTCAGCCGGAATTGCATAGTCGGAAAGAACGATTGGAAAGAAAAACACAAACAAGGCCAGGAGTGTAACCTCCACCACGTACGACATTTTCATTTCTCTTTTCTTATTTTTTTTTTATTTTTTTAGTTATTTTATTTTATTTTATTTTATTTATCTAGTTAATTAATCATGCTGAGGTGCGTATGGGTATATATATGGTGGAATTAAGCAGGCGAAAATTAGGAGGAAAAGTGTTAGACGAAGAGCAGAAAGAAAGGGAAGAAAGGGATGGAGCGAAGTTGTAGAATTAGGTAAGTGGTAGTGGTTTAGAATTCTTAATGGCCTACGCTAGGTAACTTTTTTCTATTTTTGGTAGAATTAGCCTTATTATAGGCTTTGCTTTTATTGGTGCAATGTAGTTTGGCTTTCAACTTAATTTTGGGAATAATATTATTTTTTTGGAGAAGTCAAGAATTGAAAACTTTGTGCTTAATTAAAGAGGTGTGTTTTGGTGAGTTAGTTGTATAGTATATAACCACTTTTTGTCCAATTATAGCACACCATGTTTGACTATTCAACACACTATTCACGTGAGTTTACTGTTCATCGCCACGCGAGGTTACTGTTCACGTGCGTGATTACTGTTCATCCGATTTTTTTATATTTTTTTAATTTCCGTTTTTTTTTTCTTTTCCACATAGTCATCACAAAACGGAAAGTTTCACAATCATTACATTTCGTCACGACAATATCTAATTTTTAATACGACAAATTCTACTTTTAGTCAAACGTTAAAATAATTATTGTCGTTGGATAAAATCTGGAAAATAGAAAAAAGAAAAAAAAAGAAACAAAATCTGGAAAATTAAAAAAAAGAGGGAAAAAAGGAAAAAAAAATAAAAATAAAAAAGAAAACAGAAAAAAAGAAAAAGAAATATGAAAAAAAAAACAGGAAAAAAGAAATCTGCAAAGGAAGGAAAAAAAAAAGAGTGAACAATACCGTGAACAGTGCCGCGCACGATGAACAGTAAAAGTGGCGTGAATAGTGAGTTGAAAAGTCAAAGATGATGTGCTATAATAGAATAAAAAATGGGTGTATAGTATACAACCGGTACACAAAAACAAGTGTCTTAATTAAATAGTACCGAACAAAAATTATCAAGTACAATATATAATAGATGGAAAAAAACTCAAAAGATGAAATTTAATTAAATGTCATTGCGAAGCTTCATCTTCAGATTACAATCACCATCAGAATATAATTAAACAATCATTTCCACTAAAAACTAAATATCCTAATTAATTAATTAGTTATATTCCTCCACGAATTCCTGCATGCTCTATGATACGACCATCTAAACGGCGTCGTCAAGTTCCCAAGAGCAGGACCATCCCTATACCTCTTCCAATCGTGAAGCACCGCCGTCAAGTCCGTCAACTTAGCGGCCGCACTGCGGCAGCAGTTGGCGTGGACGGTAGCCACGGCCGCTGCGTCGCGGCTGTCCTGGCAGAAGCCGCTGAAATAGAGCGTATCCAAATACTTGACTCGAAGATCTAACATCTTAAAAAGGCCTCCGCGCATTAGGTTTTGAAGCACATCTTGCTCCTTTAAACCGGTGGAGTTGAGCTTGTTGGCGAACCACGTGTCGAACAAGGTGATCGTCCTGTTGTTCGACCGGACCATGTAGAATCCGGTGTTGATCCGACGAAGCTCCGGCCTCTGGTTAACGATGAATTTGTCTGTGCTGATTTGCAGGTCATGTGCTTCATCTTCTGCACTTGTTAGATATGGGAATGGGTTTCTCAGCCATAATACATCGATGTCCTGTCACGAGCAATGGATGAATTAAATACCACTTTAAATCTTAAAGACAAATGTTTCCGTATAACCGTTTCATGCTATACAACCGGATCTTTTGACCCGGATCTGACTTGCGAGCCCATTCATACCCATAAGTCAATCCACGCGTCCCTCACAACGCGTCCACGCGCCCAACAATTTTTTTTTTCTCGCTGCACATTAATATATATACATATATTTGTGGGTATATGTTATACTCCCTCCGTCCACGAAATGGTTGTCACATTGTTGACGACACGGGTTTTAAGAAAATGGAAGGTAGTAGTGAATTATAGCGAGTATTATTGTGAGTGGAGTAAGAGTCCCACAATAAATGTGAATGGAGTAGCAAAAATGAAAACTATTTCGTGGACAAACTTAAGTAATAAAAGTGACAACTATTTTGTGGACGGAGGGAGTAGTTGATGGGCCGCTAGCCCAGTGACAAAAGTGGTGTAAAACATGTCGCTCACCTGGGTTCGAATCCCATGTGATATAAAATCATTTTTTTTTTAATATTCTGCTGCTTTTTTAAAGTTTTTTTTTTCTATTTTCTTTAGTTTTCTTTTTTTTTACATTTACCTTTATTTGTCCTTCTTTTATTCTTTTTCTCTTTGTTTTTAGTTTCTTTTCCTTTCTTTGTTCTCTTTTTTCTTAATTTATTTTCTTAATTACTCTGATTTATTTATAAATTAATACTTCCTCCGTCCCAGGTTAGTATGATTACTTTTC
The DNA here is from genome assembly GCA_029490685.1 of Schizonepeta tenuifolia. NCBI lineage: Eukaryota > Viridiplantae > Streptophyta > Magnoliopsida > Lamiales > Lamiaceae > Schizonepeta > Schizonepeta tenuifolia. Next base: position 40,695,348 of record CM055958.1, on the reverse strand, counting down.
TGTTTTAGTTGTCCCTGGTTAGTATGGTATTTTCATTTTAAGACATATCTTTTACCTTTTTACCATTAAAAGTTCAATATATTTACTTCAATAAAGTTTATTCATCCACTAAAAAATTAGCAACACATCATAAGTGGGTCCCTTCCTCCACTTAAACTATCTCTACCAAATATTTATCTACTTTTTTTTAAAACTTGTGCACGGCCCCCGCACCATACTAACGGGGGACGGAGGGAGTAATAGTTATTAGTTATTGATAGAAGTATTACTTTTGTTCAAGACAATTTTACTTTTATTTACGATAACTTGTACTTTTAATTACTTAGTTAAGTAATTATTGTCGTTAAGAAAAGTAACTATTGAAATGAAAAAATGTAATGTTTCACAATCATTACTTTTTCACGAAGATATTTATTTTTATTCACGACAACTGATACTTTTAATTTTTTGTTAAAGTAATTATTGACATGAATAAAGGTAATGTTTCAAAAATATTACTTTTCTTCACAATAATATTTACTTTCATTCACGACAACTTGTATTTTAGTAATTCTATCAGGTAATTATTACCGTAATGAAAAATAATCATTGATATGAACAAAGGTAACGTTTCAAAAATATTACTCCCTCCGTCCCACTCTAGTTGTCCTAGTTTTTCTGGGCACGAGAATTAAGGAGAAAACAATTAAGACTAGAAAGTGTGTTTAGTGGAGTTATTAAAATAAAATAAAGTAGGTAGAGAGAGTAAATAGTGAAATAAAGTGGAATGAAATGAGTAGAAAGAAAAAGAGAATAGTGAATGGTACAAAAAATAAGGAGAAAAGTAGGTTGAAAGGTATAAATTAATTATTTCCAGAAAATGAAGTAGGACAACTAAAATAGGACACCCGAAATGGAAAGTAGGACAATTGGAGTGGGATAGAGGGAATACTTTTCTTTACGACAATATCTACTTTTATTCACGACAACTTGTACTTTTAATAATTCGATCAAGTAATTATTATCGTAATGAAAAATAATCATTGATATGAACAAATGTAATGTTTTAAAAATATTACTTTCTTAAATGAAAATAATGTTAAAAAATAAATAATTGGGCACAACATAATAAAAGAAATATTAAGAAAAAAATGGAAAAAATAAAAATTACTTTAAAAAAAGATAATATGAAGAATAAATAATTAAAAAAAAATAGAAACAACAAATAAAATGAATAATAGGTAAGAAACAATATAATTGAGAAGAAAATTTAAAGAAAGAATTGAAAAAAAAAGAAAAAAGAAAAAAACTAATAAAGAACAAGGCTTTAAAAAGTAAAAGCCCAATATTATAAATAATTAGATGTACCTGAAAATATATAAAAGAAGCAGTAGCCTAGTGGCCAAGCGCTATAACTTAAGACTCTCCAAAGGAGCAGCGCCAATTTTTTTTTTTTTTAATAAATGTAGCGCGGGTCAAATCCGACTCGGCTGACCCGGTTGTATACTAAAAAACCGGTATATAGAAACACACCCCAATCTTAAATTACAGTACTCCGTTAAATTACTAAAATATTTTATAATTATAAATAAATAAGGATATTAATTATTTGTTTGTCAAAGTTATATGAATTCATACTTTGATATATAATAGTAATAGATAGATAATCAGTAGCTCATGATTTTGTAGAAAAATCAAAATAAGGTTTTAAAGTGCAATTTATATATATAATTTCATATATGTGGCATTAATTAGTCTGGATTAGCAAGGGGCCGGTGCTATCAGTCACCGTTAAGATTATAGAATTCTAGGAACATGTAAGCAACTATACATTTCTAAGGGAGATCATTGGATCTGTGTGTCTATGATAATATATGTGACTAGTATAACTAAATATGGCGACAGAATTATTTATATCATCATGTGCATCATGTATTGTAGTGCGTGTTCTTCTTACATTCGTCACTTAAATTCAACTATTGTCATAAAACTAATCGAAGTCTAACCTAAATATATATAGAGAGGAGTTAGTGCTCAAATTGTGAAGTTTTTAATTCCTTTTAAGTTCGATTCTTATGATTGTATTGTAGCTACACGTTACAATTATGTATTTTTCAGTTCGGATCTTCATAATTTCATTCTCAATATATCTATAACTTTTTAGTTAATGGTTTTATTATAAAAAAATTATTACTGTAATTCATTATTTAAAATTGGCTTAAAAATAATATACATCAATTTTATAATAATAAACGAATAATATCTAAAAAAAATAAAAATAGATGTCACAAATGATTCTATATCATAATTGAGTATAAGCAATTCGAAGTTAATAATTATTAATCAATTCAGAACACACAGAAGTTAAATTGAACAAAACATTGGATAGAGGTTTTAATCTTATCAAATTGAACAAAACTAAGCCGCAATGGTGAAACTCGTATTGTAATGGTGAAAAATATTACTTCTTCCGTCTTAAAATTAATTTGTTTTATTTAAAGGGTGTTTGGCTGAGCTTAAAAGTTCCTTAAAACAACTTATAAGTTCCTAAATCCTTAATAATGAATAGCTTATAAGTTGTTTTAAGGAGCTTAAAAGCTCAGCCAAACATCATCTTAGTCGTCGCCCAATGAAAAAGCCTCGTACTCAAATAGAAACTGCAATACCCTAAAACTTATACTAGTAATGAACATTTTCAAGCATTGTCACTAAAATAAAATACAGAATGGTGTCATGCAAAAGAGGTGTTTTCTCCCTCTCTTACTTCTGCTCATGATTTAGTAGAAATACTGATCTCTAACTTTTTTCTTTATCTTTCTAACTTTATTATTAATTCTCATTTTCACCAAATGTACTCAATTTTTGGAACGGAAGGAGTAAATAGGTGCAGTAATTAAGAAAACTTACGGTAAAAATAAAGGTGTAACCTCGTTTGAGAACCTCCCCCAAGAACTGCGTTCTTTTCCACATCATCTTGATGAAATCTTCCGACATATATAGCTTTTCTCCCCCAAAATCGACGCCTTCCGTCTCCAGCTTGTAGCAATGAAGCCTCATAAATTTGCACCTCTCATAAGAAATTTGATCCATGGCTACAATCAAAACATGATCCACCAACTCCCACGTGTCTGCTCCTACCCAAAAACCGTCTAGAAATAGATCCAGCATCGGCTTATCGCCTTCTACGTATGCTTTGTTCACAATGGCCAATATTACGGTCTTGTTCGTTGTTGAGGATGCTGCCAATGCCTCGTCCAGAGGATCTTTATCTCTAGCCGGGATGTTCTGAAATTAATACTACATATAATTGAGTATTTGAAGAATGAGACGAAGAAAATATGTTACTATATAGACTTGTTTCAATCCATCAAAATATGTTACATGCATATGATAATTATTTTTATCTATCGAGCTATCAGTATTTCAGAGAAATGTGCTAGGGTTTTATATATGTTTGAATTGTTGTTTAATTATTATTAAAAGTATATAAAAGAGAATAGAAAAAGAAAATGACTTACGATTTTTGAGGGTAGATCGAGTTTATGAGACTTTGCTAACTGCGAGATGAAAATGTAAGTTATGCAGAAGATGAAGACGAGGTATATTGCAAAATCAAGTTGAATTTTTCGATTGCCCATTTTTGTGATAATCTAAAGTTTGGGCTGTTGAATCAGTGAATATATATATAAATCTGCAGGCTTCTGAATTTTCTCTCTCTAGGGTTGACTATGATTATGTTTAATTAGCACGATCTCAACACTCTGATAAGCTAGTGACTAATTAATTTGGAAGTTCCTTTGACGTGTTTTAACTTAGCAATAATAGAGAATAAGAGTATATAGGGTGTGGATCTGATAGGAACTCATCTTTAGTTCGTAGGAATCAACATAAATATCATTTATATGATGCACAAAATACAGTATTTTATGCAAACAGTACGTTAACGTACAAATTAATCTGAACCGTAGATAAGAAAAAATCAATGATTCGGATTAGTTCCTAATTCTTACTTAAAGATGAGTTGCTATATGATCATCTCCCTCTACTTTTATATCTACACTATGGTATGGTTTATTACTATTGCACGATTCATACATGAAACAATACAACCAACAGATACAAACTCTAAAATGCGAAACATATCTTTAAGTCATTTTTTAATTTTTATTTGTTTTACAATTCTTTTGATTCTCTGTACTAATTTTTCTGCTTATTAAGTTATTATCCATCCTTCTACTTTTGTACTGCATTCCTTTACTTCGGCAAACAAATTCTCAATTTCGTAAAAATCACATGTCACGCATGCATTCTCACATAGAGTTTACGACAACAAAATAATCTAGGCCCGGTAATAAGTTAATCCGAATTCCACAATTCCAAGTCCAGTAATCAAATCGGCCCACTAAAAAAATTATCCATAAAATATATGAAGTCCAATAATTAGAAAATTGGTCAAATAATACACCAGTATAGATGGTCCTGGTAACGAGTTAACTGGTGTATAGAAAGGAGATAATACACCAGTATAAATTTTTAAATTTAACTCTATGAACTCAGGTGGCTCGACAAATGTAAAACTCATTTGGAGCGGTCACTCAGTTAGGGTTACAGTTAACTTCTTTGATTGAGGGTCAACTGTATCAATCTAAAGGAGGTTTTTCAGAATGTGTGCAAAATGTGGTGAAAATTGGTTTTCACTCGTTACTAAATTGAAAATCCTTTTTGGCGAAGGTCAGTTCGCTAGACTTAGTGCAATTTTGATAAACTCTTAATTATGTAGTTGGTTGGTTAGTAAATAACTCACACCGAAACTTAAATACTTGAAATGTAAAGACACAAGTGTTTTTACGTGGTTCGGAGAAGACCTCCTACGTCCACCACCAAATTTTCGGGTTGGTAACCACTAGAGAATTTTATGCGTACTTCCCAAACGTTAGGTTTGGTTTGCAGGGACCAAATAGCTTGAACTGTTCGTTTGCGAGTACAAACAACACCTACAGTTCTATTGCGGGCTAGAACAAAGCTTATCCTTAGTTTGCGGGTACTAAGGGACCTAATTTCTCCGATTACGGTTCAAAAGAACCTAGAAAGGGGTTGAGATTTTTCTTTCCAATTATTAAACCTTCAACACAAGAAGTGGAGATTTTGCTATAGGCTACAAACTCAAACTCTCAAAGAGTGAGAAAGCTTAGAAAATGAAATTGAAACGGGAAGGCTCGATCAAAGAGGAAAACTTCTAAGAGAGCTAGTGGAGCTAAGAGAGCAGAAAGCTTGAGAGTGATTCTTCGTGCTTGAATGCTTCGATCTTATGGGGAATTTGCTCGCAAGTGTTTCAGTAGTCTTCACGATGAATTAGGGCCTCTATTTATAGGCGGAGATGTCGAACTAGCCGTTAGAAAGAGTCATTTGACCCCTACCATGAAAGGGATGACTCCTCACCTACTATGCAAACTTTCCTAAAATGGTAATTGTGAGCTTGCTTTTTAGTAAATCTTCACTGTCGGTCCAAATAAGGAAAGTTCGAGTCTGTCTTCATGCACGTGATCTTGTATGACTTGAATTCAAATTCAAATTCAATTCTTCTTCAAACTTCTTCTTTCTTGTGACTTTTACGGTTTTGATCACAACAATGTGGTTAATTGTATAGCTCAAGTTCCTGAATCAACGAAGTCGTCTTCTGATTGAATAGTTCGATTCTGAAAAGATAAAATCTTTACTCTCAAAGAGTGAGCTCTAACTAAAAAGACGCTAAAGCGTATCTACTAAGTTGGGTCAGTTAGATTTTGGTATAAATCAAAATCTTAATAATTTTCGCAACAAACCCTAGTCTAAAGTAATACAGAAACAAATAAATAGTAAAAAAAATATGAAAAGATTAATTTTTGCATGGCAGTTTGAAAAGGTTCCCAAAACTCAACCATTACTATATATATTTGTTATTATAACATTTAAACATAAATAAGATAATATATCACAATAACCTTAATTTGAGATTATTATTAAATAGAATAAAAGAAAATTATAAGAAAAATGAAAACAAAAAACAAAAAAGAGAAACCTATCTAAAAGGGGAGGGATTAATAAAAAGAAAATAAAGAAAAAGAAAAATAATCTAGTCGTCTCTGTCACTAAGACGACTAGATATCCAACTAAACAGGAGCTTAATATAAAGCAAAGATTTTGCTACTGTATTGAAGACTCGTCAACTAGAGAAGAAATTCAGTGGCGCGTCAAATATAATCGTGTTCACGCCATCTGTTTAGAAACTAAGAGAAGATGCTATCCATAGCTGCATCCATTGCCCTAAGAGCGTCTGAAGCAGAAGCATCCACAATCTGAAATTTTTGAAAGGCCCCAATCTTACCTCTAGTATCATATTTCTTGGAAGGCACCGGAGGTTTTCTATTTCGTGTCTTCTTAGTATGTTGCTCCGTGGTATACAATTTCAAAAATTTCTAATAGCAATTCAAGTCTTGCAACACTAGACGTATAACTATATAGTATCATTATATTACTAAAAGGAAAATGATTCTTGCTTTGAAAAAATCCCTCGTGACATCCCTTATATTTCTCCATTCATATTTATCTAAATTCTCAAATTTTTGAATTTTTAAATGTAAAATAATAGATTTTAAATATCTATACTAAAATCTTGTGTCCCACATCGGTTTCTCAATGAAACTTCACCTATCGAAAAGCCTATAAATACCTAGAATTAATGTGTATTTTCTCATCTTTTGCTCCACCAGTTTTATTTGACCAATTTTATTTATTAATCGGTCGAATAAATAACTATATTTTATAGTTTAATTTAATTTAATTTGGTCAATTTATTAATTGACCGAATAGATAATTATTTTTTGTAGGAGTTTTATTTGGCCAATTTATTTATTAATCGGCCGAATAAATAACTGTTATATTTTTATAGTTTAATTTAATTTAATTTGGTCAATTTATTAATTGGCCGAATAGATAATTATTTTTATTAGAGAACCAATTTATTAGTTGACAGAATAAATGGTTCCAAAATAGTTTGGATAATTTATTGGTTGACCGAATTAAATTTGGAAATAGTCTAATATTTTTTATTTAATTTGATAAAAAAATAAGTAATTTCTAATTTGTCAATTAATTAGATAGACGGAAATTTCCAACTGACGGGTACCTCAACTCGGGATCCCACGTGATACATTTTCATTCTTTATTCTTATTAATTTTAAAATTTTTATTTTATTCATTTTTTTCATGTATTTTCTAAAATCTAGAATCGTCATAAATTATGCATTTATAAATCAAAATCGTGGTCAACGGGTCAATTCTTACCGAACCGTGGAGGTAGACGAGCCAATTCCCAACCAACACTCGATTTTTTTTCATGTATTTTCTAAACTCTATAATCGTCATCCATGAAATAATTTTTACGTTATTTGTAGTTGGATTTCCAGCTTTGCATAATTTATAATTTTAATTAACGAATATTATTATACGATTAAGGACGATAACGAATAGTACAATCATTATTTTTATTAAATTTTTGGATCTATATAAATTCTAAATAAATTTTATAAATTACGCACTTATAAATCAGAGTCGTGGTCAACGGGCCAGTTCCGACACAGAATTGTGGCGGTAGACTAATCTACGGAATTTTTTCCATAAAGGAACACAAATGACTAATTTTTCAATCGGATTTTAAACAAGTACGAGTATTTAAATTTCAAACAAGTTTGAATAATCCTAAACATATCATCTCAAATTATTTTATTAATCGCCTCCATTGGAAAACGTAGAATATGTAGGAAAATTGGCAGAAAAATTACTAACGATTTATCAACGAGTCAATTTCGACCAAGAATCAAGAATCGTGCGCGTAGATGGGCCAATTCAGTACTTGCGAGACAATTTTTTTTTAATATATATAATTTTAAACTCATAAAATTAAGGATATTCATGGTCAACTTTTATCTTATATCATTGACTAAATAATTTTATGAATCACAATCATTCCACATAAAATTTTGTAAAAGGAAAAACTACCAAGTACATAGTGAAACAATTCTTGAAGTTCTATTCTCAGTTAAAAAAGTTATTCTCGAAGCTGGTAAAAAAGAAAACGAATGTCATCATTTATTTTTCTATGAATATATTTGGAAGATGATTATTTATATAATACTACAATTTATAATTAAATTTTTATTTATTAAATATTGTGTGAATATTTTTGGAATATAGTTATGTATATAATTAAATATTAATTTTAGGTAAAAAGAAAACAAATGTCATCATTAATTTTTTTGTGAATATATTTGGAAGATGATTATTTATATAATTTAAAATCAGTATTGTAGTCAATAGGCCGATTCCAGGTCGGAACCGTCGGGGTAGACGGGATGATTGTGAAGCGGTGGTTAAACTTATTTTTTTTTTCTTAATCTTGTGTTGAATTCATAATGTGGGGTATTTAGGGTCACTTTCATCTTATAAACAATCTTAACATCTATAGTATTATTCGCTATCTATATATCTCTTCTCTCTCTCTCACTACCCGCTACTTCCCTTGCCTCTTTTTCTTCATAAAAAGCTAAAAAATTCAGCTTAAGAGTCGCTTTCCTTTGAGAGAGAAATATATTTTTGCCCACATCGATTTTGTAGAAGAACAGGGCTTTAACAATTATCTAAAGTAATGAGAATATATTAGTTATAATTTTTAACAAACATAACTATATGGGTTTGAGACGTAAACATGTGGTAAAATTATTTTTTAATTGAATTTGAGATGTGTTCAAGGGATATAAATTCTAAGCGAGTTTAGTAGATTGCATAATCGAATTATTTAACGTTAAAATAATTAACAAATAATATTTTTTTTAATCTATCACATATTAGTACTATTTAATAATTTTATAAATTTTTATAATTTCCCGTCGATTTTCGACGGGTTATACGCTAGTATACACTAGTACACAGCTTCACAAAGGTTTGTCCAAAATTTCAATGATTCCCATTATGTGATGTTTTTTTTTAAACGTATAGATCATCCTGATATTATGTGGCAAAATATATTCCATATATATATATATTCCACTTTCCTATATAGTGTAACTAATTCACTTTTAAACCCGACAACCAGCTTATATTTTTCTAAAGTCGGGCCAAGAGGGTATCCTCAATCATTTATATCATATGATTTTTATATTTGTTTTTATATTTAGCGATATTCTTGTTCGATAGTAAACTTTTATTTTAAAATAAAATGGGTTCCCAATTTCAACGATTCAAAAATAGTATACATTGATTATTTCATGTTTCATTTGGATTTAGCTAGTATACCACGTAATTTTTGGCGCAAGGTATTAAAGTACTCTAGATATAAAAGCACACTTATACAGTTGAAAAATCTTTCTAAAAATACGCTTGTATATTATTTAATGTTATTTGTAATAACTATGTGCACATATTTAGATAATATATATACCTCGTCTAATTTGCTCGAAACACTATGAGCATATGTGAGTGGCTTTAATAATTTTGGTAACCACAATTATAGGTTATTTCAATTTTGGTGGGATGCAAGCTTGCTCTCTATCATGCACAATCTAACAATTAATTTTCTTTGTAACTAAAATTTATTCAATCACATATGAGGGGTGCAATCCAAAACCACTTTACGAAAATTAAAGATACAACAAAATAAGCAACACTAAGCCACAAATAAAGACAATGAAAAGGATTGCAAAATTCAATCTTCCAAGCAATAACAAGACAAACTCGGAAAAAGATTAGAAATCCAAAATTGGGATTTGACAATCATACCGTTTACTTGCAGCGTGTTAAGATAAAATAACAAATACCACGACCATATAACATAGACTCTTTGAAAGCAAGACTTGTTAGACCTCTAACAGCATCACTCAAAATAAGCACATGCTCCAATATTTGTTGCTAGATCAATTTCATCAGGTTTAGCAAATGTGTTTTGATCAAACTTAACAAACACTCTAGCAGTACATAGCTGACTACAATAATAATCAAATTAGGCTCTTCAACATGTATTATTTAACGTTAAAAATCATATATAGAGATTCAATGTTCCTCCTTTCCATTAATAAGAGTAAAGAAAAGAGAAGCGTCATAAATGAAATTGTGGAACGATTAATTTTGACACTAACACTATACATAAATTAGTTCTCTCAAGAGAAATTGTTGTCATGGAAATAATACTGGATTGAAAAAAATATAAAATTGATATATTATTACTATTGAAAGGAAGATAGAAGCTTGAAAAGTTAACCAATAGGAAAAGGAAGCCTCATAAATTTTCTTTATAATAGTTTTCCCTCCTTCCATCATCCTTCTACCAACTCCAATTCCTAAGCCGCAGTTGACCTCTTCCCCCATCCCTCAAGTCTTCTTCCTCTGCTAACTAATTCTCTCTCTCTCTCTCTCTCTTTCTCTCCTATAGATATATAGAGACACACAGACACACACACATCTCATCAGTGAGTTTCCAATTGATCCATTCCTAAGCAAAGTAAGCAAAAATGTTGATGCTAGTGAATTGCTCCAACTGCCACACGCCCCTACAGCTGCCTTCCGGTGCCACCTCCATCCGCTGCGCCGTCTGCCATGCCATCACCCGCATAGCTGACCCCCGTTACGCTCCCCCCGCCCTGCCCCCTCCCTACCTCCCCACCCCTTCCTCTTCTTATAATAATGGCTACAACAACAACTACTACCCACCTCCCCCGCCCGCCCCCGCCCCCGCCCCTGCCCCCGCCCCCACTCCTTCCCCATACAACCACGCGCCGCCTGTTTCTGCCCACGGCCAGAAGAAGGCGGTGATTGTGGGGATATCGTATAAAAAGACTAAGAATGAGCTCAAGGGATGTATCAATGATGCAAAATGTATGAAGCATATGCTCATCCATAGGTTCAAGTTCCCTGAATCCTCAATCCTCATGCTCACAGGTAATCTTGCTTAACCTTCTCTATCTAGAAAAATAAAAGTAAAAAATTATATCTTTTTCTCTTTCCTTTCTGGATCCTATTTTATTTTACTCTTTTATCGATCTGCTCTTGACTTGGATTAATATGATTTTTTGGTGAGTTTCCTGACTCATTCAAGGTTTGACTTCTTGATGTCAACTTGCAAGCTGAGTTTTTTGAACTTCAAAGAATGAATTTTATTGCCAGTAGGTGCATATGTATTTAAGATTGCAAATTGAGATTAATATAATAATTAAATAATTGCCAACACGTAGATATTGGATTTGTTTCATCTTGGCAGTAATTACTTGCAAGACATGGTAATTAGCTGGAAACGCATCTTTGCCTTTTCTGTTGGGAAATTCTTTATTAGTTTGCTGTCTTCTAGTCAGGGATTTTATTGAAATGAAAAGATGGTTAGGCACATTTAACAAGTAACTAAAGATGAATCTACTTTTTTGAAATTGTGGTGAGAGAATTTGATTGCACGATGTAACTAGAGTTGATTGGTATTGATAATTATCCATGATCAGTGGATATGCTGAATTGATTTAGCTTTTGACAACCAAATTGAAAATGGTGTCCCGAAGTAAGGAATCATGCAGCAGCTTTGACGGCAGGATCTCCCAAAAAAAATAAAAATAAAAAATCACCAGATTATAATTAATAAAAACTTTTCAGATATAATATGCTGACATTTGAAATATATATATTTTCAGAAGAGGAAAGTGATCCATACAGAATTCCGACAAAACACAACATTAGGATGGCTATGTTTTGGCTTGTCAAAGGTTGTCAGGCTGGGGACTCACTGGTATTCCATTACTCTGGGCATGGGGCGCAGCAGAAGAACTACACTGGAGATGAGATTGATGGTATGGATGAAACTATATGCCCTCTTGACTTCGAAACACAGGGCATGATCGTCGACAACGAAATTAATGCAACTCTAGTCCGACCACTTCCCACTGGTGTCAAGCTTCACGCGATCATAGATGCATGTCACAGCGGCACAGTGCTAGATTTACCCTTTCTTTGTAGAATGGACAGGTACATAGATACCAACTAGATAAACAAACAATCTCTCCCTCTCTCTCTCTGAACCAATATCTGTGAAAACAGAAGTGGAAGGTATGCATGGGAAGACCATCGTCCTCCATCAGGAGCATGGAAAGGCACGAGCGGGGGAGAAGCCATATCCTTCAGTGGTTGTGACGATGATCAAACTTCTGCTGATACAGCAGTAAGTTTGCACAAACTAAACTATTGTTCTAATCTCAATCAGACTTCAGCACCATCTACTAGTTAATATTAACAGAAAGATTAACTGACACACATTAAAAACGGAACAGGCTCTATCTAAGGTGACTTCTACAGGCGCAATGACATATGCGTTCATCCAAGCAATAGAGAAGGGACAGGGAGCTACATACGGGAGTATATTAAACGCAATGAGGTCTACTATCCGGCAGACTAGCAATGATCTAGTTGCCGGAGCAGGTCCTGTCTCGACACTGCTCACAATGCTTTTGACCGGTGGGAGTGGTGTCGGACTGAGACAGGTATGAGCCCCCACTTACTTACATACTTTAAAGCATCATATTCCTAATGAAAGTAACTCAATTCCCCTAAAGCACTGCAAATTGGGAGGTTATTCCAAGACCTACTTCCTCCTAAATCACCACAACTTAATCTTGATTGCAGGAACCACAACTTAGTTGTAACGAGCGATTTGATGTCTACATGAAACCATTTTCACTGTGATGAGATAATACCTGCTCCAGCAAGTGAATATAACATGGCCAAAACTTCTGGTATCTGATTCATCTGGACACATAGCTGTAAAAGTTCCTGAACCTTCCTCAGTTTTCTTTATTAATTTATTATTGGTAATTGAGGCATTGTCTTTCAATCAACTGGACTTTTACCTTTTTTCCAATAATTTATTTTTGTAATTTTTTATTAAAAATGGGCATGTATTTGTGGGGCATTGTGCAACATACTATTCAAGTTTACCCTTCATCACTACATTTCCTTTTCTTTTTCCTTTTTCACCGTTAATATTGGAATCCGAACTCAATAACCAGTGTCTGTAACATTAAAATTGATCAAAGAAATTATTATTTCATTTCAACCTAGAGTTGAATGTATAACCGACCAATCTAAACTAAAAATTGCATGAAGTTGGTTCAAGATTATTCAATAGATACAATCTACAGTTCAATTGCTATCACAGTTTCAAGATTATTCAATAGACAATCTACAATATTTATTTACTACAATGATTAAGATGTACATCAATCATCTATCTAGTACTCCTATGCGCCAAAAAATACAGGAACCACCTAAATCTAAAACTATTTAAGTTACAAACAAATATTTAAATAACATAATAAGCACGTAAATATGATAACACATGAGCATGAGGTTTGATAATCTTAACTGGAGGAAGAGGTAATCTGCTCCTCAACGTCGTTCCTTAGTAGCAAGCATTGCCTCTTATATCTTGCATTTTCCTTCAAAGCTATATCCTCATACTCCTAACAAAGTGATCATCAAATCAAACATTGCAATCAAACAATCCATCATCTTCATTGATCAAATGTATACCTTCTTCGCTGGGGGAGGCCAGACCACTGCTTACTCAACCTCTTGCTCGTTTCCACAAATGAAGACCGTTTAACCACGTCCCAAAGCTTCATGAGGAAGAATGTGTAGGAACTGCACGGCCTCAATGGTGAATTCCGTCTCCTAAGCATTTCTTCGAGCACATTCTGCCGTTCCCCTGAACCCTTACTAGACTTCCTTTTCTTCCCGGAACTCGTCCTGCCTCCGGGAACACCATAAATCCCGCCAAAATAGTACTTCACCGGAGACAATGCGCTGCTCCTCAACCGCGTTATGACGCCACCTCTTGACGACGCTCCGCCGCACCCCAAATTTTCATCGGCGTTATTATTATGATGATCCTCAAACTCGCCAGTAGAAGAGGTTGGAGTTAGGTACGGCGAAGACAGCGGCGATGATTGCACGGTTTCTGGGATATTTGCCTCGAGAAAATTGAAGCGGTGGTCGGAGCGGCGTTCTTTCCTTCGAATGTTGAACTGAAGAGAGAATTGCAAGTCGCCGGTTTCGCCTCGGACTTGAACGGTGTCGCCGGTGTGGAAGCCGCACAACTGGAGGGGAATGTGCGGAGAAAGGGATGGATTTGGCGGGAACTCGACCTCATGATTACCGTGGTTGATATTAGCCATTGATGCAGAGAGAAGTTTAGATGCAGAATGAAAGCAATGGAAGAGTTTGAAGTGGTGCAACTTTTTCACGAAATGTTGCCCGCCTTAGGCTGTGGGCAGCGGCTCGCTGCCATAGCGAGCGCCCAAGCCGAGCTCCCACTCCACTGCCGAGCGCCGTGCTCGCGCGCTCAAGCTCGATAGAGTGAGCCTGCGCTCTCTGACGCTCGACGCCACGTGGTGGCCGCTGGTTGGTCGCCGGCATAGCCGTTGCGATCGCCAACGGTCACCATTCAATTTTTTTTTTTAATTCTAATTACCATTATGTATATTTTCCCTTCCCACCCACAAATCACACACTACACTTTCTATTCTCTCAACTCCACACTCTTTTCTCTCAAATTTGCTCCCAAAACCGACGGTCACCTTCTCCGGCCAAGCCGTCCGACGATCACCTTCTCCGAAAAAAAAAGGATCCAAACGCCAATTTCAACTCCAATTGGCCATTCGCCGAAGATTCGCCGAGCCCCAACCCCTCTTGTCCATCCCACTCGACAAATTTGTATTCTCAAATACCCCAACGAAATTTATTCTTGTCGCCTCCGGGCCTTCACTCAATAATTTCCCACCGCGGGAGCCTACGTTCCTCACTTTCCAGTGGGTGCCTTTGCACCGTTTTAAGGCTTCAGAGCTGCCAATGCCGCCCCCTCGAGCATCGGCTACCCCACGCACCCCGCGCCGTCGCCCGAAGATTTCAACTCGGTTGTGAATTTGGACACCGACGGCGACGAGATCCAAGTCACATCCCCGACAAAGAGGATAGGGAAGAAGGCGGCGACCTCAGTGGTCGTCGTGGAGTTGGTGGATTCGTCTTCTGAAGGTGAGGACGGGCGGGCGGGATACACCGAGGCCGAGACCGAGGTCTTGGCTCGGTGTTGGATCGACATCTCCCAAGACCTCATCGTCACCAATGGCCAAAAGATAGATTCGTATTGGTGCCGCATTTTGCAGCGTTACCGCGAGCTTTGTCCCAAAAACTCATCGAAGAGGAACCCGTCAAAGCTCCGCAACCATTGGGATCGAGTGAAGATCGTCTTAATGGAATTCCAACAAGTTTACAAGGAGTGCGAGATAGTCGGAGCGGTGAGAGGAGTGAGGACATTTTGTCCAACGCTCTTAATGCATGGCAAGAGGCGAAGAAAGCTGCTTTCAAGCACTTGCCGACGTGGCAGGTAGTCAAAGATACGCCGAAGTTTGCCATGGTCTACTCCGCAAAATACACGATCGAAACGGCGGCAAAGAGAACGAAGAAGGGCGAAGATGGGAGCTACACCACTTCGGCTCGGGATTCGGCGGTAGGGAGCAATCCGAGCGGAGGCACACCGCGGTCCTCCACTCCACTTTCCGGCAGCGAATTTGGGTCGGAGCACTCTAGTCGGATGGAACGCCCGATGTGTAGAGACAAGGCAAAGGCGGCCGCAAGAGGGAAGGAGAAGGCCGGATCGAGCTCAGGAAGTGGTTCGACATCGGGAAGTATACAAGAGGAATTTGTTCAAGCGGCCACGAGAATGTCGCAGCAAATGGAAGAATTTACGAGGCAACAAGACTATCATATCATCACGAGAAGGACCGTCGCTATGGCACCGGCCCAGAAGGAGTTCCACGATCGATAGGTCAGGGAGCTTAAAATAAAACATGGGTGGCCCGTTGATGATGAGTAGCTCTTTTTTTAAGCACTTGTTTAATGTAGTATTTTAATTTTATTGTAATGTAGTTTAATGTAGTATTTTAATTTTTAGTGTAATGAAATGAATTTTTTTTTTTAAAATTTCATCTTTTTCGAATAAAAAAAAAAAGAAAATGGCGAGCTCGCCACTGCACTTCATTTGGTGCGCTCACGCTGGGCCTACCAAAAGGCAAGCGAGCGAGCTCGCCAAGCTCGCCGCTGCTAGGAGTCTTACAATTTTAACTGTTCTCTTTAAATATTGAATGTATATTTAAATTAAATTAGTAAGAAGTCTCTTTTAAAAAAAAAAATAGTAAGAAGTCCGTCAACATTATCTTTTTTTTAGGGTAAGCCCGTCAACATTATGACATGGAAATAACATAGGCTCACAGCAGCGACGCGCTCACACCCCTAGCAAGGGTGCTCGCATCCCTAGCGAACCACTGCCGAGTGTGGCGCTTGTGAGCGCGTGCTCACTTTAGCGATTGCCGCTCATTGCGCGCGCTGGCAGCCTTTGCGGACACGTGGCGATCGTTGTGCGATCGCCAGACGACCGTTGGCGATCGCAACTGTTAAAATTTAATTTTTTTTAATCATCCATTTTGCCCCTATAAATACCCTCTTCATTTCCCTCAAACATCACACCTCTCCTTCTCACTCTCTCTCAATCGGCGATTTCCGACGATCTTCTCGACGATGGCTCCTGATCCCTACACCGATGGTGAAATCTTGGAGCTGGTGCGGGTGTGGTTATACGTCAACAATGGCGGCGGGGGCAACGCAGCCGTTTGGATAAGAGTGGCCATTCGCTACAACGGGAATCGCCCACAATACTCGGCGGAGCGCAACCCGACACAGTTGCATCACCACAAGTCCCGAGTCAAGACCAATTGCGGGTTATTCAATGCGATGTACCAGGCTACCCGGAATCAAGTTCTGACCGTCGTCACTGATGAGATGTTGGTGAACTCGACGCTCAATGAATAGGCGGCCATGCACGCGGCGTTCAAGCATTTGGCGGTTTGGTGTCTCGTGAAGGATGTGCCCGATTTTTTTAGTTCTTAAGTTTTTTTCTTTTTTTAATTATGTCATTGTATTTTTTAGGATTTTTTTAATTATGTTTCTTTTAATTTAGTTATGCAACAAAATATCATTATAATTTTAATTATGCAAAAAAAATAAAAAAAAACAAAATAAAGAAAAAGAATTAAATAAGAACGAGCTCGCCGCTGCAACCCTAGAGAGCGCGCTAGCTCACTCTAACATGGCAGGTGAGCAAGCGCGGTTGTGGCGATCGACTGCTCACGGTCTTATTGTTAATTTATGTAGAGGTGGAAAAACCATTGTGGTTAATTGGTCGGTAATTGATTAAACTGCTACCGTTTGGTTATAACCGTCCCTATTTGAAACGAGCCCGAAATAGAATACCAATTGAAAAAAAAAATCTGAAGTATCGATTTGTTAACGCAATCGCTAAAACATCTGATATCAAATACTCCCTTTGTCCAGCTTCAAAGTTTGGGCCAGATTCAGCCAAAGCTCATTCTATCTAATAAGCCTTCCACCTCACTCTCTCTCTCTATCTATCTTCAACATTCAATTTCAAATACAGAGTAACCGATTCAAATCTCTCGCAACAGACAAAAACGATTAGAATTTGAGGAAAAAAAAAAACAAAAAAAGTGGAACGGGAAATCGGGAATTATAGAAAGAGTAGAGAAAAGACAGAACCGAGAAATAAAGAGGAGAATTTCAGCGAGTCAAAAAGAGAAGCAGAAGACATCGATTGAGAGAAGTAAGGAAGAAGAGGAGAACAATCACAAGGTTTACCAAAATTCCCTTATCCTTAACTTCCACTTTTCAGAATTTGGATTGATTGAGATAGATATTTTGGAATTTTTTTGAAAGAATGATACTTGAGTGTTCTTTATGATTTTGAGGTGTTGGATTTGATTGATTTAAATCTGAATTGGGCGTAGTATGAGATAATGTAGGTGTGAATATTTGTAGGTATTTGTGTTATGTGTTGCCAACAAGTTGGATATAAAGGAAAGAAGGGAAAACTGACTTTGTGGAACATGAATGCCAACTGTTTGAATAAATGTGCAAATGAGAAAGACAATCCATCGTTATGAGCATTTTTGTATAGAAGAAAAGAGAAAACATGAACTTCATATTTAATACATATATACTGAAGAGTTAATTGTATGTAGTACTACTACTTAATAACAAAAGTTTAAAAATTAACTGTAATTCATTATTAAATAAATAATTAACATATATGCGTCAAATGTAAAAAAGTTATTAATTTATAGAGTCATATCTTGATTTGACTGAAGAACACATTGACAAAATTAAAGAAAATAGAAGAAATTTTTTTTTTTTTTTTAGGGCAAATGCAGATTTCATTAATTCTAGACTGAATGAAAAGAAACAAATCCATGAGCCCGTAAGGCCAACACTATCGTACCTCAATACAGAGATGGATTACAATAATAATAAACTGAAGTTGACACAATACCGTTCTATAATCTGTAAATTCCTAGTACAAACTCTTAGTGCGTGCTGTAGAATTAAAAGCTACGATCGATTACTGCATTTTTTTTACTCTCCAAAGATATAATCTGCTGTTAAGTTGCTTATTTTGATGGTCTCCAGCAGCGGCTCCGGCAAGCAGGGTTGATTTTTTGCGGAGAATTGTTGTGCAGTGAGGCGCATGTTAGGGCGTGAGTTTGGGTTGGTCTGCACGCATGCTAATGCAATGTCGACTGCAAACAGCACTTGTTGTGCTTTGTTGGCTGTCGGAGGTGGAAGCCTTTGATCAATCACATCCATCACAAGCATATCGGAATCATTGGGTAGTGATGATATGAGATCTCCAGGGTGCCTTCCCATTATAACTTCCAATGCTACCAACCCAAAGCTGTATACATCACATTTCTCCGTCACCTTCACGCTGACTGCTTGCTCTGCATGCATATTACGGTATGATATATATTTATTACAAGAAATATATTAAAACATAAACATAATAATTAGTGCATCATGTGAATCTTAATTACCTGGGGCCATGTATCCATAAGTGCCAGCTGCTGTTGTGCAGTTCGAGGAATCTGAGCCTGAGGCCAGTAATTTTGCAGTGCCGAAATCTGAGAGCCTTGGTTCGAAATCTGAATCCAGTAAAATGTTACTGGTTGACAAATCACGGTGTACAACTGACACGTGGCAATCAGAATGCAGGTATGCAAGTGCATGCGCCACTCCTTGAACGACCTTCACCCTTGTATCCCAGTCTAGTTGGACTGCTTCCTCATCATCATGTAAAACTTTTCTCAAGCTACCTCTCTCGACATACTCGTACACCAAGTATGCCCACTCTTCAGTGGAACAGCATCCGTACAGCTTGATTATGTTTCTATGTCTCACTTCAACTAGAGCTCGAATTTCATTCTGGAAACTTGCAAGATTTGCACTTGAGACTATGCTGAACCTTTTGACTGCCACAATTTGTCCAGTTTGTAAATCAGCTCTATAAACACTTCCAACTCCTCCTCTTCCAATGCAGTATCTCTCACTAAAATTTTCTGTTGCTCGGACAATATCTCCTAAATGGATTTTCGATTCTGCCCTGATATGTGTTAATTCAGTTTCCGTATGATGAGTATCTTCATGCTTGTCCTTCCTTGGGAGAATGAGAACTCCAATAATGACTGCTGCCAATAACATGAGACTAGTAACCGGAATGATGACTGCGATGAGAAGAAACGACTTTTGCTTGTCTCCGGACTTGGAAGATGAAGACCTTGCAGTTGCAGCATCACAAAGAGGGAGTCCTATTCCGTCAGTGGCTCCACACAGACCAGAGTTTTCAGCAAATGATTTGGCAGGTGCTCTGCTGAATATTTTACCAGAGGGGATCGGACCAGACAGCTTGTTGTTGGAGAAGCTAAACTCTGTCAGACTAACCATTTCAGATAATGCTTCTGGAATTTTGCCCGAAAGATTGTTGTGTGACAGGTTGAGAATTTCCAGACTCTTAAGCCTCCCCAAGGATGATGGAATCACCCCCGAAAGTGAATTGTTGTTGAGGTCCAATAAGATCTGTAAACTCGTCAATTCTCCAAGCTCGGATAGAATGCCCCCGGATAAAAGGTTGTTGCTCATGTTAAAGCTTAGCAATTCTTTGAAATTCCCAATGAATTGGGGAATACTGCCTGTGAGTTTATTTCCTGAAAAATCAAGAAACTGTAGGTTTTTCAATTGGCCAAGGGCTCGCGGGATTCCTCCATACAACTGATTGTTGCTCACATTGAGAGCGAACAATTTTTCTAGCTTTCCCAGCTCTTCCGGAACTTGACCTGTGAAGTTGTTTGAGCCCAAGGAAAGGACATGCAGCTGCGTCAGATTCCCCATCTCACCCGGGATTGCTCCAGATATTTTGTTGTGGTCCATCTGAATACTTGTCAGCTGTTCGTTCAGTCCCCATTGCGGCGTAAGCTGGCCCGTAAACTGATTGTGGCTGATGGAAAGAAATGTAAGTTTTGGGTGAACTCCGAAAGCTTCTTCAATAACTCCTGAAAATTGGTTCCCTTCAAGCTCTACTCTTCTTAAATTGGAGCAATTCCTAAAGCAGCTTGGCAATGCTCCTGAAAATGAGTTGTTGTTCACTGTAAAATGAACTAGAGCAAAGCCACTGCATAATCCGGGTGGCAGCTCCCCAGAGAAGCTATTACTCGAAAAGCTAACATTGGCTAATCGAGGACTGTTTTCGCCAAGACCTCGAGGGAGGGTGCCTGAAAAGCTATTAATATGGAAATATAGAACCTCCAGGTTGCATAGGTCGGATATGGAGTCAGGCAACTGCCCTCTCAATGTGTTGTTACACAGATTGAGAATCTTCAGGAACCTTAGACCTCCTATGGCAGATGGAACTGTTCCCGTGAGATTGTTTGAAAAAAGGTCAAGAACTTGAAGTCTTGTGAGTTTCCCCATTGTTGGAGGTATTTCACCAGACAATCTGTTTTCTGAAAGGTCAAGATGCAATAAATTTTGCAACTTCCCTATCTGTGCTGGAATGGAGCCTGAAAATGAATTTGTGTAGAGAAACAAATATTGCAGATTTTTGAAGTGGCCTATTTCAGCAGGAACTTCACCAGAAAGACCAGCATTGGCTAGATTCAACAAAGATAGTTTGGTCAGGTTAAACAAGGACAAAGGTAGGGAACCTGTAAGCGGATTCTGGCCTAAAGCTAAATAGGTGAGGTTAGACAAGTGGCCAAGCTCGGGGGGAATCGAGGAAGTGAATACATTTTCTCGAAGATCCAGGTATTCAAGATTTTTGAGTTGGCCTAAAGAAGGCGGAATTTTGCCTGTGAGTTTGTTTTTTGCCAGGTTGAGATGAAGAAGGTTGAGACAGCTCGTTATGAAACCTGGAAACTCCAAGGTGAGCTCATTGTAGTACAAGCTGAGATGTGTCAGCCTAGGGAAGGCAGGAAATCTTGACCAGTCGGGGGTTTCGAAAAGATTGGAGCCAAAATCCAAGAAGTTTACCTTGTGTAGATTTCCAATTTGATGTGGTATTCTTTTAGCAAAACAGTTGTTGAAGAGATTGATGTGCCCAAGGTCAATCAAATTGCCAATTTCTTGTGGGATGGAGTGCTCGAACAAGTTGTTGCTGAGGTCAATTGATCGCAGCCTCCAGAGATTTCCAACAGAAGGTGGTATTGCCCCATGGAGAGCATTGTGGCTGACATTGAACACAGTAAGGTTAAAAAAATTTGGACCTATCATAGGGTCCCTTTTAGATTCATGTGCATTTTTCATTATATCCGAAAAAATAACCGTAGTAAAAACTATGACTTGACACATCGTAGTTATTATGTTTGAAATCACAACAAACTAGATAAACGATTTTAGAATGTTCCTTGCGATTTTTTTTGTTATACTATTTCCTAGTACAAAAAAATACATAAGAATTAAAGTAGTAAAATTAATTAAATATTTATATTTTTAATTTAAAAAATATATATCTTAGTAGCTCTTAGCTGCTATTCCAATTTCACTTCTTTTCATTTTTGTTTTAATTTTTATGGGTAGTGGGCCGGGCTAGAGAGTGGGTTTAATAAATTAATGTATTTGGTCCAACTGAAAATTCCAATAATATCAAATATTTCAATATTTAAAACATATAGTACAATACTACTAATTTTTTTTGTTTTTTTTAGGGGTACATTTGTACCCCCTTGTTCTTATGTAGATACGCCGCTGCTTGGGACAGATGGATTCCAGAAACCGAGCCCCTGCAGTTGCAACAAATGCCAGACCAGTTGCAAAGGCTTGTGATGTTTGTGATGGACCAAGAATTTAAAGAAAGAGATGGTGGTGATAAGCTGTTCTTCCATGTGAGCAGAGCCTCTGCTATGTGAGACAAGAAAATTATGAGGAAAGACATTTGAAGAGACAAGTACAAAGATTTCTTTGGTGGTGACATGTTTGCTTTCAAGTGTAATGTGTGAAAACAAGAGATTGTATATATAATAATGTCTGATATAATAGACAACATTTTCGCAGGAGAAATAGACCGCGTTTTTGCGGGAGAAAACTTTGTGTTTCTGGTTACTGCAAATATAGTCTCTCTCAGTAGTTAATATAAGTATGTGTTTGAATGTCACGAGTCAGCTGAAATAATTTTTTTCTCTCAAAGAGTCAAAAGTTGAAATTGAAAACTTAACATCTACTAGTAATTGATTATTTTCTTAGTATGCATGGCTAACTAAATATTCTCTTGTATCAACTTCTTTTTCTGCCCATGCATGCATGCATGTCTTTAATTCTCTCTCACGCTACCTTACTCTTTTCCAATCCTTATCTGGTTGTATATCCCACTCAGTCATTTCTCTATTTTGTCTTTTTTCTAGATTTTAATCTATTAATTGCTGTATAGAATAAGAAAATTTGATCTCTAATTTGATTATTGTAACTATATACTTTGAACTAGTTCCTTCAGTCGACTAAATGTAGAACAAGGTGTGGCTTTCACATCTCAAAAACAATTCCTACCAATTTTGGAGAAGTTTGATTTTTAACTAAAATAAGCGAGGCAAAGAAAAAAAGAAGGATTTAGACCGAAAATACGCACAACACTTATTTGTACTCTTCGCTCGCTAAAATGCTTTAATTCTGTTGACTCACCTGCCCACATATGTTTCACCAACACTTTAAACAAATTAAGGCCATTATACTTACTTTTGAATATTGCCAAATAAGAAGATAAACAGTTGCATGTCAGTATTAGATTTAAATCAACATTATGAATGTATTTTCATCTTTTCCTATAACTAAGCAGGAAAATTAACAAAAGTTCATTTTGCGAATCTACTATAATAATCAAAACTAAGACCATAAATTAAACTACTTTAAATACGCGAATAAAGCTGCGAGAGTGCGATTTACGAGTGACTAACCCGGTTACTCTGCAATAGCCATCACAACCAAGGGCCAATGCTTTATAACCCATTTCCCAAATCGACATTCAAAGTCGATCGAGCTGACGCACTCGGGGAAGGGGGAGCTGCTCGGTGTAGAAGCCTAATAACAATAAAATATAAATATTGCATTGCATGCATGTTGGGGATAATATTAAATCAGATTCATGCAAAATTACAATTAACTTATAAGTGTACTCAATTAGGACACAACGTACGGTAATAATTTGGAAAGATGATGGAATTTTTACAATTTATTACTACTAATTAATATTAATTAAAGTTTGTTAATCTTAATTATTATTTTTTAATGTTACATTAGAATTCATTCATACCATCAATAAAATGCCATGAACGTCCAAGATTTATTTTTTAATTATTTCATATGAATTCGAATCTATATGGAGTAGTAACTTATGTTAATTTGAGAAATGAAAGCAATCCATACTACAAGAACTATAAAGAGAATATCATGTGATATAGTCAATATGAGCATTGAAATATAAATTATAGCCCACCTTCTTCATAAATATAAATTATGGCCATTTTTTTGAACTTAGGACCTAAATACCCTTTTTTCCTCTTTTATTTGTGATCCATCACTTCTTGACTTATTTTATTGACACTTAATTCCCTTTTCAAATTTTTTCTTTCTTTTTTTTGTTTTTTTTTTAATTTTCCAGTTTTTTTCTTTTTTTCTGTTTTTTTTTTTTCTTATTTTCCAGATTTCTTTTTCTTTTTTTTTCATTTTTTTCGTATTTTCCAGATTTCTTTTTCTTTTTTTCTGTTTTATTTTTTATTTTTCAGATTTCTTTTTTATCTTATTTTCCAGATTTTTTTTTCTGTTTTTTTTTTATTTTTCAGATTTTTTTTTCTTTTTTCTTTTTTCTTTTTTCTGTTTTTTTTTTTATTTTTCAGATTTTTTTTTAATTTCCAATTTTTTGTTTGCCTCTTCGTTTTTTTGTTTGCCGCTTCTTCTTCGGTCAAGATTAGAGCAAGGGGAGCCGAAGGCCTCGGAACGAGCCGAAGAAATCTAAATTGTTGCCCGACGATTATCTTTATATTAGTAATCGGAGCGAAAGCGGAGCCGCAAAATCGGCGCAATATAACATGGAATAATTGGAATGTTTGTCCCAAGAGTACCATGTCATAACTTGGAACATCTGGAACTAATTCGACAATTCGTCCCAATTGTACCAAATCTGGAACAATTGGCACTAATAAGGCTAAATTTGTACCAGAAGTACTAGAACAGTTGGTACTGATATGATTAAATTTGTACCAGAAGTACCAACTGCCTCATACCCGGCCCGACCCGACCCGCGCCTGCCCGCATCCGACCCGACCCGTTCCGCGTTTCATTAAAGGTATTTTCGACCCAAATTGAAAAAAATGGCCAAAATTTATATTTTTGAATGAGGTGGGCCAAAATTTATATTTTGATGGTCATTATGGTTATTTCAAAATATGTCTCAACTATAAATATGATTTAATATCATAGTCAACTAATCAACCGCCCTGTTTTTGTCAAACACGCCTATTTTCACTTAAATAAAACTAGCGTAGTCGAAAATCGACAGGAAATTATAAAAAATAATAAAATTATTAAATAAACTAATATGTGATAGATTTAAAAAAATATTATTCGTTAATTATTTTAGCGTTAAATAATTCGATTATGCAATCTACTAAACTCGCTTAGAATTTATATCCCTTGAACACATCTCAAATTAAATTAAAAGTAATTTTACCACATGTTTACGTCTTAAACCCATATAGTTATGTTTGTTAAAAATTATAACTAATATATTCTCATTACTTTCGATAATTGTTTAAGCTATATTCTTCTACAAAACCGATGTGGGCAAAAATATATTTATCTCTTAAAGGAAAGCAACTCTTAAGCTGAATCTTTTAGCTTTTTATGAAGAAAAAAAGGCAAGAGAAGGAGCGTGTAGTGAGAGAGAAAGAGAAGAGATATATAGATAGCGGATAATACTATAGATGTTAAGATTGTTTATAAGATGAAAGCGACCCTAAATACCCCACATTATGAATTAAAACACAAGATTAAGAAAAAAAAAAAAAAGTTAAACCACCGCTTCACAATCATCCCGTCTACCCCGACGGTTCCGACCTGGAACCGGCCTATTGACTACAATACTGATTTTAAATTATATAAATAATCATCTTCCAAATATATTCACAAAAAAATTAATGATGACATTTGTTTTTTTTTACCTGAAATTAATATTTAATTATATACATAACTATATTCCAAATATATTCACGCAATATTTAATAAATAAAAATTTAATTATAAATTATAATATTATATAAATAATGATCTTCCAAATATTTTCATAGAGAAATAAATGATGACATTCGTTTTCTTTTTTACCAGCTTCGAGGATAACTTTTTTAATTGAGAATAGAACTTCAAGAATTGTTTAACTATGTATTTGGTAGTTTTCCTTTTTACAAAACTTTATGTGGAATGATTGTGATTCATAAAATTATTTAGCAATGATATAAGATAAAAGTTGACCATAAATATCCTTAATTTTATGAGTTCAAAATTATATAATATATTAAAAAAAAGTTATCCCGCAAATATTGATTTGGCCCATCTACGTGCACAATTCTTGGTCGGGAATCATGTTAAGCTATAATTTATGTATACATAAAAGGTAATTAAATAAAATATATTTATTAGAAAATATGGAAAAAGTCGTATAGCATATCAGTTAATATGGTACCCTAAATTCTTAACCATATAAAAAATCAATTGGTATTTGTAGGAATTTACCTTAACAATTTTTCTATATATTGGCCTCTTATAATGCTTATTTGCTTTTAAATTAAATTTTGTGTGTTGCTTTGCTACACGTTCGCCTGTTAAACTCGATTAATAATGTAACTTTACTATCTACACGACCTCTTTCATTGATAAAAAGGGTTAATTTGGAATCATAAATAAAGACTATAAAAAAAATTTAATGTGGAATCATCCTCTTGTATACGTTGTTCAATCATAAAGACTACTAAAATATTGATGTAGGGCGAAAGGTCTTGAATTTGTTTTGCTTTATATAATAGATAATAGATACATAGAAGGATAGGTTTATTGACTCCTTTTTTGTTTCCTTATAAATTAATTTAGTTGTTGAAAAAAATTAATAGAATTAAATTTTTCAATAAGAAATATGATTATTTATTTGGCCAAATTAAATTTGTAGTGCAAAGAATGAAAAATTATTCTACTTACATATTATCCAATATGAGTTTCATGGAAAACCGACGGGGAAGAAAGATTTATAGTTATATGTCTAAATATTTCATTAAATAGGACGAAGACACAATATGAGATTCAATTGTATTCTTCAACATGGAATGTTATCTTTTCGTTTGTGTTTGACCGTATACAATTGGCATCATACGTATTGTTGGGAAATTTATTAAAATTTTGATTGATTCCAAAACCAACTGACCGCAACCGAGTAGATGTTGCCAGATCCTAATGTTAGTAGTTAGGCTCGCTGTTTGAGCATTGTTAAGATTTTATCTTTACAGGACTCCAGTTGAAGACGGCAACAAGGCTTCACTCGGATAGAACATCAGGTGTAAGAAAAACACCTGAGCGTTCAAGTTTCAGAACAATAGTTGAGCATTCAAAAGGGGAAGGTGCAAAAGTCAACTATGTATTCAAGGGGAAGATGCAAGAGAACATCAGTTGTAAGGAAGACAACTGAGGGTTCGAAGCCAATTGATCGGAGTCAGATACAAGAAAGACAACTGAGCGTTCAAGATGGAACATCAGTTGTAGGACTCAATCAGTTAGATCAACAACATGAAGTTCAAAGTCAGTTGAGAGTTCAACCGTTCCTACTCAGACAGAAGCATTCAGATAGAACATCAGCTGAAAACCAATCAGATGAAGATCAAATGACTCAACCGACTATCCAATGTTGGAGGTCAAAGGTTAAGATTTGAATTTCAAACAAGGAAGTCACGTGAAGGTTTGACTCTCTGTCATTACCTCATTTGGCCCAACACAAGGCTATCTCAGATGGAAAGCAGAAGCACGCAGTTGCCAAATCCGGAAAGTCTGCAGAGATGAGAGACAAGCCATCACATTCAAAGAACAGAGATCAACGGCTCATCCAACGGCTAGTTGATTCTATCCGCTTATAAATAAAGGCCTTCATTCATTCATCAGACTACGAGAACGAGACAGACAAGTGCGAGAAGAGATATACGAGCGAAAGAACAACTTCATTCTGCACTCAAGCAAAACTACAGTTGTCCTCTAAGAACATCATTAGTTGAGAGTTCTAGAGTGTTAGATTCTGTCTATGTATTTTTGATCCAACCTTGAGAACATCACTAGTTGAGAGTTCGTAGAGTGTTAGATCATAGCTCACTTCTTGTTCGAGCTATTAGTTGGAAATCCACCTTTCACACATCCTCTCAAAAGGATTGTTCGAGCTATTAGTTGGAAAACCATGTAAATCCTTGTGTGTTTGTGTTTATTATTCAGTTATTTATTGCTTTTTCTACTGTCTAACTAACCAACATACAAACTGCATCTTTTCATATCAACTGACTTGGTTTTTGACCAACCTTGCATAAAAGCGTGAGTTATATCTTTACGAGTTGTTATTTTCCACCACATTCCGCACATCGACCTAAGTGAGTTACCAATTAATTAAATATTAATAAATGTTTCTACTTTAGAATTCCAAAAAATACAATTATACATTTTTTTTCCTATTCACTTTTAATGGCTACTAAACAAATTAATATTATTGACAACTTAATTATTGGCCAAATACCTTTCAATAGCCAAATTAAATTTAAAAAAATATAACTATATATTTAGCCAACTAATTAATTGACCAAGTTAAATTTGTGGTGCAAAGGATGAGAAAAATACACATTGGTTTTAACTATTTATAAACTTTCAAATAGGCGGAGTTTCATTGAAAAAACGTTGTGAGATAAAAAAATTATAATCATAAAATATAATAATACGTGGATAGGATTAATAAAGTAAATTGAAGAGTTTAGATGGATTGTTGATTTTTTGTTAAAGATAAACATGATGTGATGACAAAATATCTATGTTATGAAGCGTGAGATGTGGTTTAGAATTTGAATATTATATGATTTAACAAATGTTAGATTGAGCTTGATATATCAATATGATTATTAATATACGTAATATGTTATATAATATTATTATAAATTTGATGTAATGAATTATTATAGGAATAAAATTCACATGGGGTCCCGAGTTGAGGTACTCCGTCAGTTGGATATTGGCTCGTTTACCTAATTAATTGACAAATTAGAAATTACTTATTTTTTATCAAATTAAATAAAAAAATATTAGACTATTTCCAAATTTAATTCGGTCAACCAATAAATTATCCAAACTATTTTGGAACCATTCATTCTGTCTACTAATAAATTGGTTCCCTAATAAAAAAAGTTATCTATTCGGCCAATTAATAAATTGACCAAATTAAATTAAATTAAATTATAAAAATATAGCAGTTTTTTTATTCAGCCGATTAATATTGGCCAAATAAAACTCCTACAAAAAATAATTATCTATTCGGCCAATTAATAAATTGACCAAATTGAATTAAATTAAACTATAAAATATAGTTATTTATTCGGCCGATTAATAAATAAATTGGTCAAATAAATCTGGTGGAACAAAAGATGAGAAAATACACATTGATTCTACGTATTTATAGACTTTTCAATAGGTGAAGTTTCATTGAGAAACCGATGTGGGACACAAAATTTTAGTATAGATATTTAAAATCTATTATTTTATATTTAAAAATTCAAAAATTTGAGAATCTAGATAACTATGAATGGAAAAATATAAAGGGTGCCACGTAAGATTTTTTCAAATTAAGAATCGTTTTCCTTTTAATAATATAATGATTATTATGATAATTTCTAGGTGATAGAATCCCATTAGAAATAACTATTACGAATTGACGGAAAATTTTTATTTAATAAATAATAAATTTTAATAGATGATAATATAAGAAAGATATTATTTGTTAATTATTTTTTATTTTTTAAGTAATATCAATAAAAAATCAAATCTAATTTACATCCATTTTTATAGATAATTTTGATCAAAGCTCTTTTTCTTCTCAAAATTAAATGTGTGACAAAAACTATATACTTCTCAGAGATTGTGTTATGTTAATTTTATGTGAGAATTAAGATGATTCTTTTTTATAGCAAATGTCTATTTGTCTTATATTGATCTAATGAAGAAAATAAATTCGTACAATGTCTATAAGAATGAAGGTGACCATAAATATCCTTAATTTTATGATTCAACATAAAATTATTAAAAGTAAAAATTGCCCCGCCGATACTGAATCGACCTCTATACGCGCTCAATTCTGGGTTCGAACTGACCCGTAGACAAATTGTTAATAATTTTTTTTTCTGCCAATGTTTCTACACATTCAACGTTTTCTAGTAGAAAAATGGCCTGTTACTACATTTAATTTATGACACTTCCGAAGCAATGTAACTATAACTATTCAATTAATACATATGACAACTCCCTCCGTCCAATCTTTGTGTACCCACTTACCCCATTTTATCTGTCCAATCTTTCTATACCCATTTGTATAAAAGTACCCTTCTACCCTTACTAATTTATGTTATTTTTTACTCTTTGCCACTTGGACCTACACCTTTATTCCACCAAATACCACTTTATCACTACCTTTTTCACTATGGGCCCACCACTAACAAACTTTATTTCACTAACTACCACTTTATCACTACCCTCAAATACACCTTTATCCCACCAACTCCACTTTATCACTTTTTTAATACTCGTGCCAACACCCAAATGGGTACACAAAGATTGGACGGAGGGAGTACATTTTATGCACACGGTGATATGACATTTCTTCAAAGGGTAGTGCTATTTAGACATTCTCTAGACATACTATAGTAAAAATACGGATTTGACGGAAAATTTTAACTAATAATTTAATTTCATAGTTTCGACAGTTTGGTTATTAATAAACATACACTTTTTAAATTTTAATTACAAAGTTTCATCCCAATTTAATTCACAAGTTTAGAACTTGGGTGTGGATGAGAGTAAAATTTGGGAGATCAATATTTCGGAAGAGGGTCTGAGTAGAAAAGAAATTTTAAAAGCAATCGAACAAATTCTTTTCCTATTTCAAACACGTATATCTAAACATAATATGTCCGAATAAAATTATTGTACATTCAAAATGTCATAATAGTTAGTGTACCTTAAAATTCTTGAAAAAGACACTGAAAATAAAGAAAACAGCGGGAATACTCCCTCCATCAATAATTTATTTTTCTATTGAAAATTGAAAAAGAAAAAAGTAAAGCAAAACCGTCCACTCCCTCCCTCCCACTGAAGTGAAAATCATCTCTCGAGATGAATGATGACAATTGGGCGATCAGCGGATTAGGAGAACAAGAAAGATAACTGACTTTTAGTCTCTCTATATTGTAGTCGCATATCTCTACTACCTGTTCTTCAATTCAATTTGATATTTTTGATTCGATAATTGTAATACCCCAGATTTTCCGTACAGTTTTAAAAATTTAAAGTTATTAATAAAAATGGCTTTGCACGCCTAAGTTTACGATTCTGAATTCTAAAACCAACGGTGAAATCCGTTTCCGAAAATTAATTACGGAAGTCAGTTAGATGACTATTGTATTTAGGGTTATCGCGTACGAAAACTTTTTAGTTCTGGAACTCAGATCGGAAAACCGTCGGAGAAAGTTCATTTTTTTGATTTTCCGGACGAAACTCGGACTGTGACGTCCCGAGTTTTTGTCGGAATTTAGATTTTAAATATTACTTTCCGATTAAGTTTAATATATCGAAATTATTGGTCGAATCTGATTTTGACGATATTGTGCCGAGAAACGTTTTTCGTCTTTCGATTTCCGTAACGTCGTATCGCGCCGGAAAAACGTGTATTTTTCCCTTTTTCTTCCCTCTTACCCGACCTCACCCTCTCTCTCTCTAGCTTGATATTTCATTTTTAAAATGTATTAACCTTATGACTAATGTCCTTATAATTCTAACACTTTACACCTATTAACTTTGTTAGATATTTTGTTAAATTAAGTAGTCATCTTCCTCACCCTCTCTCCCCCATGACCGAAACACACACACACACACATACTATACTTCCATTTCTCTCCACCATTGAAGAAACCTCAAGTTCTTGGAGCAAGAAATTTCCACAAGTTCATCATCCAACCATCGAATCCTATTTCTTCCTTCACTAAAGTTTAAGGTAATCTCCTCCTCTCTTATCCTATCCAATTGGATTTCATTTCTTTTCTTTTCTCATGTTTATCGATTTTGATGATGATGGAGATTAGATGTTTTGATCTTTAATTAGTGTAATTAGGTGTATTAGATATGGATCTATGGTTAAAATTTGAAGAAATCCAAGAACCTTAAATTCTAGGTAATACCGAAAATTAGGGCTTCTCATTAGGATGATTTGATTTTTCAATTGATGGTGTAATTAGACTCAAGAGTAGTTTAATTGGTGATTAAAATAAAGAGAAATCAAAACCCCTATGTATTTGATGAGGACCGAATTTTAGCTTAGGGTTTGAGTTGGGGGTTTTCAATTTAATGATGTAATAAGACTTGAATCGATTAATTGATGTTGTAGTAGTATGATAAATGAATTAATGGAGTTATTTGATGAAGAAAATCACCCCTTAAATTATTATGTTATTACCTATTTTTATGAGGAATTGGGGGTTTTCATGTAGCTTGATTTAGTTGATGATATGATGATGAATTAATGTTTCTAATGGTATTAGTTGATATTAGGAATTAATTGGAATTATTCTAAAATTATTGTATTAATATAAGAGACAAAGAATCCCAATTAAGTTGAAATTGGTTAATGATTTGAGGTGATGATGTATATAATAATGAATCTCGTTAGATGATGATTGATATCGTAGAAAATGAACGAATTCCGATAACTTTTGAAATCTTGTAAGAGACGAACAAGTGGACGTAAATAATAATCGAGAAGTCGAGTAAGGATGTTAACTAGATAATAATGATTATAATGGATTAAGGCACGATTTTATAGTTGACGACATGAGCATCCAGATTATTATATGATGAGTTGTAGTTGCAATCGAGAACTAGAAACGAAAAATGTTAACTTGATTTTGGTATAGTACTTGTTAGTTTGAAAGCCGATGTTTAGAACGTCGTGCTAATAGACGAGTTTTGAAAAGGGGTCCTTCACGTACGGGAGTACGTGTTGACTGCCTTGAGAGTGAAGTTTCGTGAGAAATCGAGTACGGGAACTTAGAACGAACTTAGGAAGTTATACGTCGATTCTATCGAGCAACTAGGGTTAGCCGCGGCAGTTTTGCGACCCTTCCCGGAAACTGTAATATCTCTTAGCTCGCTTATCGGATTTGAGATCCGTAAATTGGAGCGTAAACTAGACTTTCCAAGCTTTCTAACGGTACAGGGCTCATTCCCTGTTTCCAATTCCTCTGTTCTGGGAAGTCCCCAGAACTACTGCATTGCGGAGTGAAATTTTCAGAACTTGAATTCCTAAGTTGTTTTCTTCGCAACTTAGTTTCTTTCGATCGTTTAAACCGTAATAAGTTAACGACTATCCTCTCTACTGACCTAAGAGTCGAGTATGAAACCTTCAAGTTCTAAACGAGATTTGTCCAAGTCTCATTCCTGGTTAAATTAAAAAGAAACTAGTAGTGTGCAAATGCCTAAAGAAACGAAACGACTAAAACCTAATTCGAATTTCCTTGTTCGATTATCTTTTACGACCGAATTTTAAGTGTGATTATTTTACGATGAAGGAGGAAGCCAACACTAAGAAAAGGACGGAAGAACAGAAGAACGGAAACCTGTTTAGTAGTTCTGTATCATCGAGGTGGGCTTTTATATATAAAACAAAACGAGCAATGCTCGAAAACCTTTCTTTATCGCTTTGATAATCGTGTTTTCAAAGTGATAATTATGGCATGAACTGTTTTATGTTTTATGTGAGTTCTCTTGTACCTATCTGAGTTAACATTCGTGTTTTCCAGATTTATGAGTTAATCAAAACGATCGGCTCTGAGTTAGCTATTAAGCGCTTTCCAGAGTTAGTGCACTTTGTAGCTTGTGGTGTATGTGGTATCCTGTTGAGGGGTAACCAGCCACGGTGAATGAGAATTGGTCAAGATTTGAACGTAACATACCAGAAAATGCTCGGCCGAGTAAATTGTGAAAATGAGTCAGAAAATGTTTTAGTAGACACGGGCTAATTTTAAATAAAACCCCGATGTGCTACAAATTATGAAATGCCAGATTATCTATACTTATGTTTATGTTTTCGGCAACGTGCCCACTAAGTACTATTGTACTTAGCCCTGCATATGTTTTCTAAATGTGCAGGTTGAAGCGACGAGAGCGGCGGTGGTTGAAGTTGAGTTGAGTTAAGAAGTTAGGAATGCTTTAGCTTATGACCTACTTTCCGCTGCAAAACTCTAGACCTTTTTGGTGTTATGTACATTTGGTTAATCACTGTAGTTTAAGTTTGTAATCTCTAGCTAAGATGCTTTCGAGTACTTGCTGTCGAGTAATCCTTCGGGATTAACTCTTCCTTTTTAATAGTAACGACTTGTTCATCGAATGTATGATGTCTTTTATGTATGTTTAATTAGTCTGCCCCCTTCTTCCCCGCTTCTTTAATCCAATCCCAGTCGCACCCCGGCTTCTGCCGTCCCTCGGGATTTGGGGCTGTGACAATAATTACAAATAGATTGAGAAAGAATTGTTTTGTAGAAATGTAAAGCACAGAGAGAATTGTCAATTTTTCTCGACGGTGTGAGGGACAAGACGCCGCGCCCTTTCCAGTTCGCTACAACGATAAGTACTCCGCAGATGCTGTCGCCGCCTAATCCCACCACTAGAACTATTATTGTTTTTTTAAGAATTTTCTTGTTTTCACAAAAAGCCTTTTCTTTTCTTGTTTTCGTGTAGTGGTGTGAATTGTATGATTTTTTTTGGCGTCAATTTGGGCAAGTAGATTGAGTATTTTATTGGTTGGATTGGATCGATATCAAATAATCTGTTTTGACTCTGCTAAAGAAATTGGTTCTGTTGTTTCAGATTTGACTAGAATATTAATCTCATTAGTGGAAAAACCTAAATATTGTTTGTGTGTTTTATTGTTTGGAAGGTTGATTCTTGCTTTATTCATTACATCAGGATTTTGGAAAATTCTATAGCAAGTAAATCTGAACATTCTCCACGTTTTCATGTTGAATGTATTATATATAAATCAACTCTGTCTTGGATGTGTTAGTGCTCATTGTTTAAGAAATGTTGTCTAGACTATCATTTAGCAAAAAGGACATGATGCATAACCGATGCTTCAGTCTATAAGTGCTTTCGATCTTGTTTCTTTGCATTTTGTTTTATTGCTTAAACATGATAATCTTTTTCAATTTATTATGGCAAAGTTAGTTTCTGTAGTCCACTTCTTTAATTTCTCTTATATGGCATAAAGTCCTATTTTTCAGGCAAAGAATTGTTTTGTTAGATTTGAAATTTGTAGCATCCAAATCCTTCTTTGTATACTTAGTTATCTAACTCAAAATCAGATTTGATATAGAAGAATTGAAATTTTTGCAATTGGTCTAAATGTATACTTCTATGGAAGACAAGGCAAGAGTACATTCTTTGTAGCTTTAATTTGCATCTGATTGTTTCCATCTATTTTTTTGAGGTATACATGTGCTAAGGATTAGCATTGGGGACTAAGCTTAATGAGTGATCTTTTCATTTCATTGTTTGCCGCGTATTTTTCCTGATAGTGGTAGGTTTATAGAAGTTTGTTTGTCTAATATTTGGGTTTTGCAGCTAAGTGCTTTTCTGTGTAGTGTTTCACTGTCAATTATAGAAACCAGTCACCATTATTTTATATGTGTTGGATGTTTTTTTTTCCCCTCCTTAGGATCATAAGAAATGAATTGTCATCGAACCCAATAGCCATGGCTACCCCAGCTGTAAAATATACTCTTCTTTCACGTGTTTCTCATTGTTTTTGGTTTTAAATTATTATCATGCAGTTAGTTTCTAAAGGTGAGATAATTAATTGTTTATGACAAGGTAAGCCTGAGACGGAGGTGAATTGATTGTTCTCTTGTTTCTTGTTGTTTTACAGGTGCAACATCATGGTTTTTCTTTCGATAAGGGTAATTCTACAATGTAATTTGCATCTGAACTTGATGGAAAATAAATTAGTTTTTACCCTAATTTGCTTAATTCTGAACTCTAGCTCCTTTTACATCTTGCTTGCTGCTTCAGTCTGTGCTATAGTTTTCTGGTCAAGTATTATATCTGTGCTATAGTTTTCTGGTCAAGTATTAACTGTTAACCTTGTGTCCATTATTGTGCTCATTTCAAATGCTAGAGTATGGTGAATCTATTTGTTTTTAGTATATGATAGTATATGATTCTTGACACCTTTCGCAGTTTATGTCTTAGGTTGGAGAAGACAAAACACATTCACGATAAAGGTAAATCTCTTCATAAAATAAATCTCTTTGTTGTGCTTCTATTGGACGATTGGACAAAATGGTTTAATTGTAGCAGTGTTTTTTAGTTTTATTTTTTACATTACAAATTTGTTAATCTCAAATATTTTTCTATGTGCAGGGCTGCAGACCAGGGACGGAGCCAGGAATTCTATCGAGGGGGGCGAATTTTTTCAGCAACAAAATTATAAAATTCTGATATATATTTTGTATTAATGCATCAATAATTTTTCCACTCAAAAAAAATATTCAAAAAAAATTTATGTAGTTACCTTGTAACAAGTAGTTAGAGCAATCCAATCCATTATCAAAATCCATCGTGCACAGTAAAATCATTCCAATCAACTCTACAAATGAAAGCAAACATATATTACTATGCATATCATAAATTTACCAACACAGTAACTACTAAAATTAAAAATATTAAATAACTAAAGCAATATAATGAAGATTCTCACTAACCTTATTAAGTGTAGGCCGTTTAAATTGTACACGACGCTTCTTCATATCATCAAACTCATCAATTATGGATTAAATATCAAACTTTTCAGCAATTTCTTTCTCAATGTACATCAACAATGAGGAAGTCAAAAACTCGTCCTCCATTTTATTTCGCAATCTTGTCTTAACAATCTTCATAGACGAGAATGCACGCTCCGTTGTTGCAGTGGAAACCGGGAGAGTTAAAATAAGTCTGACTAGTCTATCAACTAGATAGTAATTCAGTGACTTCCCCGTCTTCGATAGTAACTGACACAACTCTGCAAGTGTTGAGACATTTTGGAAAAGCTCATTGCGTCTGATATCAAGCTCAAAAAGTTGCAATTGATACTTCATATGTAATTTCTCTTGGCTAGTAAAATCACTAGAATAGAACTTCTCCATCAACTCACAAATGCTATCAATGTTGAAAGATTTATATCCATCTCTCGGATCCAAAGCTGAGCTGAGTCTAAGCAATTCTACAGTATCATTATTAAATCGAGTGTTCATCTCCTGAAGTATAAGATCTATCGTTTCCCTGAATATATCAAATCGATAATGATGCTCCAAAGTAATAGAACCACCTCTACCAACTCGACCTCGACCAGAGCAACGTGGGCTATTCATATCTGGGATATCTATCTCATATTTCTCACAAAAACTCTTCACTTCATCAAGCAAACGATCATATCCACTTTCTTTATATTTTTGAATGAGTTCTTTTGTGTTAGTAATTGCATCCATTGCATTGAGAATATCTTGATTCTTGTATTGCAAAATCCCACAAAGATCATCTGTCACTTCAAGTAACTCAATCATAAAATGCAAGACAAACACAAACTCAAATGATGTCATCATATCATATGCTCCATCAGCAGTAGCTCTAAAAGACAAGTTACATTTCTCACCAAGGATCATCTTTAAGAATAGAAGAATGGACTTATACATATTCCGTACACTGTGAAGAGACCTTAGATGAGAGCCCCATCGTGTATCTCCTAGACGCTGCACACCTCCAATTTGATTTTTTCCTTTGCCAGTTTCAATTTCATTGCTGGAAATTAATTCTTGAATATGCAAGGCCTGAGCACTTGGTAGTTGATCATGGCGCTTGGAAGAAGAATCCACCAAATTCACAATAACATTTACATGTGAAAAGAAATGCTCAACTGATATAACACTTTTAGCTACTGCAACTAAAACCAACTGTAGTCGATGAGCAAAACAATGCACATAATAAGCATATGGACATTCTTTTAGAAAAAGAGCTTGTAAACCATTCCACTCACCTCGCATTGTGCTAGCACCATCATAACCTTGTCCCCGCATGTTCGATATGATAAGATTATTGCGAGAAAGAACTGCACAAATCTCATCTTTCAAAGTTGCAGACTTAGTATCCTCCACATGTACTATGTCAAAAAATTGCTCACAAATATAGCCTTCTTTATCCACAAATCTCAAAACAATAGCCATTTGCTCTCTTTTGGCCTCATCTCGTGATTCATCCACAATAATACAATACTTGGCATCACCAATTTCTTCTCTGATAAATTTCTGAATTTTGCTAGCATAGATGAATAAAATCTCCTTTTGAATCTGATGAGAAGTATAAGAAGCATTTTGAGGAGCATTTTCCAAGACAATCGACCTTGCCTCATCACTGTAGCAAGCTGTATGATTTATAATCTCTAAGAAATTCCCTTGATTACTTGAATTTGGACATTCATCACGAGCTCTAAAAGCTATACCTTGAAATGCACACAATTTTGCAACATCAATAGAAACTTTAAGTCTCAAACGATTTTTCTCAACCATCTCAGAGGATTGTTTGTCTATGATCCTTTCAATATGTTGCAATGAATTCATCAAATCATGAGACTGTTTACAGCTATCTTATGCGAAGAATTCGGGCATTTTCCTTCATAAATAAAAAATGACCATTTATCACCAATGCTTACTTTTTTCCAATTTTGAAATCCATCCACATTAAACGCATTAGCCCATGGATGTGCATATGGCTTGACAAAAAGAAAACAATGAAGACAATATGCAGCATTTTTTGTAGGTGAATATTCCAACCAATCAGGGAATTTCTTATACCACGCTGGTAAAAACTTTCTACGGTTCTTATCCATATATTCTGAAGATTTGTCTGGAATTCCTTGATAAGGACCCATAGTAAATAAGCACGTTTAATTTCATCTCTTTTATCTACTGAATAACTCCATATTGACATACGTAATCCAGGATCTCGTTCTATATGAAAATTATTAGAACTGGGATCAAACTTTTGTACCTCTCTTTGAGAAGATTGCTCAACAATACTTATTAGTGGAGTCACTGGAGTGATCAGTTCAGAAGCAACATCCGTTGAAGTTTCTAAAATCGGAGAACTTGAACTCCCTTCAACAACTCGTTGGCGTTTCTTGTTATCATTGAAAAACGAGTGAAGTGTTTTGTACTTCATCGTATTGATTTGTGAACCTATATATAAAAAAATATAAGATTACTCGAATCCATAAAGAATGTTCATCGCTACATCAAAATTGTAAATGAATGAAATACTATTTTATAAAATTATTACCTTCGATTATTCAATTCTTCAAACTAAAATCAACAACTTAAAATTGCTGCTTCAAACTGAAAATTCTGCCGCTACCGCCTTCATTGTATTGAATCATCGAAGAAATCCACCTTTCAATCTGTTCCTCCAATTCTCCAAAATCCCACTAAACTTTTCGATGAAAGTAAAATGATTGTTCGTCTCCTCTCCCCTGAGTTCCCTCCAAATGTGAAATGGCGCCGTCTGACAACGTTTCCTTCTCCAATAGTGATATTTGGTAACTTCAATTAATGGGCTTATTATATTAGACTATTAGTTGGATCAGATTTTTAAGTTGGAATTGAAATTAGATGGTATTGGGCTAGGGCCTAGAGTAATGGGCTTGACAATTATTATTGTAAATTTGTATAGTCAATATAAAAATTTTAAGTAAACATTTATATATATTTATATATTTATACATATATATAGGTAATTTTTTTAAAAAAGTTGAGGGGGGCGGTCGCCACTACCAGCCACCCCCCTGTCTCCGTCTCTGCTGCAGACAATGGCTAGTTGAGTATAAATACTTACTCGATTATGCATATTGTTGGTTTGAATTGAAGCTAGTGCTAATTATTATTTGTAAAATCGTCACTCTTGCATTGGATAGAATTGTATGTATTTAAGACATCTTGTATGGATTTATATATTGAGTGTGATATTTATTGAATTTTTAAATTTCCACTCCCAAATTCCTTACTTTTATTTTTGTTTCATATTTTATGATCCCTGGCTTCGACGAGATAGTGATTGTTTTGTTCCAAATCACCGAGACAATGAGTTGTCAAATTTGGGGGTATGCAATTTAATGATTACAGGCTATCAAATGTGGGATGTAGAATTGGTGGAGGAAATATTTGAGCAAGATGTGGCAAGAGATATCCTGGGGATTCCCTTAAATCCTAGTGGTGGTGATGATAAATTTATTTGGCATTTTTTCAAGATCGGTGTGTATTCTGTTAGTTCTGCATATAACTTGGTATGCATGATCACCATAAATATTGATCTTACTGAGGAACATAATTGGAAATCGTTATGGAAGCTTCGAGTTCCTCCAAAAGTTAAACATTTTCTCTGGCGAGCTGCTCATGATTGCCTTCCAACAAAATCGAATCTTTTGAGAAGAGATGTTCAAGTTTGATGCGAGTGTGGAATATGTAAGACAGGTATCGAAAACTCATGGCATTCATTTATTTCTTGTGAGTTTGCTGTACAATGTTGGAGAGAAGGGGGATTGGCACATGTGGTTCGTAGTGGCATGGACAAGAGTGAGTCTTTTGTAGATATTCTGTTCTTCTTTCTCAACTATGCCGATGAAAGAGTGAGAGAGAAGGCAACCATGATCTTTTGGCAAATTTTGAAAGATCGTAATGCCGCCGTGTGGAATAATCATGTACCGGTTCCGAGAAGATCAATTTTGATGGCGCATACCTGCAGAGAAGAGTGGGCAGCAGTGCAACGATGGAATCAAAAAAGAAAAAGAGTTTCACATGTTATCTGTAAAGGCTGGCATGATCTCTCGGAGGGCTGGTATAGGTGCAACATAGATGCTACTTTCTTTTAAGTATGAACGCGACGGGGATTGGTATTATTATTCGAAATGCTCATGGAGAGTTTGTAGCAGCAAGGGTGATTCTTATACCAGGAGTGTTGCGGGTTGAAGAAGGAGAAGCTATGGGACTACATGAGGCACTCTCTTGGATCAAAGGTCGAGGCCTTTTGTGTGTTGAGTTTGAGATGGATAGTAAGTTGGTTGTCGATGGTGTTTCGTCTCGAAGTACAGATTGCTCAGAGCTTGGTTCTATTGTTGAAAGCTGTAGACTTTTGGTTAAAGCATGTTTGACGCGATGTAAGTGAGGTGGCTCATGGGCTTGCCCATAGGGCTAAAGACTTTCCTAATCCGTTTGTGTGGGATGAACCTCCGACGTTTGTGGAGGATCTTCTTCAATTTCCCTGTATTTATTCGAATTAATAATATTTCCTTTTACCTAAAAAAAAATGTTAAAAAGAATAAGATAATAATATGCTGAGTAAATGTAAAAAGAATGATATTATAATCATTTATTACCAAAAAAATAATATTATAATTATTTTCGTTTTACATATTTCGATATGCAATTGTCTTTTAGGACACAGATTAGTGGTAGAATAAGGGTTTATTATGACAATACTATGTTGCAATAGATTGTCTATCTTTACAATTATTGTTATAGCGACACTGAACATAAGTGTTGTGAAAGACTATTTGTACACTGCACCTACACTAGACCTATCGTTACATTGACATAGATGACACTTATCATAAATGCCATATTAGGCTAAATGCATTAATAAGCATATTAAGATGAGATTTGTGAGTATCCCAATACGTCACTTTTCTAGTAGTTTCCAACGGCGACGATTAATCAAAGAATTCGAGACGGTGCGTTTCTGATTATTCAAACCTGTTTAAAATTTATATATTCGTACTTGTTTCAAATTCAATTAAACAATTATTCATCTATGTTCCTTTATAAAAAAATCTGTATAGCAATACCTGTCATATGGGAATTGGCT
Organism: Schizonepeta tenuifolia; assembly: GCA_029490685.1. NCBI lineage: Eukaryota > Viridiplantae > Streptophyta > Magnoliopsida > Lamiales > Lamiaceae > Schizonepeta > Schizonepeta tenuifolia. Next base: position 40,653,651 of record CM055958.1, on the reverse strand, counting down.
CGTTTGCCGTCGGAACCCGGAACCGGCCCGTTGACCATGATTCTGATTTGTAAGTGTGTAATTTATGAAACGTTATTTACCGTATAGTAATATTCGCTAATTACAATTATGAATTGAGCAAAGCTACTGAACCTGGGTTTAACACATGTACTTGAAAAATGTGATTTACTTGTCCTGTGTGGTTTGCAAGCTACTACACAAGAAAAATGTTTACCCATTGCACACCGAAGGTAGGGGCTGCGGGTTCTCACGACAAAAAAAACATGAAAAATGCATAAAATGAAAAATATTAAATAAATAAATAAAGAATGGAGATGTACCACTTGAGATCTCGAGTTGAGGTACCTCGGTTGAGAATTGAGAATTTAGATAAACATAAATAGAAACGTGAGATCACATGATTTTTGCAAAGCTAGCATCTTTTTTCTTTTAGTAATATAAATAAAAATGAATTTTTCTAAAATGAATATAAATTATTATTTATTCAAATAACTAATAAATTAACCAAATAAAATTGACAGAACAAAGTAGTTGTTAGATGGAAAATACCCATTGATTCTGAAATTTATGAACTTTTTAATAGGTAGAGTTTCATTAATAAAACTATGTGGGACAACTAAAACGATTAAAATGAAGAGTTTTTTACGTTTTGGGGCAGTAATAAAATACGAAAAGTTAAATATAATAAACAGTAATAAAAATGTGATGAAATGTTATGTTTAAATTGGTGATACAGCTTGAAGGAAGAAACGAAATTAAATTATCTTTCCAATCACATATCACCCGAACGTAATTAAATTGTATATCTTTAATGATATAAATATATGATATATTAAAATATGATAGATATTGATTTTGAGGATTTGATATTTTTAAGATTTGTTTTCATTCATATATAATATAGAATATAGAATATGATAAATATTAATTTTAAATTCAGAAAATTTAAGAATTTAGATAAATTGAAATGTAGGGATATGAGGGGTGTCATATATGATTTTCTTTTAGGTAGAATCGTTTTCATTTATATAATATATATATACTAGTTAGTAGCCAGTCGAGACTCGACGAGAAATAATTTTATAATTTCATATATATGCAAATATATTTTAAAAATAATTTTCTTGGTAAATAATATTTTATTTCACCAATGTAAGCAAGAGAAGAAATGTAAACATCTTACACCATAAAACAACCACAATCAACAAACCGCACCATTGTAATTTTGAAAAAACTTGTCTTACTCTCTCAACGCTTCTTCCGCACTCTCTCTAGAATTCCTCTTCAATTACTAACTGATATTTAAAAATAGTTGTATATCTTATTTAGAAGTTATTATATTGTTTGCGTTAATTGTAAATCAAACGTTAATATTAAGTAAAATTGGTAAAAAAATCTTCTTTCTAGGTTTATTTGAATCGTCTTGTTGATTTAATTATTCTTTTTATATCTATTTGAATAGTCTCATTGATATATACTAAATTGATATCACTAATCTTAGTCAAAAAGGATGATAAAGATGTATTTATATTTTTAAGATTTTTTCTATCTTTTTTTAATTATCTATTTATACATTGGATCCAGTGTGATATAATATATTTATTTAGTTTCATAGAGAATTTCAATTACAAATTTTTTATTGGTCTCTCAAATGCTAATTTACCTTTTTGTCTCAAATGCTAATACATAATTTTATTTTTCAAAACTATTAAACATATAATTAATAATAAAAATGAGTTATATAATTCATATTGAGAATTTGAGAATATATATTAATTAAGAATTGAGTATAATATTAATATTATGGATTAATAATACACAAAGCTTTTGTCATACCCCACTTTTAGAACACAAGACTTAATTCAAGTAATCTAGTTATTATACACTAATAATTACAAGATAAAGATGACAAGATCGAAGTTCTAGTTGAATTCGAAAATAGAAAGGCGCACAATATTAGATACAACAAAACTAGGATTCAATAAATAGAAAAAATAAATCACAAGTCGACACAGTCGAATAAGCTCAAAAAGGCTTAAACTAACGGAAGCAAATTCAAATGTTGAATCCTAGCCTCAGTTTCACTTTCCCGCACGTGCTCCAAGATCTGAAACATTTGCAAAACTTTGGGTTGAGCACTAATGCACTCAGTGTGTAATTCATTTCATAATATTTTATGTAGCATATCCGTAACAGCTTATGACACTTAGAAGATTTCAAAACAAAAACACTTCTAAGTTCATTCAAACTTTTACTCATACTTCAGGCCTGCTACTTGTGACAATCTAGTGTTACTCTTATAAATGGGTGAACCTTGAGCCGAAGCTCTAAGAGTTCTCTTGTAATACCCCAAAAATTTCGTACTGACTTAAAAATTTAAAGTTAATAATAAAAATGGCTTTGCACGCCTAAGTTCACGAATTTTAATTCTAAAACCAACGGTGAAATCCGTTTCCGAAAATAAATTACGGAAGTCAGTTAGATGACTACTGTATTTAGGGTTATCGTGTACGATAACTTTTTAGTTCTGCAACTCAGATCGGAAAACCGTCTGATTTTTACATTCACGAAATCGCGATACGAACTCGCCCGAGAAAGTTCATTTTTATGATTTTCCGGACGAAACTCGGATTGTGATGTTCTGAGATTTTGTCGGATTTTAATTTTCAAATATTACTTTCCGAGTAAGTAAAATACGTAGGAATTTATGGTCAAATCGGATTTTGACGATAATGTGCCGAGATACGTTTTTCATCTTTCGATTTCCGTAACGTCGTATCGCGCCGGAAAAACGCGTATTTTTCTCCTTTTTCCTCCCCCATAGCCGACCTCCCTCTCTCACTCATAGCAAGATATTTCATTTTTCTATAATATAAACTTTACACCTAATGTCCTTCTAAAATTCCAATACCTTTCCACCTAATAATATACTATTCCATTACTTATTAGTCATCACCATTTCATCTCCTTCCACACACACATAAACCGCCACCCTCCTCTCCATATTCTCTCTCTCATTTTCACCATTAGAGACTTCAAGTTCTACAAGGAAGAAATCTTCACAAGTCATTCATCTTCCATCATCTTCATTTCCTTTCTTCATTAAAGCTTAAGGTATTCATCTCCTCTATTGATCTATCCAATTGAAATTTCATTCTTGTAAATTTTCATATGGACCGATTTTATTAGATAGATTAGGGTAATGATTTGAGCTTTAATTAATGTAATTAGATGGTTAATGATCGATATTCTATGGTTAATTGATGAAGAAATCAAAAGCCCTAATATCTACATGTGGACCGAAAATTAGGGCTTTGAGGTATGGATTTATAATTCTTGAAATTAATGGTATAATTGATCTTAGAAGTAGGTTAATTGATGATTGGTACAAAGAGGGAACTAATTCCCCTATAAATCTAGTGATGTTCGAAATTTAGGGCTAGGGTTTGAAGATTGATTTCTTAATTAATGATGTTGTAGTACTAATTAATGGTTACTATTTGATGTAGTAGTATTAGAAGTTGATAAATGGATTAAATTGGAGAGGGAAATCATTTCCCCTAAATTATGTCCAAACCGAAAATGAAGGGGAAATTAGGGGTTTAATGAGGTCTGTTTCTAATGATGTTTTAACGATGGATTAGTACTCTAGTTGATAAAAGGTGAACATATGAATTTATTTAGATTTTTCTAAAAAAATATAATGAAATTTGTAAGAGACAAAGGATCCTAATTAAGTCGAGATTAGTTGATGATATAAGGTGATGATATAGATAATAATGAATCTCGATAGATGAGGTTTGATAATGTATAATTTGAACGAAATCCGATAACTTTGGAAAATCCGTAAGAGACGAACAAATGTACGTAATTAATGATAGGAAAGTCGAGTAGGAATGATAATTGGATATTAATGATCCTTAATGTTGAGGGAACGAAATTGTAGTTGACGTCGTGTTAATCCGAGCTATGAAATGTTGAGTTTCTTTTATAATCGAGAAGTTGGAATGAGATTTGTTAACTTGTTGTTGGTATAGTAATTGGTAGTTGAAACGACGAGGTTTTGGTCGTCGTGGCTATAGACGAGTTTTGGAAAGGAGTTCTTCACGTACGAGAGTACGTGTTGACTGCCTTGACGTGATAATTTCGTGAGAATATAGGTACGATAACTTAGAACGAACCTAGGAAGTCATACGTCGATTCTATCAAACAATTAGGGTTAACCTCGGCAGTTTTGCGACCCTTGCCGGAAATTATAATATCTCTTAGCTCGTTTATCGGATTTGAGATCCGTAAATTGGAGCGTAAACTAGACTTCAAAGGCTTTCTAACGGAACAGGGAACTTCCCCTGTTTCCAAATGCTCTGTTCTGGGCAGCCCCCAGAACTACTGTAATGTGCAGTGAATTTTCAGAATTTAATTTCCTAAGTTGTTTTCTTCGCAACTTAGTTTCTTTCGATCATTTAAGTCGTAATGAGTTATCGACTATCTTTTCTACTGACCTAAGAGTCGATTAAGGAACCTTTCGGGTTCCAAACAAGATTTGTTCAAGTCTCGTTCCCGTTTAATAAAAAAGAATTAGTAGCGTGCAAATGCCTAAAGAACTAAAAGGACTACGACTAAAACCAAATTCCAATCTCCATTTTCTTAAATCTTTTACGACTGGTTTATTAAAATATTGAATTATGTACGATGAAGGAGGAAGTCAGCAGTAAGGAAAGGACGGGAGACTAGAAGACGAAAGTACGAGTAATAAGTTCTGTAAAGTATAAAGGTGGGCTTTCTTATATAACAAATAAAATGTGGGTTTTTCCACAACTCGAAAGTAATTCTCTATCGCGTTGATAAACGTGTTTTCAAAGTGATAATCATGGCATAAACTGTTAAAATATTTTATGTGAGTTCTCTTGTACCTATCTGAGTTAACATTCGTGTTTTCCAGATTTATGAGTTAACCACTAGGATGTTAACTATCGATCGGCTTTGTGTTAGCTATATGCTTTCCAAAGTATGTGCACTTTGAAATCTGTGGTGTATGTGGTATCCTGTTGAGGGGTAACCAGCCACGGTGAATGAGGAATTGGTCAAGATTTGAACGTAACATACTAGAAAAATGCTTGTACAAGCTAATTTATATAAATGAGTCAGAAAATATTTAGTAGACACGAGCCCCTTTCAATAAAATCCCGATGTGCTACAATTATGAAATGCCCGATTTTCTATAATTATGAATATGTTTTCGGCAACGTGCCCATTAAGTACTTTTGTACTTAGCCCTGCATATGTTTTCTAAAATGTGCAGGTTGAAGCGATGGAAGCGGCGAGGCTTGAATTAAGTTGTCTTAGGGAGACTTTAGTTAGTATGAATCACATTTCCGCTGCAAAACTCTAAACTTATGATGTTATGTACATTACGTATAACACTGTGGTATAAGTTCTGTAATATAACCTAGTTTACCTTTTTGGGAACTTCGTCGAGTAATCCTTGAGATTAACTCTTCTTTTTATAAATAAAGTCATGATCATAGAATGTATGATGTCTCCTATGTATGTTTAGTTCAGTTAGTCCCCTTCTTCACCGTTTCTTTAATCCAATCCTAGTCGCACCCCGGCTTCTGCCGTCCCTCGGGATTTGGGGCTGTGACAGAGCAATCGTTTCTGCTCTGGATACGAGTCTTCCTTCGAGTTGTAGTATAGAATATTCGTTCGTACTCTATATCGAGTCTTCTTTCGAGTCATAAGATAGAATAATTTGTTTATACTCTAGATCAGAGTCTTCTTTCAAGTAAAATTAAGAGTTAAGTTATAATGTTAAGATTTAGAGTGTAGACGACAACTCAACCTCCCGCTACGTCGACTCAACGAGGAAAGAAAGGAAATAATTTTAATAATGTGATTTCTTTTTAATAAGAAATTTTATGAACAAGTATTCAATGAAAATGAGAATGAGAATGAGTTGTGTGCCAAAAATAAGAATTTTATGAAAGTATAATTTAATTTATACTTTGTTTTGACTATGTGATTTTGTGATAGTACGAGTACTATCTTATGTGAAATTATTTGCGCAATAATTTCCTTTATTTCAAAAAAATACATGGCACGAGAACCTAGAAGGAATCTAGGGATTTTTCCCGGTTCAATAAGAATGTAGACTTGAAATCTAAGGTCTTTTCCGATACCTCGAGAACTTAGACGTTTTTAAGAAACGTTAATCCAAATGATTTCAAAAGGAGATCCACAACACGAGAAGAATTTCTGTTGATGAATGTCACGTGCGTATAGTGACATGAATAAAGACTCGGCAAAGTCGACCTTTGTTGTAAGTGGCATGAACAAAGTCTCTTGGAGATGACTTTGTTTTACTTATTAGGAGCCGTTCAAGTATTCGATTAGCTTAAAATTTGTATCTTGCTCGAGAAGATTGAGTATTCCGAGCTAAATTGGAAAGTTTCCGAAAGTTTCTTTTTAGAAGTAGTTGTGTGCGCAATTCGAGAAATTGCTACTCGATTTAGGAAAGTAAATTCTGTATGAAGTGAACGATAGAACGAGACAGAAGTTCCATGTGATTGAGAGACTGTTATGTGGACTTGATCAACCCACATAATAAGAAACTCAGTAATATGGGTCTTATGCCCCGCTAGCAAAACCTTTTTAGTATGGTATAAGTGGTTTAAAGAGACGAATGTTACTTACGTATAAGTAACATGTAACGACATCGTTCCGTTTCTTTTCGTTTCATTTTTCAGTAGAGTTCGCCTTGTTCGAACTTTGCGAAGAGAGTTGTTTTATTATTAGGAGTCAAGCACGAAGCTTGATTAAATTTCCAACGACCACTCGATTCTAGCGATGACGACTAGAACTTATGTTTTTTAAAAAAAGTTATTCTTTAGTTATATTCCATTTCTCTTTTGGAATTTATATTTTTCGTCCTTGAGTGAAGAATGCGACACGTATGAGTATTAAGAGTCGTAAAACGACAAAGTCTTTTGTAAATGAATGTTACTTTTGCATAAGTAACATGAACAAAGTAGACGTGCTTTGTTTTAATGAATGAGAATCGATGAAAAATTTTCTTTGAGAAAGAAATAAGGAATAATGAAGGAGAATAATAAGGAATTAAATTAAGAAATTAAAAAAATGAGATAAGGAATGGGAATAAAATCTTGAAATTTTATTTCTATATATTGTGAGTACAAGAGCAATTTTCTGTGAAATTGCTAGATGTTTAAGATAAGTTTGTTAGATTAAGTGTGGTGATATTACAATTGAATAAGGAATATTCATTTTGTAATTTAAGATTTTCCGTAAGATAAGATATCATCTTACCGTTACTGATCCGTGTTTCTTAAAAACTTTGTAGGATGGCTTCCAGTAGTGACACGGCTTCGGAGAGTCAGTCCCCGCCATAGCGTACTTGGGCAGATCAGTTATTGGATAGGTATAGAGATTATGAGGCAAACCCGAGACACGACGTAGGACAGAGGATTAGTTACTTTTCGTTAGTTTATCATCCAGTCCGGCGTTCTATTACAGAGGGTCAGGCTATACTTGACTTGGTTAGACGACTACCAGAGGAATGGCGTGGTTGGGCACACGATACGTCATGGTACTATCTTGGGATGTTTGGCGAAGATACAGAGCCGACAGGGGATTACAAGGGATTTGCTTTAGAGATACACATGCGTTTCTTTCAGAGCAGACACATAGCAGCATATCCTGTTCAGGCGCATCCTCCCTACACTCACTTCCCAGCAGATTCAGGGTCAGAGCATGACAAGATAGGTCTAGAGATGATTGCACAGTTGGAGATCCCTTCAGTGATGGTACCCAGTGAGGGCACATGGGAGTTAGTTGCAGAGACAGTTGATGGATTAGGGTTACCTGCTCCTATCCTACCCGAGCCTTCTGCGAGAGTTCAGGGACCATTCGAGACAGGATCAGAGTACTTAGACACGGATGCAGAGCTTACCGCCCTGTTACAGTTACCATCCTCATACAAACCCCTTGATGAGATTTGCACGGAGTTGGCCAGAGTTCGGGCTGAGTTTGAGGCAGAACCATCCAGGGTCCGTTCCAGGGAGGAGTACGAGACGAGTTCCCTTCCTGACCACCTGCTGCCTCCGAAGAAGCGGGCGTTAGTAAGCTGCTGGGACTACCTGGTTTCGGATACCGAGACGACAGTTTCAGATGTGCCTGTACCGCCACCACTTACACTTACAGACGGCACTACTTTGAGGGTTGACGAGGCACTCCAGTTTGCTTTCGGTTCAGAGTCAGAGGACGAGGACCCGGACAAGGACCCCGAGAAGGATTAGGCCATAGAGGGCAGTGGTGACTTGACCGCAGTTTGTTGAGCAAGGCGTCAGGGACGCATAGTAGTATAGTAGCCTTTTGTTATGTACATAGTCAGATCAGTAACTAGATAGTTTTGTAGTACTCCAACGGATACGAAATTTTATGAATCGTTTCCGTTCTAGTACTTCCAGTAGTACAGTAATGCAATATGTTAGTGCATCCTGTGCACGTAGGCAGTTAGCCTAGCTTAGACTCGTTGTAGTCTAGTTTTGTATAAGTCCTTGTTAAAGGCAAAACTAACATATTCTTTTTGATGTATATATAATATAAATGACCCATGAGAGGGTTTTAGTCATAAGAAAGTTTCTTATGAATCGTATAACTAAACCAGAATGCCAAATGAACTCGTGTAACGAGTGTTTAATTTAACCTTGGAGGTTAAAAGTTGAAGGAACTAGAATCAAAGTTAATTTGTTATTCTAGTTTACGTGAAAGTATTAAGTGGGAAAAGAAAGGGTTAGTGAGAAAATGAAGGCTTAAAAGCAAGTACTAATGAGAGAATTTTTGTATCTTATAGTTTTAAAAATGTCGCTGAGAGCTGTTAACGATCGAAGAGGACCGGATAGTCCTAGAGAGTTTGATAGAGGTCAAGAACAATGTATAAGCAAGGAAAGGCAAAAACACCCAGCAACCTTTTCATTTCCCCTATCTCCGCAACGTCATAGCATTGAGGATTTATTCTTCGGAAGAAAACCACCATATTTCGATGGATCTGGTAATCCGAGTGAGGCCGAGCAATGGATACGTTCTATAGAGAGAATCTTTGAGCCGATTAGACTTAGTGATGAAGAGCGTCTAGCATGTGCTGGGTATCAGCTAACTGGACCAGCTAAATATTGGTGGAAGACTAGACAGAGAATTATGCCGGTAGAGCAAGCGGCTCTAACCACCTGGAATGGTTTTAAGGAGGCATTTTATGAAAAGTATGTATCCGATCAAGTCGAAACTGAGGAGGAAATAGCCAGGAAGCTTCAGGGAGAACTTAAGTATGAACTGTGAATAGCAGTAGCCAGACAGGAGGGACTGAGTTATGCAGAACTACTAGGACGAGTCCGTGAAATAGAGACATTAGTGCCTAATAAAGGAAAGATGGTAATGCCCACACCAGCACTAAACCAGACTTCAACCCAAAACCCTTCCAACAATAATATTATCCATAAGGGAAAGAGGAAATGGGAAAGGAGTAGCAGTGAGTGTTACCAGCGCCACAACAATCAAGGAAAATAGAATAGGACTCGGCAGAGTTTCCAGCAGCCAGGAAAAGGAAGTAACTATGGAAAGGAAGTAGAGCAAATGAATAAACCACAGGGAAATAAACAGTCAGGGCAAGGCAAGAGAAACAATCTACTAGGACAGCTGCAAGGGCAGCCAAGGAACGGTAACCAAGGAAAAATCACTAATCCAGCTTGCCCTAAGTGTGGTAAGGAACACCCCGGTGATTGTCTAGCAAACTCTGGTGTTTGCTTCAACTGCAGACGTAAGGGACACGTTAAGAGGAATTGCCTAGAATTGAGGCAAGCGGCAGAACAGAAACAGGAAGTTTCTGCATGTCCTAGATATGATAAGAAGCATGAGGGTGTGTGTCTAGCAAACATGGATAGATGTTTTAAATGTGGGATGCTGGGGCATATAAGGAAGGATTGCCCAACGCTGCTTCGGACGGCAAAACCAATTCAGTACGGCCAGCTTCAACCATCAAATACAACTCAAGTCCAGTCACAGCCACAGCTGATACAATCACAACAGAATGCAAGCGCATACACGATTAGGCAGGAGGGGAATAATGAAGGCAAGGGAGATTTGGCAGGTATTGGTCGAACCTTAAAAATTACCCTGCCATAATTTTTGCTTCATTTTAGAGCCTTATATTCAGTTATAATTAGTACCTGTTAACCTTTAGGAGTAGAACTAGGACGCTCTAATTGTGAAATAGGAACAATTACGCTTCAGGGAGTGACGATAATCTCATAATGTTATTCCATTAGTTTTGTTGAGCATAGAATTTAATTTAGGGTCTTTCTGTTAGAACATAGCAATCGATTGGGAAGTAATAAAATGTACAACATATATATATAATTTCAGAAATGGACTAGTTGTTTCAGAATTACCACGATTCTCGACAACGAGAGAAAAATCTCTTTCAAAACCCCGAGTAGAGAACCTACAAAATTATATGAAATATCGATGGGCAGGAGGATATCAAAAAAATATTGTAATGCCCCGAAAATTCCTTACGATCTAAAAAATTTAAAGTTAATTAAATAAATGGCTTTGCACTCCTAAGTTTACGATTTTGAATTCTAAGACTAACGGTCGAATCCGTTTCCGAAAATAAATTACGGAAGTCAGATAGACGACTACTGTATTTAGGGTTAGCGCGTACGAAAAGTTTTTAGTTCGTGAACTCAGAACGGAAAACCGTCTGATTTTTACATTCACGAAATCGCGATACGAACTCGCCTGAGAAAGTTTGTTTTTATGATTTTCCGGAAAAAACTCGGACTGTGTCGTCCCGAGTTTTTGTCGGAATTAATTTTTATAAATTTTATTTTTCGATTAAGTTTTATACGTTAGAATTTTTTTGGACGAATCGGATCGTGACGATTTTGTGCCGAGCTACGTTTTTCGTCGTCCGATTTCCGTAACGTCGTATCGCGTCGGAAAAGCGCGTATTTCCCCTCCCTTCCCTCTCATAACCGATTTCTCTCTCTTTTTTTTAGCAAGATAATTCTTTTCTTTTACATAGTATTACTTTATACCTACTACTATTCCAACACTATTCACTATTCACTTTTAACCTAAAGTATATAACCTATCTTATAACAAATAAAATCTCACATCTCCTCCCTCCCTCATATCTCATGGCAGCCCCTCCCCTCCTCTCTCCCATTCTTCTTCTTCCTCCATTGTTGAAGAAAGCTTCACGATCTTGAGCAAGAAAATCACAAGTCTTCTTCCATTCATCAAACTTCATTCCTTCCTTTAGTAAAAATCAAGGTATCACCTCCTCTTTAATTCTATCCATCCATCATCCACTTCTTTTTTATTTTCTTTTTGATCGAAAATTTAGGGGTGATGATCTAGATGTTTTGATCTTCGATTAGTTTAATTAGTTGTGTTTGGATGTGATTCTAGGATCAAAATTGAAGAAAAATCATGAACCCTAACTCTATGCTAATACCAAAATTTTAGGGCTTATGGTAGCCAGACAGGAGGGACTGAGTTATGCAGAACTACTAGAACGAGTCCGTGAAATAGAGGCATCAGTACCTAATAAAGGAAAGATGGTAAAATCCACACCAGCACCAAACCAGACTTCAACCCAAAACCGTCCCAACAATAATATCAGTTATAAAGGAAAAAGGAAGTGGGAATGGAGTAGTACTAATTGTTACCAGTGCCACAACAAGAGAGGGAAACAGAATAGGGCTCGGCAGGGTTTCCACCAGCCAGGAAAAGGAAGTAACTATGGAAAGAAAGCAGGACAAAAGAATAAGCCGCAGAGAAATGAACAATCCGGTCAAGGCAAGAGAGACCATCTACTAGGACAGCTGCAAGGGCGGCCAAGGAACGGTAACCAAGGAAAAATCACTAATCCAGATTACCCTAAGTGTAATAAGGAACACCCCGGTGTCTGTTTAGCAAAAACTAGTGTTTGCTTCAACTGTGGACGTAAGGGGCATGTTAAGAAGGATTGTCCTGAGCCGTGGCAAGCAATAGAACATAAATGAGAATTTTCTACTTGTTTTAGATGTGGTAAGAAGCATGAGGGTATGTGTTTAGCAAACACGGATAAATGTTTTAATTGTGGGCAGACGGGGCATATAAGGATGAGTTGTCCGACGCTGCTTCGGACGGCAAGACCAAGGAAACAAATCTTTAAACCTAATAAAATTTAAAACTACCAAATTAACTAAAATAAAGCTTTATTTTTAGCCTACAATAATTAAAAAATTTAAATTAAAATAAAATAAATAAAATCTTCAAATCTTCAATCTTGGATTGCATAAAAAATCATTCTTGCCACTCTCAAGGAACGTAAGGTAGGCACGACAACTTCTTGATAATCCTCTTGTGATGTAGAAATCCGTATGTGCCCAGGGCTCGTTGGCCTTTCAAGTTACCTGTGACCACTGAACTTCTTTGGAATCGTTGTGCAATGCCTCGGGAACACACTTATATACAGCTATCAAGAACACTTAGACCTCACGAGATTTACATGTTATACATCATATCATCTATCCTAAATCTGGATTTAAAGGCTTAGCTAGACATAAAGTAAATAACGAAAGCAAAAGAGACACAGAAAAACATACTTGAATTAATAACGACAAGCTAAAGATGTTTGCCCTAAATGGGACTTAACAATAAACGTAATTTGTATCTAAGAACATAAACATAAATTGTTTGTTGCGGAAATACGAAAAACTAAAGGAAATAAAAGCGGTAAAAGTGTATCTTGCGCCTTGCATGCATGGATGTATTTATAGAGTACAAGAACTAGGGCAAACACACAAACGGGCCTTCTAGAGAACGGGCCAGCTGCTTTCATATAAGGATCAATGGATAAGGATGGAAAGATCTTCTTCCTTATTGCAAAAAACGTACTGCTGTTGTAGTAGGAAACATCAATCGAATTCTTGTGCTGCAAGGAATTATTTTCCTTGTAGGACTCTAACAGCTGCATCTTCACGCGCCAGCACCGTTGCCCAAGCTCTGCACTCTGTTTTGCCAATCTCTCTGCCATCTCTTGCCCACGTCAAGCCTGCACCTTGCCTTTTGGAGCGAAACACACAACGTCTAAATTGACCATACCACTGAAAGTGGAGCAGCTCATCATCTTGATTTGGACTTATGCCCTCGGTAGCTTGAGCCACGAGCACGGCTACTATGGTCATTGCATCGTATGCAGTTCTCACTCTTTTTGCATGTTTTGGCTCCAGACTTGCCCAGTTCCTGCCTTTCCTTGCCCTGCCAACTCAAGTGTCCTCCTAGACACAAAACAGACACAAAAGACACTAAAATAGACTCGATCTAAACCTAAAACACACATGACAAGAGCACAAAATATGGGCTCGTCACTCTCTATTCGCTCGTTTGATCCCTTTGCCTCGTTAACCTCAGCAGCGACTCAGCCAGAAGGTTCTTACGACTCTTTTAGAGTTCTGCCACCTTCACACGACCAACTTGAGAAGTTCATGCACCGAGACCGCACTCCCTCTCCAGTGCAGCCCGTAGCCGAGCCTTCTAGGCTGACCCGTACTGGCGACAGTGACGACGATGAGCCCTTTGAGGTTCCTGCAGCTGATGCTATAGTGGGCAACGGTTACCTTCAGGCATTGCCGAGCGACCACTTCTCCGTTCCGTACCCGTCTTTCCAGACCCCGACAATGAGGCCCGACTAGGAGCGTAAGCTAGAGCTTGACGGTACAGCCGACGTGTTAGTGTACCTTTATCACATGAGTAGCACCGAGAGTCCCCCGTGGGACGAGTCTGAGCTGGAGGACGTCAACGCCCGTTTCAAAGACGAGCAGACATGAGACATAACCAACCCGTGGGAAGTCCCCGGGCATACCTACGGCGACTTCTTAGTGGTGTTGGCAGCAGCAGAGAGTCAAGGTAGTGAGGAGGAGGATCCGGAGGAGGATCCCGAGGAGAAGCAGCGTAGTGTTGACGACTCGAGTGACGATGGTCCTTACGCTTAGGACCAGTTCTAGAAAGTTGTGGAAAATCCCGAACAATATTTACTTTTCTATCGAGAGTTGAACTCTTTTTATTTTCATCAATGATGTAAATTATATAACTAGATGCATAGATCGTTAATAGAGCCGAACGCGAAGTAGTGTCTCGTGTTTAGTGTGTTTTTGAGGTGTCGAACGTCTTGTAGACGTATAGGGAATTTTCTGATGTGAATATTTATCCCTTATTTTGGTATAAGTTCTCAAAAGAGGCTATCATTCCGATGATATAAAAAAGAAGCCGTTAGGCTGTTAAAATCAACTTTTAGCATATGAGTAAAAGAGTCGAGCTATTAAAAGAAGTGTTTCCAAATTAAATGAGATGTGAAATTCTGAGTGATTATATATGCTGTGTACGTTTGAGTATATGAAGAATTGTTGATATGATGTTCTGTGATGACTTGAGATTGATGATATTATTGAGAAAGCATACAATTACTTGATTGATTATGCTGATTTAAATTGAGAATTATTTTATTTTCAAATCACATGCCTTATCTGAGAAAACTCTTCCCTAAATGTTCGATAAATATCGATTGAGAATCATATCCTTCGCAAGAGTAAAGTTTTCAAAAGTCGAGAAAATTTTCGAGTAAGTTTTGCCCGTGTTGCGGAATGTTTTTCCGAATTTTCTAATTTCTAGCATTTTTTTAGAATGTCGCCAAGAAGAAAAAACGAAAAAGCCGAATAAAACAACGAAGAAGACTGACGAGACTAGACCCCGCCTCTTCAGAACGAGCGTCGAACCGAAGAACTTTTTCTTTGACAAAACCCACCGACTTTTGATAGAAAAGGCAGTCCCACAGAAGCCGAGGATTGGATTCGTTCCCTGGAACGAATTTTTTGTTTTCTTCGTTGTGGAGATCGCGAGCGTCTTGAATGCATGACGTTTCAACTCAAAGGATCCGCCGACTACTGGTGGGAAGCCCGATAGAGGACATATACTCCCGAAGAATGCGAGAATCTGACGTGGGAGCAATTCAAGGAAGTCTTGTATGAGAAGTACATACCTAGGAGTTATCGAAAGCAGAAAACGAACAAATTCACGAACTTGAGACAAGGAAATAAGACAGTAGCATAGTACGATCAAGAAGTTTGCGAGTTAGCTCGTTTTGCACCTGGCAAAGTAGATATCAATGAAAAGACGTGTGAGCTTTTCTGAGCAGGTTTAAGGCCAGACATTCGCATAGTTCTCTCTCTAGCCGACATCCCCCCTCCCTCTCTCATCTCTCTCTCGGCAACGCACATACACATACCATCTCTCTCAAACCTCCATTGAAGACCAAGTTCCAAGCTTCAAAAATGGCAAGAAGTTAGCCTCGATCAGCCAATGATTAAACTAATAAGGTATCCGTAATCCTCTCGTCATGGTGATCATTTTGAGACTAGAATTCATCCTCTTCTATCTTCTTTAAAAATCGGCAGCTTTATGTTAAAGAATGGAGCTCGATTTTAGTTTGTTTAGAGCTTAGAGTTGCGTGAATTGAAGCCCTTTGATCGATCAAGCCTTAAAGTTTACGTAAGTCTCTTGATCATTGTTTGATTCTATTGGTTAGAGCTCAAGAAATCCCTTCTTTCTCTCTCTCTTTTGTTCGACCAAATCGGTCTAAGAGCAAGGAATGAAAGCCTTTTGTTTTGAGCATTGATTCTTGAACTCTTGAATGTTCTCCATGCATGTAAAGAAGAAGAAAAGTCCTTGATTCTTAAGTTGAAGAGAGTGCCGAAAATCAAGCCAAGATTAGGGATTTTCATGTGTTTGATCTTAGCATGAAATTTCTTAATGTTTTGAGTCTTATGGATTAATCTAAGAGTTTCTATGTGCTTGATTTAATGAGAAAAATTGTGATGTATATATATGTATGTGTACCAAAAATTTCGAGTATATTTAGGGATTTTCATGTTGATGATTTTAACATGAATTTGTTGATGAATTTGTGCTCTAAAAATTGATCTAAGACCTCCTATGAAATTGGTTAAATGAGAAGAAATTTCATCTCTATTTTAATGAAGAAAATCCATGGAATTGAGTATAAAATTAGTAGTTTATATTGTATTGTTCTTGAAGATGGATTTATGATGATTTTGAATGATATAGAAGCATGAAAAATGAAGAAATGAAAGAGTATGAATTTCCCCTAAATTTTGTGAAAATGCCGATTTATATACATGTATGAGGATTTGATGATTTCGTGTTGATTTTGATGATATTTGTTGAGATTATAAGTTAATTGATAGTATGAGTATGCTTGAATAAGAAAAATGAGAACTATGAATTTTTATGCAATTTTTTCTTAAAAATTTGAACCATATGTGTATAAAAATTGATGATTTTTTATGTTGAATGTTAGTATTTCTTAATTCAAGGATTGATAAATGATTTCTAGTATAAAATGAGCTTAACTATAGAAGGAATCGAAGAAAGAAAATCATTTGCTCGAAAAGATGAAAAAGTCGAACTATAGAAGCCTTAGAACTTGTGATTTTTGTTAATCTTGTATTCTAAGTATAAAATGGGATTAGATTATCAAAATTAAAATTATTTGGAGTATGTTAGAACCTAAAACCATTAAAATCGGATTCCTATGGGAATTAACCCATAATAGTCGAACAAATTAAGCTTAAGAAGAAGAATTTTCATGTTTGAGTGAATTAAATGAAAATTGATCAACTGGAATTTTTCTAAGTAATATAGAATCTCGAATTTTTTAATTCGGATAAATTTTGCACTAAAATCCAAAATAGTCAATCCATGTGAGAACTTAAGTCAAAAATTTGAGTTCTATATGTTATTTGAAGAATTTGATGATTAGATGATGAAATTGGAATAAAAATAGCTAAGTTAGCTTTTTGAAATGTTTAAATCCGAGTTAGTACAAGAAAGTTATCGAGTAATGAAAATTAAGAATGAAAAATCGAGTTTTCCTAAGTAAAAATAAGATTAATTAAAATTAATTGAGTTAATGGTTAATTAGAATTATTTTGAGTCATTTTGCCAAGTTTGATAGTTTTCCAAACTTGTGCACGTTTTACGAGAGAAACAACGCAGACTTCATTCAGAAGAATTTTTATTGAGAGTTCGGATTTTAAATCCGATTTCGTATTTGAAGTCTTTGATTTATTTTAAGAAAAATGAAACTATTTTCATATAAATGTAATAACTTTTATTTTTCAAAATTATAATCGAGCAGAGTCAAGTTTGCATGAGTTAATAACCGAGCCCTGATTGAGTATCCGAGTTGAAAATTATGATTAAATATATTTATGTGAATTTATGTAATTTTCTAGAAATTTTCTAGAATATTTAATTATATTTGAATTTTTTTTCTTTTTCCATCTATTTATCGAAGTCGATCGTTTACCTATCTGTGAATGTCTAATTTCTGATGTCAAAGTCTATATGTGAATGATTTATGATATTAGATCGCGAAAATTAATCTCGTAATTTTTAAGTTCATTTGACTCGAGAAATCGAGAAAAACGATATGTATGACATGAATAGTAATTTCTTGATATTTGTGAATTGTTTAAGATTAATCTGTCTGATCTTATCAAGTTATATGTTCCTGAGTCTGAGAATCTATTGGTATAGTACTTAGGTAGAATCGAGAAATCGAGAAAGATCGAGTTCGAAAAGTCGAGATAAGTTAAGAAACCTGAGTCAAGTAGAAGTCCTTCAACCGAGCGTTAGAACTTGTTTTCGTTTTTTTAAAAAGTAGACTAGTCCTTATTAGATGTTATTCTTGAAGGAACGAGTGAATCTGAGAAGTAGACAAGTAGAAGAAAAGGAAGCTACCTCGACCCAAACCCTTTGCAATCAGGTAAGCTATTTTTTTAACCGAAACAAATGGATGAATGTGATTACTATTATCATATTATATGAGTTTTTAAATTAATTGACTTGTCATTTTATCTGAGTTTTTGGTATGTTTAATCATCTACTTAAGTTATTATTATCCTGTGTGAGACAGGAATACACGTGTTGTTAATTGTTTGAAGTGACTGTAAGTCTTGCGTCGGTTAGGCTAGTCATAGTGTTTGAGAAGGAGGCCTACTTCTTGACACATGAGATTATGTGGTAGATTGATTCATACCTGTTATTTATATTATATATGTTGACTATGCAGTCATTTCAAGAAAAGAAAATGATTTTTGCATGTGCAAGTAAAATATTTTAAACTGTACTAACACTTGTGATGCAGTGGCAAGGCAAGTTCAATTATATAGCTCTATCGAGCAAAAGTTTTAAATTATTTTGGCTTGTGTTCACTGAGTACGAAGTACTCAGCCCTGCATGTATTTCTAAACGTGCATATTAGTACGGATGAAGATGGCAGAATGTGCTCGGCGGTGTGTTTGTTTGAATGAAGTCGAGTCTTTTAGTTTAAGCTTGCAATTGCATATCTTCGTATATGTAATTGTGGGACTTGAGTTTATTATTCCGCTGCATAAACAACTTTGTTCTGTTTAACTTCTTAAACTATTACTCTGATATTGTGTCGATACAATGAGCTTGATGCTCGAACTATTTCCTATTTCTTACTTTTCTACTTGACTTGGATTCAAGATATTTTATTTATCTCCGACTATTGAATTATATATCAATGCTCGTTTACTTGAGTTAAGAATTGAAAGCATGTTCTTATTTGTTATCGCTTTCAATATATATACCCTTGTTCCCGAGCATAATCCCTTGTTGAGTTATGTTTTATTATGAGGTTTCACCCTCACTGTCTAATGGATTCTAGTCGGTTTTGTACACTGGAATTCAGGTTGTGATAGAGGAAAAAATAGCAGAACACTTTACATTATAACAGATCTTAATCACAATCAACACACCATATACTCACGCACTCTCTTCCTCATTTTCTTCTCATTCTGACTTGACCGTTGGAGGGGGTTCGCCGGTAAACCTCCGTGCCCTTTCTCTTTCCAGGATTCGAGCAAGTGTAACAGCTGATTCTAAGTCCCAATTTCTCTCACTTGGGTGATATTTGGGTGAGTAGGTAGAACATAAATGTCTTCTTGGTGTGTCGTTTGTAGTGGTGGAATGTTGGGTCAGTTTTTTGGATGCAACATCCGGTGCCGTCTGTGGGAACGGTTTTTCTTTTTTTGAAAATATTTCCTCCAAAAATGTTTTCTAAAAATGGTTTACCGTTGTTCTGGGGAAGTTTTATTCTACTTCTTGCAAGCAAATCTGGTTTATGATTGAAACCAAAGAAGAAAAGGGGGATAATCCCAGTTACAATCTCTGTGATGTTTTTCTATTTTGCTCATGTTCTGTGTTTTTACAAATTCCTTTCACTCTTTTCTCAGATTTTCACTTGGTCATTTTGTAAAAACCTGAGGGGAATTGAATGTTTAAGGGTGAAGTTCCTTCCAGTAAAGATTACGAAGGTTTTGGTGATTAAAAAAAAGAGTGTGTAGGTCCCATTGATTACTGGGATATGAGAAATATAGGGCAGAAGTGTGTGAGATCCTCAGAGCAGGTCTCGCATGGCCCTGAATAATGTTGTGGGTGATTGACGCAGTCATCGTTTAAGCTGCGACAAAATACAATTTGTATTTCACTCCTATGCCTACCCCTAGGAACAACTAGTTGGCAAGTACATGGTCGATCCCACAGGGAATTGCTCGCGATAATCTCTGGTTGGGGCACAAAAAGGTTGTATTGTATATCTATCTACTTTAGCCTTGGGCAAATGTCACTATCACCTTTGGCAAACTGTGATACCCCGAGCTTTTATACCTTTAGAGAGCGTTTAATTAACCGAGTGAGTTAAAAGATGAGAATTTAGGAATAAAAATTTTCTTTTCTAAACAAAGGGAAATGAGTAAAACGTTTAGAATGCTTTGTGAGTTTTGTGTGAATTTATCTGTTCTATTTATCTGAGATGATGATGATGTGATATACTTGTTGGGTTGTTTATATGAAAAGGAGTATAAGATTAAATTTCATAAAAATCCCGAAGAGTTTGTTTAATTGAGATAGAATGATGTGAATCGCCGAGAAATTTATTTATACCGATGAACTTAGAATAGAGTTGAATTAGAATCTTTGAACCTAGAATTGCTTCTAAGGTCACTGAGATAGGGTAAGAACTTATCCAAGAATTGAGAAGAGTAATGAGGAATTGATCTTTAAAGGATTAATAAAAGGATTAATAAGCCGACTAAATTCCTTTGAGATTTAAAAGACTAAATGATCGAATTCGTTAATCTTTTAATTGAGACGTGAAGTAGGATGGAGATGTTTAGTGTCGGTAACGAGATGAAAAGAGGTTAGACCGTTCATAGCATAAAAAGAATTTAATACGAATCGTTTTATCCGGAAAACCTTTACGACCGGGTAATTAATACCCGTAACGACACATTGAGGACAAGTATCACTCTCCCTCTCTCCCTCTCACCGCCACCTCTCTCCCTAAACTCTCTCCACACCTATCTACAAAGCTATACTTAGATGTTATCATGATTATTCCCTAGAAATGAGCAAAAATACTTAGTAAATTGTGTAATCAAAGTTTGCATGCAATCAACATCACATCAAGCTATCCATCCATGTCTTAATACAAGTTCCAACACCAGAACATCATTGTTCTTATTCCTTATGCTGGAATTCAAAATGCATGCAACCTTATACAAGAAAGAAAATTCATTCATCCACACTACTCCCTCTCCCTCTTTCGAATTCTCTCTCTCAAGTAAGAAGAAAAACAAAACTCTCCTACTCTCTACTCTCCCTCACTCTTGGCACTCTCTCATACACACACATACATTGATTTTTTCTTCCATGCAACCATGAATCTAAGCTTAACATCCATGGAAATGAAGTAGAAAGCATCATCCTCCATCCATTCCATTCATATCTTCAAGAAAAGGTAATAATCCTTCAAGTTCTTGAGTTGAAATTCAAATCATCATCCCTATTTTCTTCATTTTGGCTCTTAAGCCCTAAAAGAGATAGATGATTAATTTTATGTTATTCTTTTCTTTGAGGATTCAAGAAGAGTTCTTGCTTCCATTCAAGTCCAAACTTTGAAGCTCCATTTTTCTTCCATTTCGATTCCAAGAAGCCAAGGAGAAGAAATCCATTTAATTTAAAGTATGATATTCATTTGATTAGTTGTATATATGTATATCTCTAAGTCCTAAAAGAAAGAAGATATGCATGCATGTTATTTAATTTATGTTTAGGCAAACTTAGGTTATTCATGTGATAATCGAGTGAGAAGAAATCATTAGGAGAATCGAACATTAGGTTTTAATCGATGAATTAAGAGAAGAAAAAGGAATTAAAACCCTAAAAATATGATTAATACCGAAAATAATAAGCAAAATAGGAAAAATGTGAATTATTTGAGTTATTGATATTTTGATGTTTGATTTATTATTTTTATCATGTTGAGAATGAGATTATATGTATGGAAAATTGAGAAATAAAATGCACAAAGAAATGCATGAATGCCGTGTGTTTTGAGGAAATGTTGAAGAATTTATTTTGTTGATTTTGTTGATGAATTGAGTGATTTTTTGATCATGAGATGATTGTATGATGTGTTAATATAATCATACATGTTATTAAGTTAAGAAAATAGAATTGCATGTTAAGATTTTTTAAAGAAATTAAATGTGATAATATAGAAAAGATTGGATGTTTAGATGTTATAATGTGTGCATGAATATTAGTTTAAATCATGAATGAAGATAGAAGTCTTGTGATAAAAGGAATGAAATTCAAAAGCTTTTAATTTATTAAAGATGGAAAAATGCATAAAAGATATGTCAAATAAATTTTCTTGTAATAAAACTCAAAAACTTGAAATTTTAATAAACTACAACAAAAAGATATTTTGTAACTTATCTAATAAAATGAACTAGTTTTTATAAAAATGTTTATTGAATAACAAAGAAATTGTTAAGTAAGAAAGTGGTTTAAAAAGATAAAGACAATTTATTAAATAAATGAGCAAGAATTGAGAAAACCGAGTTTAAAAGAATTAATCGAGAAGAAATAAAAAGGAAGTTTTAATCGAATGGAGAATAAATACTAGACGAGTTAAGTTAAGTACTCGTATAAGTTAATCAAGAAAATAATGATAGAATAAGATATCGAGTAATGAGTTAAAAGAAGTTAATTAAAAATAATAATAAACCGAGAGAAATTACCGAGTTAATAATTAGAAAAATAATAGTCGAGTTAAGAAATGAGAATCGATTTAGAAATGAAAAAGAAGTTCTAATTTCGCAAGAGATTAATTAGAGAGAATTTATATTAATTGAATAAAAGTTATAAAATACCTCATAAGATAACGAATTTAGAACAAAGCATTGTCTATAAAATAAGAAAGATAAAGTAAATGGTTTGAGCCTTCATGAAAAGAAATGCATAATCGAGTTAAGTTTTAATGTCTGAATTGAATAAATGTTAATGTGTCTTGAAGTTTGTTTGATTTATTTGAATTCATTATATGATTGAATAAATGTTTAAATGCATGATATTAGTTATGATGTAAAGAATTACTAAATTATTTGTATGCAAAGTGATTAAGTTATTGTTTATTAAATCAAGGATTGATAAAAGTCTTTGAAAGAAAGCTCGAGTAATAGAATGTAGTTGGACGACGTCTAATAATTAAAGTGAGAAAGTGTTGAGACGATGATTAGTAGTATTAACCAATTCGAGTAGAGTAATGATTTAAAGATGAAAACGCGAGATCCTTTAGAAAAGTTAAAGCGAAGAGAGAAACGACTCAAGTAGAAGTCCTTCAGTAGAGTCCAACGCCTTTGTGTCCGTCTTTCATGTATCTTATTTTTCCTATCGATGTCGAACAGTGAAGGATCGAGCCGGACGGATCACTAAGCAAGGACAAATAGCCCTAAACCACCTAGCTAGAATCTTCGGAAGTCAGGTGGGCTTTTCTGAACCAAAACTATCGATGAGAATTAATTATGCTATTGAGTACTATGATATGATTTTAAATGCGATTGACTTGCCGTTTTTATTAAAGTTGGTATGTGTTATTATCTGTTTATGTGAAGATGCTATTATCCTGTGAAAGGCAGGAAACCCACGTGTGGTATATGTTGAGGTGACTGTGAGCCTTGCTTCGGTTAGGCCGGTCACAGTGCTCGAGAAGGAGGCCTACTTCTCGGCACAGTAAGATTGTTTGTGACAGATGATGCATACTGTTATATTATATGTTATATTTGACTGCGCAGTCTGTTTTAAAGAAAATGTTTTTAACATGCACAAGTAAACTGTTTTTAAACTGCTTAAATACTTGTGATGTTCGGCAAGGCAAGTTCAATTGTTATAGCTTTAAGGAGCATCTTTATTCAAATGTTTTGGCTTGTGTTCACTGAGTACGAAGTACTCAGCCCTGCGTGTGTTTCTAAACATGCAGGTTGACTGGATGGCGATGGCATGGATACTTGGTGGTGTGGTGTGGTGTGGTGTGGTTCTTTTGGTTGACTCTAGTTGAATATCAGACTGGCATTTGTACGTCTTCATACGTGCAGATGTTGGGTATTGATGCAAGTTTCCGCTGCAACCCTTTTGAATTGATGTCTGTTGATACTAATACTTTGATACTCATGTTTTTTTATTCCGAGTGTTGTGCTCGATGACCTTGAAAATTTGTTGAATTCTTAAACTACTTGACTTGTACTTCCGAGCGATGGGCTCGTTGACTTGGAATGTTGTTGAACATGATTCTCTTGACTTGGTATATATATGTGCATTCTCTTTTTGTTGGAATTCTATCCCCGTCAGCATGAATTACTTATTTAGATTCCTGTGATAAGTGAAGTTGAAATGCTCGGATATTACTTCATTATGTTTTGGAAGCCCAATTCGATTGCCTTATCTTTCGTTATCGTTTTTCCCTGAGCATGTTTTCCCCTTATTGAGTTGATTGTTAGTTGTTTAGGTTTTGTTGTTATTCGTAAGTCGCACCTCGAGAGTCGGGGTGTGACACAAACTGCTGAAAGTAAATATCTGTAACTTGAAAAGCAAAAAGATTAGTAATAAAGATAATCCAGATTTAGGTTTTGAATCCATGAGTATAACTTGATCTCGATCATTGGTTCAAGAATATTTGTTACGTAATTGTGTCAGTGGTTATAGGCTAAAACTATGCAGGGTCCCCAATTGTTACGCCGCCACGTACACTACATAGTCCACCCAGCTCCATCCTTATGTTCAGGTCTTGACAGGGACACCCTAGCCAATCCTCTTGCTTGCCAAAAAGTCCCCAGCATAACACCTTATAAGGCGCATGTTGGTCAAGTAGCATTCGGTTCTAGATGGGCCCACTTCGGCATCATGCGATATCGAGGATCTCTATCCGACTTACTCCAGCATTGACACATCTTTGCAAGTCTAGGCCAAGACATACAACCCGTTCTTTCCGCTCTCGAGGAACGTAAGGCAAGTCCGACCAGCACTTGATAACCCTCCTGCGATGTAGGAATCCGTATGTGCCCAGGGCTCGTTGGCCTTCCGAGTTACCCGTAGCCACCAAACTTCTTTGGAATCTGTCACGCCCTGACTCTCGAGTTGCGACTTACGAACAACAACAAACCTAAACAACTAACAACTAACTCAAATAAGGGAACATGCTCGGGGAAAACAAAGATGGAAGACAAGACAATCGAATTTGGTTTTCAAAAGCATAATGAAATAATAACCGAGCATCTTAACTTCACTTACAACAGGAATTCAAACAAGTAATGCATGCTGATGGGAAGGAAATTCCAACAAAAAGGAGAGAGAATATGAACATATATCAAATTAAAGGATCGTGTTCAACAACAATTCAAGTTACGAGCCCATCACTCGGAATTACAAATTAAAAAGTTACGAATTCAACAAGTATTCAAAGTCTTCGAGCACAACGCTCGGGATCAAAAACATGAGTATTAAAGTATTATCATCAACAGACATTAGTTCAAAAGGATTGCAGTGGAAACTTGCATCAATACCCAACACTTGCACGTATGAAGACGTACAAATGCCAGTCTGAAATTCAACTAAACTCAACCAACAAAACCAAACCACACCACCAAGTATCCACGCCATCGCCATCCAGTCAACCTGCATGTTTAGAAACACACGCAGGGCTGAGTACTTCGTACTCAGTGAACATAAGCCAAAACATTTGAATAAAGATGCTTCTTAAAGCTATAATAATTGAACTTTCCTTGCCGAACATCACAAGTATATAAGCAGTTTTAAAAACAGTTTACTTGTGCATGTCAAAACGTTTTTCTTTTAAAACAGACTGCGCAGTCAAATAACATATAATATAACAGTATGCATCATCTATCACAAACAATCTCACTGTGCCGAGAAGTAGGCCTCCTTCTCAAACACTGTGACCGGCCTAACCGAAGCAAGGCTCACAGTCACCTCAACATATACCACACGTGGGTTCCTGCTTTTCACAGGATAATCACATCTTCATATAAATAGATGATAACACATACTAACTTCAATAAAATGACAAGTCAATCATAATTGAAAATCATATCATAATATTCAATAGCATAACTAATTTTCATCGATAGTTTTGGTTCAGAAAAGCCAACTGACTTTCGAAGAACTAGCTAGGTGGTCTAGGGCTATTTGTCCTCGCTTAAAGATCCGTCCGGCTCGATCCTTCACAGTTCGATATCGATAGGAAAAATAAGATACGCAACATGACGGACATAAAGGTGTTGGACTTTAACTGACGGACTTCTATTTGAGTCGTCTCTCTCTTCGCTCTAACTTTTCTAAAGGATCTCGCGTTCTCGTCTTTAAATTATTAACTCTACTCGAATTGATTAACTTTACTACTCAATATCGTACGCTTTTCTCGTTCTTATTAATAATGTCATCGTTACAATCTATTACTCGAGCTTTCTTTCGAAGGCTTTAATCAAATCTTGGTTTACAATTCATACTCAATCGTTCAATTATTTTTCACAATATAACTAACATCATGCATTTAAACACTTATTCAATCATATACTGAATTCATATAAATCAAGAATACTTCAACACACATTAACATTCATTCAATTTAGATCTTAAAATCTAACTTGATTATGCATTTCCTTTTATGGAGGATTAAATTATTAATTCTATCTTTCTTATTTATATAGACAATGCTTTATTTTACATCCGTTATCTTATAAGATATTTTATAACTTTTATTCAATTAACAAAAATTCTCTTTAATTATTATTGACTCTTATAAAATTTGGATTTTCTTATTCATCTTTAATTCGATCCTCATTTCTTATCTCGACTATTGTTCTTCTAATTATTATCTCGGTTTATCTTTTTATTCGACATCTTATTTTATTCTCATTTTCTTGATTAACTTATATGAGTATCTATCTTAACTCGTCTAGCATCTTTTCTTTACTCGATTTAACTTTCTTTTTACTTCTTATCGATGAATTCTTCTTAAACTTGGTTTTCTCTATTTTTGCTTATTTCTTTAATAATTTCTTCTTTACTTGTTTTAAACCTTTAAGCTATTTCTTACTTAATAATTTCTTTATCTTTTGATAAACATTTTTATGAATTAGCTCACTTTATTAGTTACATTATAAAAGATCTTTTTGTTGTAGTTTTAGTAAAAATTTCAAGTCTTTAAATTTTAATACAAAGACATTTTAATCGATATATCTTTTTATATATCTTTCATCTTTTATTTAATTTAAAAGCTTTTCAACTTTAAATCTTTTTATCTAAACTTCTATCTTCATTCCACATTTAAACTAACCTTAATATACTTAAACATTCAATCTCTTTATTATTTTTACAATTAATTTCTTTCAAAACTTCAACATGCAAATTTATTTTCTTAATTTAAACACATGCATGATTATATCAACATAACATACAATCATTCCATTGAGCAAAACATCACTCAATTCATCAATAAAATCAACAAAATAAAAGTTCTATTTCTTTCAAAACTCACGGCACACACATGCATATTTTGTGCATTTTATTTCTCAATTTTTCATGCTTATAATCTCATTCCTAACATGATAAAAATAACAAATCAAGCATCATAATAATAATAACTCAAAGAATTCATATTTTTCCTATTTTTACTAAAATTTTCGGCACTCTTTAATTCTTTTAGGGTTTTAGTTTCTTTTTCTTCTCTTAATTCACCGACTAAACTTATTATTCAATTCTTCTAACGGATTCTTCTCACTCGATTAGCACATGCACATCCTAAGTTTGCCTAAACATAATTTAAATAACATGCATGCATAGTTCTTTCTCTTAGGACTTATAGACATACATATTTACAACTAATCAAATGAATTTCATACTTAATTTAAATGGGAATCCTTCTCTTGGCTCTTGGAATTGAAATGGATGGAATGTCACAGCCCCAAATCCCGAGGGACGGCAGAAGCCGGGGTGCGACTGGGGTTGGATTAAAGAAGTGGGGAAGAAGGGGGCTAACTGACTAAACATACATGAAAAAGGCATCATTAAACCATGAATAAGACTTTAACATAAATAAGGAAGAGTTAATCCCTAAGGATTACTCGACAAAAGTACAAAAAGAGGCTAAGTCCGAAATTTACATACTTAGACTACTGAATGTTGTTCAAAAGTACATCTCAAAAAGAAATTCAAAGTTTGGCAGCGGAAGGGTTCTAACTAAGCATCTATCCTTTAACTTAACATCAACCGTCGCCGCTCACCGTCACTTCAACCTGCACATTTAGAAAACAATGCAGGGCTAAGTACAAACGTACTTAGTTGGCACGATGTCGAAAACTAAATCACAAATATAGATAAATATGGCATTTTATAAACGTAGCACATCGGAGTTTTATTGAAAGAATCCGTGTCTACTAAACATTTTCTGACTTTTTCTCATAAATCACTCGCGCGAGCATTTTCTGACTATGGTTACGTTCAATCTTGACCAATTCTAATTCACCGTGGCTGGTACCCCTCAACAGGATATCACATACCCCACAGGTTACAAAGTGCACTAACTCTGGAAAGCACTTAGCAGCTAACTCAGAGCCGATCGTTAGTTAATCTAAAAAGACTAACTCTAAATCTGGAAAACATGAATGTTGACCCAGATAGGTACAAGAGAACTCACATAAAAACATAAAACAGTTCATGCTGTCACGGCCCCAAATCCCGAGGGACGGTAGAAGCCGGGGTGCGACTGGGGTTGGATTAAAGAAGCGGGGAAGAAGGGGGCTAACTGACTAAACATACATGAAAACATTAATAAACCATGAACAAGACTTTAATATAGAAAAGAAAGAGTTAATCCCTAAGGATTTCTCGACAAAAGTACAAAAGACGAAACTAAGTTCAAATGTACAGACATAAACTACTGAGTTGTTCAAAATACACCTCAAAAGAAATACAGAAATTGGCAGTGGAAGAGTTCTACTAAGCATCTTATCCTCAAACTCAACATCAACCGTCGCCGCTCACCGTCGCTTCAACCTGCACATTTAGAAAGCAATGCAGGGCTAAGTACAAAGGTACTTAGTGGGCACGATGCCGAAAACATACTTATAAATATAGATAAAATGGCATTTCATAAGCGTAGCACACGGGGTTTTATTGAAAGAATCTGTGTCTACTAAACATTTTCTGACTTTTCTCATAAATCGCTCGCGCGAGCATTTTCTGACTAATGTTACGTTCAATCTTGACCAATTCTAATTCACCGTGGCTGGTACCCCTCAACAGGATATCACATACACCACAGGTTACAAAGTGCACTAACTCTGGAAATCACTTAGCAGCTAACTCAGAGCCGATCGTTAGTTAATCTAAAATAGACTAACTCTAAATCTGGAAAATATGTATGTTGACTCAGATAGGTACAAGAGAACTCACATAAAAACATAAAACAGTTCATGCCATATTATCACTTTGAAAACACAGATATCAAAGCGATAAAGAAAGATTTTTCGAGCGTTGCTCGTTTTATTTTGTATATATAAGCCCACCTTGTAAATACAGAACTTATACGCAAAAGCTTCCAACTTCGGATCTTTCGTCCTTTCTTTACAGTTGGCTTCCTCCTTCATCGTAAAAATAAAATATACTTAAAAATGGGTTGTAGAAGATAGTCAAGGAAAGAGAATCGAAGAAAGTTCTAGTCATTTTATTCTTTTGGCATTTGCACGCTTACTAGATTCGTTTTATTTAAACGGGAAACGAGACTCGTACCAATCTTGTTTAGAGTTCGGAAGATCTCATACTTGACTCTCGGGTCAGTAGAGAAGGTAATCGATATCTTAATACGACTTTAAAGATTAAAAGAAACTAAGTTGGAAAGAATCAACTTAGGCAATTTACTTTATAGCTCATTTTATGACTTATGAAAATTTCTCGTTTATTACTTCTTTAAAGAAAGGATAAGAGGTAAGATACGATCTCGACTGGTTTTCATCATTAAAGGTCTGGTCCTTGACTCTAGGGTCAGATAGAAGGTATCCGTTAGATAAAACGGCTTAAACGATCAAAAGAAACTAAGTTGTGAACTAAACAACTTAGAAAACAAGAAACTGAAATTTCACTGCACAGTCCAGTAACTCTGGAGGCTGTCCAGAACAGAGGACTTGGAAATAGGGGGTGAGCCCTGTACCACTAGAAAGCTTAGGAAGTCTAGTTTCTGCTCCAATTTACGGATCACAAATCCGATAAACGAGCTGGAAGTTATTACAGTTTCCGGCAAGGGCCGCAAAACTGCCGTGAAACCCTAGTTTATTGATAGGTTTGTCGTATAACGTTTTAGGTTCGTTTTTAAATTCTCGTATTCAACTTTTTTAGAAACTGAACTCTCAAGGAAGTCATCACGTACCTCCATACGTGACAAACTCCTTCTCAACTTGCTCAAAGACACGACGTTCTAACGTCGGATTTCAACTATCAAGTACTATACCAACAAAGAAATTCCAAACGTTTTCTAGTTCCCGATTATCACTATAACCCATATTATATCAACTCGGATGCTTATGATGTCAACTAGAAAGATGTTCCAAATTTCATTATAAACAATAATATCAAGTTAGAATTTTCATCTGACTTCCCGATTATTAGTTACAACTAGATATTCGTCTCTTACGCGATTTCCAAAAGTCGTTGGTTTTCGTTCAAATTTTACGACGTTAATCTACGTCTAATAGGAATCGTTTTCATGCATGCTAACATGTCTTAATATCTTTATAACTCAGTTTATATAGTGATCTTTGCCTCTTATACTTCATTAAACTTTTTTAGAAAATTTCCAATTAATTCCTATTATCAACTAACATGATTTGCATCATAATTCCATTAACAATTCATCACTTATATCTAACATGTATAAACTCCTAATTATCTTATAAATTTTCTGATTTCATACATACTTTAAGGGGATGATTTTCTTTTCAAATTAACAACATTTATTTACTAAACATACTCTTATATCACCAATTAAACAATTGCAATTCTATTATCAATTAACATACCAAAAATCCCCAAATTCATACTTCAAACCCTAATTGAATTTCATTACAACATAGGGCTTTCAATCCCTTTTCATTCTAAACACTAATTAAACCTCTACTAAACATAAATTCATGATCAAAAGAGGAAAAACAAAAATCCTACTATTTTCCAAAAAAATTCTGCATTGACAAAAGTTTTAGGATTCTTGGTTTTGATCATTTTTAATCCATAATTATCATATCTAACATATCTAATTTCATCATTCTAAGATCAAACTATCTATTCCAAACTTCCCAAAATTCGATCAAGAAGAAAAGAAGGGAAAAAGGAAAAAGGATTGGATAGGATTAAAGAGGATCATCATACCTTGAAAAATAAGGAAAGAAGTATGGTGTTTGGATGGATGATTAAGGACTTGTGTTCTTTCTTCAAGCTTTGAAGGTTCTTCAATGGAGTATGGATGATGGAGAAGATGAAGTTTTAGGGAGAGAGAGAGAGTGTGGCCGAGAGAGAGAGTGGAGAGAGAGATGGAAATGGTTTGTTCAAGTTGTGAAATGATTAATGGTTGACCATGCATAAAGGTAGGTTTAGGTGTCAACTAATTAAACATGGTTAACATGCAAGCTTACACTTAAATAAGGTGAGGTGGCACGGCTGCATGCAGAATTTTTGAAGGTTTTACGGGTTTTTCCGGCGTGATCCGACGTTACGGGAAAACGAACGACGAAAAACGTTGTTCGGTACAAAAATCGTCGCGATTCGATTTGACTTACAAATTCTAACGTATGAACTTAATTAGAAAATAAATTTATAAAATTTATTTTGACAAAAACTCGGGACGACAAGTCCGAGTTTCGTCCGAAAAAAAATGTAAAAA
Source organism: Schizonepeta tenuifolia (assembly GCA_029490685.1). Lineage (NCBI taxonomy): Eukaryota > Viridiplantae > Streptophyta > Magnoliopsida > Lamiales > Lamiaceae > Schizonepeta > Schizonepeta tenuifolia. The sequence goes on along the minus strand of CM055958.1, from coordinate 40,622,189 downwards.
CAAACTTTCTCGGCGTGTTCGTATTTGCGATTTTGTAAACGTAAAATTAAACGGTTTTTCGTTCTAAGCTTACGAACTAAAACTTTTCGTATGCGCTAACCCCTAATATGGTAGTCGTCTAGCCGACTTCTGTAAATTATTTTTAATAACGGATTCGACCGTTAGCTTTAGAATTAAGAAATTATAAACTTAGGCGTGCAAAGCCATTTATTTAATTATCTTTAAACTTCTTAGAACGTAAGGATTTTTACGGGGCATTACACATGCCATAATATCACTTTGAAAACACAGATATCAAAGCGATAAAGAAAGATTTTCCGAGCATTGCTCGTTTTATTTGTATATAAAAGCCCACCTTAATTTACAGAACTTATAAGCCAAAAGCTTCCAACTTCGGATCTTCTGTCCTTTCTCTACCGTTGGCTTCCTCCTTCATCGTAAAATAAACATACTTAAAAACGGATTGTAAAAGATAATCGAAGAAAGAGAATCGAAGAGGTTTTAGTTGTTTCATTCTTTAGGCATTTGCACGCTTACTAGATTCGTTTTACTTAAACGGGAAACGAGACTCGTACCAATCTCGTTTAGAACTCGGAAGATCTCATACTCGACTCTCGGGTTAGTAGAGAAGGTAGTCGATATCTTAATACGACTTTAAAGATTAGAAGAAACTAAGTTGGAAAGAATCAACTTAGGCGGTTTACATTTTAGTTCATTAAACGCTTTATGAAATTTCTCGGTTATTACTTCTTTAATGAAAGGATAAGATATAAGATCTCGACTGGTTTTCATCACTCAAGGTCCTGTACTTGACTCTAAGGTCAGTAGGGAGATGTTCGTTAGATATAACGGTTTAAACGATCGAAAGAAACTAAGTTGTGAACTAAACAACTTAGAAAACAAGAAACTGAAATTTTCACTGCACAGTCCAGTAACTCTGGAGGCTGTCCAGAACAGAGGATTTGGAAACAGGGGGTGAGCCCTGTACCACTAGAAAGCTTAGGAAGTCTAGTTCGCGCTCCAATTTATGGATCACAAATTCGATAAACGAGCTGGAAGATATTACAGTTTCCGGCGAGGGTCGCAAAACTGCTGTGAAAACCCTAATTGCTTGATAGGTTCGATGTATAACGTCTTAGGTTCGTTCTAAGCTCTCGTATTCATTTTTTTAGAAACTGGACTCTTAAGGCAGTCATCACGTACTCCCGTACGTGACAAACTCCTTCTCAAAACTCGCTCAAAAGCACGACGTTCTATACGTCGGATTTCAACTAACAAGTACTATACCAACAAAAACTTCAAAACACGTTCTAGTTCTCGATTACAACTATAGCTCATATTATATCAACTCGAAAACTTATGACATCAACTAGAAAGATGTTCTAAATTTCATCATAAACAATAATATCAAATTAGAAAACCCATCCGACTTCTCGATTATTAGTTACAACTACATATTTGTCTCTTACGCGATTTTTCAACATTGTCGGATTTCATTCAAATTTTACGACGTTAAACTACGTCTAACGTGAAACGTTTTCATACATGCAAACACATCTTAACATCATTAGAACTCAGTTTATAAAGTGATCTTTATCTCTTATGTTTCATTAAACATTTTTAGAAAATTCTCATTTAATTTCTATTATCAACTAACATGATTTGCAACTATATTCTATTAACAATTTATCACTTATATCAAACATGTATAAACCCCTAATTACTCTATAAATTTCTGGTTTTATATAGATGTTAAGGGGATGATTTTCTTCTCCAATTAACAACATATATTCAGTAATCAACCTATTATAACAACCATTAATCAATTGCAATTCCAAAATCAACTAACATGCATAAAATCCCTAAATTCATAATTCAAACCCTAATTTAAATTTCACAAACATAGAGCTTTCAATTCTTTTTCATTCCAAACCCTAATTAAACATCTACTAAGCTTGAATCAATCATCAAAACAAGAAAATTAAAAATCCTACCATTTTCCCAAAAAATTCTGCATTTACATAGGTTTTAGGATTCTTGTTTTTGTTCCACTTTAATCTCCAATTATCCTATCTAACATATCCAATTTCATTATTCTATGATCAAGACATCGATTCCATTACTCAAAATTTCGATCAAGATGGAAAAAGAGAAGAAAAGAAAACCAAATGGATAGAAATGTGGAGGATCATCATACCTTGAGAATTAATGAAAGAAGTAGAAGGTTTTGTTGGATGATTGAGGACTTGTGTGATTTCTTCAAGCTTTGAAGGTGTCTTCAATGGAGAATGGAGAAGTGGAGAAGATGAAGATTGAGGGAGAGAGAGAGAGAGTTGCCGAGAGAGTGTGAGAGAGAGAGATGAAAAAATGGTTTTGTCTTAGAGTTGAAATGATGAAAGGTTTGAAATGGTGTAAAGGTAGATTTAGGTGTCATGTAATTAACAAAGTCAACATGCAAGATTACACCTAATTATGGTGAGGTGTCGGCTGCCATGCAAAGATTAGGAGGGTTACGGGTGTTTCCGGCACGATCCGACGTTACGGAAAAACGAACGACGAAAAACGTTGTTCGGTACAAAAATCGTCGGGATACGATTTGATTTACAAATTCTAACGTATGAACTTAATTGGAAGATAAATTTACAAAATTTATTTTGACAAAAACTCGGGACGACATAGTCCGAGTTTCGTCCGGAAAAACATAAAAACAAACTTTCTCGGCGTGTTCGAATCGCAAATTTGTAAACGTAAAAATTAGACGGTTTTCCGTTCTTAGTTTACGAGCTAAGAACTTTTCGTACGTGTTAACCCTAAATACAATAGTCGTCTAGCTGACTTCTGTAATTTATTTTTAATAACGGATTCAACCGTTAGCCTTAGAATTCAAAAATTATAAACTTAGGCATGCAAAGCCATTATTTAATTAACTTAAAATTTTAAGAACGTAAGGAATTTACGGGGCATCACATCCTACCCTCCTTACGAAAAATTTCGTCCCGAAATTTGCTTACCTTCTGTAAAAAGATGAGGATATCGCTCCTTCATCTTCTCCTCGAGTTCCCACGTGGCTTCTTCTTGCCCGTGATGGTTCCATAGCACTTTAACTATTGGTATCGATTTGGTTCTTAATTCTTGAACTTTTCTATCCAAGATCGATATCGGCTTTTCTTCATAGCTTAGGTCAGATTCAAGAACTACGTCTTGCTGACTAATAACGTGCTTAGGATCGTAAACATATTTTCTCAACTGAGAAACGTGAAAAACGTTATGAACGCTTCCTAGACTTGGCGGTAAGGCCAATCTATAGGCGACTGATCCTATTTTCTCGAGGATTTCATAAGGTCCTATAAACCTGGGTCTTAACTTACCCTTAACTCCGAACCTAAGGATTCCTTTGGTCGGGGATATCTTAAGAAAAACTTTATCTCCTATTTCAAACTCAAGGTTGGTTCGACGATCGTCGGCATACGACTTCTGTCGGCTCTGGGCCTCCTTCATTCTATCTCGAATCTGTCGAACTATCTCAATCATTTCGTTGATCGCATCTGGGCCTAGGTTCTTTCTCTCACTTACTTCATCCCAATAAAGCGGCGATCTACACTTTCTCCCATACAAAGCCTCAAACGGTGCCATTCCTATTGTGGCCTGATAGCTGTTGTTGTAGGCGAATTCGACTAAGTGTAGAATTTCTTCCCAATTCGTGCCTCTGTCCAAAACCACTGTTCTTAACATATCGACCAAAATCTGAATCGTTCTCTCTGACTGTCCATCTGTCTGTGGGTGAAAAGCTGTACTGAAATTAAGCTCTGTTCCTAACTCTTTCTACATCGTAATCCAAAATCTCGAGGTAAACTTAGCATCTCTGTCTGATATTATGACCTTCGGTATTCCATGCAGACGTACAATCTCTCTGACATACAACTGAGTCAGTCTCTCTGATCCATATGTAGTCTTAATCGGTAAGAAGTGAGCTGACTTCGTAAGTCTATCAATTATCACCCAAATCGCTGTGATTCCTCTTCTCGACTTAGGTAAGCCTGTGACAAAGTCCATAGCTATGCCTTCCCATTTCCAATCTGGGACATCCAACGGTTGTAGCAATCCATACGGTCGTCGGTGTAAAGCCTTAACTTGTTGACATGCTAGGCATCTTTCTATAAATGAGGCAACGTCTCGTTTCATTCCGTTCCACCAAAAGTTTCTTCTCAAATCCTGGTACATTTTCGTACTTTCTGGATGTGCTGTCTAAGGCGTATCGTGAGCCTCACTCAAGAGATCGTTCTTCAATTCGTTGTCATTGTTGGGAATACAAATCCTGCCTTCGTAAAGTATTGCATTGTCTGGAGCCTCAGAATATCCTTCCGGCTTATCTGTCCTTATCTTTACTCGTAACTTTTCCATTGACTCGTCTTTTCTTTGAGCACTAATGATCCTTTCTCTCAAATCTGGTGTAGCTTCTAATGCTGCTATTTGACTTGTTATCGTTGCTGGCGTGTCAAGCACTCTGATATCTATTTTCTCGAATTCTCGTATTAAGGTTTCTTCTTCTACGAAAAGACATCCTAACTTCGTTGGAGCCTTGCGACTCAATGCGTCTGCTACCACATTAGCCTTTCCTGGATGGTAGTTAATTCCACAGTCATAATCTTTGACTAATTCGAGCCATCGTCTTTGTCTCATGTTCAGTTCTTTTTGCTCGAAAAAGTACTTCAGGCTCTTGCGATCGGTGAATATCTCAACTCTTACACCATAGAGATAGTGTCTCCAAATCTTTAGCGCATGCACTACGGCTGCAAGTTCTAAATCGTGGGTTGGGTACTCAACTTCGTGGGGTCGAAGTTGTCGTGAAGCATAAGCTATTACTCGTCCGTCTTGCATCAAGGCACAACCTAATCCATTTTTCGATGCGTCAGTATAAACCACATATTCTTTGTTTGCGTCTGGAAGTGCTAGTACTGGCGCTGTAGTTAACTTTTCTTTAAGAGTTTGGAAACTCTTCTCGCACTCATCCGTCCACTTAAACTTGGTATCCTTCCTGAGTAGCTGCGTCATCGGGCGAGCGATTGTAGAAAATCCCTCGATAACCCTTCTGTAATAACCAGCTAATCCCAAGAAACTTCTGATCTCATTCTGATTTGTTGGTGTCTTCCAGTTGTGCACTGCTTCTACTTTGGCTGGATCCACCTTGATTCCTTCTGTCGATACTATGTGTCCAAGGAACATTACTTCCTTCAGCCAAAATTCGCATTTACTGAATTTGGCGTAGAGTTTCTCAGCTCTTAGTGTTTCCAACACTATCCGTAGATGTTCCTCGTGCTCCGTCTCATTCTTAGAATAAATGAGGATGTCGTCAATGAATACTAGAACAAATTTGTCCAAGTAGGGGTGGAAAACTCTGTTCATAAGGTCCATGAATACGGCTGGAGCGTTGGTCTAACCAAATGGCATCACTAAAAATTCGTAGTGGCCATATCGAGTTCTAAAAGCGGTCTTAGGTACATCCTCAGGTTTGATCTTGAGCTGATGATATCCTGACCTCAAATCTATCTTGGAGAAGACTCCTGCACCCTTAAGCTGATCGAATAGATCCTCGATCCTTGGCAAAGGATATTTGTTCTTGAGAGTGATCTTGTTCAGTTCTCGGTAATCGATGCACATTCTCATCGATCCGTCCTTTTTCCTAACAAAAAGTACGGGTGCTCCCCAAGGTGAAATGCTTGGCCTGATAAAACCAAGGTCTAGTAATTCCTGTAATTGGATTTTGAGCTCTTCCAGTTCCTTCGGTGCCATTCTGTAAGGGGCTTTGGACTTAGGAGCTGCTCCTGGTTCTAAATCGATCGTGAAGTCCACATGACGATATGGTGGCAATCCTGGTAGTACTTCTGGAAAAACATCTTCGTATTCGTTCACGACTTTTACGTCCTGAATGGTCTTCTCGGCTCCTGGTTCTCCAACTAGGTACACAAGATAGGCTGTGGTACCTTTCTTCTTCATGATTTTCGTGGCTTGAAGGGCCGATATGATTGGTACACCTCTACCCATTGAAATTCCGTGGAATTCGGTTGGTTCTTTACCCGGCGGCTGAAAAGAAATTTTTCTTTCGTTGCAGAGAATCGTGGCGTAATTGTCTGACAACCAATCCATTCCTAGGATTATATCTACGTCCCACATTATCATAACATTTAGGTTGTTCGCTATAACCTTATGAGTTCCGATTTCTAGTTCTAGGTTAGAGCAAACATGCGTGGAAGTAGTGATCTCTCCTGAAGATGTGGCTACTCTCATAGATTGTGCAGCTCTTACAGGTCTGATGTCTAAGTTATCGGCACATGAGCCAGCAATGAAAGAATGCGATGCGTCAGTATCAAACAGTATCTTAATGGGGGTGTTGTGGAGTTTTTCCATACCTGCTAGATTGCCCTTTCCTTTGCGCTGACCGCTTTGTTTGATAGCGCATGCCCTCGCATTCTGTTGCTGCTGTGCATGCTGCTGAAACTGCTGCTGGTTCATAGGCGGCTGCTGCGGCTGTGCTTGGATGGCTCGGAGGGGTACTGCTTGAAGCGGTTTAGGGCAATCCTTTTTCATGTGCCCCTTCTGTCCACAGTTGAAGCAGTTAGGGGTGCCTATCTGGCAGACTCCAGGATGGGCTCGGTTGCACTTCGGGCAGACAGGGATGGTAACCCTTCCTGGGTTATTTGCTCCCTGGTTAAAATTTCTCTGTTGCCCTTGCGGCTGGTTTAGCTGGTTATTGCCCTTCCACGGCAAGTTCTTCCTGTTCCCTTGAATGAACAACCCCAATTGGTTGTTTCCCTGCCACGGCCTCTTGCCACTGTTGTTGTTGTTGGCAGGCTGCTGATAGCCTCTTTTCTGTCCTCCTTGATTGTTGTAGCCCTGATTGTATCCTCCGCTACCTCCTCCGTTCCATTTTCTCTTCCCTTGGTAGTTGCTGCTGTTGTTGTTGTAGTAGCCTCGATTCTGACTTTGCGTTGGTGCTGACGCAGTTGGCACAATCTTTTTCTCATCAGGCACGACGGCCTCCATTTCTAGTGCTCTTCCCAGTATGTCTAAATAACCTAGTCCTCCATGACTAGCCAAAGCGATTCCCAATTCATGACGTAAACCTCCCTGAAATTTCTTTGATAACTTCTCCTCAGTGTCGACCAATGTTGGCGCATACCTCATCAACTCGCAGAACTTGACGTCATATTCCGTCACAGTTAGCTTTCCCTGCTTCAGATTATAAAATTCGGCCTCTTTCTGTGCCCTATACGTCTTGGGAACGTACATGTCAAAGAAAATCTCCTTGAACTCTTCCCACGAAAAATAAGCCAGATGCTCAGCAGGTATCACCTTCTGTCTTGCTTCCCACTAGTAATCTACCGATCCCGTCAGTTGGAAAGCAACACACAGCATTCTCTCCTCATCAGTGCATCTGAGGAGTTTGAAAATTTTCTCGGTCGACCTCACCCATAGCTCAGCATCGCTAGGGCTTCCAGTTCCATTGAACATCGGAGGGTTCCTTTTGAGGAAAAGATCCTCAATATCTCTACGGGGCGGTGGTGAAGGTGGTGGTGTTGGTGATGGGGGTGGAGATGGGGATGGAGTGATATTCCGCTCATATTCCTGTTCTTGGTTATTTTCTGGCTGACGTCCACCACGTCCTCTCGGCCTTCCAGGTCTTCGACCTCTTCTGTTGTTAACGTTTCTCGGCGGCATTTTCTTTAGTCTAGAGAAGAATTGAAAATTCTCATTAGCTTCCTTTATTAATTACACATAGCACTTACTAGCTTGTTCTTAACTTAATTAAATTCATGGAACAACATATCGAACATAGCTTCGACATCATTTCATTAATCTTTTAACTTTCGAGTTAAACTCATTTCCATGTCACACGAGTTCATTTAACATTCAAATTTTTAATTACTCGATTCATAAGAAATTTTACTTGATTAAAAACCCTCTTTACGGGTCATATATATATATACATCCAAAAAGAATATTACTTTTGTCTCTAACGAGGACTTATACAAAAAGGGTTAGACTACTATTAGTCTAAACTAGATTGACTGCCTACTATTTACTGGGTGCACTAACAAACTGCACTCCGTATCTAGTAGAGTACTAGAACGGAAACGATTCATAAAATTTCGTATCCGCTAGAGTACTACTAAAATTAACTAGTTACTGATCCGACTCTATACAGGACAAAAAGCTATCACTACTACTGATATTTACCCATATCTATAAAGCACTGCCTAACTAAACTGCAGAAGAAACCAAAACTACTCCGAAGTCTGCAAAAATTCTAACAACCCTCCACTGGGTCCTCCTCAGGGTCCTCCTCCGGATCCTCCTCCGAATCCTCCTTCGGATCCTCTTCCTCAGACTCCGAACCAAAAACCAACTCGAGTGCCTGGTCCACCCTCAGAGTAGAACCGTCGTCAAGTGTAAGCAGAGTGGGTGAAGGTGCCTCAGAAACAGTCTCCTCCAAGTCGGAGACCAAGTAGTCCTCACTGATCCTCCTCGCACGCTTCTTCAGAGGAAGAAGGTGCTTGGGAACTGAACCTGAACCCGACTCGAACTCCTCCCTAGAACGGACCCTGGACGGTCCTGCCTCCATCTGCTGTCGGACTACTCTCCACTTCGCGCAGATCTCCTCGAGTGGCGTAATTGGAGAAGGCAACTCTAACATGGCGGCAAGCTCCGCGTCAATCTGTCGGTAGTCTCGGTAGTCTGGCCCCTCTCTGTACAGTCTCGTCTCCAACGGTCCCCTGACCCTAACACAAACGTCAGGCACAAACGGTGAAGACAACCCCAACAGTGCGGCTGTCTCGGCGTCAACCTCTACAAAACCCGGGCCTGGGATCAACTCCTTAATCTGTTGTGCAGCCGGTGGTGACTCTGGTGGAACTACCGTCTCCTCGTCCTCCTCTGGCTGCTCTAACTCAGCCTCAGGCTCGTCCTCTAGAACACCGTCTGGTGGCAACTCTAACAACTCTAAGAACTCCGGGTCTAAGTCAAGCTCCTCAATCTCCGTCCCGGATGGAAAGTGACTGTAGGGGATGTGTGGCTCTAAAGGAAGGGAAAGCATATGCCTGCTCTCAAAGAAATGCCTGTGCACACACACGGCGAACCCGGCGTAGTTGCCGGTCGGCTCCGTGTCGTCGCCGAAGATCGCCAAGAAGTACCAAGCTGCACGGTGTGCCCATCCTCGCCACTCGTCTGGTAGGTGTACGATCAAATCCAGTATTGCCTGACTTTCCCTGATCAGGTGTCGCACTGGGTAGTAGGCTGAAGAGAAATTACTCACAATCTGTCCCACATCCTCTTCTCCGCAGTCTACCTCGAACTCGTAGTACTCATCCTGCAACATATCGACTATGGTGTGCTCGCACGAGGCCAAAGGCTGGCTCTTCCGAGCCGTAACACGAGTCCTAGCCATCCTACAAAAGTTTTAAGGTAACACGGTGTCACGCCTCGACTCTCGAGGTGCGACTTACGAATAACAACAAACCTAAACAACTAACAACTAACTCAAATAAAGGGAACATGCTCGGGGAAAACAAAGATGGAATATAAGGCAATCGAATTTGGTTTTCAAAAGCATAATGAAATAATAATCGAGCATCTTGACTTCACTTTTAACAGGAATTTCAACAAGTAAATCATGCTGATGGGAAAGGAATTCCAATAAAAAGAGGAAGCATACGATCATATATATCAAGATAAGGGATCATGTTCAACAACAAATCATGTTCAACGAAAAACGTTGTTTGGTAATAAAATCGTCGCGATTCGATTTGATTTACAAATTCTAACGTATGAATTTAATTGAAAGATAAATTTACAAAATTTATTTTGACAAAAACTCGGGACGACATAGTCCGAGTTTCGTCCGGAAAAACATAAAAACAAACTTTCTCGGCGTGTTCGAATCGCAATTTTGTAAACGTAAAAATTAGACGGTTTTCCATTCTTAGTTTACGAGCTAAGAACTTTTCGTATGTGCTAACCCTAAATACAGTAGTCGTCTAGCTGACTTCTGTAATTTATTTTTAATAACGGATTCGACCGTTAGCCTTAGAATTCAAAAATTATAAACTTAGGCGTGCAAAGCCATTATTTAATTAACTTAAAATTTTAAGAACGTAAGGAATTTACGGGGCATCACATGGAATGTAAAGCTTCAAAGCTTGGACTTGAAAGGAAGAAGGATGTCTTCTTGAATCCTCAAAGAAAAAGGAATAACATGGAATTAATCATCCATAGGATTTAAGAATCAAAATAAAGAAAAGTGTTGGATGATTCTTGAATTTAACTTCAAGAACTTGAAAGATTCTTACCTTTTTTTGAGAATATGGATGAAATGAATGGAGATTGATACTCTTTACTTCATTTCCATGGATGGAGAGCTTGAATCCATGGTTGCATGTAGAGAAAAATCAAGAGAGGTATGAGAGAGAGGGATTGCCGAGAGTGAGAGAGAGATGGGAGGGTTTGAGAGTTTGATTTTATTTCTTGCTTAGAGAGAAGGAGAGATCGAAATGAGAGAGAGAGTGTGATGGAGTGAATGAAGTCCTTCTCTCCTTTTCTTAGATTAGTGAATTTGAAATCCAACAACAAGAATAAAGTGTAATGTTGGAAGTTGTAATGTTTAAAGTGATTGATGGATGGATGATTTGATGTAGTTTGCATGCTACTTTTGGTAATACCATGCATAAGACATAATCATGATACTTAGTCTTGGAAATTGAAGGGTGATGGGAGAGGAAGAGTGAGGTGGCATGAGAGGGAGAGAGGTGGATGACACATGTCGTCGCCGTGTCGTTACGGGTGTTAATTACCCGGTCGTAAAGGTTTTCCGGATAAAACGATTCGTATTAATTCCATTTTTTTTATTAACGGGTCTAACCTCTTCTCGTCTCACTTTTGACACTAACTCATCTCAATCCTATTTCACGTCTCAATTTAAAAGATTAAAGGTTTCGATCATTTTAGTCCTTTAAGAATTTTAAAAGAATTTAATCGGCTTATTAATCCGTTTATTAATCCTTTTAAAGATTAACTCCTCACTTCCCTTCTCAATTCTCGGATAAGTTCTTACCCTATCTCAGTGATCTTAAAAGAAATTCTAGGTTCGAAGGTTCTAATTCCATTCTATTCTAGGTTCATCGGCGTAAACATATTTCTCGGCGATTAACGTTATGTTATCTCAATCAAACAAACTTCTTGGGATTTTTCCGGAATTTAATCTCATACTCATTTTCATATAAACAACTCAATAAGCATATCACATCATCATCATCTCAGATAAATAGAACAAATAAATTAACACAGATTCACAAGCTAATTTAAACGTTTTATTTAATTCTCTTCGATTAGAAAAGAAAAATTTTACTCCTAAATTCTCATCTTTTAACTCACTCAGTTAATTAGACGCTCTCTAAAGGTATAAAAACTCAGGGTATCACAGAATCGTTGCCCAATGCCTCAGGAACACACTTATATACAACTATCAAGAACACTTAGACCTCACGAGATTCATAAGTTATACATCATATCATCTATCCTAAACCTGGATTTAAGGGCTTAGCTAGACATAAAGTAAATAACAAAAGCAAAAGAAATAAATTAAAACATACTTGCATTAATACGATAAGAAAAATATGTTCGCCTTATTGGGACTTAACAGTAACGTAAATTGTATCTAAGAACATAAACTGCAGAAAATAAATGTGTTTCGAACATAAGAATGCGGTAAAAAGTTGTATCTTGCGCCTTGCATGCATAGATGTATTTATAGAGTACAAGAACTAGGGCAAACCCACAAACGGGCCTTCTAGAAAGCGGGCCGGCTGCTTCCATGTAAGGATCATCGGATAAGGTTGGAAAGAATTCCTTCCTTATTGCTAAAATGTGCTGCTGTCAAAGTAGGAAACATCGATCTCAATCTTGTGCCCTAAGGAATTTGTTTCCATGTAGGACTCTAACAGCTGCATCTTACAGCGCCAGTGCCATTGCCCAAGCTCTGCACTCTGCCTTCCCCAGTCTCTCTGCCATCACTTGCTCACGACAACCTGCACCTTGCCTTCTGGAGTGAAACACACAATCGTCTAGATTGACCATACCACTGAAAGTGGAGCAGCTCTTCATCTTTATTTGGACTTATGCCCTCGGTAGCTTGAGCAACGAGCACGGCTACTATGGTTATTGCCTCGTATCGCCAATTCCTTCTCTTTTTGCATGTTCTGACTCCAGTCTTGCCTAGTTCCTGGATTTTCTTGCCTTGCCAACTCAAGTGTCCTCCCAGACACAAAATAGACACAAATACACTAAAATAGACTCGATCTAAACCTAAAACTTACATGACAAGAGCACAAAATACGGGCTCGTCATACCTACACACTTAAAGTCATGCCTGTCCTCAGGCATGGTGTATGGCTTGCCTAAACAAAATAAAAACAGAAAAGACTCATAAGACTTGACTCAAAACACAAATATTGGTTAGCACAACAAAGGATAAAGAAATAACATAGAGCATAATCCAGTTCACATACGATTCAAGCAAATAAACCAATCCAAGCAAATCATCAAATAGGTTAAAAATGAACAAGTGAGCATTTTCAAGGACATTCCTCACCAACACTCTCACTCTTGTGTATGGGGTAGTGTTTACGCTCAAAATATGCCATTCTTAACCGCACCATAGGCTTGCCTGCCTGCTACCCTCTCCACCTCTTAGACTAGGTTCAAAGGACTTATCCTTAGGTCTTTTATTTGGTTGTAACTTGGCTTTGGCAAGGGTAGGAAGTATTTAGAACTAGGCTTGGGTCATTCGGACTTAGGTTGGCCAAGCAGAGTGGCCAACCTTAGCTTCTTCTCATTCGCCTTCTCTTCTTGCGGGCCTTAGCACAACTTATTCAGGACTATTTTTTTTCTTTTTATATATTTTTTTTTCTCTTTTTCTCTTTTTTTTAAGTCTCTTATCTACTAGCCCTTATATTTTTTTCAAAAGCTCAACTGCCTCTCCCTTTCTCCCTTCATCTTATGCACCTAAGTCCTTATTGACTGAGTAGGGTATAGTATATAGGCTGCATATATATGATCAAAGAAATTATAAAAGCTTAAAGAGGCTTAACAAGGGAAATTCAGTTGGGCTTGCTCTTTGGCTCAGTTGGGCTCACAAAAGAAAGAACATGCCTAATTCATCTAAGTTCTTCTATCCTAAGTCAATAAGGTCTCAAGGAGTAGACAGACAAGTTCTAGGTAGCATCCAAATAAGCATAGTATAAAATCACACAAGAAAGAAACTACTTGATCAATAACATGCAGTGTAAAGCTCAAATTCTCACAACGACATGCTCACAAGTTCGTTCGTCTTCCCTATCTTCATATAATCATACTTGGTCTAGATTACAAAATATGCTCTCATCACATAACTCATAATCAAATTATGCTCATACATTATCTAATCATTCTAAGCATGCTTGACCTCTAATACGCACACAAAAGACGCTCCTCCCACCTACACACTTTGCTTGGGCAAAGTGGGTGGAAGGCACATACCAATACAAAACTAAAACTCGTAAAACAAATGCTCTACCCCCCATACCCACACACTTTGCCTTTGGCAAAGTGAGTGAAAAATCAAGGTAGATCACAACACAGACTCTAAACAAAACTTTAGACTCAAAACAAATTAAGAAAAACACAAAACTAATCAAAAAAACCTAATCTATTAAAAACTGGAAGGACAAAATCATTGGGCAGGGGTAGAACCTGACCTAGTCGGGTCAATTTTCAAGGCATTCATAATCTCGGCAAGGGCATGCTTGTTCTCCAGTCCAAGTTGATCCAGTCTGGCATTGCTTTCCTCCATCTTAGTCAAATGCTCCATCATCCCTGCCACATCTTGGGCAGGCAACATCGGAGGACTGGGCACTCCACCTCCAACTGACTGAGTAGGAGTGTTAGCAACTTGGGCAGGCTCGTCCGGTGGAATCACAAACACCAATGTTCCTTCATCATTCCTTCCACATATGCCCAAGGCAGCTAGGCAAGCGAGGTCCAGGCGCTCCTCTTGCATTGGCTGTAGCTGCGTAGTGGCTTCATCAAATCCATGCATCCCTATAGCATAGCGAGTCACGAAGTGGGCAAGGGAAAACCTCTGATTGCGAGAGTTTACTATATCCTTGAAATGGTGCATAGCATAAGGCCCAAAGTTGAGCCTTTGCTTGTGCACCATGCTTGACAGTATGAAGATTTCTTGGCGAGTGACTGAGTTGCTGCTATCCTTCTTCCCGTAAAAGTTGTAGGCAAGGATTCGGTGACACACCCTCAAGGCATCATCCTTCATCATATGCCCCTTTGCCGTGCAAGCCTTGAAGAAGGGGTCATCACTGAACTCTGCCCATTTCCTTGCCTACTCATCAGCATCCAACTGAGAAATGTGACTCAGTGCTCCCTTGTACTCCTCGCTCTTTATCGTGCGAAAATCCTGAATGCTCAACGACTGGTTCAAATCATTCACCGACAGCTCCTCGCTTTGCCCCATGAATCTAAACTGCATGCACTTCGTGTTGTGATTCCCCACCGTGGGACTCCTAACTTTCAAATTCTGATAGAACTCATACACCAACTCCAGATACACCCTTTCTTGCCACTCCAAAAATTTCTCCCATCATATAACTACGAAATACCCATTGACTTCTTCCCATACCCCCAACTCTTCCAATGCACTCCGATCAACCAATTTGGGAAGAATGATTTCCCTCCTTGGCATCTTCCTTATTCCACGATTAGAGGCTCTGCTCAACACTAACATGCGCCACTTGGTGGTGCAGATACCACCTCTTTGCCCTTGGAAACAAACCCTTCTGCCTTGACCTTCTTGGTTGGGGGTTCTTCCATTCCTTCCTTAACTTGTTCATCCTCCGTAGCTTCTAAATCATGCAGCTCCACCAAAGCTAGATCTCCCTCATCATCTCCAGCGGGTACATTCTCTTCCTAGTCCGATTCCTTGCCAAGCGAACCGCCTGCCTCAGACGCAGCAGTTTTCTCCTCATTGAGTGAAGGAGCAGGTTTATCTACAAGCATTTGTGCGACATCATCTTCTTCCTCCATGTGAGAAGAAGAACCAGCCATGGGTGATGATTTGGGTAAAGTTTTTCGAATTGTTTTGGAGGGAGTAGTACTTTTGGATGGGGACTTGGGTGACTTCAAAATTTTAGCTGCCTTTTTATCTAAGGCTTTGCTACTACGAGTGTTCTTCATTGTGAGAGTGGCGAGGGTTTTGTTTCTCCAAAGTAGAGAGGGAGAGGGAATCGAAGAGTTCTGGTTTGAATTTAGAAGATGAATGAAAATTGTGAGAGAGAGAGGGGTGTAGTAGTAGGCTAGAAAGTAGGGTATAGGTGTGTGACTTGACAGTTACAGCAACTGCCAGTGGATGTGACGTGCTGACGTTTTCCACGTTTTCCTGCTTTGCTTGCCTCGCATTTACCGAGTTCAGCCTCTCCTCGCCCAACATGAATTCTTCACTTGCCTATCCTTTCTGCATACATGCCCTGCACACATAGACACAAAACGCACTTCCAAAACAAAAACTAGTATCATATGATTAGAAAATAAAGAAAGTAAAATAAAATTACGGAAAGAAAATACGAAAAAGAAAAATCTAAAAATAAAAAACTCACTAGGTTGCCTCCTAGCCAGTGCCCCAGTTCACGTCGTGGGCACGACGTAGTCATGCTTGCCCCTAGACAGACATCATCATGTGGACTTCCTCCTTGTCCACATCTTCATCCTTCTTATCTCCATAGAAAAACTTCAACCTCAAACTGTTGACCCAAAAATACTTGGACATCTTTGGACAATAAATCTCCACAGACCCATTAGGAAATTGAGTTACCATTTCAAATGGTCCAACCCACTTCGACTTAAGCTTGCCCTGCATAAACTTGAACCTTGACTGATATAGCAGAACCAGTTGCCCAGGCTCAAATTTCTTTGCCTTGATCAACTGGTCATGAGCCTTTTTCATCCTTGTCTTGCACAAAGTAGCATTATCATAAGCCTCAATCCGAATCTCCTCTAACTCTTGTAACTGTAACTTTCTTTGTTTGTCAATAACATTCCAATCATAATTGAACTTCTTCACTGCCCAATACGATTTATGCTCTATTCCACAGGCAAGTGACATGGCTTCCCAAACACCAACCGGTATGGTGACATGCCCAAAGGTGTCTTGAAAGCTGTGCGATATGCCCATAATGCATCGTCCAAGTGCAAACTCCATTCTTTTCCATTTTGCCCAACTGCCTTCCTCAATATGTTCTTGATGATCCTATTTGTCAGCTCTGCTTGCCCATAGGCTTGCGGATGATAGGCATTGGTAACACGATGATGGACTCATATTTCTTAAACAGCTTGTCAATTGTAGCGTTGCAAAAATACAACCCTTGATCACTTATGATTGCTCTTGGAACTCCATATCAATTGAAAACATTCTCCTTAAGAAAAGTAGCAACCACACGGGCATCATTAGTTGGTGTAGCGTTCGCCTCTACCCATTTTGACACGTAATCAACTGCTAAGATAATATACTGATTTCCTTTTGAGTTGGGCAAAGGTCCCATGAAATCCATTCCCCTTATGTCAAAGATCTCCACCGGCATGATTGGGGTCATGGGCATCTCATCCCTCCTAGTTGCATTGCCTTCTTTTTGACACTTGAAACAATTCTTGCACCATTCATAAGCATCTCTAAAAATCGTAGGCCAAAAGAAACCACAGTAAAAAATCTTCCTTGCAGTCCTTCGGTGCCCAAAGTGACCTCCACATTCCCTATTGTGGCAATGCTTCAAGATACTTTTTGCCTCCCAGTCGGGTACGCACCTCCTTAATCCTTGGTTAGCACACTTCTTCCATAAGTAGGGATCATCCCAAACGTAGTTTTAACTCTCCTTGAGAATCTTCTGCCTTTGGTAGTATGAAAGATCGTTCGGAACCTCCCCTGTACTCTTAAAGTTTGCAATGTCAGGGTACCAAGGCTCTCCATGAAATTGAGCTTCAGTCATATATAGATGCTCGTCAGGGAAAGTCTTCGTGATGGGCATGGAGTCTTCTTCTCTAACTATCCTACTCAAGTGATCCGCCACCAAATTCTGAGCTCCACTTTTATCTTTGATCTCCACATTGAACTCTTGCAAAAGCAAAATCCAACGTATAAGCCTTGGCTTCGACTCCTTCATGTTCATGAGGTATCTCAGCGCTGCATGGTCAGTGTAGACAATTGTCTTGCCCCCGAGTAAATAAGATCTGAACTTTTCAAAGGAAAACACAACAACCAAAAGCTCATTCTCCGTGGTGGTGTAGTTGATTTGTGCTGTATTGAGAGTTTTAGAGGCATAATATATAACATGGCTTTCCTTACCCCTCCTTTGACCAAGCACTGCTCCCACAACATACCCACTTGCATCGCACATTAACTCAAATGGCATACCCCAATCAGGGGGTTATATCACAGGTACCGTGACCAAGCATTCCCTCAACACGTCAAATGCCTTTTGACATGCTGCATTGAATTCCCACTCTACTTCATTTTGGAGCAATCTCGTCATTGGTTGGGCAATCTTAGCAAAATCCTTCACAAACCTCCTATAGAATCCAGCATGTCCCAAGAATCCTCTTAATTGCTTGACGTTGGTTGGATAAGGCAACTTGGAGATGACATCAATCTTCGCCTTGTCAACCTGTATTTCCCTTTCTGAAATCACGTGCCCAAGCACGATGCCTTCTCGTACCATAAAGTGACACTTTTCATAGTTCAACACCAAGCTCTTTTTCACGCATCTACTCAAAACCAACTCCAAATGTCCAAGACAAGCTTCAAAAGATTTTCCATAGACGGTGAAATCGTCCATAAACACCTCGATGCAATTCTTCAATAAATCTAGAAATATGCTCATCATGCACCGTTGAAACGTGCCTGGAGCGTTGCATAGACCAAAAGGCATGCGACGATACGCAAACATCCCGAATGGGCAAGTAAACATTGTCTTATCCTGGTCTTCTTGGGCAACCCATATCTGCATGTATCCAGAGTATCCATCCAAGAAACAAAAGTACTTGTTCCATGCCAGCCTTTCCAACATCTTATCAATAAACGGTAAAGGAAAGTGATCCTTCCTTGTTACCTTGTTAAGCTTCCTTTAGTCAATACACATCCGCCATCCCGTTTGGAGCCTTGTAGGCACAAGTTCATTCTTCTCATTCTTGACCACTTGAATCTCTGACTTCTTGGGCACCATGTGTACCGGACTCACCCACTTGCAATCTGGAACTGAGTAGATAATGCCCAAGTCCAACAGTTTGAGTAACTCCTTCATAACAACTTCCTTCATGGCTGGGTTTAACTTCCTTTCAGGATCTCTAGTCGGCTTAGCATCATCTTTCATCAAGATATGGTGAGTGCAAAGAGATGTACTAATGCATTTGATGTCGGCAAGGGTCCAACCAATTGCATCTTTATAGCGCATAAGGACATCTCAAACTCCATCTTTTTTCTTTCTTGCTCAACTCCGAACTTAAAATCACTGGTAATGTATCATTCTCTCCCAAAAAGATGTACTTCAAATGAGCAGGGCGAGATTTAAGTTCCAACTTCGGTGCTCGAACAAGTGAAGGCATCAATCTATCTTCATCTCTGATCTTGGGCAAGGTATATGGGGACAGTCGAGGTCCATCCTCTTCCTCTGCTCCTAAATACTCCAAAGCTTAACTAACCTGGAAAAAATTATTCGGGCTCTCTTCTACTCCTCATTGAATGATTGCATCCAAGGGATTCTGACTTCTAAGAAGAGGGACTACCTCTTCTACTGCTTGATCATTGTGGTCAATGTACTCGACCATCTCCGTATTTCGGGGGTGCTCCATCGTCTTAAATAAATTGAAAATAACTGAATCCCCATCAAATTCACACGTTAGTTGCCCTGAGTTGCAATCAATTGTAGTCTTGCCAGTCTTCATGAATGGCCTTCCCAATAGCATGACCGATGCTTTAGCTCCTGTCTAGCCCATGTCAAGGACATAGAAATCTGCTGGGAAAATTAAGTCCTCCGCCTTGACTAGCAAATCTTCCAGTATGCCCTCAGGGTACACATTAGACCTGTCCGCCAATTGGATAACCACCCTTGTAGGTTTGAGTGGTCCCATAACATCTTCATCATACATGGACAATGGCATCACATTGATTGACGCACCTAGGTCAAGCATGCCACGCTCAATCTTCATATTTCCAATTACGCAGGGAATAGCGAACATCCCTAGATCTCCACACTTCTTGGGCAAGTCTCGCTTCAGGAAAACACTCTCTCCTAAGAGAACCTTAGACTCGTCCGTGCTTTTCACCTTCTTTGAGCAAAGCTCCTTCAGAAATCTTGCACATTTGGGCATGTTGCGTAGTGCTACGAGGAGGGGCAAGTTGATCTCCACATTTTGAAAGATCTTGAACATCTCGTGCAACTCTTCATCCTTTTTATTTCTTCTCAACCTAGTAGGAAAAGAAGCATGAATCACAGGGTTATAGAAATAGATTTTGGAACTTCTTCCTCGTCATCATTCTCCTCATTTACTTCCTTCTCTTTCTCCTCATCTACTTCCTTATCTTTTCCCTGTACCTCTTTCTCTTTTTCCTTGGACAACACAGTGTCAAAATCTGGCATCTACACTCTGTCGGGCAACATCTTTCCTCCCCTCAGCGTGACTGCATTGACTTGGGCCTTAGGGGGCACTTCAGGTTGGGCAGGCAGTTCACCTTGCCTCTTTTTGAATCTCGCCATAGCATTGACCAAGTTAGTCAGTTGGTTGGTCATGCTTTGAATGGCTCCCCTTGTCTCCGTCCTAAACTTCTCAAGCTCCTACTGTATCCTGATGTTATCCTTGGCAATTGAAGTTACTTGGTCCGTTAGGCTTGGCCTATTCTGATATCAAGGAGGATATTGCTGCTGTTGCTGAGGTTGTACTTACTGCTGTTGCCCAAACCCTTGGTAGTTATTATTTCCATACCTCAAGTTCTCATGATTCCTCTATCTAGGGTTATAGAATTTCAAGTTCGGATCATGTGGTCTCCCTTGGTTGTTGTTGTTGTTGAACCCTATTGCATTGACCTCCTCTTCCAAGGTTGGGCATTGATCTGTTGCATGCGTGATCGCCATGCAAATTCCACAAGCTCACACCGCCTTCTTGTTGTTGCCGGATAAAATGGTTACCAGGGCATCCATCTTGTTGAACATTTGGTCAAGCTTATCCTCCATTCCAGTCGAAGTCGGTGGTGTTTTAGCTGTAGTTGTTGTTAGCTTGGGCAATTCTCCCCCATCGTCCCTCAACTCCTCTACCATTTCAACAATCATCTTGAACATGATACTTGGATGCTTTCTCATAACTGAACCTCCACAAGCTGCATTGACCAATGCCCTCTCACTCGTTCTCAATCCAGCCACGAAACATTGGATCAAATCATGTTCCGCAATTTGATGGTGAGGGCACTTTGCTAGCATCTACTTGAATCTGTGGATGTACGAGTAAAAATCCTCTCCAATGCCCATCTTAATGCCTGTAATCATCTTCCTCATCTTCAGAATTCAGGCGGCTAGAAAGTATTTTTCCAAGAATTTTTCTGCAGCTCTTGCCAAGTGGTAACACATCTGGTGGGCAATGAATAAAGCCACTCCCTTGCGTTGTCTTGCAAAGAGAATGGAAAGGCAATGAGCCTTACATATTCGCTCAGATTTCCATCAGTATGGATGGTTCCACAAGCCATCTTGAAGTCTTGTAAGTGTCCTTGAGGATCTTCGCCTGGGTGATCGCTGAACTTGGGCAGGATCTGAATAAAGTGGGACTTTAGTTCCCATCCTCGCGTGGGTGTAGGCAAAGTTATGCCTGAAGGCCTCAAGTTCATGGTGTTGGGAAACACCATCTCCCTTAAGGTTTTCTCCTCCTCCACTGGGTGCTGCATTACGCTTCGCTTTGATTGTCTTCTTCTGATTTGCTCGACAAGGAGAATTTTTCCTCGTCAAAGGTCTCCTCTGGAATTCCTTCCAATGCCTCTTCCTTTTCCCTCTTCTCTGCTCGAATCTTCCTCAAGGCCATGTTGATGTTATCGCCGTGCCACGTTTCTCCTTCCTTTCCTGTAAGGTTAGTTTTTTGCATAAAATAAGATCAAAGAAATTAGCACAACA
Organism: Schizonepeta tenuifolia; assembly: GCA_029490685.1. Lineage (NCBI taxonomy): Eukaryota > Viridiplantae > Streptophyta > Magnoliopsida > Lamiales > Lamiaceae > Schizonepeta > Schizonepeta tenuifolia. The sequence continues at coordinate 40,600,953 of CM055958.1, read as the reverse complement.
GAAATTACCACTGTAATCAACTCCCCGGCAACGGTGCCAATTTTGACGCAGCCGTCGTTTAAGCTGCGGCAAATTACAATTTGTATTTCACTCCTATGCCTACCCCTAGGAACAGCTAGTTGGCAAGTAAAGGGTTGATCCCACAGGGAGTTGCTCGCGATAATCTCTGGTTGGTGCACAAAAAGGTTGTATTGTGTATCTATCTACTTTAGCCTTGGGCAACTGTCACTATCACCTTTGGCAAACTGCTGAAAGTAAATATCTGTAACTTGACAAGCAAAAATATTAATAATAAAGATAATCCTGATTTAGGTTTCGAATCCATGAGTATAACTTTAGCTCGATCATTGGTTCAAGAATATTTATTGCGTAAGTGTGTCAGTGGTTATAGGCTAAAACTATGTAGGGTCTTAACAGGGACACCCTAGACAATCCTCTTGCTTGCCCAAAAGTCCCCAGCATAACACTTTATAATGCGCATATTGGTCAACTAGCATTTGGTTCTAGATGGGCCCACTCCAACATCATGAGATATCGAGGATCTCCATCCGACTTACTCCAGCATTGACACATCTATGTAGGTCTAGGCCAAAATATACAACCCTTTCTTGCCGCTCTCGAGGAACGTAATGCAAGTCCGACCAGCACTTGATAACCCTCCTGCGATGTAGGAATCCGTATGTACCCAGGGCTCGTTAGCCTTCTGAGTTACCCGTAGCCACCGAACTTCTTTGGAATCGTTGCCCAATACCTCGGGAACACACTTATACAATTATCAAAAACACTCAGACCTCACGAGATTCATAAGGTATACATCATATCATCTGTTCTAAACTTGGATTTAAGGGCTTAGCTAGACATAAAGTAAATAACGAAAGCAAAAGAGATAAAGTAAAACATACTTGAATTAATACGATAAGCAAAATATGTTCGCCCTATTGAGACTTAACAATAACGTAAATTGTATCTAAGAAGATAAACTGCAATAAATAAATATGTTTCGAACGTAAGAATGCGGTAAAAAATTGTATCTTGCGACTTGCATGCATGGATGTATTTATAGAGTAAAAGAACTAGGGCAAACCCACAAACGGGCCTTCTAGAAAACGGGCAGCCTGCTTTTCATGTAAGGATCATCGAAGAAGGTTGGAAAGAATTCCTTCCTTATCGCTAAAACGTGTTGTTGTCAAAGTAGGAAACATCGATCTCAATCTTGTGCTGCAAGGAATTTGTTTCCTTGTAGGACTCTAACAGCTGCATCTTCACGCGCCAGCGCTGTTGCCCAAGCTCTGCACTCTACCTTTCCCAGTCTCTCTGCCATCACTTGCCCACGACAGCCTGCACCTTGTCTTCTGGAGTAAAACACACAATCATCTAGATTGACCATACCACTAAAAGTGGAGTAGCTTTTCCTCTTGGTTTGGACTTATGCCCTCGGTAGCTTGAGCCACCAGCACGGGTACTATGGTCATTGCCTCGTATCGCCAATTCCTTCTCTTTTTGCATGTTCTGACTCCAGTCTTGCCCAATTCCTGCCTTTCCTTGCCCTGCCAACTTAAGTGTCCTCCCAAACACAAAAGACACTAAAGTAGACTCGATCTAGACCTAAAACACATATGAAAAGAGCACAAAATATGGTTTCGTCAGTGATAATATGGGAAAAAAAACATGTTGGATCATGTTTCCTGAATTTCCTAGCCCCTAATGGAACCTTGTAATGGTTCCTTATAAGAAGCGTAGTGTTGAACCCTCATATTGATTTTAACAGTTACTTGTGATCATTATCTGATTCCTGGTAACTTTGAATTGTAGTTATGGATAGCATAGTAGTACGAGACCTGGGACCTATCTTTGAAGGGGTTGTGCGCGATGATAGCTCTTCGGAAGGCCATCCTGAAGAGAAAAATCATAACAATCTGAAGGTGGCCCCACAAAAGCTAACTACTCCTCAGAAGGAGAGGGCTTCTAAATCCATGAGTCCTCAGAAGGAAAGAGCTCGCAAAGGTGCGGGGAGTCAGAGGGAGGAGTTCCAAACTCTTGCACAACAAAATGTTACTTATGCACTCTCAATGGATCAACTTAGTGCTATGGTGAATCAATCTGTGTCCAAGGCCATGGTTTCGCTTGAAAGTCAAAATAAGAAGCTTAGCAGTGCAGCTAAAGGGAAATCTAAAGAGGTATAAACATGTTCTGTTTGGCCTTAGTAATGATGAAGTGCTAATGAAGCAAGTCGAATCTTATTTAAGCAATAACAATAGCTCATGACTTAAATGTTGTGTAATTTACAGTAGGAAGAACCTGAAGGGGAAAATCTATATGAGAGCAATGGGTATGAAAGTCCTTAAACTGAATCTGAAAATGGTCAGTGGATGAACAAAATAAATAAACAATGATAATGATGATTAAGTTAACAACCCCCTATTTATATCTTTCTTCTCTTGTTTTGAAAATGCGTAGAAGGTGAAGGAAGGATTGTAAAATCCCGAGATGAAGCAGCAGTAGCAGAGATTTTAGCTCTTAAGCAGTAGCTAAGAGATCTCCAGAAGAAGGTCGCCTCGCCAAAGAAGTCTCCCAAGAAACCTGTTAAAACAAGCGATAATCAATCCCCTTTCTCTAAAGATATCTGGGAAGATTAGATGCCCTCAAATTTGAAGACGTTGATACTAGAATATGATGGCTCTACAGACCCACATGAACATGTGATGAGATTTGAAAATGGGGCAATGTTGCACCAGTATACTGAGGAGGTAAGTGCATAGTTTTCCTTATGACTCTATCAAAAGTAGCTCAATAATGGTTCTCTCAGTTGCCACCCAACAACATAGGTTCATTCAACGAATTCCGGTCTATGTTTTTGGATCAATTTTCCAGTGCGAGGAGACATGTGAAAACGTCTTCCTCTCTTATGGCATTGGGGCAGGGGCCTTCTGAAAGCTTGCGTCAATATGTAGGATGTTTTAATGCTGAAGCTTTAAAAGTTCCTTTAGCATCTGATGATGTCAAAGTGCAGGCATTTATCCAAGGATTAACACCAGGGTTGTTCTTTAACTCATTAAATAAGAGACCTCCTGTATACTTTGAGGAGCTGCAGAGAGCTGACAAATATGTTAACTTGGAGGAAGCTCACAAGGCTAGGAGAGCTAAGAAGGAATCTCCTATGCATAAAAAAGAGACCTCATAAAGGAGGTCAACTCCAGGAGCAAAGGTTGATCGAGATAAGGGAGGGTCCAGGCCTAGAGGAGCTCCGGAAAGGTTTGACAAATACGCACCTCTCAATGCATCCTTGGTAGAGGTCATGGAGGCAACTACCATATCTCCTCATTTCAAGTTTCCAAGCACATACAATGAAGCTCCCCATAATCCGAGATCTTTTTTGTATTACAAATACCATGATGATTATGGTCATGATACAAATTTGTGCAGGCATTTAAAAGATGCAATTGAGCGGTTGTTGAAAAAGGATAACACATTGCTCTAATTTTAAAAAGAAAGGGAGAAGAATTATAAGAGAAAAAAGCCAGAACCAAGAAAACCTGAGCAAAGAGAAAGAGCTTCTCCTAGACGAGAGGATCCACCACAAAAGAGGGGGAATATCAATATGATCATGGGAGGTAACATTACTAGAGATTCGGGTAGAGCTCGCAAAGCTCATGTGAGAGCTTCTAAAGCTTGTGTAAGTAAAGAAGTACAAGAGTTGGCGAGAGCGGTGGGTATGGAAATTGACATTGTTGATTCCTTTCCAGGAGAGGAGAAAAACAAGAAAACATGCGTGACTTTTGGACCCAATGATGTGGTCAGTATAGAGCGCCATAGTGATGCATTGGTAATTAGTGCTGAGATAGATAACTGGAGGGTAGCGCGAATCTTTGTGGATACGGGTAGCGCAACTAATGTCCTCTTTTAGGATTGTTTCAAGAAGATGCAATTCAATGCAGAGCTGACCCCAATAAACACTGCCCTGTACGGTTTTGCTGGTGGGAAAATTCAACCTAAAGGAGAGGTAGCTCTTTAGGTCACTCTAGGCAGTGGTGAGGCCTCAAACACGCGAATAGTAAAGTTTTTAGTGGTGGATACGCTGTCAGCATATAATATTATTTTAGGAAGGCCAGCCTTGAATTACTTTTAAGTGGTGGTCTCAACATACCATATGAAAATAAAGTTCCCAGCGCAGCAGGAAGGGCTGGTAGGAGAGGTTGTAGGAGATTAAGAGGTATCAAAGGAGTTCTACGTGAAGTCTATTAAGCAAGTAAAGCAAAGTGTGAGGAGAGCTATGGCAATAGAAAGGCCTTGCCAAAGTAAAGCAGTGGACATGGAAGACATGGAGGAGGATATGAGAGCTCGCATGCAACCTATAGAGGAGGAGTTAATGATGGTGGAGCTTTACCTTGTATCCATTGTTATTCTTCTATCTGAAATATTGTTATTGCATGATCATATTATAGTCCAATTATCTCATACCTAGATTATATGGTGTGTGGTTTATCACAGAAGATCTTATAATCGGGAAAGTTGAGATATAAGTCGTGTTCCCAGTTGAGTCATTTTCGGACGAGTTGTCGGCTTAGACTGTAGCATAAATGGAAAATAGTTTGTCTTGGCTATTTATTTATGCTAGTACATTTATAGATTGAATGGATCACAGTGAGATGTATTCTTATATTCTGACTAATTAAGAATCAAGATCTCGGACACTTAAATGATCTTAACATTAATAGAATTAATTAGTGTGAATAACTAATTGTCTATTGCTTTGACTTTTCAAGGGTGAGAGCTCTATTTGAAAATCAATATTATCTATATCTTGGGTAATAGCGATTATTATTTGATACGCGATTGAATTGGAATAAGGATCTGTGTCCTGCTAATAACACGTTGATAATATCCTCTCGGGGAACTTAATAAGTTTATCGTATTAAACCCTGCAGGTGGAATAAGTTCCGATACAATAATAAGTTTAATAGGTAGCACTTGAGATGTCGTTTATGATTAAATGACTGATTAATTAATTAATTAGCCGTCAAAGGATTTAATTAATTAATGAATATTGAATATCTTAAATGTGGAGATTAATTAAGTCAAATGGTAGCCGCAACTCACCTAACAAATTTAGTGGCAATTCAGTATTAATATTCTAGTGGAATAAATTAATACTTGTGTCTCGATTTATATTCTTGGGCTGAATAAGAAAATCGAGCACTGGGAGGCCAATACTTTATTCGAGCTAGTAGATCCACGTTTGGCGCAATCAAGGCCTAGCTCTCTATGGGGCCAACCACCTAGTTCAATCCATTTAAGCCTTTGGGCTTTGTTTGATGGGTTTAATAAGTGGGCTTATTATTTAGGTATTTAATTACCAAGTAATAATAAGGAGTCCACTAATTCTCCTCACTTGTCACTTACGTAAAAAGAAAAGAGATAGAAATTTGAGAGAGAGAGAGAGGCGGCTGCGATCTGCCATCGAAGAAGAGAACTCGAAGTTTGTAGCCACCCTACATCGAGTACTACCATGGGAAACAAACGGAAGATCAACTCTGGAGTCGTTAACCTCTCAGTTCGCAGGTATCTCTTGTTTTCTACTTCTTTAGGAGCATGCTTAGAAAAGATTTTGTATGTACTTGTTAGACATCCTGAATGGATTGTGGGCACACGAACCGGCCTTCAAAAGTCAGTTCTTGTAATTGGTATCAGAGCCGCGTTTAGTAATTTCGGCTCTGTTGAATAACAAGTAGTAAGTCCTTGTTTACATTTATTAATTTTCAAAATTTGCTCTATATATAGACATGTTTGCTTCTCGTCTCATCGTCTTATCGTGGAACAATTTATTTATCATTTGGTTTTGCTGATTTGGTCATTTTGCACCACGAGAAAATCTGTGGTTTGTACAGTTTTCCATTGTATTTGTTTCTTTCCCTTGTATTCTGTTTGTACGGGTCGAGGAGGCGAGGAAAAACTTATCGAAGAAGCAACAGCAGCAACGCATGTCAGCAGGCAGCGGCGTGTCTTCTCCACGCTCTAGGGTTCGGCCACATCGTGACTTGGGATGGACGAAATCCGATTTGCTGTAGCTTTTGGCTTTAGTGTCTATGGTGTTCGATCCTAATCATGGCCGAGCAGAGCAGCATGTGGGTGAGGGGCACCGCAATTCGTGATCGCGTGTGCTGTGCATGCATGGCTCGTCACGGCGGTAGCATCTGCTTGAGCTTGGTGCTACTGATCTGTTGTTGCACGATGGAATCCTAGTTTCGTTTCTAGGGTTCGGGTGATATCGAGCAGGTCTTGGGTTGTGCCGCTCTTGAGCGGGGCGAAAGCGCTACGCGGCTGCGGAGGCGTGGGCTTCTCTGGCGAGCGAACAGTGGCAGCGGCAGAGCGATGGTGATAGAGGATCAGCAACATCAGTTGCAGGCCTCTTCAATGGCGATGAACAATAGTAGAAGCAGTGTCGATGCGGTGCTGGTGATGGGGCTTATCACGACACTGCTATGGGTTCGATGCCGTGCATGGCGGAATAGTAGTTGCACCTTGTTCACTGCTACATTTTGGTCGATCTACAGTGGTAGCAGACGATGGTTGGAAGCGTGGACGGTGGTGGAAAACGTGGTGGGGAAGTTTTCTGTGAAGTCGTGAGTGAAGTCGAGACAACTTCTGTTTGGACTTCGCAATTCCAGCGAGCGGAGCTGCCGGACAGATTCATTGTGACGGTATTCTGGGATTTAATCCTGGGATATGGCTTGGTGACAGTGAATGTCTTGGTGGTATCGATGCGAATGTCGGATCATTGGAATGGTAGATTTGTTCGACTAAGACGAAGATTGCTTGAAGATGAAGAAATCTAATTTTGTAACAGATTAGATTTATTTTCTGTTTATTTTATTTGTTTTTAATAAAATAAACAGGGATGGACAAGTTCCAATATCCACGATAAGATGACAAATATTTATTTTATCGCAAAAACATGTTAGCATGTCGTGAATTTTAATCACCGTTAAGGTGTTCGATCTAAAACATGTAATTATTTGTGATAATGAGCAAATATGTGTGTTTAGAAGAGCATGTTAGGATTTTATTACGTGTTCTCTAAGCGTATTTTAGAATTCAAGCAAGCATGTTTTACTACGTGAGTTCTAGAACAACATGTTTAGATATTCCGTGTCAACGTGATAAGCATGCACAAACCTTTTGAGGAAAATAAAAAGCGGTAATTCAATTTTATTTATTAAAATTGATTAGACATCCACAATTGGTTTAACACGAAGTGAGTTGTAGATTTGTGTAAACATCCACACTATCGTGGCTTGCACACGTTCACAATTTGAAGATTTTATCGGTTAAACTTCTAATACAATGTTTTGATCTCGTGAGTAGTGGAGTTTTGAGTGTAAACATCCACATGAACGTGGCTTGCACATATTAATTTCTTGTGAATTATTCTAGGAGAGATTGAAATAAGATAGTCACAAAGTTGGCTAAATTGTTCTCATAGCTTAGGCGTCGACTTTGAGTACAACTCCCCATCGGAGTCACTTCTCAAGGTTTACGTGATCTAGATAAGGTTCGTTTATTGATCTCGTTTTGTCATAAGGTTAAGTTGACATGAGAGTGGGTCAAAGGTTGGGTGCTTGGTCATGAGATGCGCCGTAAACGTCCATACGAATGTGACTTACGTGTAATTCGATTGGGCTAACGTAGGTTTCAATTAATATTCTTTTATCAAAAGGTTTCAATATTATTTGTTACAAAAAGATCATGTAGTAAAGTTGAACTTATGTGTATATTTTTTTTTATGTTTGTTTATTTCAGATATGACTGTTACTCCACTACTGAATGTGCTTACTGTTCTTACCGGTCCAAATTTTTTGGAATGGAAGTGCAACCTGGGATTTGTCGTAGATGCGGGGAGTATAAGTTTGTGCTTACTAATCTTGCTCCCACGAACCCAATTGCTCGGTCTTCCGATGAGCAAAGGACGGTTCATCGGAGGTGGCATAAGGCGAATAATATAGCGAAAGCCTATATGATGACATGTATGACCTCCAACCTTCAGCTGCAGCATCACTCGATGCAGACTGCGACTGAAATCATAAAGAACCTCAAGGAGCTCTTTGGTGAATCGGACTGTTCAGCCCGTTTCGAGCTTATGAAGAAACTCATGGCTTCTAGAATGATGGAGGGTTCGTGTGTACGCGAGCATGTGCTCGGGATCATTAATAATCTCAATAAGCTAGATCTGCTTGGTGGAGGTATCAACAATGAGGCTAAGGTCGACATGATACTCCATTCTCTCCCCAAGAGTTATGAGAACTTCCGTCTCAATGCAGTGATGGGAAATAAGAAGTTCACTTTGAACGAATTGGTCAATGAACTCGTTACTGCTGAGGGAGTTATGGCGAAGAGTCCACATGCATCGGTACTGCCAAAGGCTCTCTGATGAACCCATATTTGTGTCCATCTTTTCTTGTGTTTTTCTTGTGTGTTTAGTCTTTATCGAGTCATTATGTGTCTGGAAGGACACGCAAGTCAAGAGATAGTGTGCAGGGGAAGAACAGGTTGATGCTGGGCAAATCCAATGGAAAATCTGTTGTTGAGATGGCGATACGATGTGAATGGGCATAGGGCTAGAAGCTTGTAGCTGGGCAACATCGAAACATCCTTTCTACAAGTCAGGAAGCACCTCCCCATATCCTTAAGCCAACAGACAGAGTACTCGGAGGAGCCAGGATCGTGGTCAACACCAGAAGCAAAGCAGGATGCAGACGATGAAGGGCAAGATGAGAGTCGAGCAGCAGTAGCAGGTTTCTTTCCTTCAAGGAAGAGGATAAGGATCGAATGTTTCCTTCCTTATCCTAGCCGAGCCAAATCATAGAATAACTCTACCACACAAGGGAAGAAGGAACGTGCATCCGAAGGAAAGAGAGAGAGGCGGAGGTTATGATATGCATGGGAAGAATCCTTATTCAACAAGGAAACTTCCTTTTATCGTCTATATATATGGTCGACTCTATCATGTAAAAGAGCTCTTCGATTCAGTAATTTAAATTAGTTCTACATTCTAGGTTGAGAGAAAGTGAGGAAGAAACAAGTCCTAAGGGCAATTTACTTTTATTTCGTATTTTCTGCACTTTAGTTTTAGTTGTTGGTGTGAGGCCAAGACCCTGGTTGCTGACTACGCTTTTGGGTAGCAACCCCTTTCCAGATTTATGCTAAGTATGCTTTTTTTTTTATTTCCTTTGTGTTCTTATTTAATATCATGTCTAGCTAAGTTTATTGTTTGGGTTGGATGTAGATGAAGTGATTCTAAATTACTCGTTCAAACTTGTGAGGTCTAATTGTTTTAGTTCGTTAATTGATTTTGTTCCCGAAACACTTAGGATTAATTCTAGACTTAATTCATATTGAAGTTGATTGATCACCATCTAGATATTGAGATTAAGTCATTAATAGAAATTGGGATCAACACGAGAGTGTCTTTCGTGCCCAAGAAGGTAAAGGGTGTTGGAGAGCAGTCGGTATTGACCTACCTCTTGGCTGTCTTAGGTCTATTTATTCTTAATGCCTGTTAGGCAGCATCGTTACTGAAGTGTCTTCGTGACTTTGCTGGTCAAGAAAGGAGATCTTGCCTTCTGGTCAAAATTTGTAAAATTGATTAGACATAGGTTAAGTGTGTTTACATCGTGACTTCGTGACCTTAGGGTGTTAACTAATCTTTGCCTTAAACCAAGTGATAAAATTAGTTAATTGAATATCCTTACACCGATGAACGAGTGAAGAATAATTATGATCATTGATTCGAAACTCAATCCAAACTCTTTTGTTATTTGATAGTTTTACTTGTTGAGTACAGGTTATTAAGATACTTCGTGACCAAGACCCTTTTGTTGAGCAACAACTGAAGAACAAATTACGCCGAGTCCCTTGGGTACGATCCCGCTTGCCGCTGACTACTATCTTGTTGGGCAAGAGGTGTTATAAATATTATTTGTGCGAAGTGTGTGACGACAGTGCTCCGTCACTCTCACTTTGCACCAAAAGGTGGGAAGAAGGGGAAAAAGTCAAGTGGCAAGAAAGGTCAAGGAAAAAGTGGGAGCAAGAATGTAGGCCCGACCGGTGGTGTTAAAAAGCCAAAGCCAAAGAGGAAGGGCAAATGCTACAAGTGTCGAAAAACTGGACATTGGAAGGTTGATTCTTCCTTGATGAAGAATGCTCAAGGTACGTCTCTAGCTTTAGTGACTAAAACATGTTTAGTTTCGAGTAATGCCCACTCGTAGGTGGTGGACTCAGGTGCAACTGAGCAGGTGTGTTACACCACACAGGGGTTCCTGTAGAAAAGGGTGCTGAGTAGAGGTTGTTGATGTTGCTGCTATTGGAGATGTTCATTTATATTTTAAGGGTCATGTTTTAGTTTTAAGAAACGTACTATATGTTAAAAGTTTTCGAAAAAACTTAATTTCTACCCGCCAATTATCGAAAGACAGGTATTCTGTTCTTTTGGATGATCGTGTTACATTCATGAAAGATGAAAAGGTTTTGTTTTATAGTACAGTTGATTCTCTTTATACTATTACATGTGTGTATGATTATTCTTCATCTGTAAATTCTTTAACTTCAAACCAAAAGAAGAGAAAGGCTTTTTCTCTTGAGAACCAAACTCTTCTTTGGCATCTAAGATTGGGACTCATCAATCTGCGTAGGATCTAAAGACTGGTTTCTGATGGAACCTTGGAGTGATTCTAAGTTGAACCAATATCAGTCTGTGAATCCTGCATAGAAGGCAAGATGATGACTCCGCCTTTCAAGGCCAAGGGCTATAGAGCCAAATAAGTGTTAGAACTGGTTCACTCTGACTTGCGCAGACCTATGTCCACTTAAGCTTGTGGAGGATACGAGTATTTTTTCACTTTCACTGAGTAATACTCAAGGTACGGATACATTTACTTGTTGCACTACAACAAGTCTGAATGCTTTGACAAGTTTCAAGCATTCAAGGCAGATGTAGAGACGCGACATGGTAAAAGTATCAAGTCGCTGCGATCTGATTGTTGTGACGAATACCTCAGCAACGAGTTTTGAGAATACTTGTCGGTATCTAGGATTACATCTCAGTTGACTACACCAGGTACGCCCCAACAGAATGGTGTGGCAGAGAGAAGAAATCAAATACTTTTGGAGATGGTTCGATCCATGATGAGTTATGCTTCTTTACCTGTTTCGTTTAGGGGATATGTGATGAGTCCGTATTTTGTGTCTATTTTTTGTCTATTTTAGGTAGTTTAGATTGTCACGCCCCGACTCTCGAGGTGCGACTTACGAATTAAACAACTAACAACTAACTCAAATAAAGGGAACATGCTCGGGGAAAACAAAGATGGAATATAAGGCAATCGAATTTGGTTTTCAAAAGCATAATGAAATAATAACCAAGCATCTTGACTTCACTTTTAACAGGAATTTCAACAAGTAAATCATGCTGATGGGAAAGGAATTCCAACAAAAAGAGGAAGCATACGATTATATACATCAAGATAAGGGATCATGTTCAACAACAAATCATGTTACGAGCCCATCGCTCGGGATTACAAGTTAAAGGGGTTACGAATTCAACAAGCATTCAAAGTCTTCGAGCACAACGCTCGGAATCAAAAACATGAATATTAGAGTACTAGCATCAACAGACATTAGATCAAAAGGATTGCAGCAGAAATTAGCATCAACTCCCAATACTTGCACGTATGAAGACGTACAAATTCCAGTTCGAAATTCTACCAAACTTAACCAACAAAACCAAACCACACCACCAAGTATCCACGCCATCGCCATCCAGTCAACCTGCATGTTTAGAAACACACGCAGGGCTGAGTACTTCGTACTCAGTGAACACAAGCCAAAACATTTGAATAAAGATGCTTCTTAAAGCTATATTAATTGAACTTGCCTTGCCAAACATCACAAGTATATAAGCAGTTTTAAAAACGGTTTTACTTGTGCATGTCAAAACATTTTTATTTAAAACAGACTGCGTAGTCAAATAACATAATATAACAACATGTATCATCTATCAGCAATAACTTCACTGTGCCGAGAAGTAGGCCTCCTTCTCAAACACTGTGACCGGCCCAACCGAAGCAAGGCTCACAGTCACCTCAACATATACCACACGTGGGTTCCTGCTTTCACAGGATAATCACATCTTCATATAAATAGATGATAACGCATACTAACTTCAATAAAATGGCAAGTCAATCACATTTGAAAATCATATCATAATATTCAATAGCATACTAATTTTCATCGATAGTTTTGGTTCAGAAAAGCCCACCTGACTTCCAAAGAACTAGCTAGGTGGTCTAGGGCTATTTGTCCTCGCTTAACGATCCGTCCGGCTCGATCCTTCATAGTTCGACATCGATAGATAAGATATATGAAAGATGGACACAAAAGCGTTGGACTTTAACTGACGGACTTCTATTTGAGTCGTCTCTCTCTTCGTTCTAATTTTTCTAAAAGATCTCACGTTCTCGTCTTTATTTTATTAACTCTATTCGAATTGGTTAACTTTACTACTGAACATCGTACACTTTTCTCGTTCTAATTAATAACTTCATTGTTATCATTCTATTACTTGAGCTTTCTTTCAAGGACTTTAGTTCATTCTCAATTTAACAATCAATCATCTTGCACACAAGTTCAATCATCTTTCACATTATAATACTATCATGCATTTAAACATTTATTCAAACATATAAAAAATTCAAATAAATCAAACATAGTTCAAGATACATTAACATGCATTCCACTTAGACCTTAAAATCTAACTCGATTATGCATTTCTTTTTATGAAGGCTCAAACTATTCATTCTATTTTTCTTACTTATATAGACAATGCTTGTTTTACATCCGTTGTCTTATAAGGTATTTTATAACTTTTATTCAATTAACAAAATTTCTCCTTAATTATTATTAACTCTTATAAAATTAGGATTTTCTTATTCTTCTTTAATTCAATCCTCATTTCTTATCTCGACTATTGTTCATCTAATTATTATCTCGGTTTTATTTTTTTATTCGTCTGGTTAGAAACAATGTATTCAATTAATCTTCCTTCCATTTAATTCTTGACATCTTATTTTATTCTCATTTTCTCGATCAACTTATACGAGTATCTATCTTAACTCGTCTAGCATCTTTTCTTTACTCAATTTAACTTTCTTTTTATTTCTTATCGATTAATTTTTCTTAAACTCGGTTTTCTCTATTTTGTTTATTTCTTTAATAATTTCTTCTTTATTTGTCTTTAACTTAAGCTATTTCTTACTAAATAATTTCTTTATCTTTTGATACATATTTTTATGAATTAACTCACTTTATTATAAAAGATCTTTTTGTTGTAGTTTTAGTAAAATTTCAAGTTTTTAAATTTTAATGTAGGACATTTAATTAATATATCTTTTCATACATGTTTTCATCTTTTATTTAATTAAAATCTTTTCAACTTTAAGTCTTTTTATCCAAACTTCTATTTTTATTCCATATTCAAATTAACATTAATACATACTTAAACATTCAATCCTTTTTTTTTATTATTTTTACAATTAATTTCTTTCAAAATTTCAACATGCCAACTTATTTTCTTAACTTAAACACATGTATAATCATATTAACATAACATACAATCATTCCATTGATCAAAACAACATTCAATTCATCAACAAAATTAACAATATAAAACCTCTATTTTTTCTCAAAAATCACGGCACACACATACACATTTTGTGCATTTTATTTCTAAATTTTTTTCATGCAAATAATCTCATTACTAACATGATAAAAATAACAAATCAAGCATCAAAATAACAATAACTCAAAGAATTTATATTTTCCCTATTTTTACTAATTTTTTCGGCACTTATTAAATTTTTAGGGTTTTAGTTTCTTTTTCTTCTCTTAATTCATCGATTAATATCTAGTGCTCGATTCTCCTAACGAATTCTTCTCACTCGATTAGCACATGCATATCCTAAGTTTGCCTAAACATAAATTAAATAACATGCATGCATAGATCTTTCCTTTAGGACTTATAGACATACATTTTTACAACTAATCAAATGAATTTCATACTTAATTAAATGGGAATCCTTCTCTTGGCTCTTGGGATTGAAATGGATGGAAATGGTAGCTTCAAAGCTTGAATCTTGAAAGAAAGAAGGATGTCTTCTTGAATGCTCAAAGAACAAGAAATAATATGGGATTAATCATCCATAGGTTTTAGGAATCAAAATAAAGAAAAGTGTTGGATAATTCTTGAATTCAACTTCAAGAACTTGGAAAATTCTTACCTTTCTTTGAAAATATGGATGAAATGGATGGAGATTGATAACTTCTACTTCATTTTCATGGATGGAGAGCTTGAATCTATGGTTGCATGTGAAGAAAAATCAAGTATGAGGGAGAGAGAGAGAATGCCGTGAGGGAGAGAGAGCTTGGGAGAGTTTGAGAGATTGTTTTTCTTTTCTTGCTAGAGAGAGAGATCGAATGGAGAGAGAGAGATGGAGTTTGATAAATGAATTATGGTCTTTCCTACTTGTCTTAGATGAATAAGATTCAAATCCAACAAAGAGAAAAAGATATACTTGTGGGAAATTGTACAAGACAAGATTTGATAGTTGATGTGAACTTAACTTGTATGCACACTTTAAGTAATCCATGCATAAGACATCATCATGGTGTGTTGGTCTTGGAAATTGAGGGATGATGTGAGAGGAGGTGTGAGGTGGCGAGAGAGGGAGAGAGGTGGATGACACGTGTCGTCGTCGTATCGTTACGGGTATTAATTATCCGGTCGTAAAAGTTTTCCGGGTAAAACGATTCGTATTAATTCCATTTTTTTCTATTAACGGGTCTAACCTCTTCTCGTTTCACTTTTGACATTAACTCATCCCAATCCTATTTCACGTCTCAAATTAAAAGATTAAAGGCTTCGATTATTTTAGTCCTTTAATTCTTAAAAGAATTTAATCGGCTTATTAATCCGTTTATTAATCCTTTTCAAGACTAATGCCTCATTTCTCTTATCAATTCTCGGATAAGTTCTTACCCTATCTCAGTGATCTTAAAAGAAATTCTAAGTTCGAAAGTTCTAATTTAACTCTATTCTAGGTTCATCGGCGTAAACATATTTCTCGGCGATTAACGTTATGTTATCTTAATTAAACAAACTTCTCGGGATTTTTCCGGAATTTAATCTCATACTCATTTTCATATAAATGACTTAACAAACATATCACATCATCATCATCTCAGATAATTAGAACAGATAAATTCACACGAGATTCACAAGGCAATTTAAACGTTTTATTCAAAACTTATCGATTGGAAAAGAAAAATTTTACTCCTAAATTCTCATCTTTGAACTTTACTCGGTTAATTAGATGCTCTCTAAAGGGATAAAAACTCGGGGTATCACATAGATCGAGTCTTTGTGTGTGTTTTGTCTAGTTTTAGTGTCTTGGAGGGCATATTCTGGGCAAGAGGCGGTTTGTTGCTCTATAGGTGGATTCTGGGCAAAACAGGGATGGAAAGCTACATTTCTGGAAGCAGGCAGGGCAAGACGAAATTGGTCAAGATGGGTGGAGTGTTTTGGTCAACTGGCGTTGTTTCTCTTTTAGGTCTAGAAGGATAAGGAAACGATGATCTAACTTAATATCATTCCTTAACCGACTAGATTTAGGATTCACAAGGGATCTTTTGAAGATAGATGTGACATACCATGTTGGGGTCGTGCTTATCAAGTATTTACTTGCATCCTAAGATAGCTCATGGAATCCTACCATGTTAAGGATCGGGGGCCCAAACCCTAGCACTCGCCTAAAAATATTTGAAGCCTAGCTGCTGCGAAAGAGAGTCGCCTTTTATGTTTTCATCCTTGTTTACTTTGAGAGACTGTGAGGAAAAGAACAAGTCCTATGGGCAACGTTTTATTTATGTTTTTTTCGTACTATTTCCATTCGGCACTTTTGGCCGAATTTATTTTCTCATACTTCGTAAGTTTTCAATATAGTTCTTTTTTATGAGTTTCTCAATTTATTGTGTTCGTAAATTTATATTCATGTCTGGGCAAGATAGTTAAGTGAATACCTAGGCTTGAGAGGTCTAAATTGTGCTTAATAATTGCATGCATGTGATCCCGATATGTTAATGAGCTTGTTCCAATATGGTATAATACAATTGAGAGATTAATAGACCGACATATTAGATCACTAATCAATAGGGAAGTAGGAGTGTTTTTCATAACTTATCTCAATTAACATCAATTAACCTTAGAGGAAGGTATCTACCCTGTTGGGCTAGACGTGATGATTTCTTGTTGGGCCTTTCTAGTAGCTAATGCTCCTTAGGCAAAAAACTGAACGATGACTCCGACAGAGGTATTGCCCAAGATAAGGAGCCGGCGATGCATTGCCAATTAAGTAAGGATAGGTCCGGGAAGGGTTTGTTGAGAGCGTGACAAGTAAAAAGGGATCTCCGCATTCAAGTCCTATAACCAAAGATGCATGCATGTGATGAATATATTTGCACCAATGACCAAGACAAAGCTTTCACTTAACAATGTCTTTGTCCTGATCAAGTCATTTTTTGTCACGCCCTGACTCTCGAGGTGCGACTTACGAATAACAACAAAACCTAACAACTAACAATCAACTCAAATATGGGGAAACATGCTCGGGGAAAAACGATAATGAAAGATAAGGCAATCGAATTAGGCTTCCAAAGTATAATGAAGTAATATCCGAGCATCTCAAAACCACTTATAACAGGAATTTAAGTAAGTACTTCATGCTGACGGGGATAGAATTCCAACAAAAGAGAATGCACCCATATATACCAAGTTAAGAGGATCATGTTCAACAACATTTCAAGTCAATGAGCCCATCGCTCGGAAGTACAAACTAAGTAGTTTAAGAAGTTAACAAATATTCAAAGTCATCGAGCACAACGCTCGGAATCAAAAACATGAGTATCAAAGTATTAGCATCAACAGACGTTAGCGGAAACTTGCATCAATACCCAACATTTGCACATATGAAGACGTACAAACGCCAGTCTGATATTCAACTAGACTTAACCAAAAGAACCATACCACACCACCAAGTATCCATGCCATCACCATCCAGTCAACCTGCATGTTTAAAAACACACGCAGGGCTGAGTACTTCGTACTCAGTGAACACAAGCCAAAACATTTGAATAAAGATGCTTCTTAAAGCTATAACAATTGAATTTGCCTTGCCGAACATCACAAGTATCTAAGCAGTTAAAAACAGTTTTACTTATGCATGATAAAAATATTTTCTTTTAAACAGACTGCGCAGTTAATATAACATATAATATAACAGTATGCATCATCTGTCACAAACAATCTTACTGTGCCGAGAAGTAGGCCTCCTTCTCAAACACTGTGACCGGCCTAACCGAAGCAAGGCTCACAGTCACCTCAACATATACCACACATGGGTTTCCTGCCTTTCACAGGATAATAACATCTTCACATAAACAGATGATAACACATACTAACTTTAATAAAAACGGCAAGTCAATCACATTTAAAATCACATCATAATACTCAATAGCATAACTAATTCTCATCGATAGTTTTGGTTTAGAAAAGCCCACCTGACTTTCGAAGATTTAGCTAGGTGGTTTAGGGCTATTTGTCCTTGCTTAATGATCCGTCCGACTCGATCCTTCACAGTTCGACATCGATAGGAAAAAATAAGATACACGAAAGACGGACACAAAGGCGTTGGACTCAACTGAAGGACTTCTACTTGAGTCGATTCTCTCTTTGCTTAACCTTTCTAAAGGATTTCGTGTTCTTGTTTTTTAAAATCTTAACTCTACTCGAACTGGTTAATACTATTAATCAACGTCTCAAAACTTCCTCACTTTAATTATTAAACGTCATCATCTACATTCTATTACTCGAGCTTTCTTTCAAAGACTTTAATCAATTCTCGATTTAACAATTAGTAATTCAATCATTTTGCATACAAATAATTCAATTATTCCTCACATCATAAATAATATCATGCATTTAAACACTTATTCAATCATATAATGAATTCAAATAAATCAAACATACTTCAAGACACATTAACATTTATTCAATTTAGATCTTAAACTTAACTCGGTTATGCATTTCTTTTTATGAAGGCTTAAACCATTTACTTTATCTTTCTTATTTTATAGACAACGCTTTGTTCTAACTTCGTTATCTTATGAGGTATTTCATATCTTTTTCTCAATTAATATAATTTCTCTTTAATTATTATTAACTCTTATGAAATTAGAATTTCTTATTCATTTCTATTTCGATTCTCATTTCTTAACTCGACTATTATTTTTTTTATAATTATTAACTCGGTAATTTCTCTCGGTTTATTTTTAATTCGCTTGGTTGAACACAACCTCAATTAATTATTTTTAATTAATTTCCTTCAACTCATTACTCAACATCTTATTCCATCATTATTTTCTTGATTAACTTATATGAGTATCTAACTTAACTCGTCTAGCATCTTATCTTCATTCGATTAAAACTTCCTTTTTATTTCTTCTTGATTAATTCTTTTAAACTCGGTTTTTCTCATTTCTTGCTCATTTATTTAATAAATTCTTTATCTTTTCAAACCACTTTCTTACTTAACAAGTTTTCTTTATCTTTTAATAAACATTTTTATAAACTAGTTCATTTTATTAGATAAGTTACAAATTATCTTTTTGTTGTAGTTTAATAAAAATTCAAGTCTTTAAGTTTTAATACAAGAAAATTTATTAACATATCTTTTATGCATTTTTCAATTCTTAATCATTCAAAAGCTTTTGAAATTCATTCATTTTATTACAAAACTTCTATTTTCATTCATAAATTAAACTAGTACTTATACATACATTAAAACATCTAAACATCCAATCTTTTCTATGTTATCACATTTAATTTCTTTAAAATTTCAACATGCAATTTCATTTTCTTAACTTAAACACATGTATGATTATACTAACATATCATACAATCATCTCATTGATCAAAACATCACTCAATTAATCAACAAAATCAACAAAATAATTTCTCCAATTTCTTTAAAAACACACGGCATTGATGCATTTCTTGGTGCATTTTATTTCTCAATTTTTCATGCATATAATCTCATTCTCAACATGATAAAAATAATAATTCAAACATCAAAATAATAATAACTCAAAGAATTCATATTTTTCCTATTTTTCCTAATATTTTCGGCATTCATCATAGTTTTAGGGTTTTAATTTCTTTTTCTTCTCTTAATTCACCAATTTAAAACTAATGTTCGATTCTCCTAACGATTTCTTCTCACTCGATTATCACATGCACATCCTAAGTTTGTCTAACATAATTAAATATCATGCATGCATAGGTTCTTTCTTTTTAGGACTTAGAGATATACATATTTACAAATTAATCAAATGAATATCATACTTTAATTTAAATGGAATTCCTTCTCTTGGCTTCTTGGATTCGAAATGGATGGAAAATGAAGCTTCAAAGCTTGGACTTGAAGGGAAGAAAGAAGTCTTCTTGAATCCTCAAAGAAAAAAAAATAACATGAAGTTAATCATCCATCTCTTTTAGGGCTTAAGAGCCAAAATGAAGAAAATGTAGGATGATTGTTGAGTTTAACTTCAAGAACTTGAAGGATATTTACCTTTTCTTGAAGATATGAATAGAATGGATGGAGGATGATGCTTTCTACTTCATTTCCATGGATGAGGAGCTTGAATACATGGTTGCATGTAAGAAAAATCAAATGTAGGTGTGTAAGTGTGTGTGCCGTGAGTTTAGAGAGAGTAGGGAGAGTTTTCTTTTTTTTCTTCTTTGAGAGAGAGAGTTCGAATGAGAGAGAGAGATGGAGTGTGATGAATGAAGTCTTCCTACTTAGCACTAGATGAATGAATTTGAAATCCAACAACAAGAATAAAGTGTTATGTTGGAAGTTGTAATTATCTAAAGTGATTGATGGATAGGTGATTGATGTAGTTTGCATGCTACTTTTGGTAATGCCATGCATAAGACATAATTATGGCAATTAGTCTTGGAAATTGAAGAGTGATGGGAGAGAGGTGTGAAGTGGCGTGAGAGGGAGAGAGGAGTGTTGACACGTGTCTTCGTCGTGTCGTTACGGGTATTAATTACCCGATCGTAAAGGTTTTCCGGATAAAACAATTCGTATTAATTCCTTTTTACGCTATAAACGAGTCTAACCTCTTCTCGTCTCACTTTTGACACTAAATCATCTCAATCCTATTTCTCGTCTCAATTAAAAGATTAACGAATTCGATCATTTAGTCTTTTAAATCTCAAAGGAATTTAGTCGGCTTATTAATCCGTTTATTAATCCTTTAAAGATTAATTCCTCATTACTCTTCTCAATTCTCGGATAAGTTCTTACCCTATCTCAGTGACCTTAGAAGCAATTCTAGGTTCAAAGATTCTAATTCAACTCTATTCTAAGTTCATCGGTGAAAATAATTTTCTCAGCGATCAACATTATTCTATCTCAGTTTAGCAAGCTCTTCGGGATTTTTCAAAAATCAATCTCATACTCATTTTCATATAAACAATTCAATAAGCAAATCACATCATCATCATCTCAGATAAATAGAACAGATAAATTCACACAAAACTCGCAAAGCATTTTAAACGTTTTATTCAATTTTCTTCATTTGGAAAAGAAAAATTTTATCCCTAAATTCTCATCTTTTAACTCACTCGGTTAATTAAACGCTCTCTAAAGACATAAAAGCTCAGGGTATCACATTTTTGTTATTGTAATATACCATACCTCAAAGTTTCCTAAAGTGGAAAATTTCTAGAAATAGAAAGTTTCCATAAAAGGAATGTTTCTCAAAATAGCAGTTTTCCGAATTTGTGAAATTTGGTGAATGAAAGCAAGATTATGTGAAGTTCATGTTTATATGATCTTATGTGGCTAATGTGTGCATGAGAATATGAATTGTTGCAATGATTTGCATGAAAAGTCGTATTTCTGTTATTGTAATATACCGTACCTCAAAGTTTCCTAAAGTGGAAAGTTTCTAGAAATAGAAAGTTTCCATAAAAGGAATGTTTCTCAAAATAGCAGTTTTCCGAATTTGTGAAATTCGGTGAATGAAAGCAAGATTATGTGAAGTTCATGTTTATATGATCTTATGTGGCTAATGTGTGCATGAGAATGTGAATTGTTGCAATGATTTGCATGAAAAGTCGTATTTCTAGTTTTTGGGTCAGAAACGTAGTTTTTCGTCTTTTAGTGAAAGATCGAAAGTTGTCCATTTTTCACCAAATTTTAGGTATGATGTTTCTAGCCCCAAATGAGCCTCTTTTATGGATTCAATTGTATGAAAATATCAAGCCCTAGAATATTTCATGGGTGTCGATTTTATGGCAAAAAATTAGGGGTTTTTAATTCATGTCTTTCATGATGAAATTGAAGCAAGATTTGAGGTTTAGGGAGCTAGATCTATCTATCCATATGTGAATTTCATGATTTAAAATTCCCTTGCTCAATTATATGTAATTTTCGAAATATTCTACGTGTAGAAGAAGTGAGATCTTTATGATGATGATTTTATATGCATGAATTGAGCATGGAACCTTGTTCTTGGATAGATTTGGAGCTTATATGGAATTTTTGAGAATTTTCGCATGGATATATTGAGAGTGCGGAAATTGGTGCAAGTACTAAAGATTAGGGCTTTTTGTTTATGAGCTTGTATTGGTGATTTGAGGATAATAATTCCTTTATGATATTTTTGAGCATGTTTGAAAGTAGTTTGCATGAAAATGATGAACCCTAGCTCTAAGCCCTATCTTGACCGAAAATGTGCATGAATAAAGTGAGTATGATTGCTCCAAGTATGTTATGATAATATGATGCAAATATGATTGATAATATAGACGAGCATGATTAGGACTTGTTTGGATTCCTAATTATCATGATGTCTTGAAAGTATGTTGTCTTAAGAGACTAAGAAAAATGAAGTTAAGTATGAAGTGATGAAGTAATAGCATGTTTTGATGAGAAATGAAAGTAAGCATGTTGTAGAAGTATTTATACTTGATTAATTTTTTTAAAGCAGGAATCTTTGAAAGTATGTGGTCTTAAGAGACCAAGCATGTTGAGATTATGCATGTCATGTTCGTATCTAAGCATGCATAAATGAAGAAAGTTCTTAAGCAAGTATAGTAAGTGTGAAGAAGTAGAAGGAATCCTTTGAATTCCTTTGTTGTTAAGATGCCTTCTTTAAGATTAAGAAATATCCTTTTAAGATAAGTTAAGTTGAAAGGATAAGATTCATTTCACCTTTTTTAGTTAGTTGTTCCATTTCTAAATCAAGTTCGATTGAAGGAACATCCGGAGGAGAAGTAAAATGAAGGCGAAGAAAAGAAAGCAAGTAGAAGCTAGGAAAGTATCTCTTAAGGTGGGCTTTTCTAAATCGAGGACCTTTTTGGCCTCTATACATGATGAATCATGTTTTATAAATGTTTAACTTGTCTTTTTCTCTAAGTTTTGTGTGTGATCCGTCTACTAAGAACGAAGAATGAATTCGGTCTCACACAAGGTGAGATTTGTGTACAATAGGAATCGTGAACCTCTGGAAGGTTCCGGTGATTAGAAGGAGGCCTTCTTCTCTTCACTGTTGTAATACCCTGAATTTTTATACCTTTAGAGAGCGTTTTAAATTAACCGAGTAAGTTTAAATGACGAGATTTGAGAAATAAAAATTTTCTTTCTAAATAAACAGAAATGAGTGAAACGATTGGAATGCCTTATGTGTTTTTGTGTGAAATTATCTGTTCTATTTCTTGAGATGATAATGTGACGTATATGTTGAGTTGTTTATATGAGAATGAGTATGAGTTTAATTTTCAGAAGAACCCCGAGGAGTTTGTTTAATTGAAAAAGAATAATGTTGATCGCCGAGAAATTTCTATGCGCCGATGAATTTAGAATAGAGTAGAATTAAAATCTTGGAACCTAGAATTTCTTCTAAGGTCATTGAGATAGGATAAGAGCTTATCCGAGATAATTTGAGAAGGGTAACGAGGATTTAACCTTTAAAGGATTTATAAGCGGATTAATAAGCCGACTAATTTCTTTAAGATTTAAAAGACTAAATGATCGGAATCGTTAATCTTTTAATTGAAATGTAAATTAAGTTTGAGATGTTTTAGTGTCGGAAACGAGACGAGGAGAGATTAGACCCGTTTATATCATAAATGAATTAATATGGATTGTTTTATCCGGAAAACCTTTACGATCGGGTAATTAATACCCGTAACGACACAACGAGGACAAGTGTCGTCATCTCTCTCCCTCCCACCGCCACCTCACACCATCTCTCTCCAATTTCCTATGCAACTAATCATGATTATTCCTACAAAATATTTAGTAAGTTGTGATGCTTAGATTGCATGCAAAACCATCCCATCAATCCTTTACCAAATCAATTTCCAATACAAACATCATTATGTTTATTCCATGTGTTGAAAAAATAAGAAAGCAAATGCATGGATCTACCTATCTCTCTCTCTTTCGAACTCTCTCTCTATGTATGAGGAAAATTTCATTCTATCTCACACTCTCTACACTCTCCATCCAACATCAAAGAAAAAAGAAAATTCTCTCCCTACTCTCTCTCCCTCTCTCGGCAATGCGCACACACAACACACACACTTGAATTTCTTCAATTCAAGCCTTGAATTCAAGCTTCAATCTCATGCAAATCAAGAGGAAATCATCACCATCATCTTAATCCTTCCAATCTCCTTGTGAAAGGTAATAATCCTTCAAGATCTTGAGTTGAAATTCAATGATCATCCTCATTTTTCTTCATTTTGGGCTCTTAAGCCCCCAAAAAAATGGATGATTAATTATTATGTTGTATTTTTCTTTGAGGATTCAAGAGGAGTTCTTCCTTACATCCAAGCTCAAGTTTGAAGCCCTATTTTCCCTTCAATTTGATCCCAAGAAGCCAAGGAGAGGAGATCCAATTTTAATTTTCAAAGTATGATAATTCATTTGATTAATTGTATATATGTATATCTCTAAGCCCTAAAAGAAAGAAAACATGCATGCATGGTATTTATTTTATGTTTAGGCAAACTTAGGTTGTTAATGTGAGATTTAAGTGAGAAGAAATCGATAGGAGAATCGAACACTAGGATTTAATCGGTGAATTAAGAGAAGAAAAAGAAATTAAATCCCTAAAAAAATGATGAATGCCGAAAATATTAGAGGAAAATAGGAAAATGTGAATTTCTTGAGTTATTGTTATTTTGATGCTTGATCTATAATTTTTATTATGTTGAGAATAGAATTATATGCATGAAAAATTGAGAAATAAATTGCCCCAAATTATGCATGAATGCCGTGTGTTTTGGAAGAAAAAGAAGGAATTATTTTGTTGATTTGTTGATAATTTAAGTGATGTTTTGATCATGAAATAATTATATGAGATGTTAATGTAATCATATATGTTGTTAAGTAAAAGAAAACAAATTGCATGTGAAGTTATTAAAGAGAAAAAATTGTGATAATATAGAAGATTTGATGTTTTGATGATATAATGTGTATATAAATGTTAGTTTGAATCATAGAGGAAAATAGAAAATTTTTGTGTCACAGCCCCAAATCCCGAGGGACGGCAGAAGCCGGGGTGCGACTGGGGTTGGATTAAAGAAGGGGGCTAACTGACTACACATACATGATAAACATCGATAAATTATGAACAAGATTTGATTATAGATAAGAAAGAGTTAATCCCTAAGGATTACTCGACATAAGTGCAAAAGACGAAACTAAGTTCAAAAGTACAGATATAGACTACTTAGTTGTTCCAAAAATACATCTCGAAAAGAAATACAGAGATTGACAGCGGAAGGGTTCTACTATGCATCTTATCCTTAAACTCAACATCAACCGTCGCCGCTCACCGTCGCTTCAACCTGCACATTTAGAAAGCAATGCAGGGCTAAGTACAAACGTACTTAGTGGGCACGATGCCGAAAACATACTTATAAATATAGATAAAATGGCATATTATAAATGTAGCACATCGGAGTTTTGTTGAAAGAATCCGTGTCTTCTAAACATTTTCTGACTTTTTCTCATAAATCGCTCGCGCGAGCATTTTCTGACTAATGCTACGTTCAATCTTGACCAATACTAATTCACCGTGGCTGGTACCCCTCAACAGGATATCACATACACCACAGGTTACAAAGTGCACTAACTCTAGAAAGCACTTAGCAGCTAACTCAGAGCCGATCGTTAGTTAATCTAAAATAGACTAACTCTAAATCTGGAAAACACGTATGTTGACTCAGATAGGTACAAGAGAATTCACATAAAAACATAAAACAGTTCATGCCATAATATCACTTTGAAAACACAGGTATCAAAGCGATAAAGAAAGATTTTCCGAGCGTTGCTCGTTTTATTTGTATATAAAAGCCCACCTTTGTTTTACAGAACTTATAAGCAAAAAGCTTCCAACTTTGGATCCTTCGTCCTTTCTTTACAGCTGGCTTTCTCCTTCATCGTAAAATAAAATATACTTAAAAACAGTTTGTAAAAGATACTCGAAGAAAGAGAATCGAAGAAAGATTTAGTTATTTTATTCTTTTGGCATTTGCACGCTTACTAGATTTGTTTTACTTAAACGGGAAACGAGACTTGTACTAATCTCGTTTTGAACTTGGAAGATCTCATATTCGACTCTCGGGTCAGTAGAGAAGGTAGTCGATGTCTTAATATGACTTTAAAGATTATAAGAAATTAAGCTGGAAAGAAATAACTTAGGCGATTTATTTATAGCTCATTTCACGACTTATGAATATTTCTCGTTTATTACTTCTTTAAAGAAAGGATAAGAGATAAGATCTCGACTGGTTTTCATCATTAAAGGTCTTGTCCTTGACTCTAGGGTCAGATAGAAGGTATCCGTTAGATAAAACGGCTTAAATGATTGAAAGGAACTAAGTTGTGAACTAAACAACTTAGAAAACACGAAACTGAAATTTCACTGCACAGTCCAGTAACTCTGGAGGCTGTCCAGAACAGAGGACTTGGAAAAAGGGGGTGAGCCCTGTACCACTAGAAATCTTAGGAAGTCTAGTTTCTGCTCCAATTTACGAATCACAAATCCGATAAATGAGCGGGAAGTTATTACAGTTTCCGGCGAGGGTCGCAAAACTGCTCGAAAACCCTAATTTATTGATAAGTTTGCCGTATAACGTTTTAGGTTCGTTTTAAATTCTCGTATTTAACTCTTTTAGAAACTGGACTCTAAGGAAGTCATCACGTACCTCCGTACGTGACAAACTCCTTTTCAACTTGCTCAAAAACACGACGTTCTAACGTCGGATTTCAACTAACAAGTACTATACCAACAAAGAAATTTCAAACGCGTACTAGCTCTCGATTATAACTATAATTCATATCATATCAACTCAAAAGCTTATACCATCAACTAGAGAGTTGTTCTAAATTTCATTATAAACAATAATATCAACTTAGAATTTTCATCCGACTTTCCGATTATTAGATACAACTAGATATTCGTCTCTTACGTGATTTCCAAAAGTCGTCGGTTTTCGTTCAAATTTTACGACGTTAAACTACGTCTAATGTGAACCGTTTTCATGTATGCAAACACATTTTATCATCATTATAACTCAGTTTATAAGGTGATTTTAGTCTCTTACATTCCATTAAACATTTTTAGGAAATTTCCAATTAACTTCTATTATCAACTAATATGATTTGCAACATAATCAACTAACAAATCATCATTTATATTAAACATGTATAAACTCCTAATTATCTTATAAATTTTCTGATTTCATACATACTTTGAGGGGATGATTTTCTTCTCAAATTAACAACATTTATTTACAAAACATACTCTTATATCATCAATTAATCAATTGCAATTCTATTATCAATTAACATGCAAAAACCCTTAATTTATACTTCAAACCCTAATTAAATTTCATAATAACATAGGGCTTTCAATCCCTTTTCATTCCAAACACTAAATAAACCTCTACTAAGCATGAATTCATGATCAAAAGAAGAAAAACAAAAATCCTACAAATTCCCAAAAAAATTCTGCATTCACACAAAAGATAAGGTTCTTGTTTTTGATCAATTTTAATCCATAATTATCATATCTAACACATCCAATTACATTATTCTAAGATCAAACTATCTATTCCAAACTTCCGAAAATTCGATCAAGAAGAAAAGAAGGGAAAAAGAAAAAGGATTGGATAGGATTAAAGAGGATCATCATACCTTGAAAATTAAGGAAAGAAGTATGGTGTTTGAATGGATGATTGAGGACTTGTGTTCTTTCTTCAAGCTTTGAAGGGTCTTCAATGGAGTATGGATGATGGAGAAGATGAAGTTTGAGGGATGGGAGAGAGAGAGCTGCCGAGAGTGAGATAGGGATGGAGAGAAAGAATTTGTTTTGTTCAAGTTTGTGAAATGATTAATGGTTTGAATTGGTGTAAAGTGAATTTAGGTGTCACTTAGTTAATTAAGTCAACACATGCATGTTACACCTAAGTATGGTGATCTGTATCGGCTGCATGCAAAAAAAAATAAAGGGTTACGGGTTTTTCCGGCGCGATCCGACGTTACGGAAAAACGAACGACGAAAAACGTGCTCGGTACAAAAAATCGTCGCGATTCGATTTGATTTAAAAATTCTAACGTATGAACTTAATTAGAAAATAAATTTACAAAAATTATTTTAACTAAAACTCGGGACGACATAGTCCGAGTTTCGTCCGGAAAAACATAAAAACAAACTTTCTCAGCGTGTTCGTATTGCGATTTTGTAAACGTAAAATTAAACGGTTTTTCGTTCTAAGCTTACGAACTTAATCAGAGTCGTTTTTCCAAGTATGAGATAAGAGTTAGACTATGATGCTAAGATTGAGAATGTAGAAGTCAACTCAACCGCCCGCTACGTCGACTCAACGAGGAAAAATGAAAGAATTTTATAATGAGATTTCTTTTAAGTAAGGAATTTATGAGCATGTATTCAATAAAAATTTGAAGACGAGAATGAGTTATGTTTTAAAAAAATGAGAATTTTACAGAAGTATAATTTTTATACTCTACATGATTATGCGATAGTACAAGTACTATCTTATGTGAAAATATTTGCACAATGATTTTCCTTTTTATGAAAAAAAGTATGCGGATACAAGAAATATAGTCAGATTTTAGGGAATTTTCCCGGTTCAATGAGAACGTAGACGTGGAACCTAAGAACTTTCCGGTTCTTCGAGAACTTAGACGTTTTTAAGAAACGTTGTTTTGAAATGATGTCGAAAGGAGATCCCTAACATGAGAAGGACTTCCTCTGATGAATGTCACGTGCGCTTAGTGACATGAATAATGACTCGGCAAAATCGAACTTGTCGTCTAAGAATTTCCTGCGAGGGAAAAGAAATAAAATGAATAAAAATAATTCAATAAATCGTGTTAGTAAAAGAAGGGAGTGATTAGACGTTTGAGAAGCTTTCGGCTTCGAGTTAAGAAAGATATGAACGAGACGACAACTGGAACTTAGTTTTCCAGGAAATTATTCTTAAGTTATAATTCTTTTTCTTTTTATGGAATTAAATTCCATATTTTCGTCTTGAGCGACGACTACAATTAGTACGAATATCAAGAGTCGTAAGCGATAAATTCTTTTGAAAATGGATGTTACTTTTGAATAAGTAACATGAACGAAGTAAATATACTTTGTTTTAATAAGTGAAAGTCGTTAAAGAGTTAATGAGTTAAGAAATAAAAGAATTAAAATGAGTAATAATATGGTGAAATGAAAGAATGAGAATAAAATCTTTAATTTTATGTATATAAATATATATATATATATATATATGTTGTTGAGTGCAATTTCTTGAATTGCTAGAAGTCTTAATAAGTGGTTGACTTAAGTGTTGATATTACAATTAAATAAGGGGTATTCATTTTGTAATTTATGTTTTTGATTGAGATAAGTTGTTTTTCCCCACCTGTTACTGATCCGTGTTACCTTAAAACTTTTGTAGGATGGCTAGGACTCGTGTCATGGCTCGGAAGAGTCGGCCGTTGGTAGAGTGCGAGCGCACCATAGTCGACATGTTGCAGGATGAGTACTATGAGTTTGAGGTAGACTATGGAGAAGAGGATGTGGGACAGATTGTGAGTAATTTTTCTTTAGCCTACTACCCAGTGAGACACCTGATCAGGAAGAGTCAGGCGATACTAGATTTGATTGTGCACTTACCGGACGAGTGGCGCGGTTAGGCGCACCGTGCAGCATGGTACTTCTTGGGGATTTTCGGCGACGACACGGAGCCGACCGGCAACTACGCTGGATTTGCCCTGTGTGTGCACAGGCGTTTCTTTGAGAGCAGATATATGCTTCCCCTTCCTTTAGAGCCACACATCCCCTACAGTCACTTTCCAGCCGAGACAGAGCTTGAGGAGCTTGACTTAGACCCGGAGTTCTTAGAGTTGTTAGAGTTGCCACCAGATGGTGTACTGGAGGAGGAGCCTGAGGCTGAGTTAGAGCAGCCAGAGGAGGACGAGGAGACGGTAGTTCCACCAGAGTTACCACCGGCTGCACAACAGATTGAGGAGTTGATCCCAGGCCCGGGTTTTGTAGAGGTTGACGTTGAGACAGCCGCACTGTTGGGATTGTCTTCACCGTTTGTGCCAGACGTTTGTGTTCGGATCAAGGGACCGTTGGAGACGAGACTGTACAGAGAGGGACCAGACTACTGAGAGATCGACGCGGAGCTCGCCGCTATGTTAGAACTGCCTTCTCCACTTACGCCACTCGAGGAGATCTGCGCGAAGTGGAGAGCAGCCCGAGAGCAGATGGAGGCAGGACCGTCCAGGGTCCGTTCTAGGGAGGAGTTCGAGTCGGGTTCAGGTTCAGTTCCCGAGCACCTTCTTTCTCCAAAGAAGCGTGCGAGAAGGATCAGAGAGGACTACTTGGTCTCCGACTTGGAGGAGACTGTTTCTGAGGCACCCTCACCCACCCTGCTTACACTTGACGATGGTTCTACTCTGAGGGTGGACCAGGCACTCGAGTTGGTTTTTGGTTCGGAGTCCGAGGAGGAGGATCCGGAGGAGGACCCGGAGGAGGATCCGGAGGAGGACCCGGAAGAGGACCCTGAGGAGGACCCAATTGAGGGTTGTTAGGATTTTGCAGACTTCGGAGTAGTTTTTGGTTTTCTTCTACAGTTTAGTTAGGCAGTGCTTTATAGATATGGGTAAATATCAGTAGTAGTGGTAGCTTTTGTCCTGTATAGAGTCGGATCAGTAACTAGTTAATTTTTGAAGTACTCTAGCGGATACGAAATTTTATGAATCGTTTCCGTTCTAGTACTCTAGTAGATACGGAGTGCAATTTGTTAGTGCACCCAGTAAATAGTAGGCAGTCAGCCTAGTTTAGACTAATAGTAGTCTAACCCTTTTTGTATAAGTCCTCGTTAGAGGCAAAAGTAATATTTTTTTTGGATGTATATATATATATATGACCCGTAAAGAGGGTTTTTAATCAAGCAAATTTCTTATGAATCGAGTAATAAAAAAAATTAGAATATTAAATGAACTCGTGTAACAAGGAAATAAGTTTAACTCGGAAGTTAAAAGATTAATGAAATAATATCCAAGCTATGTTTGATGTGTTGTTCCATGAATTTGATTAAGTTGGGAATGAACTAGTAAGTGCTAAGTGTAATTAACAGAAGAAAACTAATGAGAATTTTCAATTCTTCTCTAGACTAAAGAAAATGCCGCCGAGAAATGTTAACAACAGGAGAGGTCGAAGACCTGGAAGGCCGAGAGGACGTGGTGGACGTCAGCCAGAAAATAACCAAGAACGGGAATATGAGCGGAATATCACTCCATCCCCATCTCCACCCCTGTCACCATCACCCCCACCTTCACCACCGCCCCGTAGAGATATTGAGGATCTCTTCCTCAAAAGGAACCCTCCAATGTTTAATGGAATTGGAAGCCCTAGCGATGCTGAGCTATGGGTGAGGTCGACTGAGAAAATTTTCAAACTCCTCAGATGCACTGATGAGGAGAGAATGCTATGTGTCGCATTCCAATTGACGGGATCGGCAGATTACTGGTGAGAAGCAAGATAGAAGGTGATACCTGCTGAGCATCTGGCTCGTTTTTCGTGGGAAGAGTTTAAGGAGATTTTCTTTGACAAGTACGTCCCCAAGACGTATAGGGCACAGAAGGAGGCCGAATTTTATAATCTGAAGCAGGGAAAGCTAACTGTGACGGAATATGACGTCAAGTTCTGCGAGTTGATGAGGTATGCGCCGACATTGGTCGACACTGAGGAGAAGTTATCAAAGAAATTTCAGGGAGGTTTACGTCATGAATTGGGAATCGCTTTGGCTAGTCATGGAGGACTAGGTTATTCAGACATACTGGGAAGAGCACTGGAAATGGAGGCCGTCGTGCCTGATGAGAAAAAGATTGTACCAACTGCGTCAGCACCAGCGCAAAATCAGAATCGAGGCTACTACAACAACAACAATAGCAACTACCAAGGGAAGAGAAAATGGAACGGAGGAGGTAGCGGAGGATACAGTCAGGGCTACAACAATCAGGGAGGACAGAAAAGAGGCTATCAGCAACCTGCCAACAACAACAATAGTGGCAAGAGGTCGTGGCAGGGAAACAACCAATCGGGGTTGTTCATTCAAGGGAATAGGCAGAACTTGCCGTGGAAGGGCAATAATCAGTTAAACCAGCCGCAAGGGCAACAAAGGAATTTTAACCATGGAGCGAATAACCCAGGGAGGGTTACCATCCCTGTCTGCCCGAAGTGCAACCGAGCCCATCCTGGAGTCTGCCAAATAGGTACCCCCAACTGTTTCAACTGTGGAAGGGGCACATGAAAAAGGACTGCCCTAAACCGCTTCAAGCAGTACCCCTCCGAGCCATCCAAGCACAGCCGCAGCAGCCACCTATGAACCAACATCAATTTCAGCAGCATGCACAACAGCAACAGAATGCGAGGGCATGCGCTATCAAACAAAGCGGTCAGCGCAAAGGAAAAGGCAATCTAGCAGGTATGGGAAAACTCCACAACACCCCCATTAAGATACTGTTTGATACTGGCGCATCGCATTCTTTTATTGCTGGCTCATGTGCCGATAACTTAGACATCAGACCTGTAAGAGCTGCACAATCTATGAGAGTAGCCACACCTTCAGGAGAGATCATTACTTCCACGCATGTTTGCTCTAACCTAGAACTAGAAATCGGAACTCATAAGGTTATAGCGAACAACCTAAATGTTATGATAATGTGGGACGTAGATATAATCCTAGGAATGGATTGGTTGTCAGAGAATTACGCCACGATTCTCTGCAACGAGAGAAAAATTTCTTTTCAGCCGCCAGGTGAAGAACCGACCGAATTCCACGGAATTTCAATGGGTAGAGGTGTACCAATCATATCGGCCCTTCAAGCCACGAAACTTATGAAGAAGAAAGGTACCACAGCCTATCTTGTGTACCTAGTTGGAGAACCAGGAGCCAAGAAGACCATTCAGGACGTAAAAGTCGTGAATGAATATGAAGATGTTTTTCCAGAAGTACTACCGGGATTGCCACCAGATCGTCATGTGGACTTCACGATCGATTTAGAACCAGGAGCAGCTCTTAAGTCTAAAGCCCCTTACAGAATGGCACCGAAGGAACTGGAAGAGCTCAAAATCCAGTTACAGGAATTGCTAGACCTTGGTTTTATCAGGCCAAGCGTTTCACCTTGGGGAGCACCCGTGCTGTTTGTTAGAAAAAAGGACTGATCGATGAGAATATGCATCGATTACCGAGAACTGAACAAGATCACTCTCAAGAACAAATATCCTTTGCCAAGGATCGAGGATCTGTTCGATCAGCTTAAAGGTGCAGGAGTCTTCTCCAAGATAGATTTGAGGTCAGGGTATCATCAGCTCAAGATCAAACCTGAGGATGTACCGAAGACCGCTTTTAGAACTCGATATGGCCATTACGAATTTCTAGTAATGCCATTTGGTTTGACCAACGCTCCAGCCTTATTCATCGACCTTATGAACAGAGTCTTCCACCCCTACTTGGACAAATTTGTTCTAGTATTCATCGACGACATCCTCATTTATTCTAAGAATGAGATGGAGCACGAGGAACTTCTACGGATAGTGTTGGAAACACTAAGAGCTGAGAAACTTTATGCCAAATTCAGTAAATGCGAATTTTGGCTGAAGGAAGTAAAGTTCCTTGGACACATAGTATCAACAGAAGAAATCAAGGTGGATCCAACCAAAGTAGAAGCAGTGCACAACTGGAAGACACCAATAAGTCAGAATGAGATCAGAAGTTTCTTGGGATTAGTTGGTTATTACAGAAGATTTATCAAAGGATTTTCTACAATCGCTCGCCCGATGACGCAGCTACTCAGGAAGGATACCAAGTTTAAGTGGACAGATGAGTGCGAGAAGAGTTTCCAAACTCTTAAAGAAAAGTTAACTACAGCGTCAGTACTAGCACTTCCAGACGCAAACAAGGAATATGTGGTTTACACTGACGCATCGAAAAATGGATTAGGTTGTGTCTTGATGCAAGACGGACGAGTGATAGCTTATGCTTCACGACAACTTCGACCCCACGAAGTTGAGTACCCAACCCATGATTTAGAACTTGCAGCCGTAGTGCATGCGCTAAAGATTTGGAGACACCATCTCTATGGTGTAAGAGTTGAGATATTCACTGATCACAAGAGCCTGAAGTACTTTTTCGAGCAAAAAGAACTGAACATGAGACAAAGATGATGGCTCGAATTAGTCAAAGATTATGACTGTGGAATTAACTACCATTCAGGAAAGGCTAATGTGGTAGCAGGCGCATTGAGTCGCAAGGCTCCAACGAAGTTAGGATGTCTTTTCGTAGAAGAAGAAACCTTAATACGAGAATTCGAAAAGATGGATATCAGAGTGCTTGACACGCCAGCAACGATAACAAGTCAAATAGCAGCATTAGAAGCTACACCAGATTTGAGAGAAAGGATCATTAGTGCTCAAAGAAAAGACGAGTCAATGGAAAAGTTACGAGTAAGGATAAGGACAGATAAGCCAGAAGGATATTCTGAGGCTCCAGACAATGCAATACTTTATGAAGACAGGATTTGTATTCCCGACAACGATAGCAAATTGAAGAACGAAATCTTGAGTGAGGCTCACGATACGCCTTACACAGCACATCCAGGGAGTACAAAAATGCACCAAGATTTGAGGAGAAACTTTTGGTGGAATGGAATGAGACGAGACGTTGCCTCGTTTGTAGAAAGATGCCTAGCATGTCAACAAGTTAAGGCTTTACACCGACGACCGTATGGATTACTACAACCGTTGGATGTCCCAGATTGGAAATGGGAAGGCATAGCTATGGACTTTGTCACAGGCTTGCCTAAGTCGAGAAGAGGAAACACAGCAATTTGGGTGATAATTGATAGACTCACGAAGTCAGCTCACTTCTTACCGATTAAGACTACGTATGGATCAGAGAGACTAGCTCAGTTATATGTCAGAGAGATTGTACGTCTGCATGGAATACCGAAGGTCATAATATCAGACAGAGATGCTAAGTTTACCTCGAGATTTTGGATTACGATGCAGAAAGAGTTGGGAACAGAGCTTAATTTCAGTACAGCTTTTCACCCATAGACAGATGGACAGTCAGAGAGAACGATTCAGATTTTGGTCGATATGTTAAGAACAGTGGTTTTGGACTGAGGCACGATTTGGGAAGAAATTCTACACTTAGTTGAATTCGCCTACAACAACAGCTATCAGGCCACAATAGGAATGGCACCATTTGAGGCTTTGTATGGGAGAAAGTGTAGATCACCGCTTTATTGGGACGAAGTAGGTGAGAGAAAGAACCTAGGCCCAGATGCGATCAATGAGATGATTGAGATAGTTCGACAGATTCGAGATAGAATGAAGGAGGCCCAGAGCCGATAGAAGTCGTATGCCGACGATCGTCGAACCAACCTTGAGTTTGAAACAGGAGATAAAGTTTTTCTTAAGATATCCCCGACCAAAGGAATCCTTAGGTTCGGAGTTAAGGGCAAGTTAAGACCCAGGTTTATAGGACCTTATGAAATCCTCGAGAGAATAGGATCAGTCGCATATAGATTGGCCTTACCGCCAAGTCTAGGAAGCGTTCATAACGTTTTTCACGTTTCTCAGTTGAGAAAATATGTTTATGATCCTAAGCACGTTATTAGTCAGCAAGACGTAGTTCTTGAATCTGACCTAAGCTATGAAGAAAAGCCGATATCGATTTTGGATAGAAAAGTCCAAGAATTAAGAACCAAATCGATACCAATAGTTAAAGTGCTATGGAACCATCACGGGCAAGAAGAAGCCACGTGGGAACTCGAGGAGAAGATGAAGGAGCGATATCCTCATCTTTTTGCAGAAGGTAAGCAAATTTCGGGACGAAATTTTTCGTAAGGGGGGTAGGATGTAATGCCCCGTAAATTCCTTACGTTCTTAAAATTTTTTAAAGTTAATTAAATAAATGGCTTTGCACGCCTAAGTTTACAATTTTTGAATTCTAAGGCTAACGGTCAAATCCGTTATTAAAAATAAATTACAGAAGTCAGCTAGACGACTACTGTATTTAGGGTTAGCGCGTACAAAAAGTTTTTAATTTGTAATCTTAGAACGGAAAACCATCTAATTTTTATAATCACGAAATTGCAATACGAACACGCCCGAGAAAGTTCGTTTTTATGTTTTTCCGGACGAAACTCGGACTTGTCATCCCGAGTTTTTGTCAAAATATTTTTTGTAAATTTATCTTCCAATTAAGTTCATACGTTAGAATTTGTAAGTCAAATCGAATCGCGACGATTTTGTACCGAACAACATTTTTCGTCGTTCGTTTTTTCCGTAACGTCGGATCGCGCCGGAAAAACCCGTAACCCTTTAAAATTTCCTCCATGCAGCCGACACATCATCACCTTAGTGGAGACATGCATGTTGACCTTGTCTAGTTATATGACACATTGTCTACACTTTACACAATTTCAAACCTATCATCATAACAAAAACTTGAACAAAACCAATCTTCCATCTCTCTCTCACACTCTCGGCTGAACCACTCCATTTTCTTCATCTTCTTCACCTTCATTCCTTCCATCCACCATTGACGACCTCTCCAAGAACAAGAAGAAAGAACACAAGTCAATCCATCCATTCAAATTCTATACTTCCTTCTTTAATTCTTAAGGTATTTCTTTCCTCCACAACTCCATCCAATTAGATTTCTTTTCTTCTCTTTTCCCTCTTGATCAAAATTTTTAGAGGTTTGGAATAGATGTTTTGATCTTGGATTAATGAAATTAGATGTTTTAGATATGATAATTAGGGATTAAAGTGAAACAAAAACAAGAACCCTAAATCTTGCATGAATACCGAAATTTTTGGGCATTTTGTAGGATTTTTGCTTTTCTTCTTTTGATGATGGATTCATGCTTAGTAGATGTTTAATTAGTAATTAGAATGAAAAGGAATTGAAAGCCCTATGTTTTTGTGAAAGACAATTAGGGTTTGATTTATGAATTTAGGGGTTTTTGTATGTTAATTGATAATGGAATTGCAATTGATTAATGATTGTTATAATAGGTTGATT
The DNA here is from genome assembly GCA_029490685.1 of Schizonepeta tenuifolia. Lineage (NCBI taxonomy): Eukaryota > Viridiplantae > Streptophyta > Magnoliopsida > Lamiales > Lamiaceae > Schizonepeta > Schizonepeta tenuifolia. The sequence goes on along the minus strand of CM055958.1, from coordinate 40,564,142 downwards.
AGTGAATAAATGTTGTTAATTGGAGAAGAAAATCACCCCCACAATATATGCATGTATACCAAAAATTATAGGGTGATTAGGGGTTTCCATGTGTTGTTGTTAAGTGATGATTTGTTAGTTAAATTATGTTGTAAATCATGTTAGTTGGTTATAGAATTTAAATGAGAATTTTCTAAAATGTTTAATGAAACATAAGAGGTAAAGATCATTTTATAAGTTGAGTTATAATGATGTTAAGATGTGTTTACATGCATGAAAATGATTCACGTTAGACGTAGTTTAACGTCGTAAAATTTGAATGAAATCCGACAACGTTGAAAAATTGTATAAGAGACGAACATTTAGTTGTATCTAGTAATCGAGAAGTCGGATGGGAATTCTAATTTGATATTATTGTTTATGATGAAATTTAGAACATCTTTCTAGTTGACGTCATAGGCTTTCGTGTCACGCCCCCCAAATCCCGAGGGACGGCAGAAGCCGGGGTGCGACTGGGGTTGGATTAAAGAAGCGGGGAAGAAGGGGGCTAACTGACTAAACATACATGATAAACATCGATAGACTATGAACAAGACTTTAATATGAAAGAGGAAGAGTTAATCCCTAAGGATTACTCGACAAGAGTACAAAAGAACCTAAGTTCACATGTACAGACGTAGACTACTGAATATTGTTTCAAAGTACAACTCAAGAGGAAATCAAAGTTTGGCAGCGGAAGGGGTTCTACTAATCATCCTATCTTCTAACTCAACACCAACCGTCGCCGCTCACCGTCGCTTCAACCTGCACATTTAGAAAGCAATGCAGGGCTAAGTACAAACGTACTTAGTGGGCACGATGCCGAAAACATACTTATAAATATAGATAAATATGGCATATCATAAGCGTAGCACACGGGGTTTTATTGAAAGAATCCGTGTCTACTAAACATTTTCTGACTTTTTCTCATAACTCACTTGGCCAAGTATTTTTAGGTATGCTATGTTCAATCTTGACCCAAACTAATTCACCGTGGCTGGCTACCCCTCAACAGGATACCACATACACCACAGGTTACAAAGTGCACTAACTCTGGAAAGCACTTAGCAGCTAACTCAGAGCCGATCGTTAGTTAATCTAAAATAGACTAACTCTAAAAGTCTGGAAAACCCGAAGGTTAACTCAGAAATCTGGAAAACACGAATGTTAACTCAGATAGGTACAAGAGAACTCACATAAAATAGTTGAAACAGTTTATGCCATATTATCACTTTGAAAACACAGATATCAAAGCAATAAATAATACTTTCGAGTTGTGGAAAAACCCACATTTTATTTGGTATAGATAAAAGCCCACCTTATTTTACAGAACTTAAAACAAACGCTTCCAACTTGAGATCTTCTGTCCTTTCTCTACACTTGGCTTCCTCCTTCATCGTAAAATAAAATATACTTAAAAATGGTTCGTAAAAGATACTCGAAGAAAGAGAATCGAAGAAAGTTCTAGTCATTTTGTTCTTTTGGCATTTGCACGCTTACTAGATTCGTTTTACTTAACGGGAAACGAGACTCGTACCAATCTCGTTTAGAACTTGAAAGATCTCGTACTCGACTCTCGGGTCAGAAGAGAAGGTTGTTTATGTCTTAAAACGACTTTAAAGATTATAAGAAACTAAATTGGAAAGAACCAACTTAGGCGATTTTCATTTATAGCTCACTTTACGACTTATGAATATTTCTCGTTCATTACTTCTTTAAAAAAAAAATAAGATATAAGATACAATCTCGACTGGTTTTCATCATTAAAGGTCTGGTCCTTGACTCTAGGGTCAGATAGAAGGTATCCGTTAGATAAGACGGCTTAAACGATCAAAAGAAACTAAGTTGTGAACTAAACAACTTAGAAAACAAGAAACTGAAATTTCTACTGCACAGTCCAGTAACTCTGGAGGCTGTCCAGAACAGAGGACTTGGAAACAGGGGGTGAGCCCTGTACCACTAGAAAGCTTAGGAAGTCTAGTTTCTGCTCCAATTTACGGATCATAAATCCGATAAACGAGCCGGAAGTTATTACAGTTTCCGGCAGGGGTCGCAAAACTGCCGTGAAACCCTAGCTTATTGATAAGTTCGCCGTATAACGTTTTAGGTTCGTTTTAAATCCTCGTACTCAACTTTTTTAGAAACTGAACTCTCAAGGCAGTTATCACGTACCACCGTACGTGACAAACTCCTTCTCACTTGCTCAAAGGCACGACGTTCTAACGTCGGATTTCAACTATCAAGTACTATACCAACAAAGAAAATCCAAACGTGTTCTAGTTCCCGATTATCACTTTAACCCATATTATATGAACTCGGATGCTTACGATGTCAACTAGAAAGATGTTCCAAATTTCATTATAAACAATAATATCAAGTTAGAATTTTCATCCGACTTCCTGATTATTAGTTACAACTAGATATTCGTCTCTTACGCGATCTTTAAAAGTCGTCGGTTTTCGTTCAAATTTTACGACGTTAATCTACGTCTAATAGGAATCGTTTTCATGCATGCTAACATGTCTTAACATCTTTATAACTCAGTTTATATAGTGATCTTTGTCTCTTACATTCCATTAAACATTTTTAGAAAATTACCAATAAATTCCTATTATCGATTAACATGATTTGTAACAATATTCCACTAACAATTCATCATTTATATCTAACATGCATAAACTCCTAATTATCTTATAAATTTTCTGATTTCATACATACTTTAAGGGGATGATTTTCTTTTCAAAATAACAACATTTATTTACTAAACATACTCTTATATCACCAATTAAACAATTGAAATTCTATTATTACTTAACATGCAAAAACCCCTAATTCCATACTTCAAACCCTAACTAAATTTCATAATAGCATGGGGCTTTCAATCCCTTTTCATCTCATACACTAATTAAACCTCTACTATGCATGAATTCATGATCAAAAGAAGAAAAACTAAAATCCTACAATTTCCCAAAAAAAATTCTGCATTCACACAAAAGTTAGGTTTCTTATTTTTGATCATTTTCAATCCATAAATATCATATCTAGTATATCTAATTACACTATTTCAAGATCAATTCTTCCATTCCAACTTCTAAAAAAAATCGAACAAGGAGAAGAAGAAAAGAAAAGAAACTAAATGGATAGGATTGTAGAGGATGAAATTACCTTAAGTTTTAATGAAGGAAGGTATGGAATTGAATGGATGGATGGATGGTTTGTGTGAGTTCTTCAAGCTCTTAAGAGTGTTCTTCAATGGAGGATTGAAGTGATGAAGAAGATGAAGTTGAGGGAGAGAGGGAGAGAGTGGCCGAGAGAGAGAGTGGAGAGAGAGAGATGAAAAAGGTTTTGTTCCAAAAGTGAAATGATTAAATGTTGACCATGCATATAGGTAGGTTTAGGTGTCATTAAATTAAGTAATGACAAGCATGCATGTCTTCCACAAGAAGGGATGAGGTGGCGGCATGCATGCAGAATTTTTAGAGGATTTACGGGTTTTTCCGGCACGATCCGACGTTACGGGAAAACGAACGACGAAAAACGTTGTTCGGTACAAAAAATCGTCGCGATTCGATTTGACTTACAAATTCTAACGTATAACTTAAATAGAAAATAAATTTATAAAATTTATTTTGACAAAAACTCGGGACGACAAGTCCGAGTTCCGTCCGGAAAAACGTAAAAACAAATTTTCTCGACGTGTTCGTATTTGCGATTTTGTAAACGTAAAAATTAGACAATTTTCCTTTCCGAAATTACAAACTAAAACTTTCGTACGTGCTAACCCCTAATACGGTAGTCGTCTAGCCGACTTCTGTAATTTATTTTTTTTATTAACGGGTTCGACTGTTAGCTTTTAGAATTAAGAAATTGTAAACTTAGGCGTGCAAAGCCATCTATTTGGTTAACTTTAAATATTAGTACGCAAGGATTTTACGGGGCATTACATTTCGAGTCGATATAATATGGGCTATAGTTATAGTCGAGAACTAGAACGCGTTTTGAAGTTTTGTTGGTTTAGTACTTGTTAGTTGAAATCCGACGTTAGAACGTCGTGCTTTTGAGCGAGTTTTGAGAAGGAGTTTGTCACGTACGGAGGTACGTGATGACTGCCTTGAGAGTCCAGTTTCTAAAAAAATTGAATACGAGAGCTTAGAACGAACCTAAGACGTTATACGTCGAACCTATCAAGCAATTAGAGTTTTCGCGGCAGTTTTGCGACCCTCGCCGGAAACTGTAATAACTTACAGCTCGTTTGTCGGATTTGTGATCCGTAAATTGGAGCGCGAACTAGACTTCCTAAGCTTTCTAATGGTATAGGGCTCACCCCCTGTTTCCAAATTCTCTGTTCTGGACAGCCTCCAGAGTTACTGGACTGTGCAGTGAAAATTCAGTTTCTTGTTTTCTAAGTTGTTTAGTTCACAACTTAGTTTCTTTCGATCGTTTAAGCCTTTTTATCTAGCGAACATCTCTCTTCTGACCCTAGAGTCAAATACATGACCTTGAGTGATGAAAACCAGTCGAGATCTTATATCTTATCCTTTCTTTAAAGAAGTAATAGACGGGAAATTTTTCATAAAGCGTTTAATGAACTAAAACGTAAATCGCCTAAGTTGATTCTTTCCAACTTAGTTTCTTTTAATCTTTAAAGTCGTAATAAGATATCGACTACCTTCTCTACTGACCCGAGAGTCGAGTATGAGATCTTCCGAGTTCTAAACAAGATTGGTACGAGTTTCGTTTCCCGTTAAGTAAAACGAATCTAATAAGCGTGCAAATGCCTAAAGAATGAAACAACTAAATCTTGCTTCGATTCTCTTTAATCGATTATCTTTTACGATCCATTTTTAAGTATGTTTATTTTACGATGAAGGAGGAAGCTAACTGTAGAGAAAGGACAGAAGATCCGAAGTTGGAAGTTTTGCTTTAAGTTCTGTAAATCAAGGTGGGCTTTTATATACAAAATAAAACGAGCAATGCTCGGAAAATCTTTCTTTATCGCTTTGATATCTGTGTTTTCAAAGTGATATTATGGCATGAACTGTTTTATGTTTTATGTGAGTTCTCTTGTACCTATCTGAGTTAACATTCATGTTTTCCAGATTTAGAGTTAGTCTATTTAGATTAACTAACGATCGGCTCTGAGTTAGCTGCTAAGTGCTTTCCAGAGTTAGTGCACTTTGTAACCTGTGGTGTATGTGATATCCTGTTGAGGGGTACCAGCCACGGTGAATTAGAATTGGTCAAGATTGAACGTAACATTAGTCAGAAAATGCTCGCGCGAGTGATTTATGGGAAAAAGTCAGAAAATGTTTAGTAGACACGGATTCTTTCAATAAAACTCCAATGTGCTACGTTTATGAAATGTCATATTTATCTATATTTATGATTATGTTTTCGGCATCGTGCCCACTAAGTACGTTTGTACTTAGCCCTGCGTTGTTTTCTAAATGTGCAGGTTGAAGCGACTGTGAGCGGCGATGGTTGATGTTGAGTTAAAGGATAGAATGCTTAGTTAGAACCCTTCCGCTGCCAAACTTTGATTATCTTTTGAGATGTACTTTTTGAACAACATTCTGTAGTCTAAGTCTGTAAATATGAACTTAGTTTCTTTTGTACTTTTGTCGAGTAATCCTTAGGGATTAACTCTTTCTTATTTATATTGAAGTATTGTTCATGGTTTATCGATGTTTATCATGTATGTTTAGTCAACTAGCCCCCTTCTTCCCCGCTTCTTTAATCCAACCCCAGTCGCACTCCGGCTTCTGCCGTCCATCAGGATTTGGGGCTGTGACATCGCGATACGAATTCGCCCGAGCAAATTCATTTTTATGATTTTTCCGGACAAAACTCGGACTGTGATGTCCCGAGGTTTTGTCGGAAATTATATTTTTAATATTACTTTCCGAGTAAGGAAAATACGTCGGAATTTATGGTCGAGCCAGAATTCGACGAAAATGTGCCGAATACATATTTTTACTTATCGTTTTTCGTAACGTCGTAACGAGCCGAAAAACGGGATTTTTGGGAAAAAAATCCCATGATGGCCGACTATAACACACACACATACTTAGATATTTCATTTCTTTATTAAAACAACTTTATGACTCATCTTAGGTTAATGATTATTTGTAACACCTCATACTTATTTTAATTTACACCTATGTTAGTTTAGGATATTTTCTCTTAAATTAACTATGTCATCTACCCTCCCCAAGCCCCAAAACTGCCACTCCCTCACACACACACAATTCCATTTTCTTTTCATCACCATTAAAGCTTCATCACCATTAAAGCTTCATCAAGTTCTTGGCAAGGAATTTCTCCTAAGTCATCATCCATCCACTAATTCCACTTCATCTTTCATTAAAGTTTAAGGTAATCATCTCCTCTACATTTCCATCCAATTAGATTTCATTTTCCTTTATTTTTTTGTTAATACCGATTTTAGTAGTGGTATTAGGATGATGATTGAGTTTAATTCCTTGCAATTAGATGGATAGAAATTGATTAATATAATTGAATTGATAAGAAAATGAAGAACCCTAATTTTCTAAGTGGACCGAATTTTAGGGCTTTGAGGTAGGGAATTGTAATTCTTGAATTGATGGTATAATTGATCTTAGGATTAGTTTTATTGTGGATTGGTGAGAAAAGAAATGAAAATCCCCTAATATGTTGAAGGTAACCGATTTAGGGTTAGGTTTTGATTATGAAATCTTGAATTAATGATGGATTAATGCTTCTAATGATGTTAGATGATGTTATGAATTAAATGGAATTTTTCTAAAATATTTGGTGATAATATAAGAGACAAAGGTTCGATTATTAGTTGGGTTTGAGTAATGATTTGAGGTGATGATATAGATAATAATGAATCTCTATAGATGAGGATTGATAATGTAAAATTTGATTGAAATCCAATAACGTTTGAAAATCCGTAAGAGACGAATAAATGTACGTAATTAATGATAGGAAAGTCGAGTAGGAAAGATTTTTGGATATTAATGACTATTAATGTTGAGGGAACGAAATTTTAGTTGACGTCGTGTTGATCCGAGCTATAAAATATTGAGTTTATGTTATAATCGAGAAGTTTGGACGAGAAATGATAACTTGTTTGGTATAATAATTGTTTAGTTGAAACGACGAGGTTTTGATCGTCGTGGTTATAGACGAGTTTTGGAAAGGAGTTCTTCACGTACGAGAGTACGTGTTGATTCCTTGACGTGATAATTTCCTGAGAATGTAGGTTCGATAACTTAGAACGAACCTAGGAAGTCATACGTCGATTCTATCGAACAATTAGGGTTAACCTCGGCAGTTTTGCGACCCTTTCCGGAAACTGTAATATCTCTTAGCTCGTTTATCGGATTTGAGATCCGTAAATTGGAGCGTAAACTAGACTTCCATGGCTTTCTAACAGTACAGGGCACTTCTCCAGTTTCCAGATACTCTGTTCTGGGCAGTCCCCAGAACTACTGCATTGCGCAGTGAATTTTCAGAACTTAGTTTCCTAAGTTGTTTTCTTCTCAACTTAGTTTCTTTCGATCTTTTAAGTCGTAATGATTTAACGACTATTTATTCTACTGACCTAAGAATCAAGTACAGAGTTTGAGTGTCAAAATGAGATATGATCGTATCTCGTTTCCGATTATATAAAAGAAATTAGTTAAGCGTGCAAATGCCTAAAAGTTGAAACGTAAAAGACTAAATCGAACTTGTTTTCGATTTCCATTTTCTTTTGTCGTCTCAACGACTCATCGAGATTATGTTTCATGTACGATGAAGGACGAAGTCAGTAAAAGGAAAGGATGGAAGACTAAAGAGGAGAAGCTTGTTATTTAGTTCTGTAAAGCTAAGGTGGGCTTTCCTACTTATAACAAACAAAATGTGGGTTTTTCCACAACTCGAAAGTAATGTTTACAGCTTTGATAACTGTGTTTATCAAAACGTGATTATCAGGCATAAACTGTTTTGTGTTTTATGTGAGTTCTCTTGTTCCTTCTGAGTTGGCTGACTAGCTTTCCAGATTTATTAGTTAGCTGACTAGTTAACTTTCCAGATTTATTAGTTGAGGGGTAACCAGACACGGTGAATGAGAATTGGACAAGATTTGAACGTAACATTTGTCAGAAAATGCTTGGCCAAGCTACATTGTGAAAATAATAAAATGTTTAGTAGACACGAGTTCTCTTCCAAACAAAATCCCGATGTGCTACAGGGACTAAATGCCTGATTTATCTATACTTATGATTATGTTTTCGGCAATGTGCCCACTAAATGTGCAGGTTGAGGCGACGGAAGCGATGGACGGTTGAGTTAGGATTGAGTTGAGTTGAAGAATAGGAAGACTTATGTACTTAGTCTCACTTTTCCGCTGCCAAACTCTAGACACTCTAAACTCTTTTGATGTTATGTAAATAAACCACTGTAGTATAAGTTCTGTAACTTATAACTTAGATGTTTCTGTGTACCTTGTTCGAGTGATCCTTCGAGATCAACTCCTTCTTTTGTTATAAAGTCTTGTTCATAGAAATTATGTAGTCCTTTATGTATGTTTATTTCAGTCAATCCCTTTCTTCCCCGCTTCTTTAATCCAATCCCAGTCGCACCCCGACTTCTGCCGTCCCTTGGGATTTGGGGCTGTGACACAAAATGATTGAGCTATTGATTTGTTGAATCGAGAATTAATTTAGTTTTAAAAGAAAGCTCGAGTAATAGAATGTAGATAGATAACGTTTCATAATTAAAGCGTGAAGTGCTAAGACGTTGGTTAGTAGCATTAACCAATCATCGAGTAGAGTTAATGGTTTAAAGACGAAAATGCGAGATCTTTTAGAAAAGATAGAGCGAAGAGAGAAACGACTCGAGTAGAAGTCCTTCAGTCGAGTCCAACGCCTTTTTATCCGTCTTTGCGTATCTTATTTCTCTTTATCGATGTCGGTCTATGAAGGATCAAGTCGGATGGAACGTTAAGCAAGGACGAATAGCCATTTAAACTGCCTAGCTAGAATCTTCGGAAGTCAGGTGGGCTTTTCTGAACCAAAACTATCGATGAAAGTTATTATGCTATTGAATAATATTATATGATTTTAAATGCGATTGACTTGCCATTTTTGTTAAGTTTGGTATGTGTTATCATCTGTTTATATGAGATGTTATTGTCGTGTGAAATGCGGGAAACTCACGTGTGGTATGTTGAATGTTAAGGTGACTGTGAGCCTTGCTTCGGTTAGGCCGGCCACAGTGTTCGAGAAGGAGGCCTACTTCTCTGCACAGTGAGATTAATTGTGACAGATGATGCATACTATTGATATATGTTATGTTTGACTGCGCAGTCTATTTAAAAGAAAATGTTTTAACATGCACAATTACAACTGTTTTAAGTTATTAAGTACTTGTGATGTTTCGGCAAGGCAAGTTCAATTGATATAGCTTTTAAAAGCATCTTTATTAAAATGTTTTGGCATATGTTCACTGAGTACAAAGTACTCAGCCCTGCGTGTATTTTCTAAACGTGCAAGTTTCTGCTGCAACTCTTTTAAATGATGTCTGTTGATATATACTCTAATACTTGTGTTTTTTATTCCGAGCGATGTGTTCGATGGTTTAAATGCCTGTTGAAGTCTTAATCTCTTGACTTGAAATACTTATTCTATCCTCGTTGATATGTGATTTTGAAATGCTCGGTTATTACTTCATTATGTCTTTGGAAGCCTTATTCGATTGCATTACTCCTCATTAATGTTTCCCCGAGCATGTTCCCCGTATTCGAGTTGATTATTAGTTGGTTAGGTTGTGTTATTAGTTATAAGTCGCACCACGAGAGTCGGGGTGTGACAGGTTGGTATCAGAGCAAGGCTTTGATTTGCTCTGAAGTCTGTTATTCTTTGATGAGTCGAGTCTAGATTTAATTCCTAGACTTATTTGAGTCAGTAAACCACACCATGCTATCCTCCATCTCATCCGGCAACCAGGTATGTCTTATTTTCTAAAAAGCTTTTCAAGTTAAAGTGATGTTTGAATTATTTATTTATGATGTTTTAGATTTATTTATGAGTTATGATGTTTAGAGATGAAAGTTGTTAAGTTGTTTGATAACTAGATTGCTTTAGAATGCCCTCCCCAATGCGTGTTCGTGTGGAAAAATCGGAAAAGATGAAATGCGTGTGCGATTGGTTACGTGATTTGGAATTGCCCGAATTCATGAACGAAAATCACCCTTGGGAACGCAAAAATGAGTATGTAGTGAAAATTCTAGTATGCTCGATTAATTGTTTAAGTGTGCTTATGCGTTTAAAATTCGTATAGGATGGACGATAACGACTGGATGTAGGAATACTTGCACGTGAGAAAGATGAGTACCGAGTCACTAGCGGAATTTCTAGCGCGTTATCATTCGATATGGGGAAGAGTCCAGTATATGGACATAGGACCGCTGGAAGGCATGACGCATCTAATCCAAGCTCTACCTCAGGAATGGAAAGATTGGGCAGCATCCCTTGTCCCTCGATTTTTAGGCTATCGCTACTTCGACCGAACCTTGTACGGCGATGTGAATGCTTTTATCTCCGCAATTTCAGCCCGTTTAATGTCCTATGGTGCTCCTCCACCAGAGCCATATGATGATGACTCTCCAAGCTTGCTAAATGAAGTTGTTCGTGCTCCTCCATCAATACCTCAAGATGACCCCGTCTTTCTCCAAATCAATTCGCCGCCACGAACTGTGCTTGAACCTCAAAATTCCCACCCAGATCATCTAATTCTAAGTGGTGTGCTTTTAATTCATTCTTTTGACCCCTTTGCTTTGTCTAACTTCCCAACATTGCAGCCGAGTGGATGCAATGGAAACCCTTCAGCGAATGAAGAACAGTTTGCCGCTTATATGCGTCGTCAGCAAGTAACTTTTTCAAATCATCCCGAAGCAGAATCTTCTAGGCCAGCCCGTTCAAGAAACGGCAACGAGAACGAAAGTGAGCCAACTGATGCAGCAACAGTAGGAAAAAGATACCTTCAAACCTTACCCAGCAATGTCTTTCCTACCCCTCTTGCTTGTGCATCTACCTCCCTAGCAAGGCCAGAAGACGAGCACAACTCTCATATTGGTACCTCAACCGATGTAGCTCCTTACCTTCGACAAGAAGAGAATCCCAACACCCCGCCATGGGTTGAATCTGAGCTAGCCGCGATGAACTACACTTTGGAAGACTGTGAGGAAGCCTTGAGGGAAGCTGAACGCGAGTGTTTCGCCATTGAGGATGACAACGTCAACGAAGACGACCAGTTTGTAAACCAGATGCTTGAGGAAGAAGATCCCATAGAGCACTTTGGAGTGATTCAAGGAAGCCGTGGAATTTAAGTTTTATCATGTGTGTTTGAGAGATGAACTCTTTTATTTTTCAGTAGTAATATAATTTGTGGTTTAAGACTTGCATAACTCGAGTAGGAAGAAGGGAAATTTTCAAGTGAATCCCTATTGTTTATAAGTCCTTAAAAGAGGCTGTCGTCGGGTGATTTAAAAAAACGTGCCATTAGGTTATTGAAATTAAAATTTGAGTTCCTTGAGTTATCAATTTGAATTGAGTATGTGATTACGAAAGTGATGATATTTTATTCTATGATTATGATTGATTGTCTTGAGAATATGTGATGATGATATGAATGTTTGATGACTATTGGAATTTGAATGAGATGCATGTATGTATGAGAAGTTGAAATAATGAAATTATTTGGAGAAAGTCCTTAATTGCTTTTTATTTTTTTTAAGTACCGATCGAGAATCGTATTCCTCCCAAAAGAGAAATGTTTTCAGAATCGAGAAAGGTTCCTAGTGAACTAAAGAATTGGAGTGGCTAAAATTTTCTTGTTGTAAATTTTTAGAATGCCACCGAGACGCAGAAACGTCAGAATCCCTAAAGATAACCCTGAGGGACAGCGTGATCCTACTCCGCCCCCTCCGAATGAGAGACGAGTCGAAGAACTTTTTCTCCGACAGAATCCCCCAACCTTCGATGGTAAAGGCAGTCCAGATGATGCTGAGGACTGGATTCGTTCTCTTGAGCGAATTTTTCGTTTCCTTGTTGCTCCGATTGTGAACGTCTGGAATGCATGACGTACCAGCTGAAAGGAACTGCCGACTATTGGTGAGAAGCGAAACAAAGAATGTACTCCCCCGAAGAGTGCGAGGACTTAACGTGGGATCAGTTTAAGGAAGTTTTGTATGAAAAGTACGTGCCAAGAAGTTATCGCAAGCAGAAATCCAACGAATTTGCCAATTTGAAGCAAGAGAAGAAGTCTGTGGCCGAGTATAATCGAGAATTCTGTGAGTTAGCTCGTTTTGCACCTGATATGATGGATACTGATGAGAAGATGTGCGAGTTGTTTCGAGCAGGACTGAGGCAAGATATTCGAGTAGTTCTTGCTAGTCAGTGTGGTTTGACATACGCCGAAGCCTTGAACCGAGCTTTAGATATGGAGTTGGCAATGCAACCAGAGAAGGGATCGCATCCTCGAGCGAATCCTCAATTTCAAAGCCAAACGACCACGACTGTATCTACCCAACAATCCCAGTTTGGTCAGCATGGAAAAAGAAAGGGAAGATGGAATGGTGGGAACCACCCAAATAAGAGACAGTGGCAAGGGAAAGGCCAACACCAACCCCAGAAGGGAAAAGCTCCGCAGATCAACCGGAATAACCTACCTATAGGACCCTTAGGATTCCCTCCTTGTGCGAAATGTGGTATAATGCATCAAGGCGTCTGCAAGAGCGGGAGTAAGGTTTGCTATACTTGTGATCAACCTGGTCATTCTCGAACCAGTGCCCGAGTAAGCAACAAGGTTTAAGAGGCGGAAGACCGAATCAATTCCATCCTTCGCAGATGAAAGCCATTAAAATAAGGTTTAATGAGATGTCAAGCAATGATGTTGAAAGAAATTAATTAAAGTTAATTAAGTAAATTATTTTTCAAACCATGTGGATTAAAAATAAATCGAGAAGAAATGTGGAGTTAATAATTAGAAAATAATAGTTGAGTTAAGAAATGAGAATCGAGTTAGAAATGGAAAGGAAATTCCAATTTCATAAGAAATTAAAATAAATTAAAAGAATCTTTATTAATTGAGTAAAAGCTTATAAAATGCTCCATAAAATAACGGATTTGGAAAAGCGTTGTTTATAAGCCGAGAAAAGACAAATTATATCGTTTGAGTTTTTATGAAAAGAAATGCATAATCGAATTAAGTTCTAAAGTATAATTGAGTGTCACGCCCCGACTCTCGAGGTGCAACTTACGAAAAACAACAAACCTAAACAACTAACAACTAACTCAAATAAAGGGAATATGCTTGGGGAAAACAAAGATGGAATATAAGGCAATCGAATTTGGTTTTTCAAAAGCATAATGAATTAATAACCGAGCATCTTAACTTCACTTTTGACAGGAATTCAAACAAGTAATTCATGCTGATGGGAAAGGAATTCCAAAAAAAAGAGAAATCATACGAATATATACATCAAGATAAGGGATCATGTTCAACAACAAATCAAGTTACGAGCCCATCGCTCGGGATTACAAGTTAAAGGGTTATGAATTCAACAAGCATTCAAAGTCTTCGAGCACAACGCTCGGAATCAAAAACATGAGTATTAAAGTACTAGCATCAACAGACATTAATTCAAAAGGATTGCAGCAGAAATTAGCATCAGTACCCAACACTTGCACGTATGAAGACGTACAAATGCCAGTCCGAAATTCAACTAAACTTAACCAACAAAACCAAACCACACCACCAAGTATCCACGCCATCGCCATCCAGTCAACCTGCATGTTTAGAAACACATGCAGGGCTGAGTACTTCGTACTCAGTGAACACAAGCCAAAACATTTGAATAAAGATGCTTCTTAAAGCTATATTAATTGAACTTGCCTTGCCAAACATCACAAGTATATAAGCAGTTTTAAAAACAGTTTACTTGTGCATGTCAAAACATTTTTTTAAAACAGACTGCGCAGTCAAATAACATAATATAACAGCATGTATCATCTATCACAAATAATCTCACTGTGCCGAGAAGTAGGCCTCCTTCTCAAACACTGTGACCGGCCTAACCGAAGCAAGGCTCACAGTCACCTCAACATATACCACACGTGGGTTCCTGCTTTCACAGGATAATCACATCTTCATATGAATAGATGATAACACATACCAACTTCAATAAAAACGGCAAGTCAATCACATTTGAAAACATATCATAATACTCAATAGCATAACTAATTTTCATCGATAGTTTTGGTTCAGAAAAGCCCACCTGACTTCCGAAGAACTAGCTAGGTGGTCTAGGGCTATTTGTCCTCGCTTAACGATCCGTCCGGCTCGATCCTTCATAGTTCGACATCGATAGATAAGATATATGAAAGACGGACACAAAGGCGTTGGACTTTAACTGACGAACTTCTATTTGAGTCGTCTCTCTCTTCGCTCTAGCTTTTCTAAAAGATCTCGCGTTCTCGTCTTTATTTTATTAACTCTATTCGAATTAGTTAACTTTACTATTCAACATTATACACTTTTCTCGTCCTAATTAATAACTTCATTGTTATCATTTTATTACTTGAGCTTCCTTTCAAAGACTTTAGTTATTATCAACTTAACAACCAATCATCTCGCATACAATAGTTCAATCATCTTTCACATTGTAACACTATCATGCATTTAAACACTTATTCAAACATATAATGAAATCATATAAATCAAGCATACTTCAAGATACATTAACATTCATTCAATTTGGATCTTAAAATCTAACTCGATTATGCATTTCCTTTTATGAAGGCTCAAACTGTTTATTTTATCTTCCTTACTTATAGAGACAATGCTTTACTTTACATCCGTTATCTTATAAGATATTTTATAACTTTTATTCAATTAACAAAATTTCTCTTTAATTATTATTAACTCGTATAAAATTATGATTTTCTTATTCATTTTTAATTCGATCCTCATTTCTTATCTCGATTATTGTTCATTTAATTATTATCTCGGTTTATCTTTTTATTCGCTTGGTTGGAAACAATGTACTCAATTAATTATTTAATTAATCTTCTTTTCATTTAATTCTTGACATCTTATTTTATTCTCATTTTCTCGATTAACTTATACGAGTATCTATCTTAACTCGTCTAGCATCTTTTCTTTACTCGATTTAACTTCCTTTTTTTTTCTTATTGATTATTTTCTTCTTAAACTTGGTTTTCTCTATTTTTGCTTATTTCTTTAATAATTTCTTCTTTACTTGTTTTAAACTTTTAAGCTATTTCTTACTTAATAATTTCTTTATCTTTTGATAAACATTTTTATGAATTAGCTCACTTTATTAGTTACATTATAAAAGATCTTTTTGTTGTAGTTTTAGTAAAAATTTCAAGTCTTTAAATTTTTATACAAAGACATTTAATTAATATATCTTTTCACACATCTTTCATCTTTTATTTAATTAAAAGCTTTTCAACTTTAAATCTTTTTATCAAAACTTCTATCTTCATTCCATATTCAAATTAACATTAATACATACTTGAACATCCAATCTTTTTATTATTTTTACAATTAAATTTCTTTCAAAACTTCAACATGCCAACTTATTTTCTTAATTTAAACACATGTATGATTATACCAACATAACATACAATCATTCCATTGATCAACACATCACTTAATTCATCAACAAAATCAACAAAATAAAACCTCTATTTTTCTTCAAACTCACGGCACACACATGCATATTTTGTGCATTTTATTTCTCAATTTCTCATGTATAAAATCTCATTCTCATCATGATAAAAATAACAAATCAAGCATCATAATAATAATAACTCAAAGAATTCATATTTTTCCTATTTTTACTAATTTTTCGGCACTTATTAAATTTTTAGGGTTTTAGTTTCTTTTTCTTCTCTTAATTCACCGATTAATATCTAGTGTTCGATTCTCCTAACGAATTCTTCTCACTCGATTAGCACATGCATATCCTAAGTTTGCCTAAACATAATTTAAATAACATGCATGCATAGATCTTTCTTTTAGGACTTATAGACATACATATTTACAACTAATCAAATGAATTTCATACTTAATTAAATGGGAATTCTTCTCTTGGCTCTTGGGATTGAAATGGATGGAAATGGTAGCTTCAAAGCTTGAATCTTGAAAGAAAGAAGAATGTCTTCTTGAATCCTCAAAGAAAAAGAAATAACATGGAATTAATCATCCATAGGTTTTAAGAATCAAAATAAAGAAAAGTGTTGGATAATTCTTGAATTCAACTTCAAGAACTTGGAAGATTCTTACCTTTCTTTGAAAATATGGATGAAATGGATGGAGATTGATAACTTCTACTTCATTTTCATGGATGGAGAGCTTGAATCCATGGTTGCATGTGAAGAAAAATTAAGGTATGAGGGAGAGAGGGAGATTGCCGAGAGAGAGAGAGCTTGGGAGAGTTTGAGAGATTGTTTTCTTTCTTGTTTGAGAGAGAGAGATCGAAATGGAGAGAGAGATGGAGTGAATGAGTGTAGTCTCCCTACTTGTCTTAGATGAGTGAAATTGAAATCCAACATAGAGAATAAAGTGCATTTGTTGGAAGTTGGAGTAAGACAAGACTTGATAGGTGATGTGATCTTAACTTGCATGCATACTTTAGGTAATATCATGCATAAGACATAATCATGATGTTTTAGTCTTGGAAATTGAGGGATGATGGGAGAGGAGGTGTGAGGTGGCGTGAGAGGGAGAGAGGTGGATGACACGTGTCGTCGTCGTGTCGTTAAGGGTATTAATTATCCGGTCGTAAAGATTTTCCGGATAAAACGATTCGTATTAATTCCGTTTTGTTTTCTTAACGGGTCTAACCTCTTCTCGTTTCACTTTTGACACTAACTCATCCCAATCCTATTTCACGTCTCAAATTAAAAGATTAAAGGCTTCGATCATTTTAGTCCTTTAATTCTTAAAAGAATTTAATCGGCTTATTAATCCGTTTATTAATCCTTTTCAAGACTAATGCCTCATTTCTCTTCTCAAATCTCGGATAAGTTCTTACCCTATCTCAGTGATCTTAAAAGAAAATCTAGGTTCGAAGGTTCTAATTCAATTCTATTCTAGTCTCGTCGGCGTAAATATATTTCTCGGCGATTAACGTTATGTTATCTCAATCAATAAACTTCTCGGAATTTTTCCGGAATTTAATTTCATACTCATTTTCATATAAACAACTCAACAAGCATATCACATCATCATCATCTCAGATAAATAGAACAGATAAATTCACACAAGATTCACAATACAAATTGAACGTTTTATTCAATTCTCTTCGATTAGAAAAGAAAAATTTTACTCCTAAATTCTCATTTTTTAACTTACTCGGTTAATTAGACGCTCTTTAAAGATATAAGAACTCGGGGTATCACATTGAGTAAATGTTAATGTGTCTTGAAATTTGTTTGATTTATTTGATTTTGTTGTGTAATTGAATAAATGTTTAAGTGCATGATATTAATTGTGACGTGAAGAATTTCTAAGTTATTTGTATGCAAAATGATTGAGCTATTGATTTGTTGAATCGAGAATTAATTTAGTTTTAAAAGAAAGCTCGAGTAATGGAATGTAGATAGATGACGTTTCATAATTAAAGTGTGAAGTGCTAAGATGTTGGTTAGTAGCATTAACCAATCATCGAGTAGAGTTAATGGTTTAAAGACGAAAATGCGAGATCTTTTAGAAAAGATAGAGCGAAGAGAGAAACGACTCCAGTAGAAGTCCTTCAGTCGAGTCCAACGTCTTTTTATCCGTCTTTGTGTATCTTATTTCTCTTTATCGATGTCGGTCTATGAAGGATCAAGTCGGACGGAACGTTAAGCAAGGACGAATAGCCCTTAAAACCGCCTAGCTAGAATCTTCGGAAGTCAGGTGGACTTTTCTGAACCAAAACTATCGATGAAAGTTATTATGCTATTGAATAATATTATATGATTTTAAATGCGATTGACTTGCCGTTTTTGTTGAGTTTGGTATGTGTTATCATCTGTTTATATGAGATGTTATTGTCCTGTGAAATGCGGGAAACCCACGTGTGGTATGTTGAATGTTTAGGTGACTGTGAGCCTTGCTTCGGTTAGGCCGGTCACAGTGTTCGAGAAGGCGGCCTACTTCTCGGCACAGTGAGATTAATTATGACAGATGATGGATACTATTGATATATGTTATGTTTGACTGCGCAGTCTATTTAAAAGAAAATGTTTTAACATGCACAAGTAAAACTGTTTTAAGTTATTAAGTACTTATGATGTTTCGGCTAGGCAAGTTCAATTGATATAGCTTTTAAAAGCATCTTTATCCAAATGTTTTGGCATATGTTCACTGAGTACAAAGTACTCAGTCCTACGTGTATTTCTAAACGTGCAGGTTGACTGGATGGTGATCGCATGGACGCTTGGTGGTGTGGTGTTTGTGGTTGAGTTAAGTAGAATGTCGGACTGGCATTTGCACGTCTCCATACGTGTAAATGTTGGGTTTTTATGCAAGTTTCCGCTGCAACTCTTTGAAATGATGTATGTTGATATATACTCTAATACTTGTGTTTTTTATTCCGAACGATGTGCTCGATGGTTTAAATGCCTGTTGAAGTCTTAATCTCTTGACTTGAAATACTTATTCTATCCTCGTTGATATGTGATTTTGAAATACTCGGTTATTACTTCATTATGTCTTTGGAAGCCTTATTCGATTGCATTACTCCTCATTAATGTTTCCCCGAGCATGTTCCCCGTATTCGAGTTGATTATTAGTTGGTTAGGTTGTGTTATTAGTTATAAGTCGCACCGCGAGAATCGGGGTGTGACAATTGTTAAAGTAAAGTTGTAGACATTTTTGGATTCACTCACTTATGTTTTGACCGGTCGATTAAGAAAGAAAATGTTTTGGCTTTGTCCTAGGTAATTTCTTTATTAAAAACCTTGGTGCTCAAGCTTAAGTGGCAAGTTAAATCTTATAAAGTTTTCAAAGAAGAAAAGAAAGTTTTTGGCACGTGTCCACTGATTATATTTTTGTACTCACGCCCTGCATTAGTTTTCTTAAAAATGTGCTGGTAATTTTCGGCGGGATGAGGGTCAGCTTGTAGGATTCCCCGTTTGTTTTAATTTTTCCATGTTTGAGATTTGAGTCTTCATACTCATATCTCAACAACTTTATTATTCCGCTGCAAGATTCATTTATTCGATATGGTTGTAATCTTATTATTTTATTCGAGTCTGTAACTTAATTCTTGATGCATGCATTCCGAACCCCTTTGATCCCGAACCCCTTTGATGCTTGAACAACCATCGAAACTTGAATCTCTTTCTTTCAAACTAAAAGTAGTTTTGGGCTTCCAACGGGCCTCTTGAAAGTCTTTTGATAATGACTCAATTATTAATACTTTGGCCCTTGGTGTTGATTCAAAACCTTAGATTCAAGTATGCTAAGATCCCTTTGATATTCGAACATTCAAGTTCTTTTGATGTCTCAAACACTACAAGAAAAATGCTAATAGCCTAGTGTTCAAAACCGTAGTCGTAGGGGTAAAAAGAGTGTTGTCGTAGAGTGTGTAGCGATAGATGGGCGCTAATAGATCACGGTTTTCAAACTGTAGTTGTATATATCTACTACCACAGTTTTTAAACCATGGTAAAAACCGTGGTCTGTTAGCATATCGCATGTGCTAATAGACCACGGTGTTAGAACCATGGTCTTTTAGCATATCGCATACGCTAACAAACCACGTTTTTAAAACCTTAGTTGAAGACTATTGTTGTATTTTTTTTCCTGTTTCAATTAATTACCTAATTAATTAATATTCAACTAATTTCATAAATAATAAACACAAAGCAAAACACACAAATTTAACCCAGGTTTAATATATAATAGTCGTTGCAATAATCTAGAAACAAGAATTAGTACATCGGACTAGATCGAATTTTTTGCATTGTACTTTAAACATAATTCTAGCAACCAAAATATGCAACTAAGCAATAAAAGTATAACATCAATGTTTCTTCACTAAGCGTCAACTGAAACTTTCAAGTGTATATGACATTTTTACACTTTGCATCCAAACTAGCAACATCATACCTGCATAATTTAAATGGACAAAAATGAAGAAAAAATGCATTACTTCACATAGACAAAAAAATCTATAGCTATACATAGAATCAACGAAAACATAGAATTAATAACGCACCACATCATATATAACCTAATATCAAGAATAAGTAGAACACATAAATTTTAGTAATTTGATATAAGAAATGTAGAAATATATGTAGCAATACATGCACGGCATATCGCAAAATTATAAAGATCATTCATTACCTCTTTACTCGAGCATATGATCTTGTACACGGTCCGCCCATTCCTTACGCACTTCATCAATATCCTCTTTGGAGTAGCTTGGTTTATCGAACTGTGAGTAAAAAATATGCATTACAATTAGATATTCAACCACCAAATACTTAATAAATTTGATTTATTAATACCAATGAATGCAGTGAGCCAATCGTCCGAGAACCATCAAACTCAACTATTTCCTTCATATATTTCATTACATAAAAACCACACTGAAATATATTTCATATATTTCACAAGTACAAAAATCCATTTAAGTTAGTTAGAGCTACTCAAAATCGCCTCTTCCCCACCGGCGACACAAACATATGCTAATATTAAAATTAATTCATCCACAATACAAATAATCATGCTTATACAATTAACATGCTATTCGTCTCTCCTCCACCGGCGACATAAACAAATGCTAATACTAAAATTAAATCATCCACAATACAAATAATGATCATGCGTATACAATTAACATGTTATTCGTCTCTCCCCCACTGGCGACACAATTAACATAAATGATGATTTCAATTAAAATAATTTTAAACATAACCAAAGCCCAATCTAAACTCAATATAGTAAGGCACAATCATAAACCACAAAAAAAAAATTACATGGACTACAAACACTTGGAGCGAGAGAAGAGACACAAGTGGTGCAGCTAGCATTTCATTCTTTGAATCTGCCACGATCATAAATTTAAATAACTAAATATGGCAAAAAGGTATTAAAAAAATAGCAGCAACGAACGTGTTCTATATGACAGTAAATACATATCCTTTAACATACCCCCTTTCTAGGAATTCTTATCCTATTTGAAAATTGCAACCAGTTTCCTACATTCTTAAATTATTAAGCACAACCTAATCTTCTAGAGTTTTCATTTCTTGAGAAAGTAAAAGAGTTTGCTTGAATCAATAGGACTCCATAGCTATACGAAATCCTCTTTTCCTATCATATATCTATTTCATGTGTCATTTTCGTTTAGCTAGCTAATGTATGCTAACAAAATGGAACAAAAGGAACTAAAATCTAAAGAATAGAAAATCCAACTCCTCCACAACTCTAGGAAATTATTTTCATTCCCTTTCTAACTCCATCAAAATATTCAATCAAGACTTTTCACAATGAAACACCTATCCCTTAATGATCAGCCACACAAACTTATAAGTTGTCACAGCCCCAAATCCCGAGGGACGGCAGAAGCCAGGGTGCGACTGGGATTGGATTATAGAAGCGGGGAAGAAAGGGAACATAAACATAAACATACATGAAAGACATCATACATTCTATGAACAAGACTTTACTATTAAAAAGGAAGAGTTAATCTCGAAAGATTACTAAACAGAAAGTACTCAAAAGAAGTACACGGAAGTATCTAAGTTATAGATTACAGACTTAATCTACAGTGATCTGAATATATACAACAAAAGTCTAGAGTTTAAGCAGCGGAAAAGTGAGTCATAAACTACAGTCTTCCTTATCACTAATCAATCTCAACTCAACCATCCACCGCTGCTGTCGCTTCAACCTGCACATTTAAAAATATATGCAGGGCTAAGTACGAAAGTACTTAGTGGGCAAATTGCCGAAAACATAATCATAAGTATAGATAAATCAGGCATTTAATTACGGTAGCACATCGGGGTTTTGTTTGAAAAAGAACCCGTGTCTACTAAACATTTTATTATTTTCACAATGTAGCTTCGCGAAGCATTTTTATAGATGTTACGTTCAAATCTTGACCAAAGCTCATTCACCGTGGCTGGTTACCCCTCAACAGGATACCACATACACCACAGGCTACAAAGTGCACATACTTTGGAAAGCATATAGCTAACTCAAAGCCGATCGAAAGTTAACTATTCAGCTAACTAAATAAATCTGGAAAGTTGTTCAGCTAACTCAGATGGATCAAGAGAACTCACATAAAATACAAAAACAGTTTATGCCTGATAATCACATTTGATAAATACAGTTATCAAAGCTATAAATGTCACTTTCGATTTGTGGAAAAACCCACATTTTATTTGATATAAAGAAAAGCCCACCTCGTTTTACAGAACTAATAATAAACGAGCTTCCTGTCTTTAGTCTTCCGTCCTTTCCTTGTGTTGACTTCCTCATTTATCGTACATGAAATATAATCTCGATGAGTCGTTGAGACGATAAAAGAAAACGGAAATCGAAATTAGATTCGATTTAGTCTTTTATGTTTTCAAGTTTTTAGGCATTTGCATGCTTAACTAAACCCTTTTACTCGAACGGGAACGAGATACGATCACATCTCGTTTTAACACTCAAAACTCTGTACTTGACTCTTAGGTCAGTAGAATAGATAGTCGTTAACTGATTACGACTTAAAACATCGAAAGAAACTAAGTTGAGAAGAAAACAACTTAGGAAATTAGATTCTGAAAATTCACAGCGCAATGCAGTAGTTCTGGGGACTGCCCAGAACAGAGTAATTGGAAACAGGGGAAGTTCCCTGTACCGAATGAAAGCCATGGAAGTCTAGATTACGCTCCAATTTACGGATCTCAAATCCGATAAACGAGCTAAGAGATATTGCAGTTTCCGGATAGGGTCGCAAAACTGCCGAAATTAACCCTAAGGTTTGATAAAAAAAATCGACGTATGACTTCCTAGGTTCGTTCTAAGTTATCGAACCTACATTTTCACAAAATTAATACATCAAGGCAGTTAACATGTACTCCCGTACGTGATAAACTCCTTTTCAAAACTCGTCTAAAGATACGACGTTTAAAACCTCGTCAAATTCAACTAACCAATTACTATACCAAAGCAAAATCATTTCTCGTTCTATTTCTCGATTATAACTAAAACTCGACATTTCATAGCTCGGATCAACACGACGTCAACTACAATTTCGTTCCCTCACCATTAAAAATCATTAATATTCAATTATCATTCCTACTCGACTTCCCTAACATTAATTACAATCATTTGTTCGTCTCTTACGGATTTTCCAAAGTCGTCGGATTTCGATCAAATTCTACATTATCAATCCTCATCTATCGAGATTCATTATTAACTATCTCATCACCTCATATCATTTCTCAATCTTAACTAATTATCGAACCTTCGTCTCTTATATTATCACAATATATTTTAGAATAATCCCAATTAATTCACAACAACAACTAATATCATTAGAGACACTAATTCATCATTAATTTGTTAATTAAGAATCAAACTACATAAAACCCCTAAATTTTCTCATTTTCGGTTTTTAACATATATTAGGGAGGGGTGTTTTCTTCATCAATTATCTCCATTAATCTAACAATTAACTTACTACAACACTTATTAATCAATTACTAATACCATTACATCTTTAATTTAATTTCCAAAAGTGAAACCCTAACCTAATTTCGATCATCACTTAAATCTTAGGGAAATTGTAATTTCTTTGTATCAATCACCAATTAAACTACTCCTAAGATTAATTATCCAACCAATTAATGGATCCAAACATCCTACAAATTTCCCCTCATTTTCGGTCCACTTCATATGTTAGGGTTCTTGATTTCTTTTCGATTCTAGCCATAGATTATCACTTATTATCCATCTAATCGCATGAATTAAAGACCATAATATCTTCCTAATTCCATCTACAAAATCGGTCCATCAAGTAAATAAAGAGATTTAAATTTTAATTGGATAGATCAAGGAAGAAGAAGATTACCTTGAAGATTAATGAAAGATGATTAGAAATTGATGGAAGATTTAATGACTTGTGGAGAATTTCTCTTGTCCAAAGCTTGAGATCCAACAATGGAGATGAAGAAAAATGAAAGAGATGATATGTGTGTTGATGGTAGGGTGGCGGTCATGGAGGGGTTTGGGAGGAAGAAATAAGACAACTAATGCAATAGTACTTAGCTAGGTGGCTAATTTAATATAATTAGAATATGAGTAGAATAGTGAGTCATAAAGGATATATCATTTTAAAATGAAATATCAAAGGTATGTGTGTGGTGTAATGTCGGCAGTAGGTAGAAACATTTAGGGAAAATACGCGCTTTTTTCCGCGCGACGTTACGGAAATCGATAAATAAAATACGTATTCGGCTCGTTTCCGTCAAAATCCGACTCGACCATAAATTCTGATATATTTAACATACTTGGAAAATAATATTTAAAATATAATTTCCGACAAAACCTCGGGACATCACAGTCCGAGTTTTGTCCGGAAAAATCATAAAAATGGATTTTTCCTAACTTACTCGTATCGTTAAAATAGTGAATATGAAGTTTGAAGCCTTTTTAATATTAGTTCTTGAACTAAAAAGTTTTCGTCCGCGAAAACTCTAATACAGTAGTCATTTAGCTGACTTCCGTAATTTATTTTAAGAAACGGTTTTCACCGTTGGTCTTAAAATTTAATTTTATGAACTTAGGCGTGCAAAGCCATTTTTATTATTAACTTTAGAATTTTAAGACAATCAAGATTTTCCGGGGTATTACATCCTACCCCCCTTGGAAAAAAATTTCACCCCGAAATTTGCATATCTTCAATAGAAAGATGAGGATATCTCTCCTTCATCCTCTCCTCGAGCTCCCACATGGCTTCTTCCTGCCTGTGGTGATTCCACAATACTTTTACAAATCGGATCGATTTGGTTCTTAATTTTCGAATTTTTCTATCCGAAATTGATATTGGTTTTTCATCGTAGTTTAAGTCAGATTCAAGAACTATGTCTCGCTGACTAATAACGTGCTGAAGGTTATAGGCGTATTTTCTCAATTGAGAAACGTGAAATACGTTGTGGACACTTCCTAGACTTGGCAGTAAGGCCAATTTATAAGCAAAGAGTCCTATTTTCTCGAGGATTTCGTAAGGTCCTATGAACCTTGGTCTTAATTTACCCTTAACGCCGAATCTAACTATTCCTTTAGTAAGCGAAATCTTAAGGAAAACTATATTCCCCATCTCAAAACTTAAGATCTTTGTGACGGTCGTCGGCATATAACTTCTGTCGGCTCTGGGCTCCTCTCATTCTATCTCAAATCTGTTGTACGATCTCGATCATCTCATTAATCGCTTCTGGTCCTAGGTTCTTCCTTTCACCTACTTCGTACCAAATAAGTGGTGATCTACGTTTCGTCCATATAATGCCTCGTGAGGCGCCATTCCTATTGCGGCTTGGTAGCTGTTGTTATACGCGAATTCAACCAAGTGTAAGACATCTTTCCAATTCGCGCCTCGATCCGGTACCACTGTCCTTAACATATCAACCTAATCTGAATCGTCCTCTCGAACTGTCCATCTATCTGTAGGTGAAAAGCTGTACTAAAGTTAAGCTCGGTTCCCAATTCTTTCTGTATAATGACCCAAGATCTGGAAGTGAATTTGGCGTCTTGATTTAATATTATAAACTTCGGCGCTCAATGCAGACGTACGATCTCTCGGACGTACAACTGAACTAACTTCCCTGATCCTTTCGTAGTCCTAATCGGTAAGAAATGAGTCGATTTCTTAAGCTTATCGATAATCACCCAGATAGCTGTGTTTCCTCTTCCTGACTTAGGCAAGCCTGTGACAAATTCTAGAGCTATGTCTTCCCATTTCCATTCTGGGACATCCAATGACTGCAGAAATCCTTACGGTCGTCTGTGTAAAATCTTTACTTGCTGACATGCCAACATTTTTTCCACAAATGAGGTACCGTCTCGTCTTAGTCCATTCCACCAAAAATTCTTGCTCAAGTCCTGATACATCTTCGTACTGCCTGGGTGTGCTGTGTATAAGGCGTATCGTGAGCTTCACTCATGATATCATTCTTCAGTTCGTTGTCGTTATCCGGAATACAAATTCTGTCTTAAAAAAGGATTGCATTATCTGGTGCTTCGGAATATCCTTCTGGTCTATCTGTTCATATCTTCAGTCGAAGCTTCTCCATTGTTTCGTCCTTTTTCTGAGCACTGATGGTTCTTCTCTCAATTCCGGTGTAGTATCTAGTGCCGCTAGCTGGTTTGTTATCATTGCTGATGTATCGAGTACCTCTATATCCATTTTCTCGAACCCTCGTACCAATGTCTCTTCCTCAAACAAAAGGCATCCTAACTTCGTTGGAGCCTTGCGACTCAGCGCGTCTGCTACTACACTTGCCTTTCCTGGTTGGTAGTAGATTCCGTAGTCGTAATCCTTGACCAATTCGAGCCATCTCCTTTGTCTCATATTCAGTTCTTTCTGCTCAAAGAAGTATTTCAGACTCTTATGATCCGTGAAGATCTCAACCCTTACACCATAGAGATGGTGTCTTCAAATCTTTAACGCATGCACTACGGCTGCGAGTTCTAAATCGTATGTTGGATACTCAACTTCGTGAGGTCGAAGTTGTCGTGAAGCATAAGCTATTACCCGTCCGTCTTGCATTAAAACATAACCTAATCCTTTATTCGATGCGTCCGTAAATACCACACGTTCTTTGTTCGCGTCGGGAAGAGCTAATAATAGTGTTGTGGTTATCTTTTCCTCAAGCATTCGGAAACTCTTCTCTCATTCGTCCGTCCATCTAAATTTTGTTTCCTTACGAAATAGTTGTGTCATAAGCCTAACAATCGTAGAGACTCTCTCGATGAATCGTCTGTCAAAACCAGCTAAACCTAAGAAACTTCTGATCTCATTCTGACTCATTGGTGACCTCCAGTTGTGTACTGTCTCTACCTTGGCAGGATCTACCTTGATTTCTTCTGCCAAATTCGCATTACTAAGCTCGACGTAGAGTTTCTCGGCTCTAAGTGTTTCCAACACTATTCGCAGATGTTCTGCGTACTCTTTCTCATTCTTGGAATAAATGAGAATATCCTCGATAAGTACTAAGATGAATTTGTCTAGGTACGAGTGTAAAACTCTATTCATGAGATCCATGAATACTGCAGGGGTGTTGGTTAAACTAAATGGCATTACTAGGAATTCGTAATGGCTATATCTGATTTGAAAAGCGGTCTTTAGGTACGTCCTCGGTTTTAATCATCAGTTGATGATACCCTGATCTTAAATCTACTTTGGAAAACACTTCTGCACCCTTGAGCTGGTCGAACAAAACCTCTATCCTTGGCAAAGGATATTTGTTCTTGAGGGTGATCTTGTTCAGCTCTCGATAGTCTATACACATTCTCATCGAACCATCCTTTTTCCTTACAAACAACATTGACGCTCCCTAAGGTGAGACACTTGGTCTAATGAAACCAAGGTCTATCAGCTCTTGTAACTGGATTTTAAGTTCTCATATTTCTTTCGGTGCCATCCTATATGGGGTTTTGGATTTAGGAGCTGCTCCTGGCTCTAAGTCGATCGTGATAATTACGTGACGATCTGGTGGCAATCCTGGCAATATTTCTGTGAATACGTCCTCATATTTGTCTAAACTCTTCGCGTCTTGGATGGTCTTCTTGGCTCCTGGTTCTCTGACTAGGTACACAAGATAAGCTGTGGTACCTTTCTTCCTCATTAACTCTGTGCCTTGTAGCGCTGATATAATCAGTATTCCTCTACCCATTGAAATCCCGTGGAATTCGGTTGGTTCTCTACCCGGGGGTTTGAAAAGAGATTTTTCTCTCGTTGCAGAGAATCGTGGCATAATTCTCTGACAACCAATCCATTCCTAAAATTATGTCTACGTCCCACATTAACATAACATTTAAATCGTTCGCTTTAACCTAAAAAGTTCCAATTCCTAGTTCTAAGTTAGAGCAAACATACGTAGAAGTAGTGATCTCTCCTGAAGGCGTAGCTACTCTCACAAGGTGTGCAGCTCTTACAAGACTGATGTCTAGGTTATCGGCACACGAGCCAGCAATATCAACAGTATCCAAATAGGGATGTTGTGAAGTTTTCCCATACCTGCTAAGTTTCCTTTTCCATTATTCTTCCCAGTCTGCCTATTGGCGCATGCCCTTGCATTCTGCTGTCGCTGCGCCTGCTGCTGGAATTGTTGCTGCGTCATCCATTGTTGAGGCTATTCCTGAATCGCCCTCAAAGGTTGGGGCTGTCCTTGCTGATTATGTCCGGCTGTTCTCAGTAGCATAGGACAATCCCTCATCACGTGCCCTGGCTGTCCACAGTTAAAACAAACGCCCGTGCCAGCTTGGCAAATACCAGGATGGGTTCCATTGCATTTTGGGCAAACCGGATAAGTAACCCTTCCTGGGTTATTTCCTCCTTGGTTAGCGTTTCCCTGTTGTCCCTGCGGCTGTCTTTGCTGATTATTCCCTTTCCATGGTTTGGCCTGATTGTTTCCCTGCCTGCCATTGTTTCTTCTTGTTGTTCTGTCTAGGCTGTCGGTAGCCTTGCTGCTTTCCATTCCTCTGATTTCTCTGATTCTGATTGTATCCACTGCGATTATCTCCATCCCATTTCCTTTTTTCCTGAGTAATTGTTATTATTGTTGTTATAATAGCCTCGGTTTTTGTTTTGGGCTGGAGCTGGTGTGGGTTCTATAGTTTTCGTTTCATCAGAAACAACGGCCTCCATTTCCAGTGCTCGTCCTAAAACGTCCGTATAGCTCAGTCCCCCGTGACTGGCTAAAGCGAGTCCCAATTCGTGTCTGAGTCCCCCTTAGAACTTCTTAGACATCTTTTCCTCAGTATCAACCTGAGTCGGCGCATACCTAGATAGCTCACAAAACTTTGCGTCATACTCTGTGACTGTCATCTTACCCTATTTTAAGTTGTAGAACTCAGCCTCCTTTTGAGCCCTATATGTCTTAGACACGTACTTGTCGTACAGCACCTCCCTAAAATCCTCGCACGTAAAACGAGCTAGATGCTCCGCGGTTATTACCTTCTGTCTTGCCTTCCACCAGTAGTCTGCCGATCCGGTCAGTTGGAACGCGACACAAAGTAGTCTCTCCTCATCAGTACATCTGAGAAGCTTGAAGATTTTCTCGGTAGCTCGCACCCATAGCTCAGCATCGCTAAGGTTGCCCGATCCATCAAACTTTGGGGGGTTTCTTTTGAGGAAAAGATCCTCAATGTCCCTACGGGGTGGTGGTGGAGGTGGTGGTGTAGGTGATGGTGATGCTGGAGGGGTATCATTCTGTTCCTGTTCCTGTTCTCTCTCATTATCCGGTTGACGTCTTCCACGTCCTCGGGGCCTACCAGGTCCTCGACCACTCCTGTTGATAATGTTTCTCGGCGGCATTGTTCCTTAAACTATAGGGAACAAAATATTTCCATTAGCGTCTTACCTTTAAACCCTCTGTTACTCACTAACCCACTTTCCAACTTAGTCAAGTTCACGGAAAAGAAAGTCGAACAAAACTTCGATGCTAACCCCTTAATATTTTTTTTAACTTTTAAAGTTAAACCAA
Source organism: Schizonepeta tenuifolia (assembly GCA_029490685.1). Classification (NCBI taxonomy): domain Eukaryota; kingdom Viridiplantae; phylum Streptophyta; class Magnoliopsida; order Lamiales; family Lamiaceae; genus Schizonepeta; species Schizonepeta tenuifolia. Next base: position 40,534,362 of record CM055958.1, on the reverse strand, counting down.
ATTTTTGTTATACGAGTTCATTTGCATTCTGATTTGATTTTACAATTATAAAAACTTCTTTGCGATTAAAACCCTCTCATGGGTCATGTATATATATATATATATATATATATATATATATATACATTAAAGGGATATGGATTTTGCCTCTATTGAGGTCTTACATAAAAGTTAGACTATTACGAGTCTAAACTAGGCTGTCTGCTTATTACTTGATGGTCCCGAAACGAGTTACTGGTGTATGGGGGGGGGGGGGGAATACACCAGTTAGGATTTTAAAACTTAAGCCTGAAAAATACTTCAACCGAGTAAAAAGACTCAGTTGGAATCTCACAGCTGAGTAAGCAACCTCAGCTGGAAGAGTGAGGTTGTGCGGAATGTGGTGGAAATTAAACTCGTAAAATAACTCACGCTTTTATGCTCGGTTGGTCAAAAACCAAAACAGTTGAGAATGTGTAAATGAGGTTTGTATGCTGGTTAGTCAGACAGTTAAGAATGCAAGAAATAACTGAATAAAGAAAAACACTAGCACACAGAGATTTAACGTGGTTCGGAGATAACCCTCCTACATCCACGGGGAGTTGTGAGTCCTTACAACTCTGTCCAAGTTCTTCTAGACAAACCACTCAGCTTACGCGGGCTGAGCAACCGTTATGGATAAGTTTGCGGGTACTTATCAACCTTACAGTTTAGTTTACGGGTACTGAACAACCTAACTACTCAGTTGCAGGAAGAGTAGGATCCTAAACCTTTTCAGGTGAAAGAAAAATATGTTTCCAACTAAAAGCTCGAACGGGATGTGAGCTATAATCTAACTCTCTATGAACTCTCACTAAGTGATGTTCTCAAGGTTCGATCTAAAGACACAAAACTAACTAACTCTAGAACTCTCAACAAGTGATGTTCTAAGAGATTAACTTCAGTTCAGCTCGTGAAGAATATTGCTCTTTCTTTTGCTCTCTGGTTTCTTCTCGCGTGTGTGTCTTGTATCTTCTTCGAATGAATGAAGGCCTCTATTTATAGGCGGAGAGTATCAACTAGCCGTTGGAGGAGCTGTTGATCTCTGTTCTTTGAAAGCGATGGCTTGTCTCTGATCTCTGCAGACTTTCCCGATATGGCATCTGTGCTCTTCTGCTTTCCATCTGAGATAGCCTTGTATTAGGTCAAATGGGGTAATGACTGAACGGTCAAACCCTCACGTGACTTCCTTTTTGAAATTTAAATCTTAACAACAGACTTCCAATAAGGAGTGGTCGGTTAAGACTTTCGATCTTCAGCTAGCTTGTTCTTCAGCCGATGTTCTATCTAACAACTAACAGTTGAACTCTTAGCTGACTTCGTCTTCAAGCTGTTGATCTTCTTGGTTGAGTTCTACAACTGATGTTCTGAAACTTAACACTCAGTTGTCTTCCTTGTATCTGGTCAGTTGGGTTCGAACGCTCAGATGGCTTTCTTTCATCTGATGTTCTCTTCCCCTTTACTGCTTCTCATCTGATGAACGCTTAGTTGTTTTCCTTACAACTGATGTTCTATCTCTTAAATGTGACTTCCCCCTTTTTGCATTATGAAGAAGTGAACGCTCAGTTGTCTTTCTTACAACTGATGTTCTGTCCGAGTGATGCCTTGTTGCCATCTTCAGCTGGAGACCTATAAAGATAAAATCTTGACAATGCTCAAACAGTGAGCCTATCTACTAACAATAGGTTCTGGCAACGTCTACTCGGTTGGGGTCAGTTGGTTTTGGAATTCATCAAAACTCTTACTAATAAATTTCCCAACAATTTCCCCCTTTTTGATGATGCCAAAACCACTTACAACTTCAAACCACTACTGATCTAAACCTTACTAACTGACCTAAAATCTCAGCTGAAATTCTAGACAGTCTATAAGATAAAACATCAAAGGGTTAGCACAGATATAACATAGTATTTAAAAGACTGCGATTCATAGCTTGGACAATGAGATATTGTACGTCAAGTTGAATCGTGTATATACTTGAAGTTTTCATTACAACTGATGATTACAAGGATAAGTGCAAAGCAGTTAAAGATACATTAGTTGCTCAAAAACTACATCAGCTCAAAAATACTCTTGACCGTACTTGCTGAAGATAAGGTCAAAGATCTCTCTCTTTGCAGCTGACTCGATCCCAGTGTTAACACCATGTTCCTTGCATACTTGTCTCGCCTCAGCCATGATCGCATTTCTGTTTGGAGTACTTGTGCCTTTGATCATCTGAGGGCGATATCTGACCTTCTGCGGAACCGGAACAGTGTTGGGATCGAGCTGAGCTTTCACCATGGCTCTTTGAAACTGACTGAACATTCCAGGATCCCCAGATCTGAGCTTCCACAAGGCTTCCTTGAAGGCTTGCCTTGGGTCTTCAGTTGAGTAGACCTTCCTGTAGTAAAAGTCATTGATGAACTCGTGCTTGAACTGCTCCCAGTCATCGTTCCACTCAGCGTTCATCCACTTGTCAGTATGTGGGAACCGTGACTGGAGCAGGGCATTTCTCTGTAGCTGCTGAGTCTTCTTCCTAGCCTCAGCCTTCATCTGGTGTTTGTTTATTCTTCGAACGCTCCGGCTGGCTTTATTTCTATCGACATTCTTTTCAATTTTGGCCAGTTCCTTCTCGAACTTGGCCACCTTCTTGGCTTGATCTCCAGCGAACTTCTTGATCCAAGAGGGATTCAAGTAGTTCTCCTTGGACTCCCCCATAGCTTTTGCAGCTTCGATGCAATCTTCAACTGAGATTCTGTCAAGATCGGCATCTAGCTCAGCTGTAAGCTCGGCTACGAGGTCGTGGGAGACTTCAAGTTCCTGCTCTTGTTCTTTTGCAGACTCCTTCAGCTGCGATCCTTCAGCTTCTTCCCTTTGAGTTTCAGATGGCCCTCCTTCTTCCCCCTGCTGTAGGTGAACACCTTTCCCCTGTCCAGCAACAGCTGCTGGCTCCTTTCCTTCCCCCTTTTTGGCATCATCCAAAAGGGTGGCAATTGAGCCATACAGGGAGGTCAGCTTGGCCTCAGCTTGTTGAGCTCGGGAGAAGAGTTCGTCCACAACATCTTTCTCTTCAACCTTCTTCGCCAGCTCCAGGTCCTGGCGTTCTTGCTCAGCTTTCGTCAAGGCGGCAAAGGTTGCAGAGACATCTTTGTGAAGGGTGACGAACTCAGCTCGAAAATTTTCAAACTGAGACATCCACTCCTGGTCTTGTGTCTGCTGGGACTTTGCCAGATTAGATTCAGCAACTGATTTGAAGACGTTGAAGTCCGAGCTGAGTCCTTGAACCGCTTTCTTCAGTTCTCTGACATCCGAGCTGGTAGAAGTGGAGAGGCCTTCCAGCTTTTGCTGTAGGGAGGTGAAGAGTTGTTCCAGCTGATTCTTCAAGGATGCATTCTCCTCCATCAGCTAATGCATCTTGTCAGCTTGCTCTTCTTTGTTGGACTCAATTTTGGACAACAGCTCATGCCTCAGCTGGTTTACCCTCTCAGTGATCAGCTCACAGATAGCATCGGTGGAGTGAGCTGGCTGATCAGAGGGTCCAGGCAATTCTTGCTGTTGTGTCTGGGCTGTTGGGTCCACTACAACCATGGCTGTTCGGCTAGCCAGGTATTGTTTAAGCTTTTCTTCTTCTCTCTTGGCAGCCTCGTCAGCTTCATCGACATCCTCCATATGGTCGGCATTCTTGGCCAACATATGATCAAGAAATTTCACAGCTCCAGGATTGTCGCACAGCTCTCTGGTGTCTTTCCCTTCTTGTTGACTCAGATCCAAGCGTCGACGGAGCACAGCCACCTTCTGGTTGTAGGCAACCTCAAGGTTCTGGTAGTCGAAGTACACCCTCAGGTTGGATTCATCAATCTTCAACTTGTCCCATCCGTGGATCCTCAGGGTTTCCTCCTTGACGTACCAGTAGCTGAATATCACGCTGAACTGATAGAGCAGTTCAGTCCCAAACATGGCAAAGATGGGCATTGTACGTGCCTCAGGGAACATGCCTATCAGTTTGCGAAAGCAGTAGTCCAGTCTGCCTTCATATTCAGCTAAGATCGCCTGGCGGTTGGCCTCTTCATCAATTTGGGGTGGGTCTATATCGAAGGATATGGGTTCAATGGTGTCATCAACGTTGGCCAAAGGAACGGTCTCAACGTTGGCATCGAGCGTGAGGCTCGGAATTTCTAACTGAGGATCAGTTGAGAGAACTGAATCCTCTTTAGGGAGAGACTGGGCGGGCTCATTTGTTTCCTCAGACGCAGGTGGGATTTCCTGGCTGGCATCAGCTCCAGTTGGTGGAGAGGGTGGACTGTCGTGAGACTCCTCAGATAAAGAAGAGTCATCTGAGGACGAGCTGGACTCCTCCACGTTGGTCTCCTTTCCTTCTACCATTTCTTCCTGTTGTCGGGGTTGAAGAACAAACCCAGCTGGATCAACCGACTGGCTTGATTCGGTTGATTCCTTCTCCTCAGCTGTTTTCTCAGCTGGTTTCACCACCACGGGGCCCGTTGTAGCCGGTTGAGCTGCTGGCTGGATGATTTTGATCCTGGGCCTTTTCTTGAGTGGTTCTACCTCTTCTTCTTCTTCTTCTTCCTCTTCTTCTTCAGCCACTTCCTCCAGCTGGCGTTTTGCAGGCTTGGACTTTGATGGGCGGCGGGCTGTTGGGGCCGTCTCCACAGCTGGCTTTGTGGCTCCCTTGGGAGTGTACACAGCTTCCACAACATCCCTAGCCTTCTTGGCTGTTGGGAACAGCATCAGCTTGTTGAACGGAGGGTCCTCACTGCCTTCCCAAGTTAGCTTCTGACCTTTGGTTGCTTGGAGGATCAGTGCTGATATCTTGGTGCCGAAGTTGAGTGTTCCCTTGACACTCAACACCTTCTCTCCGGACTCAGCTACTGTCTCTAAGATCTTCAGCTTCTCTGCACACAACTGGCTTTCAAGGTAGCCCAGCCAGTCTATCTTGTGTTGTTCTTCCAATGCCTTCTGCTGTTTGAGCTTCGGTCTGCTGATATCACCGAAAGCTCCTCCGTATGCGAAAGCGCACTTTGATATTACATCAAACAGAAGTCGGTGCTCCGGCTTCAGTTTGGTCCTCTGCATACTCCCCTTCAATGGTTCGGGGACAATTAGGATAGTTTGCAGAAATGCATTTGCTTCCTTGTCAGTGAAGTTCCCCATCACGTCTATGGCCTCCCGATTTCAGGGAATGATCTTTCCCAGTTCTTTAGACACTTCGATCTCGAGGGCGGTTTCTTCCATCGATCGGAAGTGCTGATTCGTTGCTTGTATGGAATGGTTGTGACAAGCCCGAGTTCAGCATCGCGTTGCAAATTCCGGTAGAAGTGGGCTACTTGCTTCCTGAGCAGCTTAGAAGGAGAGAGAGTTGCCCAGTTGAGCAGACCGTGGTCGGAAAGAAGTTTGGCGACGGAAGCGATTTCCAGCGAGGTCAGAGCTTCCCTTGATAGAATTTGTTTGAAGTGAATCTTCGACAGCATCATGTCGAAGGATTCCTGGAACGTGACTTGTTCTGCAGAGACCATTTTCTTTGATGCTTTTGCCTTGGGTGCCATTTCAGTGGAATATATATGTAATTAGAGATGAAAGAAGTTACTGAAAATGGTGAGACAATTTCGGAGGGGATGATGAACAATTAATAATGATATGCACGAATAGAGAAGGTAAGGATCACTTCCTGATTTGCTGCCTTATATAGGTCTTTGACTCGGATGAGATCGACGACTAGGGTTAAATGGCGCGAATCCATCAACGGCTGAGATTACGCGACTATTGACTAACTTTGACTCGACATTTTGATCCGAGTTCCAACCAGCGCGTGAGAAGGTGTAGAGTTTTATGTCAGCCTAGTCGCACTATAAAGTAGGCTATGGATGTTTAGCCGTACTTTACATTTAATGTGACATGATGGCTATTTTAGTGTAACTGACTAGCTCAGGAATGTTTGAATTTATTTCAGACATTCTCATTTAAGAACATAACACCTTCAGTCATAAATGTTACCTGTCAGCTGATGTCGATATCAGCTGTATACCTCAGTTGAGTTCCTCAGTTGCCGCATACCATCAGCTGACTCGAGTTCGTCTGTTCAGCTGACGTCTGATCCATTGTTGCAGCATACCATCAGCTGACTCGAGTTCGTCTGTTCAGCTGATGTCTGATGTCTTCAGTTTGCAATCCGTATCTGACATTCCCCTTTCATCTGAGCTTCCCCCTCAGATAGATGTCTGTCTCTTTACCTCAGCTGGTTCCTTATCAGGTGGATCTAACAATCCAAGTAAATCATATTTCATTTTGAACCGCGCTTCGGCTAGAGGTTTAGTGAAGATATCAGCCCTCTGAATCTCAGTTAGGATCTTCTCCATGGACACATCCTTCTTCTCAATGTGATCTCGGATGAAATGATGACGGATGTCGATATGCTTTGTCCGAGAATGGTGAATAGGATTCAGAGAGATAGCTATGGCACTCGAGCTATCACAATGAATGGGAACCTGTCTAGTGGCAACTTCATAATCTCTCAGCTGTTGCTTCAGCCACAACACTTGCATGCAACAGCTTCCAGCAGCCGTATATTCTGATTTGGTTGTAGAAGTAGCAACACATGCTTGTTTCTTGGAGAACCATGAAACCAGGTTGCTTCCCATGAACTGACAGTGTCCAGAAGTAGACTTCCTGTCCAATCGATCTCCTGCTAGATCTGCATCTGAGTATCCGGTCAGCTGGATATTGTCGTCAGTTGGATACCATAACCCAACATTGACAGTACCCTTCAGATACTTGATGATGTTCTTTGCTGCCAACATGTGAGCTTCCCTTGGTTAGACTTGAAATCGAGTACACACTCCAACTGCATAAGATATGTCTGGCCGACTTGCAGTTAGGTATAGCAAAGAACCGATGATCCCTCTATACTTGCTGGCATCCACGAGCTTTCCTTCAGATCCAGGTTCAATCTTCTAGTTAGTATTCATTGGGATCCTTGTTGTCTTACTTGTCTGCAATCCGAACTTGGTGATGAGCTCCTTTGTATACTTAGACTGATTGATGAAAATCCCTTCTGGTGACTGCTTCACTTGTAACCCAAGGAAATAATTCATCTCGCCCATCATTGACATCTCGAACTTCTCCTTCATGAGATCTGAAAACTTTTTGCACAGCTCCTCTGACTTGGAACCGAATATGATATCATCCACGTAGATTTGCACTACAAGTATATCATCTCCAACTTTGATGGTGAACAGGGTTTTGTCAACTGATCCTCGTTTGAATCCCGAGTTCAGAAGAAAACCACAAAGAGTGTCATACCAGGCCCTTGGCGCTTGCTTTAGTCCATAGATAGCTTTCTTCAACTTGTACACTCTTTCATCTCCAGTCTCAAAACCAGGAGGCTGTTCAACATACACAACTTCCTTGATATCTCCGTTGAGGAATGCACACTTCACATCCATCTGATACACTTTGAACTTGTGATGTGCGGCATAAGCTAGAAAGATTCGGATGGCTTCCAGCCTTGCAACTGGTGCGAAAGAGTCTTCAAAGTCGATTCCTTCTTGTTGGCAGTATCCTTGAGCTACCAACCTTTCTTTATTCCTCACAATGAATCCAATGGCGTCTCTCTTGTTTTTGAAAATCCACTTCAATCCAATCACCTTGACACCATTTGGTCTTTCTACCAACTCCCATACACAGTTTCGTAGAAACTCATTCAGTTCTTCTTGCATGGCTGTTGTCAGTGGATACAGTTGAGAGCTTCCCCAACATTCTTCGGTTCTAGTACATCAGCTACAAAGCAAGAAATCATGGCAACATCTCCAGCTTGCTCGAATTCCTCTAGAACTGCCAACTCCTCAGCATATTGGGCATAAGTGTTGGAATTTTCTTCGGTTGATTCTAGATTTGCAACTCGGCTCCTTGTACGCACACCCTCGGTTGGATCGCCGATGATGTTATCAGTGGAATGAACTTCATACCATCTTCGGTTGCGTCTTCCTTCTTCTTTCAACTGTGGATGTTCCGTAATCTGAGTTGGAGTCTTCAGAGCTGGTGATTGATCAGCTGTTGAGTCTGGATTCTTAACATCGACATTAGTTTGAACTGGACTCGGTTGGGCTTCGGATGCTGATGCAGTTCGAGGAGCATCAGCTGAAGTTCCCCCTGGGGATGAGCTGGGGTCTTCGCATTCATCTTCAGAGCAGTATGGATCCTCTTCCTCAGTTGCCCAAACCAGTGGTTCAGCTAGGTTCTTTTCCCTTAGAGCTTGCGATCTTGTGAGAACAGGTGGAGCTTGTATATTTGCCTGTTGTTCTTTGACCTGTTCCCTGTACTCAAAAGTAGATTCATCAAAACTAACATGAGGTGTTATTTCCACAACACGAGAGTTGTTGTTGAAAACTCTATATGCCTTGATCCGAGCAGCATATCCAAGAAATATGCCCTTCGAAGCTTTGGCATCAAAAGTTTTCAACTGAGTCTTCCCATTGTTGTGAAAATAAGAAATATCTGGCTTTTTGCGTCTCCATAGCTCATATGGTGTCTTTCCCAACCGCTTGGTTAGAAGAGACCGGTTCTGAGTGTAGCATGCAGTGTTGATTGCTTCAGCCCAAAATCTCTTTGGCAGAGCTGAGCTGGCTAACATGGATGTGGCTGCATCCTTAAGCGTTCTGTTCCTTCGCTCAGCAACTCCATTCTGTTGCGGAGTACGCGCGGCTGATGTCTGATGGGTAATTCCATTTTTCTTGCAATACTCGATGATGGTTTTATTTAGAAACTCCGTTCCACGATCTGATCGGATAGACATGATCTTCATCTCTTGTTTGGTTCAATATTCGATCCATCAGCTTGGGCAGCTCATCTCGGGTTTCACTCTTGTGGCGCATGAAGATGGTCCACGTGTACCTCGAGTAATCATCAGTTACAACCAATGTATATTCGTTGCCATTAATGCTCTTTGGTGTAACTGGCCCGAAGAGATCCATATGGATCAGCTGTAACACTCGGTCGGTTGAGGGAGTTGACTTTAACCGGAAGGAGGATCTAGCGAGCTTTCCCAGCTGGCATGCACTGCAGATGTGTGTTGTTGAAAACACTCGGTTTGGTATGCCTCTTGCATGTTCTTGTCTGGTGAGTCGGTTCATCGTCTTGAAGTTCAGATGGTTGAGCCTTTTGTGCCACAGCCAGCTCACATCAGAACTGCTCTTTGATAACAGGCAGGTGTCAGGGAGGCTGCTGTTCCAATCAGCGTAGTAGACATTCCCTGTTGGTGATCGATTTCCCAACAATATCACCTGCTTTGATCCGACATCTTTAACCCTGCAACCCTGTGCATCAAACTTGACAGAGAAACCATTATCACAGAATTGGCTGATGGAGAGCAAGTTATGCTTCAATCCATCAACATAAGAGACATTAGAAATTGAAACATGATTTGTTTCAAGGGTACCGTAACCTCTGGTGTAACCTTTTGAGTTATCACCAAAAGTAACTGATGGACCTTCTTTCTCCACGAAACTTCCAAGCAAATCCTTCAGATTCGTCATGTGTTTCGAGCATCCACTGTCCATTACCCATATTGTTGCAAACGCTTTCTTCTTCCTCAGCTGTTTCTCCTGTACCTGCAAAGAGAAACTCGCTTAGGTCCCCAATTTCAGTTGGGTCCTGGAGGGTCAGAACCAGTTCCCCCTGGAATTGTGCATCACTTTTCCCTGTATACTCGGATGGATTTATCATTCCAGATCACTTTTCCTTGATCATCAACTATAACAACACCTCGGTTATCCTTAGGCTTGTTGTTAGTAGTGATGTTCTGTTTCTTGGGAGGAGTTGGATTTCTCCCATGTTGAGCTTTAGGAGGTGAGGCTTTCCCCCTGTTTTGATGGCGATTTTTATCCTGTTTGATTTGTCTGAATGATCGGACGCCATGTTGGAATCTTTGTGGTTGATTCTGATTCCAACTCCCTGAGGGTTGTCTGTAGCTGTTCATGCCCTGTTGATGATTCATATTATGGCATGAGTATCTCCAGTTGTTTGATCTGTTCCTCATTGGTTGACTCGGTTGGAACCTTTGGTTGAACTGGGAATGGAACCGCTGATGATTCAGATGGTTGAACCCTTGTCGGTTCTGCGGTCGGTTCCATTCTTTCTATTGTTGACTCTGAGGTTGATGTAGAGGTCGGTTCTGATTCTGAGTTCGGTTGCGATTATATCTTCGACGCCTCTGATTCCTCTTCTGACTTTTGGAACATTCCCCCTCGGTTGATGTCCCAACCGATGGAACATTCTGTCCTTCATCTACTATTCCTTTTCCTTTCTCAGTTGTGGTTGTATTGGTCGGTTGAGCTTGCTGAGAAACGGAGGTTGAAATATGTTGTGTGGACTCAGGTTCCACTGTGTTCGGTTCATCAGCTTTAACCTCAACAACTTTGATGAAGGTTGCTGGAGGAATTCCACTATCTTTAATCACATCATAACCGAGTCCTGACATGTCATCCATCTGTCTGCTGTAACTAATAAGATTCTCTATGATCTTGGATGACTGATATAACTTGATTAGATTGTTCTTCTCAGTTTGCAACTCCTTGAGGAGGACAGTTATCTGCTCGGTTTGTCCATCTGACTTCTTTATCAGCTGCTCGATTTGAGCCTCTTGATTTTTCAACTGATCTTGTTGTTCCTTGATCTACTTTGTCAACTCTTTATCAGTTGGAGCCTTAGCCTCGTTCAATTGACTCTTGAGATTCTCAATCTCCCCGGTTTGGCTCTTGATCAGATCCTCCTTTTCGGTTAAGGAATCTTCAAGTTTGGCGAACTGAGCTTGAAGACTCTTAAACTCAACCGATTGGTGATGCAGTTCCTCACTGAGTTCTTGAAAATCACTCCAGGAGGGTTCCAACTCATCGTCCAGTGATTCCTGCATGTTAGAAATATTTGAAGAAATTAACTTAGCAAGATTAGAGTGTACCTCAGTATCATCCTGGTCGGTTCCAAGAGCCATGAGGCATTGATCCTGACCGGTAGCGTTGTTGGTGGAAGTCAGCTCATCCTCATCTTCAGTGTCAGTGAAGATGTCCATGTCGTCAGCTGCTTCTTTTGCAACCATGGCCTTGTTCTTTCCAGCTTGTTTGGCCCTTAACGCATCTCTCTCTTTCTTCGATAGATCTAGGCAGTCAGCCTTGAAATAACCTTCCTTCCCGCATTCAAAGCAACCGTTGGTGACAGGCTTTGAACTGTCTCGAGTTCGGTTTGATTTGTAGAATCGTTTGTATTTCCTGAACCGAGTGTCCATGTCGGCTAGTTTCTTTGACAGGACTGTAATGTTCTGTTGCAGTTCCTCTCTGCTTGGCTCCTTTGCAGTCGTGTCAGCCGATCTGGTTGGCCTCGATGTTCTCGATTTTGAGTAGTTAGCTCGGAGAGCAACTGACTTTGAGGCTGAACCAACATCCTCAAGTCGACTCGTCTGAACCGAGGACTGAGATCTTTTTCGGTTCACCTTATACTCATTTCCCTTTAAGATTGAGAACAATCTTTCAGTTCCCATTTTACCAAGGTCAGCTCGGCTCTCGTGGATATTGGTGAAAGTATCCCACTCAGCCGGTAGAGCTTGTAACACTTTGAGATTAATTTCTCCTAGTGTGTATTTTCCTCTTCGGATGGACTGGATTCTTCTGAGGATGTCCATAAACCGGAGCTCTAGCTGATCAATTGTTTCATCTGTCTTCAGACAAAAATTGTCGAAGTCTTGGCATGCATGTGAGAATTTGTTCTCCTTTGTCTCATCACTTCCTTCACTCAGCGATGCCAGGATGTCCCACATCTCTTTTGCAGTCTCACACTCCTCTATCCAAGGCAGATAATCTTGTCCATCTATGGACATTATTGTGCTCTGAGCCCAGATGTCTAACTGGCTCACATTGGCTTCCTCTGGAGTGTAGTCTTCCGGCTGCTTCTCCACAAACTCCACAACTGTATCCCCATCGTTGGGATTTGTAGGAGTGCGAGGTATTCTTTCTTTGATGATGATCGGTCCGGAAGAAAGAACTTGTTGCATCCTATGATGCTTCAACAGTAAGATCTTCTTCATCCGTGTCCTCCAGAATGTATAATTTACAACCGAGAACATTACCACGATCTTATCCTTGACGTCCATCTGCACACAACAACAGAGCAAATATGCAAGCAAATATGCACTAGCGTGAAAAAGATCTGTTCAGTTGACCACTGAAGAAACTTTCTTGAATTCACACCTTGTGAAACAGAGACAACAGTCTTTTGAACCACCGCTCTGATACCACTTGATGGTCCCGAAACGAGTTACTGGTGTATGGGGGGGGGAATACACCAGTTAGGATTTTAAAACTTAACCCTGAAAAATACTTCAACCGAGTAAAAAGACTCAGTTGTAATCTCACAGCTGAGTAAGAAACCTCAGCTGGAAGAGTGAGGCTGTGCGGAATGTGGTGGAAATTAAACTCGTAAAACAACTCACGCTTTTATGCTCGGTTGGTCAAAAACCAAAATAGTTGAGAATGTGCAAATGAGGTTTGTATGCTGGTTAGTCAGACAGTTAAGAATGCAAGAAATAACTGAATAAAGAAAAACACTAGCACACAGAGATTTAACGTGGTTCGGAGATAACTCTCCTACGTCCACGAGAAGTTGTGAGTCCTCACAACTCTGTCCAAGTTCTTCTGGACAAACCACTCAGCTTACGCGGGCTGAGCAACCGTTATGGATAAGTTTGCGGGTACTTATCAACCTTACAGTTTAGTTTACGGGTACTAAACAACCTAACTACTCAGTTGCAGGAAGAGTAGGATCCTAAACCTTTTCAGGTGAAAGAAAAATGTGTTTCCAACTAAAAGCTCGGACGGGATGTGAGCTATGATCTAACTCTCTATGAACTCTCACTAAGTGATGTTCTCAAGGTTCGATCTAAAGACACAAAACTAGCTAACTCTAGAACTCTCAACAAGTGATGTTCTAAGAGATTAACTTCAGTTCAGCTCGTGAAGAATATTGCTCTTTCTTTTGCTCTCTGGTTTTTTCTCGCGTGTGTGTCTTGTATCTTCTTCGAATGAATGAAGGCCTCTATTTATAGGCGAAGAGTATCAACTAGCCGTTGGAGGAGCTGTTGATCTCTGTTCTTTGAAAGCGATGGCTTGTCTCTGATCTCTGCAGACTTTCCCGATATGGCATCTGTGCTCTTCTGCTTTCCATCTGAGATAGCCTTGTGTTGGGTCAAATGGGGTAATGACTGAACGGTCAAACCCTCACGTGACTTCCTTTTTGAAATTTAAATCTTAACAACAGACTTCCAACAAAGAGTGGTCGGTTAAGACTTTCGATCTTCAGCTAGCTTGTTCTTCAGCCGATGTTCTATCTGACAACTAACAGTTGAACTCTCAGCTGACTTCATCTTCAAGCTGTTGACCTTCTTGGTTGAGTTCTACAACTGATGTTCTGAAACTGAACACTCAGTTGTCTTCCTTGTATCTGGTCAGTTGGGTTCGAACGCTCAGATGGCTTTCTTTCATCTGATGTTTTCTTCCCCTTTACTGCTTCTCATCTGATGAACGCTCAATTGTTTTCCTTACAACTGATGTTCTATCTCTTGAATGTGACTTCCCCCTTTTTGCATTATGAAGAAGTGAACGCTCAGTTGTCTTTCTTACAACTGATGTTCTGTCCGAGTGATGCCTTGTTGCCATCTTCAGCTGGAGACCTGTAAAGATAAAATCTTGACAATGCTCAAACAGCGAGCCTATCTACTAACAATAGGTTCTGGCAACGTCTACTCGGTTGGGGTCAGTTGGTTTTGGAATTCATCAAAACTCTTACTAATAAATTTTCCAACATTACTGTACAGGTTGCATTTACAGAATGCATTACCGTACTACTGGGAGTACTAGAATGGAAACGATTCACAAAAATTTCGTATCCGTTAGAGTATTACAAAAACTAGTTACTGATCTGACTATGTACGTAATAAATGAGACTACTAACTCTGCTGATAAGCGTCCCTGACGCACTGCTCAACTCGCTGTAGTCAAATCCTCACTGCCCTCTATGGCCTGATCCTCCTTAGGGTCCTCGTCCGTATCCTCATCAGGGTTTTCCTCCGGATCATTATCCGGGTCCTCATCCTCTGACTCTGAACCAAAGACGAGCTGAAGTGCCTCGTCAACCCTCGTAGTAGTGTTGTCTGTAAATGTAAGTTTTGGCGGTGCAGACACCTCTGAAACTGTCTTCTCGGTATCTGAAATCAGGTAATCCCAGCAGGTCACTAACGCCCACTTCTTTGAAGACAGCAGGTGGTCGGAAAAGGAACTAGACTCATACTTCTCCCTGGAATGGACCCTGGATGGTCCTGCCTCAAACTCTGTCCTAACTCTAGCCAATTCCGAGCAAATCTCGTCAAGCGGTCTGTATGAAGATGGTAACTGTAATAGGGCGATAAGCTCTGCCTCTATGTCTAAGTACTCTGGTCCTGCCTCGAACGGTCCTCGAACTCTCAAAAAGGCTCGGGTAGGAGAAGAGCAGGTAATCCTAACCTATCAGCCGTCTCTGCGTCAATCACTGGGTATTCTGCCTCTGAAACTAACCCCTCTGTGCCCTCGCTAGGTACAATCACTGGAGGGATCTCTAACTGTGCAACCATCTCTGGACCCATCTCATCGCGCTGACTCTGAATCCGCCTGGAAGTAAGTGTAGGGGGGATGTGTCTGAACGGGGTATGCTGCTATGTGTTTGTTCTGAAAGAGTCGTCTGTGTACCTCCAAAGAAAATCTTAATTAATCACTTGTAGGCTCTACGTCGTCGCTAAACATCCCAAGATAGTACCATGCCGTGTCATGTGCCCAACCACGCCATTTTGCTAGTAGTCGTCTCATCAAGTCGAAGATAGCCTAATCCTCTGTAATAGAATGCCGAGAAGTTACTAATCCTTTGTTCTATGTCATGTCTCGGTCTTGCCTCGTAGTCTCAATACCTATCCAATATCTGATCTGCCCAGGTACGCTGTGGTGGGGATTGACTTTCCTGAGCCATATCACTACTAGAAGTCATCCTACAAGTTTTTTTGAGTACACGGATCAGTAACAGGTAGAACAATATCTTATCTTACGGAAAACCTTTAATTACAAATGAATATTCCTTATTCAATTGTGATATCACCTCACTTAAACGACAAACTTGTCTTAAACATTCGGCAATTTCACAGGAAATTGCGCTCATACAAACAATATATAGAAATAAATTTCAAGATTTTATTTCCATTTCTTATCTAAATATATATATATATTTTTTTTTTTTCGAAGGAAATTTCTTATCGATTCTCACTCATTAAAACAAGTACGTTCACTTTGTTCATGTTACTTATTCGAAAGTAACATTCATTTACAAAAGACTTTGTCGTTCATGACCCTTAATATACGAACTCGTCGTAGTCTTTGTTCAAGACGAAGTATGAAATAATATATTCCAAAAGAAAGTGGAACATTAACTGGAAAATGACTTTAGAACACAAGTTCTAAACGTCGTCGAAATCGAGCGCTCGTTGGAAATTTTAACTAAGATTCGTGCTTAATTCCTATAACAATTCTCTTTGTGAAGTTCGAGCGAGGCGAACTTCAACCGGACACACAATTTCGTTCACTTATGAGTCAAGAAATAAATTCCAAAAGAAATTTGAATAATAGCTAGGGAATAACCTTTAGAACATAAGTTCTAATTGTCGTTGAATTCGATCGATTTTTGACAAATTTTAATCAAGCTTCATGCTTGATTCTAAAAATAAAACATCTTTCTCGAAGTTCGTACAAGGCGAACTCCGCTGAAAAACAAAGCGGAACAAGATGACATGAAACGATGTCATCATGCTACTTATACGTAAGTAACATTTATTTATTTCCGTTGTCTTTGATCCCCTTTATTCTATCCTCTTCGTCTCGATCATATCTTCCTTGGTCTGAAGCCAACGTTTCTCGTACGTTTACTAGTTTCTTTCGTTCACTTGGTACCAAGTTAATTCCTCCCATCATTATTCGTTTCATTTTCTCGAAGAAAATTATTTTCGGCTCCTAAGTATAAAAACAAGATTCAACTTTGCTGAGTCTTGTTCATGTCACTTCGCGCTCGTGACATTCGTCAGAAGGAGTCGTTCTCGTTTTGCGGATCTCCTTTTGAAATCATTAGAATAACGTTTCTTAAATCGTCTATGTTCTCAGGAAAACAAGAGAATCCTTAGAGCAATGGTCTAAGTTCTCAGAGAATCGAGAGAAATCTTAGAACAATAGTCTAAGTTCTCAAAGAATCTGGAAGACCTTAGATTCAAAGTCTATGTTCTTAACGAACCGGGGACAATTCCCTAGAATCATTCTTTGGAAAGCATATAGCTAACTCAAAGTGCACATACTTTGGAAAGCATATAGCTAACTCAAAGCCGATCGAAAGTTAACTATTCAGCTAACTAAATAAATCTGGAAAGCTGTTCAGCTAACTCAGATGGATCAAGAGAACTCACATAAAACACAAAAACAGTTTATGCCTGATAATCACGTTTGATAAACACAGTTATCAAAGCTATAAATGTCACTTTCGATTTGTAGAAAAATCCACATTTTATTTGATATAAAGAAAAGCCCACCTCGTTTTACAGAACTAATAATAAACGAGCTTCCTGTCTTTAGTCTTCCGTCCTTTCCTTGTGTTGACTTCCTCCTTTATCATACATGAAATATAATCTCGATGAGTCGTTGAGACGATAAAAGAAAACGGAAATCGAAATTAGATTCGATTTTGGTCTTTTATGTTTTCAAGTTTTTAGGCATTTGCATGCTTAACTAAACCCTTTTACTCGAACGGGAACGAGATACGATCACATCTCGTTTTAACACTCAAAACTCTGTATTTGACTCTTAGGCCAGTAGAATAGATAGTCGTTAACTGATTACGACTTAAAAGATCGAAAGAAACTAAGTTGAGAAGAAAACAACTTAGGAAATTAGATTCTGAAAATTCACTGCGCAATGCAGTAGTTCTGGGGACTGCCCAGAACAGAGTATTTGGAAACAGGGGAAATTCCCTGTACCGAATGAAAGCCATGGAAGTCTAGATTACGCTCCAATTTACGGATCTCAAATCCGATAAACGAGCTAAGAGATATTACAGTTTCCGGAAAGGGTCGCAAAACTGCCGAAATTAACCCTAAGTTTTGATAAAAAAAAATCGACGTATGAATTCCTAGGTTCGTTCTAAGTTATTGAACCTACATTTTCACGAAATTAATACATCAAGGCAGTTAACACGTACTCCCGTACGTGATAAACTCCTTTTCAAAACTCATCTAAAGATACGACGTTTAAAACCTCGTCAAATTCAACTAACCAATTACTATACCAAAGCAAAATCATTTCTCGTTCTATTTCTCGATTATAACTAAAACTCGACATTTCATAGCTCGGATCAACACGACGTCAACTACAATTTCGTTCCCTCATCATTAACGATCATTAATATTCAATTATCTTTCCTACTCGACTTCCCTAACATTAATTACGATCATTTGTTCGTCTCTTACGGATTTTCCAAAGTCGTCGGATTTCGATCAAATTCTACATTATCAATCCTCATCTATCGAGATTCATTATTAACTATCTCATCACCTCATATCATTTCTCAATCTTAACTAATTATCGAACCTTCGTCTCTTATATTATCACAATATATTTTAGAATAATCCCAATTAATTCACAACAACAACTAATATCATTAGAGACACTAATTCATCATTAATTTGTTAATTAAGAATCAAACTACATAAAACCCCTAAATTTTCTCATTTTCGGTTTTTAACATATATTAGGGAGGGGTGTTTTCTTCATCAATTATCTCCATTAATCTAACAATTAACTTACTACAACACTTATTAATCAATTACTAATACCATTACATCTTTAATTTAATTTCCAAAAGTGAAACCCTAACCTAATTTCGATCATCACTTAAATCTTAGGGAAATTGTAATTTCTTTGTATCAATCACCAGTTAAACTACTCCTAAGATTAATTATCCAACCAATTAATGGATCCAAACATCCTACAAATTTCCCCTCATTTTCGGTCCACTTCATATGTTAGGGTTCTTGATTTCTTTTCGATTCTAGCCATAGATTATCACTTATTATCCATCTAATCGCATGAGTTAAAGACCATAATATCTTCCTAATTCCATCTAGAAAATCGGTCTATCAAGTAAATAAAGAGATTTAAATTTTAATTGGATAGATCAAGGAAGAAGAAGATTACCTTGAAGATTAATGAAAGATGATTAGAAATTGATGGAAGATTTAATGACTTGTGGAGAATTTCTCTTGTCCAAAGCTTGAGATCCAACAATGGAGATGAAGAAAAATGAAAGAGATGATATGTGTGTTGATGGTAGGGTGGCGGTCATGGAGGGGTTTGGGAGGAAGAAATAAGACAACTAATGCAATAGTACTTATCTAGGTGGCTAATTTAATATAATTAGAATATGAGTAGAATAGTGAGTCATAAAGGATATATCATTTTAAAATGAAATATCAAAGGTATGTGTGTGGTGTAATGTCGGCAGTAGGTAGAAACATTTAGGGAAAATACGCGCTTTTTCCTGCGCGATACGACGTTACGGAAATCGATAAATAAAATACGTATTCGGCTCGTTTCCGTCAAAATCCGAATCGACCATAAATTCCGATATATTTAACATACTTGGAAAGTAATATTTAAAATATAATTTCCGACAAAACCTCGGGACATCACAGTCCGAGTTTTGTCCGGAAAACTCATAAAAACGGATTTTTCCTAACTTACTCGTATCGTTAAAATAGTGAATATGAAGTTCGAAGCCTTTTTAATATTAGTTCTCGAACTAAAAAGTTTTCGTCCGCGAAAACTCTAATACATTAGTCATTTAGCTGACTTCCGTAATTTATTTTAGGAAACGGTTTTCACCGTTGGTCTTAGAATTTAATTTTATGAAGTTAGGCGTGCAAAGCCATTTTTATTATTAACTTTAGAATTTTAAGACAGTCAAGATTTTCCGGGGTATTACATAAGTATATTAAAAGATTCTTTTTTTCTTTGTTACTAACCAACAATCCACTTGTCTTCAAAAATAAAAAATAGAAAATAAAAAATAGACAACATTCCTCGTCATCAAACTCATCAACCAAGCACCATCTCGGAAGCAATTAAAGTTTAAAAAATTATGTCAATATCAAAGGGAAAAGCATGAAGTTTCACGTTCTGACATGTAAATCATATCAAGGAAAACACGACGTTGCAAGATTAAATGCTAATTCGATAATCAAGCCATAATGGTAAGCATAAGTGGCAACTGATAAGTGATCACACAGGCCATTCAAACTTCACTAGATTCAAAACATATAATGGTTTAATCCAAAAACAAGTGGCAAGTCACCATACTTCGACATCATACCGCCCCCCGCCGGAACACCGCCACGCCTACGCAGTTGCATAAGTAGCAAAAATTTCAAATAACACACGAAACTGCAAATTATTCAACACCAGATCACTTCCAATTCTACATCCGCACTTCTTTTATTTTTAGAGCAACGTTGTGCTAATGCTTTCAAGATTGGCATTTTACATGCTGAAACCATTCAAGTTGTGGAGGTTGATGTTGTTATAAGTAAAATGTGTTAAAGTTATGCTGAACTAATGACTTACTAAATCTATTGTCACAATCGCAATGTCAATCTCTTGCAGACGGGCAGCCTCTTCTGTTAGATAACATCGACAAAGATATCTCAATCGACTCAGCCCAACTGCTAAACACTAGCACACAACGAAAAAGCTAATCAGCACACAACCTATTCCAATTAAGAAATGAAATCGAATAACTCTACTTTTCAATGGAAAGAAAAGAATAACTATTACCTGATTTTGGGCTAGGGTTTCGAATTAGGGGCTGAGCTTCTAGGAGGGCGAGCTAAGTGAAGCCAAGAGAAGCACGACCAGGCGGCGCAGGGAGATGGGCGGGTCTGGAATGGAGGGAGATGGGCGAGAGACAAGGGTGGCGGACCGCTGTGGCTAGTAGGCGGGTAGGCGCAGCGGATGGTGGCGCGCGGGCGGTCGCAGGCGGCGGGGCGCGGCGGGTGTTGTAGCAGCAGCGTCAGTGGGTGAAGAGTTAATTAGCTATCAAGCGCGCGGTTACGTGTTTTAGGGATTTTAAATGATTTGTACTATTTTTTAATTACTAATTAAATTAATTCAAAAAGACTACACTATATTACCTCTTTAACATGTGTTTTTTAAAACCGATGTCGTAAAATAAGTACCAACTGATAGAGTGAAGACGATAGGAAAGAAAACGAACTATATTATTCAAGAAATATAAACACCTCAAAGAGGTACACAGGAAATAAATCCTGCAGCCACAGCGCAAAGCCGCAAATCCTATTGATCTCCAACGATGCTGAACCTAAAATCTATTAGAATATTTAAATACTTAATTACTTGAGGATCAAGTAATTTACTAACCCTGACTAAGGCCCATACCAAAAAGGCTGACCCAAATAAATAACTAATACACTTAAACATAAACTAAAACATAGAATACTAATAAGTAATATATATTAAATTCCAACTACAGACTCCTATCAATAGCTCCACCCATTGAAGCAGCCTTGCCCTCAAGGATGTGGATTATAAGACAGCTCCGCTCCCCCAGAGTGGTCAAGTGCTTCGCCATCCACTGTTGTCGGGTCTTCGTCGGACTCAATCATAATCGCAAGGTGTTTGGCAGCGCATTTGTGGAGCGGCCCAAAGCGTTCACCACATCAATAACACTTTTCTTTAGCCCTATATTCAGCAGCTTGTTCCGCACTCAGATGGTGGATATTGCGATGGGGATGGGGCACAGAAGATTCATACGATGAGTTATTGATGAGCTGATCTACGGAAGACACGACAGAAAATGGTTGTTCTGGGCAGTATACGCACTATTTGTTGTCACGGTTCCACTTCCAAATGTGCTAGTAGCTCGTGGCTGAAACCCAAAGGTGGATCTGTTATTTGTCGAGGGCGGTCGGGTGGCGTGGGCAACGCGACGGGCAGCTCGAATCGCAGCATATACATCGGATAACTCCGAGTCAGGAAGACAATCCCGAACCGATGGCTGCAGCCCACCTAAAAACATGCCCAAGTACTGGGCGGGAGGCAATTGTGGAAGCTGAGCAATGCGCTCTTCAAACAACGAAAGGCAATCCTCAAGTGACCCTGTTTGTCGAGTAACTTGCATGGCCTCGTAAGCGTTAATGGCTGAACTGTCGCCCAAACGCTCCAACAATTCAAGAGTGAATTGAATCCATGAAATGGTCGCAGAACGACGCAGCAGCCACTGCACCCAGAACATAGTTTTCTCAGACATGGCAATGAGTGCCAGTTGAACTCGATCAGCCACCGGGGTCTTATGAACCAAAAAATACTGCTCCGCTTGTGCGAGCTATGCGATTGGATCTATTCCATCGAACAAGGGCAGTTCCATTCGCAGAGCATTAGCTGCCAGAGGCACGGCCATCTCCTCTCCTCTGCCGTCGGGCTGCTCCGTGTCGCTACCTGTGGGAGCAGTTTTCAACCCCAACTTTAAACCGATGGCGTGTAACTGATCCATAATCAGCACAAACTGACTGTCATGACCAGCTAGGGTGGTCTCCAAGGCAGTAACCCTAGAATCCAATGCCGCCATCGAGCCCTGCAACTCCTCAATCGTCTTCTCCATCCTGATTTTTTTGCGGGTCTTGGAGGGCATGAACCGGATAGGTCGGACCAATTTGATAGAGTGAAGACGATAGGAAAGAAAACGAACTACATTATTCAAGAAAGATAAACGCTTCAAAGAGGTACACAGGAAATAAATCCTGCAGCCAAAGCGCAAAGCCGCAAATCCTATTGATCTCCAACGATGCTGACCCTAAAATCTATTAGAATATTTAAATACTTAATTACTTGAGGATCAAGTAATTTACTAACCCTAACTAAGGCCCATACCAAAAAAGCCAACCCAAAAAAATAACTAATACACTTAAACATAAACTAAAACATAGAATACTAATAAGTAGTAAATATTAAATTCCAGCTACAGACTCCTATCACCACCACACTGAAACGACTAGGCTACTAAAAAACCACTGTTTTTGTTAAAACACTTGTCTTTTAGGTGTAGTGTTTTTGCATTTTTCTTGTAGTGAAAGATTGAGTTAGTTTCAAGCATGATACTACTCTTTGACAATCATGACTTTTATTTCTTCAATGCTTCAAAGTCGTGAGAATAACTTAGACCCGAGCATACTAAGCATCCCACTTATATGTTCTTCATTTCAAAAGAGGATCCTTGTCAGTCAAAGAGTAAGGTTTAAGTAAAAGTCATGGTTCACCCGTTCTAGTCATCTTCACTCTAGAACAGGCATAGGATTGTGATATGGTTTCAGTCCACCCTTCCAAAAGTAGTAGTTAGGCGGGGTGGATTGTTACAGTTGGCACCAGAGCCAAGGTTTCTGTAGTATCCGGCCAACCTGAGAAAACTTAGAACTTCCTGAGGTGAGGTTGGGGATTTCCATTCTTGAACAGCTTTAACTTTGGTCGAGTCAACTTTGATTCCTTCTGCGGAGATAACGTGTCTAAGAAATTGGACTTCTTTCAACCAAAAATGTAATACCCCGAAAATTATAACTGTCTCTAAAAATGAAATCAATTAATAAAAATGGCTTTGCACGCCTAAGTTCATGAATTTGAATTCTAAAACCAACGGTGAAATCCGTTTCCGAAAATAAATTACGGAAGTCAGTTAGATGACTACTGTATTTAGGATTATCGCGTACGATAACTTTTTAGTTCTAAAACTCAGATCGGAAAACTGTCTGATTTTTACATTCACGAAATCGCGATACGAACTCGCCCGAGAAAGTTCGTTTTTTTGATATTTCGGACGAAACTCGGACTGTGACGTCCCGAGTTTTTGTCGGAAATTAGATTTTAAATATTACTTTCCGAATAAGTAAAATAAATCGGAATTTATGGTAGAATCGGAATTTGACGATGATGTGCTGAGATACGTTTTTCGTCTATCGATTTCCATAACGTCGTATCGCGCCGGAAAAATGCGTATTTCTCCTTTTCCTCCCCCACATAGCCGACCTCTCTCTCTCTCTCACATAGCTTGATATTTGATTTTTATATAGTATTTCACTTTATGAGTCACCATTTGGATATTTTTGTTTTTGGACACCTTAGGTAGTTACTATTCCTTAAACCTTGTCATCCACCCCTTTCTTCCCTCCCCCCCCCCCCATAACCGAACACACACACACACATGCTATACTTCCATTTTCTTTTCCACCATTGAAGCATCCTCAAGCTTTCTTAAAGATCCAAGCTCACAAGTCATTAATCATCCACTAATTTCATCTCTTTCCTTCATTAAACTTCAAGGTATTCATCTCCTCTACACTTCTATCCAAATAGACTTCATTTCTTTTATTTTCTCATGTTGATCGATTTTTTTGATGATGTAGATTAGATGATTTGAGTTTAATTAGTATAATTAGATGTGTTAGTATTTGAATTCTATGGTTAAAAGTTGAAGAAATTCAATAACCCTAAAGACTAGGTGATACCGAAAATTGGGCATAGATATAGGATGTTTTGATTCTTCAAATTGATGGTGTAATTAGACTTAGGAGTAGTTTAATTGGTGAATTAAACAAAAAAGGAATGGAAAGCCCTATGAAAATGATGATGATCGAATTATTTAGGTTAGGGTTTCACTTTTGATTTTCAAATTAATGATGAAATGGTATAGTAATTGGTTAGATTGATGTTGTAGTAGTTGGATAAATGGATTAATGATGTTAATTGATGAAGAAAACCAATTCCCCCTAATTTATGTTAATGCCGATTTTTATGAAGAAATTGGGGGTTTCATATAGCTTGTTTTAGTTGATGATATAATGATGAATTAATGCTTCTAATGATATTAGATGATGATAGCAATTTATTATGGAATTTTCTAAAATTATTAATGAAATCATAAGAGACGAAAGTTCGATAATTAGTGGAGATTTAGTAATGATATGAGGTTATGATATAGATATTAATGAATCTCGATAGATGAGGTTTGATAATGTATAATTTGAACGAAATCCGATAACTTTGGAAAATCCGTAAGAGACGAACAAATGAGCGTGAGAAATGATAGGAAAGTCGAGTAAGAAATGTAATGAGATATTAATGATCATTAATGTTGAGGGAACGAGTTTGTAGTTGACGACTCGTTGATCTGAGTTATGAAATGTTGAGTTTCTTTTATAATCGAGAAGTAGAACGAGAAATGTCACAGCCCCAAATCCCGAGGGACGACAGAAGTCGGGGTGCGACTGGGGTTGGATTAAAGAAGCGGGGAAGAAGGGGGCTAACTGACTAAACATACATAAACGACATCAAACATTCAATGAACAAGACTGGAATATAATAAAGGAAGAGTTAATCACGAGTGATTACTCGACAAAAGTACATAGAAGAGGCTAAGTTCAAAATTACAGACTTAACTACAGTGTATTGTTCAGAAGGTGTGTTTGAAAAGATTTAGAGTTCTGCAGCGGAAGAGTTCTAACTAAAGCATCCTATCTTTCAACTCAACATCAACCGTCGCCGCTCACCGTCGCTTCAACCTGCACATTTAGAAAACAATGCAGGGCTAAGTACAAACGTACTTAGTGGGCACGATGCCGAAATCATAATCATAAGTATAAATAATCCGGCATTTTATAACCGTAGCGCATCGGGGTTTTGTTGAAAAGGCCCGTGCCTACTAAACATTTTCTGACTGATTTGTATAAAGCAGCTTGCGCAAGCATTTTTAGAGTATGTTATGTTCAATCTTGACCAAAGCTAATTCACCGTGGCTGGTTACCCCTCAACAGGATACCACATACACCACAGGTTACAAAGTGCACTAACTCTGGAAAGCACTTAGCAGCTAACTCAGAGCCGATCGTTAGTTAACCTAGTTAGATTAACTCTAAAAGTTTCGAAAACCCGAAGGTTAACTCAGAAATCTGGAAAACACGAATGTTAACTCAGATAGGTACAAGAGAACTCACATAAAATAGTTGAAACAGTTTATGCCAAGATTATCACTTTGAAAACACAATTATCAAAGCGATAAATAATACTTTCGAGTTGTGGAAAAACCCACATTTTATTTGATATAGATAAAAGCCCACCTTGTAAATACAGAACTTATAAGCAAAAGCTTCCAACTTTGGATCTTCCGTCCTTTCTCTACAGTTGGCTTCCTCCTTCATCGTAAAATAAATATACTTAAAAACGGGCCGTAACGATAATCGATTAAAAAGAAATCGGAGAAGGTTTTAGTTATTTTATTCTTTAGGCATTTGCACGCTTAATTAATTCGTTTTACTTAAACGGGAAACGAGATTCGTACCAATCTCGTTTAGAACTAGGAAGCTCTCATATTCGACTCTTGGGTCAGTACAGAAGGTAGTCGATATCTTAATACGACTTTAAAGATTAAAAGAAACTAAGTTGGAAAGGATCAACTTAGGCGATTTACTTTATAGCTCATTTCACGACTTATGAAAGTTCTCGTTTATTACTTCTTTAATGAAAGGATAAAATATATGATCTCGACTGGTTTTCATCACTCAAGGTCCTATACTTGACTCTAGGGTCAGTAGGTAGATGTTCGATAGATAAAAATGGCTTAAACGATTGAAAGAAGCTAAGTTGTGAACTAAACAACTTAGAAAACAAGAAACTGAAAATTTACTGCACAGTCCAGTAACTCTGGAGGTTGTCCAGAACAGAGGGCTTGGAAACAGGGGGTGAGCCCTGTACCATTAGAAATCTTTGGAAGTCTAGATCCCGCTCCAATTTACGGATTACAAATCCGATAAACGAGCTGGAAGATATAATAGTTTCCGGCGAGGGTCGCAAAACTGCCGTGGAAACCCTAATTGATTGATAAGTTCGCCGTATAACGTTTTAGGTTCGTTTAAATTCTCGTATTCAACTTTTTTAGAAACTGGACTCTCAAGGCAGTCATCACGTACCTCTGTACGTGAAAAACTCCTTCTCAACTTGCTCAAAGGCATGACGTTCTAACGTCGGATTTCAACTAACAAGTACTATACCAATCAAAGAAATCCAAACGCGTTCTAGTTCTTGATTACAACTATTACCTATATTATATCAACCCGGATGCTTATGATGTCAACTAGAAAGTTGTTTTAAATTTCATTATAAACAATAATATCAAGTTATAATTTTCATCCGACTTCCCGATTATTAGTTACAACTAGATATTCGTCTCTTACGCGATTTCCAAAAGTCGTCGGTTTTCGTTCAAATTTTACGACGTTAAACTACGTCTAATGTGAACCGTTTTTATGCATGCAAACACATCTTAACATCTTTATAACTCAGTTTATATAGTGATCTTTGCCTCTTATACTTCATTAAACTTTTTTAGAAAATTTCCAATTAACTTCTATTATCAACTAATATGATTTGCAACATAATCAACTAACAAATCATCACTTAATATCAAACATGTATCAACTCCTATTTATTCTATAAATTTCTGGTTTTATATAGATGTTAAGGGGTTGATTTTCTTCTCTAATTAACATCACTTATTCATTAATCAAACTAATATAACAACTATTAATCACTTACAATTCCAAAAACAACTAACATGCAAAAACCCCTAATTTATAATTCAAACCCTAATTGAATTTCATAATAACATAGGGCTTTCAATCCCTTTTCATTCCAAACACTAATTAAGCATCTACTAAACATGAATCCATGATCAAAAGAAGAAAATTAGAAATTCTATCATTTTCCCAAAAAATTCTGCATTAACATAGATGTTAGGATTCTTGGTTTTGATCCATTTTAATCTCCAATTATCATATCTAATACATCCAATTACATTGTTCTAAGCTCAAATCATTTATTCCATAACCTTAAAATTTCGAACAAGATGGAAAAGAGAAGAAAAAAGAAAACTAAATGGATAGAAATGGAGAGGAGATCATTACCTAGAGAATTAACAAAGGATGTGTAGAATTTTGTTGGATGAATTGTGACTTGTATGAACACTTCAATGGTGGATAGAGGTGGAGAAGATGAAGATGATGAAGAATGGAGTGGTGCAGTCGAAAAAAGAGAGAGAAATGGAATGAAAATGATTTTTGTTCAAGTTTTGGTTATGATGAATAGTTTGAAAGTTGTATAAAGTGTAGACTTGGTGTCACTTAATTACACAAGTCAACATGCATGTTTGCCACTCATGAGGTGAGGTGTCGGCTGCTTGGAGAAAGATTAGAGGGTTACGGGCTTTTCCGGCGCGATCCGACGTTACGGGAAAACGAACGACGAAAACGTTGTTCGGTACAAAAAATCGTCGCGATTCGATTTGACTTGAAAATTCTAATGTATGAACTTAAATAGAAAATAAATTTATAAAATTTATTTTGACAAAAACTCGGGACGACAAGTCCGAGTTTCGTCCGGAAAAACATAAAAACAAACCTTCTCTGCGTGTTCGTATCGCAATTTTGTAAACGTAAAAATTAGACGGTTTTCCGTTCTTAGTTTACAAACGTACGCGCTAACCCATAATACAGTAGTCATCTAGCTGACTCCTGTAATTTATTTTTAATAACGGATTCGACCGTTAGCCTTAGAATTCAAAAATTATAAACTTAGGCGTGCAAATCCATTTATTTAATTAACTTTAAACTTTTTAGAACGTAAGGAATTTACGGGGCATTACAAGAAATGTTAACTTGCTTTGGTATAGTAATTGTTTAGTTGAAACGACAAGGTTTTGATCGTCGTAGTTATAGACGGGAAATGGAAAGGAGTTCTTCACGTACGAGGGTATGTGTTGACCGCCTTGACGTGATAATTTCGTGAAAATGTAGGTTCGATAACGTAGAACGAACCTAGGAAGTCATACGACGATTCTATCGAACAATTAGGGTTAACCTCGGTAGTTTTGCGACCCTTGCCGGAAACTGCAATATCTCTAAGCTCGTTTATCGGATTTGAGATCCGTAAATTGGAGAGTAAACTAGACATTCCAAGCTTTCTAACGATACAGGGCTCTTCCCCTGTTTCCTGACACTCTGTTCTGGGCAGTCCCCAGAACTACTGCATTGCGCAGTGAAATTTCAGAATCTAATTTCCTAAGTTGTTTCCTTCTCAACTTAGTTTCTTTCGATCTTTTAAGTCGTAATGAGTTGACGACTATTTATTCTACTGACCTAGGAGTCAAGTACAGAGTTTGGGTGTCAAAACGAGATATGATCGTATCTCGTTTCCGATTAAATAAAAGAAATTAGTTAAGCGTGCAAATGCCTAAAAGTTAAAACGTAAAAGACAAAATCGAACTTGTTTTCGATTTCCATTTTCTTTTGTCGTCTCAACGACTCATCGAGATTATTTTTCATGTACGATGAAGGAGGAAGTCAGCACAAGAAAAGGACGGAAGACTAAAGACGGGAAGCTCGTTTATTAGTAGTTCTGTAAAACGAGGTGAGCTTTTATCTATAACAAATAAAATGTGGGTTTTTCCACAACTCGAAAGTGAGCTTTATGAGCTTTGATAACTGTGTTTTCAAAGTGATATCAGGCATAAATGAAATGTTTTATGTTTATGTGAGTTCTCTTGTACTATCTGAGTTAGCCGTCGTGCTTTCCAGAATTGTATGTTAACCATTTAGGTGTTAACTACTTAACGATCGGCTCTGAGTTAGTCAATTAGGTGCTTTCCAGAGTTAGTGCACTGTAGCCTGTGGTGTATGTGGTATCTTGTTGAGGGGTAACCAGCCACGGTGATAATGACTGGTCAAGATTTGAACGTAACATCTATGGAAAAATGCTCGCGCGAGCTACTTATTGAATGAGATAAAAATGTTTAATAGGCACGGGCTCTTTTAAATGAAAACCCTGTTGCACTATAAAAATGAGATGCCTGATTTTCAATACTTATGATTATGTTTTCGGCAACGTGCCCACTAAGTACTATCGTACTTAGCCCTGCATATGTTTCTAAATGTGCCGGTTAAAGCGACGAGAGTGGAGGAGGGTTGAGTTAGGAGTTGAAGTCGTCTTTAGGAGAAGACTTGTATTATGTCTCACTTTTCCGCTGCTAAACTTTGATCACTTTTGATGTTATGTAATTATATTACTGTAGTCTAAGTTGTGTTAATAACTTAGATTTCTTTTTGAATACTTTGTCGAGTGATCTTCCAAGATCAACTCTTTTCTTATATATATTATAATCGAGGTCTTGTTCATAGAAATTATGTATGTGTGTATGTATGTTTATTCAATCAGTCCCCTTCTTCCCAGCTTCTTTAATCCAACCCCAGTCGCTCCCCGGTTTCTGCCGTCCCTCGGGATTTGGGGCTGTGACGAAAAATCACACTTACTAAACTTGGCGTACAACTTCTCAGCTCTTAACATATCTAGCACTATACGCAAGTGCTCTTCATGCTCCGCTAGAGAAGTTAAGAGCTGAGAAGTTGTACGCTAAGTTTAGTAAGTGTGAGTTTTGGTTGAAAGAAGTCCAATTTCTTGGACACGTTATCTCTACAGAAGGAATCAAAGTTGACTCGACCAAAGTTAAAGCTGTTCAAGAATGGAAATCCCCAACCTCGCCTATAGAAGTTCGAATTTTCCTCGGGTTGGCCGGATACTATAGAAAAAACTTAGAAGCATGAGCATGATGCGTGAGCAATGAATGAGTATGAAAGCATGGCAGTATGCTATGATCATGTTATGATGAATATGCTATGAAAAGTTAATGATATGTCATTAAATGACAGGCATGTTATGTTATGAAGAATGTGAAATGATAAGCATGTTATGCTATGAAGAATGTGAAATGATAAGCATGTTATGTCATGAAAAGTAAGAAATGCCAAGTATGATGTTAAAACATGCCAAGTATGATGTTTATGACAAGATATGTCATGATATGAAATGTTATGTCAAGTATGATGCTTTTATGAGAAATGTTAAGATGATCATGTGAAATATGTTTTCATGATGAATATGAATGTATGAAAAGTATGAGATGAAAAGTATGTGATGAAAGTATGTTATGAATGAAAGAATGAATGAAAAGTTTTGCTTCAAGGCAATAGTTATTGCCTAAGATGATAGATCAAGCTAGAAAGTCAGTAGAAAAGAAAGTAAAAGTTAGCATATTATCGTGTGAAAGAAAGTTTCCAAGCTTAACTAAGGCGTTTGTAGGAAGTATAAGATGCCTCCAAGAAGAAGAGTCGAGGAAGAAGGTCAAAGAGAACCTTTACCTTAGCCTCAGTTAGATCAAAGAATGAAAGAAGAGTTGTTTTTGCGTCAAAACCCTCCCGCCTTTGATAGGAAAAGAAGTCCCGCTGATGCCAAAGATTGGGTGCGTGCCTTAGAACGCATCTATAAGTTTTTGCGCTGTGAAGACAAAGAGCGTTTGTTGTGTATGACGTACCAACTTAAGGGCTCAGCTGGCTTCTGGTGGGAAGCAAAGCAAAGAATGATGACCCCCAAATAGCTCGAATAACTGATGTGGGAAGATTTTAAGGAAGCACTCTTCGAGAAGTACGTACCATGAAGCTACAAGAAGTAGAAGGAGAAGGCGATAGAGTTCACAGCTCATTGTCAAGGAAAGAAGTCTATTGCAGACTACGATCGAGAATTCTGCGATTTAGCTCGTTATGTTGAAGACAAAGTAGATACTGACAAGAAAATGAGCGAGTTGTTTCGAAATGGCCTAAGGCAAGAATTTCGAGTCGTATTAGCTAGTGAGAAAGACCTGACGTACGCTGAGATGCTTAATCGAGCACTCGATATGGAACAGACAATGCAGCCTGAGAAGTCGATTCAAGTGACGGCACCTCCGTGCCCAAACCCGACAGCTGCAAACCCCCCAGAACCCCAGTCAAGGCTAGTATCCGAAAAGAAAAGGGAAATGAAATCATGGAAGTCAGCAGAATAAAAAACCATGGAAATGTCAAGAACATAAGCAAGGAAGCCAAGGAAAGCGAAAGACTCAGTTTCCGAGTCATGGTAAACAGAAGCGAATGGAGCTCAAGGCCATTCCGTCTGTGGCAAGTGTGGCAAGGCACACTTAGGGATATGCCAAGCGGGAAGTAACAATTGTTATTCGTGCGGGAAAGTAGGACACTTCTCTAATCAGTTTCCGAACAAGCAGCAGAGGTTTGGCAAGTCCAACTAGTACTCTACCCCGCAGCTGAAGGCCATGGAGTTATTTCCTCCACCGCCTCAGCAAGGATCGCAGTTGTCGCCGCTTCAGCAGCCACCCCCGAATGAGCAACAACACTACCAAAGGGTGTTCGCAGTGGACTCGAAAGTTGGAGTCAAGAATCAAGGAAATCTCACAGGTATGGGATCTTTAAAGGGCGTCCCCATTATCGTTTTGTTTGATACTGGTGCATCGCATTCGTTTATAGCTAGTGTTTGCGCTAGAAAACCTCAAGTTGAATGTAAAGAAAGCAATTAAGGGTCTTATTATAGCAACCCCTTTAGGTTTGAGCACTTATATGCAGTATGTTTGCCCGAACCTAGATTTTCAAGTAGAATCTCTTAAGATGTCCGCTAGATCGTTGAATGTCATGCAAATGTAGGATGTGGATATAATTTTTGGAATGGATTGGTTGATCGAGAAATTCGCCAGCATTCGATGTGATAAGAGGCAGATCTCTTTCCAACCGCCTAGAAAGGAGCCGACTGAATTCTTTGGAATCGAGCGTAAGCGAAGGAACATGCCAATCATCTCCCCGTTGCAAGCAGTTAAGTTGCTGAAAAAGAAAGGAGCACAAGCGTATCTAGTGTATATCAACAAGGATGAAGAACGAGAGCGAAATATAGAAGATGTCGTCGTGGTTAGGGAATACACAGATGTATTTCCAGAAGTCCTTCCAGGACTGCCACCCTATAGAAAGTTGGAGTTCACCATCGATTTGTAGCCTGGAGCTACCCTAATATCGAAAGCACCTTACAGAATGGCACCCAAGGAGCTGCAAGAACTGAAGGTTCAGTTGCAGGAGTTGTTGGACAAGGGTTTTATCCGTCCTAGTGTCTCGCCTTGGGGAGCGCCGATTCTCTTTGTGAAGAAAAAGGACGGAAGTCTGTGAATGTGCATTGATTACCGAGAGCTCAATATGTTGACGTTAAAGAATAAGTTTTTCCTTCCAAGGATAGATGACCTTTTTGACTAGCTCAAAGGAGTTGGTGTTTTCTCGAAAATCGATCTAAGGTCAAGTTACCATCAGTTAAAGATTCGTCAGGAAGATATTCCAAAGACGGCATTTTGAATGAGATATGGCCACTACGAGTTTGTAGTAATGCCATTCGGATTGACCAATGCACCTGCTGTATTCATGTATTTAATGAATCGTGTATTACATGAGTACCTTGATAGTTTTGTTATCGTCTTTATCGACGACATTCTCGTATATTCAAAGAATGAAATGGAGCATGAAGAGCACTTGCGTATAGTGCTAGAGAAGATAAGAGCTGAGAAGTTGTACGCCAAGTTTAGTAAGTGTGAGTTTTGGTTGAAAGAAGTCCAATTTCTTGGACACGTTATCTCCGCAGAAGGAATCAAAGTTGACTCGACCAAAGTTAAAGCTGTTCAAGAATGGAAATCCCCAACCTCGCCTTAGGAAGTTCAAAGTTTCCTCGGGTTGGCCGGAAATGCCCAATTCTCGTATATTCATTGAAGGATGTTCACTGATAGCGAAACCAATGACTCAACTGCTAAAGAAAGATTCAAAGTTTAAGTGGAGTAAAGAATGCGAAGATAGTTTTCAAGAGTTAAAGATGAAGCTAACCACCGCTCCAGTGCTAGCCGTACCCGAAGTGGGAAAAGATTTTGTTATCTTCACGGATGCGTCAGGAAGTGGTTTAGGATGCGTGTTAATGCAAGAAGGAAAAGTAATTGCTTATGCCTCACGTCAATTAAGACCGCATAAGGATAAGTATCTAACTCATGATTAAGAGTTAGTAGTCGTCGTGCATGCGCTGACAATTTGGAGACACCATCTCTACGGAGCAAGGTGTGAAATCTTCAGTGACCATAAGAGTCTAAAGTATTTCTTTGAGCAGAAGGGGCGCAACATGAGACATACAAGATGGCTTGAGTTAGTGAAAGACTACGATGTTCAAATTTCCTATCATTCAGGAAAAGTGAATGTTGTTGCAGATGCCTTGAGTAGAAAGGGTAAGTCCGAGCTAGGATTCTTACTCACTCAAGAAGAAGAGCTAGTAAGAGTTTGAAGGAATGAGAGTAGAGGTAATTCTGCCACCTCAAACTATAGAGCAAGTTATCGTAGCTATGGTGATAGCTCCTGATTTGAGAACCAGAATCATAGAAGGTCAAAGAAAAGACGAGAACTTAGAAAGTTTAAGGCTCAAAATCCGAAAGGATGGAGCCGAAGATTTTTGAGAAGCAGCTGATAACGCGCTGCTGTTTCATGAAAGGTTGTGTGTGCTAAAGGATGAGAAGTTAGGAATGATATTATGAGCGAAGCTTACAATAAGCCCTACACCGCACACCCAGGAAGTACAAAGATGTATCAAAATTTGAAAGGAAGTTTTTGGTGGGAAGGAATGAAGCGAGACGTAGCTTCATTTGTCAAAAAATGTTTGTCTTATCAGCATGTAAAGATTATGCACCAACGACCATTTGGTAAGTTAAACACTCCCAAGATCCCAGTGTGGAAATGGGATGAAGTCACAATGGACTTTGTGACAAGGTTGCCTAGATCGAAGAAAGGCAATACCTCAGTATGGGTAATTGGGGATAGACTCACAAAGATTGCTCATTTTATTCCAATCCCAGTGACGTATGGTGCTGATAAGTTGGCCAGAATTTACGTTCAAGAGATTGTGGTTTTGCACAGAATCCCTAGTTCGATCATCTCTAATCGTGATTCAAAGTTTATGTCAAAATTTTGGAAAAGTTTCCAAGAAGAGTTGGGAATAGAGTTAAACTTCAGTACGGCATACCATCCTCAAACTGGCGGTCAGTCAGAAAAGACGATTCAAATCCTTGAAGATATGCTCAGATTTTGGACCGAGAAGGTGAATGAGAGCGATATTTACCTCTTATCGAGTTTGCCTACAATAATAGTTATCAAGCGACGATTGGTATGGCCCCGTACAAGGCTTTGTATGGAAAGAAATGTAGATCTCCACTTTATTGGGATGAAGTTGGAGAAAGAAAGTGATCGGTCAAGAAGTGATCGAAGAAATGATTGACGTAGTTCGTCAAATAAGGTAAAGGATAAAAGAAGCTCAGTAACGACAGAAATTTGATGTCGATGTTAGAAGAACCGAGTTACAATTCGCCGTGGGTGATAAGGTGTTTCTAAAGGTTTCACCTTCCAAAGGGATCCATTGTTTTGGTATCAAAGGCAATCTGAGACCCAGATTCATAGGTCCTTTTGGGATTCTAGAAAGGATCAGAGCCGTGGCCTATAAGTTAGCATTGCCGCCAAGTTTTGGGAACCCTCATAATACGTTTCATGTATCTCAGTTAAGGAAGTACGTGTTCGATCCGAAACACGTAATTAGGCAAAAGGAAGTAGTCCTAGAGCCTAATTTGAGTTATGCCGAAGAACCTGAGTTGGTTCTAGATAGAAAAGTTCATAAGCTTAGAACTAAAGAAATTCCTCAAGTTAAGATCAAATGGAAGCACCACGATCTTGAAGAAGCGACTTGGGAATTAGAAAGTGAGATGCGTTAGAAGTTTCCTGAGCTTTTCTTAAGGTATGCAAATTTCGGAACGAAATTTCTTTAAGTGGGGTAGAATGTAATATACCCTATCTCAAAGTTTCCTAAAGTAGAAAGTTTCCAGAAATAGAAAGTTTTCCAAAATAGAAGTTTTCCAAATTTGTGAAATTTGGTGAATGAAAGCAAGAATATGTGAAGTGCATGTTTATATGATTTTATGTGACTAATGTGTGCATGAGAATGTGAATTGTTGCAATGATTTGCATGAAAAGTCGTATTTCTATTTTTTGGGTTAGAAACGCAGTTTTTTGGTCTTTTAGTGCAAAATCGAAAGTTGTCCGTTTTCGACCAAATTTTAGTATGTTGTTCGTGATGAAATTTCATGAACTTTGGTATAAGTTTTGAGTTCAATATCGTTCATGTCGGAAGAAGAATGTGTGTGTTAGCTGATTTTCAATAAAAGTACACCGTGTAGTTAACTGTATTTAATATGGGGACCACAGTCTTAAAAAGGGGACACTTGTCACTCTCTCATCTAGTCAAGCCATGGACACATGTCATATCCTCATTCCATCTAACAATCTTAGCTTGCAAGTTTCGTTCTTAGCCTTCCATGTTGAAGATTGAAATCTAACCATTCATTTTTGACCTAATGTCACCTATTTAAGAGAAATGAACTCCATTTCTCCCCCTTTACCCCAAAATTTCGGCTGCACCTCTTCTCCATCATATATCCATGATTTCTTCAAGATCGAAGCTAGAATCATCAAGAATCAAAGTTTCATTCCATTGAATCCCTTCAATAGCTTCAATTCTTCATTTCTATGGTGAAAAATCCTTGAAATCTTTTCTCTTTTTCAAGGAGATTTTCGGCCCTTGCAAGAATTTAAGAAGGTGTTCTTGAATCCTTCTACTATTTAGGTATGATGTTTCTAGCCCCAAATGAGCCTCTTTTATGGATTCAATTGCATGAAAACATCAAGCCCTAGAATATTTCATGTGTGCTGATTTCATGGCCAAAAATTAGAGGTTTTTGATTCATGTCTTTTATGATGAAATTGAAGCAAGATTTGATGCTTAGGGAGCTAGAAGTATCTATCCATGTGTGAATTTAATGATTTAAAATTCCCTTGCTCAATTATATGTAATTTTCGAAATATTCTACGTGTAGAAGATGTGAGATCTTGATGATGATGATTTTATATGCATGAATTGAGCATGGAACCTTCTTCTTGGGTAGATTTGGAGCTTATATGGAATTTTTGAGAATTTTAGCATGGATATATTGAGAGTGCCGAAATTGGTGCAACTAGTAAAGATTAGGGCTTTTTATTTATGAGCTTGTATTAATGATTTGAGGATATAATTCCTTTATGATATTTTTGAGCATGTTTGAAAGTGGTTTGCATGAAAATGATGAACCCTAGCTCTAAGCCCTATCTTGTCCGAAAATGTGCATGAATAAAGTGGGTATGATTGCTCCAAGTATGTTATGATAATATGATGCAAATATGATTGATAATATAGACGAGCATGATTAGGACTTGTTTGGATTCCTAATTATCATGATGTCTTGAAAGTTTATTGTTTTAAGAGACTAAGAAAAATGAAGTTAAGTGTGAAGTGATGAAGTAATAACATGTTTTGATGAGAAATGAAAGTAAGCATGATGTAGAAGTATTTATACTTGATTAATTTTTTTAAAGCAGGAATCTTTGAAAGTATGTGGTCTTAAGAGACCAAGCATGTTGAGATTATGCATGTCATGTTCATATCTAACCATGCATAGATGAAGAAAGTTAAGCAATTATAGTAAGTGACAAGAAGTAGAAGGAATCATTTGAATTCCTTTGTTGTTAAGATGCCTTCTTTAAGATTAAGAAATATCCTTTTAAGAAGTTTAGTTAAAAGGATAAGATTCGTTTCTCCTTTTTCTGCTATTCCATTTCTAAATCAAGTTTGATTGAAGGAACATCTGGAGGAGAAGTGAAGTGAAGGCGAAGAAAAGATTGCAAGTAGAAGCTAGGAAATCATCTCTTAAGGTAGGCTTTTCTAACTCGAGGACCTTTTTGGCCTTTATACATGATGAAGCATGTTTTATAAATGTTTAACTTGCCTTTTTCTCTAAGTTATGTGTGTGATCCGTCTACTAAGAAGCAAGAACGGATTCGGTCTCAGACAAGGTGAGATTTGTGAACAATACGAATCGTGAGCTTGGTGGATTCCCCGTTTGTTTCAATTTTGCGAAGTTTGATATTTGAGTCTTCATACTCATATCTCAACAACTTTATTATTCCGCTGCGAGATTCATTGATTCGATATGGTTGTAATCTTATTATTTTATTCGATTATGTAACTTAATCCTTGATGCATGCATTTTGAACCCCTTTGATCTTGAACCCCTTTAATGCTTGAACAACTATCAAAACTTGAATCTCTTTCTTCAAACTAAAAAGTAGTTTTGGGCTTCCAACGGGCCTTTTGCAAGTCTTTAGATAATGATTCAATTGTTAATACTTTGGCCCTTGGTGTTGATTTAAAGCCTTAGACTCAAGCATGCTAAGATCCCTTTGATATTAAAACATTCAAGTTCTTTTGATGTCTCAAAGATTGAGTTAGTTTCAAGCATGATAGTACTCTTTGACAATCATGACATTTATTTCTTCAATGCTTCAAAGTCGTGAGAATAACTTAGACCCAAGCATGCTAGACATCCCACTCATATGTTCTTCATTTCAAAAGGGTAGCCTTGTCAGTCAAAGAGTAAGGTTTAAGTAGACGTCATGGTTCACCCGTTCTAGTGATCTTCACTCTAGAATAGGCCTAGGATCGTGATATGGTTTCAGTCCACCCTTCCATAAGCAGTAGTTAGGCGAGGTGGATTGTTACAATTATTGATCAAGTTATCTATTCTCTTTTCAGTATTTAAGTTCCCGTATTGGGTAAGGGAGCCCAGTGACCAAGATACCAAAATCAATCTTTCTTGTTAGGCGGAGGAGGATTTAAGGGACAGTAACAATCAATTCCTTGTTGATCGACCCTGTTCTTACTTGATAACTATATAGCTGTGAGGATAGGCTACAGATTCATTTTGAGAGTGCGAACGACAACCTCGTTAAAATTGGCGCCATTGCCGAGGAGCTGATTTTGTAACTGTCTCTTGAGGAAGAGACCCTGTGCATGTTTCGCTCCGACCCTGTTTGGATCGACGGTGAACTGAAGTACCATCCTGATCCGGAGAAGTACATTAAGGAGTAGAAGAGACTAAAGAGAGAAACTGAAAAATGCACACAAGTGGAGGAAAGACTGACGAATGACGGGAATAGGTCACCACCACATACTTCAGATAGTGAACAGTTTGAAGAAGAAGAGATGCAGCAACAACAAGCTCGAAGGAAATTATGTTTCCAACAAATGTCAACTTGAATCCAGCGGGCATCACTTTGCCTGCTATCACTGAAGTTGGGAGTTGAAACACTCTCTGATACAGATCTTGTCCAAGTTCAGTGACTTGCCCGAAGAGGATCCACAACGCCACTTACAGGATTTTGAGATAGCAATGTGAACTGTGCACACAACTATCACACAAAACACACTGAGGGAATATATTCACCTGACATTCCCATTTTCACTTCAAGATGGGGCAAGAGAATGGCTGTACCAACTACCTCAAGGCAGCGTAACATCTTAGCAACAAATGCAGCAGAAGTTTCTTGAGCAATACTACCTTTTTGCCCGGATTCAAAATGCAAGAGTGGCGATTCAGAACATCAAGATGGGCAATGGAGAATCTATTTATGATTACCACTCTAGATACAAGAAACTGATTGCAAGGTGTCCTCAGCATGGTTTGGGTGAAAAGGACTTGATTAATGCCTTCATAAATGGATTGAGACAGTCTGAATGACATTGGATAGATGCAGCCTGTGGAGGCAATGTTATCAACAAACCACCAAGTGAAATATTCAAACTATTCGTTGAGATGGCAGACAGAAAAAGGAACCAAGATGAGACCATCGTGCCCAGGACGCATGAGCCGACTAGCCGTGATCCTAAATTTGATATCTTGTTATCTATGATGAAGGAGATGATGAATCTGAACAAGAATAATGCTGTTGGGAATGAGAATCCTGGTCAGATCTTGAAGAAACGAGTCATGAAGTGTGAGCTCTATGCATCTAACAATCATCCTACTGATAGATGTCTATCGATGTATGAGGATGAAGAAGTCAATGTTGTTGGGCAACAAAGGAACTTTAACAATTGACCGTGGAGGCCCAATGATAATTTGAAATATGGAAATAACAACAATCTGAATGCACCTTAACAAGGGCAATTATCGCAGCAGTCCTATGTACCCCCCATAATAGAGATCAACCAAGGGATACCCTGAGGAGCGAAGTGGAGAGGTTTGCAGCTGAACAAAGAAAGGGGTATCAAGAGTTGGACAGTTTTCGCATGGAGACAAGGGGTGGAATGAGAGATATTAATGGAACATTGAGCAACTTGGTAGAGTCAATATCTCAGATTAAGTCAATGTTGAATGGGGGGAAGGGAGAACTCCCATCTCAAGTTGAGATTAAGAAGGCCCGAGTGAATGCTATCACGTTGCGTTGTGGGGCTAAGTTGCCTAAAGTAAGAGTGCCTGATCATTATGTACCTCAAGGAGCTATTCCTGGGCAACAACTGTCTACTGGGCTCAACTTAGATGTTGAGCAAGAAGAAGAGGTTGAGTTAGAGAAGTATGAAGAGGCGACCATGGGATCAGGTGATGTTGAAGAACTATGGCAAGAGTTATCAGTTGAGAAGAGGGCACAAATTGAAAGGAAATCGGCAGAAATTAGGAAGAAAGCTGAGCTCAATGCGGCTGAAATCATATCTAAAACAATGAAAGATGCAGAGGATAAGAAAGCACAATAGATGAAGGAATTAACCAACATGTTTCAGAAAATAGAGGTCTATATACCCCTCTTGACTGCCTTGCAATCCATGCACAAATGCGCTAAGTTCTTGAAGGAGTTATGTACAAGGAAGGTCAAGTATACAGATGATGCAAGATTTCAAGTCAGTGAAAACGTATCCTCAGTGTTGCAAGACACCCCCATACCGACCAAGTGCACTGACCCAGGGATGTTTTATATTCTCTCTATCATTGGGGATATGAAGATTGAGAAGACTATGCTGGATCTTGGGGCTTCAATCAATGTCATGCCCAAGTTAATGTACGGTAATCTAAGGATGGGTCTGCTCAAGCCTACGAGGGTGGCTATCCAATTGACAGATAGGTTAACCGTATAGCTTGAGAGAATTTTAGAGGACGTCTTGGTTAGGGTGAGGGACCTCATTTTTTCAGCTGACTTCTACATTCTGGATATGGGGAGATCGTTACACAAAGCACCGGTAATGTTGTTGGGCAAACCATTTTTGAAGACCACTCGCACAAGAATCTAATGCGATACGGGACAGTTAATGTGTGAGTTCGGAGGAGAAGTGGTGTCATTCAACATTTACAACACCATGAAGTAACCTAGTGACATGGAGCTGGTGCATAGTATTGACCTGATTCACCAAATGGTGGATGAGTTCTTGCCACAAATAACAATTGAAGATAAGCTGGATATGGTTCTTCAAATTAGTCTAACTGAGGTTGTTGCCCAAGACAGATCCGTTGAGCTTATCGAAGCAGTGCATTACATGAGGTCGGATGCAGAGCCCTTACGAAGGGTAGAACCATTGGTGATACCCACGTTGAGGCAGGAAGATAGGTTGATGCCATCAATAGAAAAAGCACCAAAGTTGGAATTGAAATCACTACCTAGCCATTTGAAATACATCTATTTGCGAGAAAACGAGACACTACCAATGCTCATAAGTGTGGAGCTGGCTATTGAGGAGGAGGAACGAGTAAAAGAAGTCCTAGTGTTTAAGCTGGCCATTGGATGGACACCGGCCGATATAAGGGGCATAAACCCCACTGTGTGCATGCATCACATCTTGCTCGAGGAGGATGCCGTACCCATTAGGGATCTTCAAAGAAGGCTGAATCCAGCAATGAAGGAGGTAGTAATGAAAGAAATCTTGAAGCTGTTTGATCTGGGGATTATCTACCCAGTTTCTGATAGTAGATGGGTTAGTCCAGTGCATGTCATGCCTAAGAAGTCCGGTATTCAAGTGGTAGAAAATAAGCAGAAAGAGATGGTGGCCACAAGGTTGCAAATAGGTTGGCGAGTATGCATCAACTATAGGAAGCTTAATCAGAAGACCAAGAAAGACAACTTTTCCGTTACTTTTCATTGATGAGATGCTCGAAAGGTTAGCAGACAATAAGTATTTCTGCTTTCTCGATGGCTACTCGAGTTATATGCAGATCTAGATCGCGGAGGAAGACCAAGGCAAGACTACATTCACTTTCCCATTCGGTACATTTGCGTATAGGAGGATGCCTTTCGGTCTATGCAATGCTCCTGGCACGTTTCAAAAATGCATGATAAGCATATTCTCATATTTGATAGAGACATGCATACAGGTGTTCATGGATGACTTTACTGTCTATTGATCGGATTTTGACAAGTGTTTAAGCAACTTGGAAATAGTGTTGAAGAGATATGTTGATAAAAGCTTGGTGCTGAACTATGAGAAATGCCACTTCATGGTTAAGGAAGGCATGATTCTTGGGCACGTCATATCAGAACGAGGGATAGAGGTCAACAAATCTAAGATCGATATCATAGCTAAGTTGCCTTACCCGAGCAATGTAAAGCAGCTGCGTGGTTTCCCCAGACACGCAGACTTTTACCAAAAGATTTGTCAAAGACTTTGCTAAGAAATCGCAGCCTATGACCAGGCTATTACAAGGAGAAGTGGAGTGGAATTTCGATGAAGACTGCAAGAAGGCATTCCATACATTGAAGGAGATCTTGGTTTCAGCACCTATCATTCAACCACCGGATTGGGGGATGCGATTTGAGGTGATGTGCAATGCGAGTGGTTACGCCGTCCGAGCTGTTCTTGGGTAGAAGAGAGGTAAGGTGAACCATGTCATATACTATGCATCAAAGACTCTAAATCCTTCCCAAAGCAATTACTCGACCACGGAGAATGAGTTGTTAGTTGTGGTGTTTGTATTAGAGAAGTTTCGAACATACCTGCTCGGGGGCAAGACCATAGTCTACACTGACCACTCTGCCCTGAAGTTCCTCATGGCCAAGAAGGAGACAAAACCCAGATTGATAAGGTGGATCTTATTACTCCAGGAATTCGATGTGGAAATTAAGGACAAGGCTGGAGCCCAGAATTTAGTAGCTGACCATTTGAGCCATATCATCCAACAAGAAGAGGCTGAGCCGATCAAGGAGGCCTTTCTGGATGAACACCTGGCCCTTGCCCAAGACAATCCTGAT
Source organism: Schizonepeta tenuifolia (assembly GCA_029490685.1). Lineage (NCBI taxonomy): Eukaryota > Viridiplantae > Streptophyta > Magnoliopsida > Lamiales > Lamiaceae > Schizonepeta > Schizonepeta tenuifolia. The sequence goes on along the minus strand of CM055958.1, from coordinate 40,492,106 downwards.
CCGTGGTATGATGACTTGTGTAATTATATTGTATTGGGACAGTTACCAAGCGACCTCAGCCCTTATCAAAGGAATAAGCTCAAGGTGGAGAGTCGATATTATATCTGGGATGAACCCTATTTGTGGAAGATGTGTACTGACCAAGTTATTCATATATGTGTTGATGAGAAAGAACAAGCAAGTATCCTTGCACAATGTCATTCAAAGGTGTGTGGGGGACATTTTTTTACCAAATAGGACGGCAAGGAAGATATTGGATTGTGGGTTTTATCGCCCAATGTGTTCAAAGGCAGCTTCGAATGGTGCAAACGTTGCGCTCAGTGCCAAAAGAAAGGTAACATCAGTAAGAGGAATGAGATGCCCATGACCCCAGTCATGCCTATAGAAGTCTTTGATATATGGGGAATGGATTTCATAGGGCCATTGCCCAACTCAAGAGGAGTTCTATGTATACTGTTGGCAGTGGACTATGTTTCTAAATGGGTGGAAGCCAAGGCAACATCAACGAACGATTCGAAGGTAGTTGTGGAATTCCTCAAGGGCAACATCTTTAGCCGATTTGGTGTGCCCAGAGCAATCATTAGTGATCAAGGAACGTACTTTTGCAATAGATCTGTGAAAGGGTTAATGAGCAGATATGGAGTTTATCATAGGATTTTGAATGCTTATCATCCTCAGGCAAATGGTCAAGCGGAGTTGTCCAATCGTATTGTGAAGGCTATCTTGAGAAAGACAGTTAGCCCAACAGGGAAGGATTGGAGCTTGCGTTACGAGGATGCGTTATGGGCGTATAGGACATCGTTTAAAACCCCGTTTGGGATGTCGCCCTATAGGATGGTCTTTGGCAAGATGTACCACCTGCCTGTGGAAATTGAATATCGCACGTATTGGGCAGTACAGAAAATGAATTATGATTGGAATGAGGCCGACCAAGCTAAGAAGTTGCAACTATAGGAACTTGAGGAAATCAGACTCAATTCTTATGATAGTTTTGTTTTGTACAAAGAAAGGATGAAGAAAACCCATGATGCCTTGATCAGAGTCAAGAAGTTTGAACCTGGGTAACAGGTGCTGTTATATCAATCTAAGTTTAAACTCATGTCGGTGAATTTGTCAACCAAGAAGGTTAACTCGTTTGAAGTACAAGCCACATATCTGAATGGGTATGTGGCAGTAATGAATGCAAACACGGGAAAAATTTTCAAGGTTAATGGGGAAAGATTGAAGGCCTTCTTTGGCAAGTCAAGGAGAAACCAGAAGAATACCTGAAATTCCTCTGTGATGAGGAGTCCTAACTTGGGTAAGGAGGACGTCGTGTCCACGACCATAACTGGAGCGCTGGCTAGGAGGCAACCTGGTATATTTTTTTTTTCTTTTAATTTGTCTATTTGTTTTTCCTCAAAAAAAAAAAAAAAAAAAAAACACTTTGCTTTGGGTAGAAATATCTAACCATAAGTTAGAAGAGAAATATCTAACCATAAGCTAGGGATTAAAATAGCTATAATTTTAATGTTTTCCATCAAATTTAGGCATATTTTAATACCACTTTGGGTAGAAATATCTAACCATAAGTTAGGAGAGATTTTGCTTTGCATATGGTAGATTGTTCGTGACCTGTAGGGAATAGGTGTTTGGCGAAGGAAGAAGGACGATTTAACACTTTGCTTTGAGCAAAGTGTGTGCACAGGAGGGCAAGTGCGGCGCTCTGGGCTAAGTGATGGACTTGGGCAACAATGCTGAAGGGACAGTAACTGCCACTTCACGTGCAATGTAGTTGCACTCAAAACCTACCCCTAGCCCTATAACCGTCTACCACCCTACCACGTCTAATCCCTCTAACCCTTCCACTTCCCCACGTAAACTCTCAATTCAAAACCTACCATAATCCACCTTTCATCCTCATTTCCCCAATTTCAGCCATTAGAGATTTTCTTCCCCAAATTTAAACCCTATAAATCTCACAATGGTTTCCATATGCCCAAAGAACAAACTCAACAAAATCCCTCACAGAACACATATTGACCTTTCCGACCATGAGTTGCCGCCGTTGGAAACTCCACTACTCGAAGTAGAACCTACTTATTGGGTAGTGCCATATCCCCTTACTACCAAGGTAGAGAAGATCATAAGCGAAGCCCTTGCTACAACAATGGTAGTACCAAGTGAAGAGGAGGTGATACCAGGCGAAGCCGCTCTCATGGCTTGAACTTCTTCCACATTGGAGAAACCTACTAAGGAAGCTGCACCGGAAAACTCGTCGGCCAAGCAAGAGGGAGGAGAGAAGAAGGAGGATGAAGATGTGGTTATGAAGGTGGTAGCTGACGTGGAGAAAGGGCAAGGAGACAAAAAGGAGTCTGAAGATTCCTTCGACAAGCTGTGTGCAGAGGTGAAGAGGGATGCGGAGAAAAGAAAAGAGAAGAGGAAGAAGGGCCAACTAGAGAAGGAGGCCAAAAAGAATGCGAAGGTGGCTAGTTCTGAAGCCGCCTCGTCATTGGGTGGAGAGCCCTCTACGGAGGAGAAGAAGGTTGCTACGCCTTCTTTCAAAAATTAAGGAAAGAAACAAAAAATGGTGGAGTCTGAGGAGGCGAAGATGTCCTGATTGTGGGAGAGAGGATAACACGGTCCGCTGCTCTGAAAATCAAGAAGGAGAAGTCTGAGTCGCGAGGGAAGAAGAAGGGAAACAAGGCTGAGGATTTGGCAGCCAGGAAGGTGTTTGTGCCCAGGGAGGTCGACTTTGATGACCTAGACTCCCTGGGCATTGCTATGGAAGTAAGAGCCCTGTTTGATGGGTGTGGCTGGGGGAGATTTCTGAGGATGCCCTGCCACATCTACGAGGATCTGGTGAGAGAGGTGTACAGCTCTATGGAGTTTGTGCTGGATGGAGAAGGTAATTCATCATCCATCAAATTTGTGTTGAATCGGAAACCATTGGTGGCTGGATTAAATGATCTGAACCAAATCTTGGGGTTCGCCACAATGATGGAGTGTAGAGGTCGGAGTTCAGAAAGGCAGTAAGGAAGGTACCATTAGACTTGCCTAAGGAAGAATGGATCCGGATGTGGAATGAAGTCAGTGTGGGGACAAAGTTTAGGTTGGGAGACAACAAGGCGTCAGATCTAAAGACGCCTACTCTCCGTATTGCCATAGGATCCTTTTCTACAACATGTTTAGCAAGGGAGATAGTGGGAACTCACTAGCCAACAAAGAGGTCTATATACTGTTTTGTATGTTGACTAAGAAAAGGCTGAATTTTGGGGCCTTCTTGATGAAGCAGCTGAGGGCAGTCATGGGCAAGGCAGGGTAGAAGTCCTCATGTGGGTATTTCGTCACTTCCCACATAGAGGGGTTAGAGCTTCAAGATGATGTGAAGGATTTTGAGGTGACACCGGCAGATTTACTCAACATGGAGAGGTTGAGCAGGATGAAGGAGGTTGTGAGAAGTGGTAAAGGATGGCGTCTCTTGGAGGCGCATTAGAAGGATCAACCAGTATCAACACGTCTACCACCCAAGAAGTCAGCCAGGTTGGCTAAGAAAATGGTGTTCGAAGAGGAGGAATATGATAAGGAGGAAGAAGTTGAGTCTTCCTCTGCCCAGATGAAGGAAGTCTTGGAAAGGCTGGGCATGATCGAGGATTTGCTCAAAGAGCTGTGCGATGGGCAGCTGATCATGCAAGCTACCCTTAGTATCCTTGCCCGCCACCTAAAAGTAGGGTCAGTACCTGATCTTTCTGCTTGATTATGTCCTCCTGTGTTGTTTTAAGTTTTTTTTAAGAGGAAATGCACTCATATGTCATTAGGTGAAATGTAATATCAAAAAGGGTCATTAGTTCAAATTTTATCAATTTTTGTCATATGTTTACTTTTTGGACATTTATACCCTTATCTTTTATACTTTATTCCATCCTACAACACTCTCTCACCTAATTTTTCACTTTTTTTTTTATCTCTTTTTTCTCTATCTTCTTCTCTCACCTCACGTGTTTCTTTCTCTCTTTTTTTTCCGCCCCTAATCTCAAAATCGCCGCCCCTCAGCTCGCTGTCGAAGACTTGAAGTTGATTTTCTTCGTCATCGTTGTACTCGATTTTGTGCTACAAGTTGCTTCGTCGTCGTCGTCTCTCTCTCCTGCGATTTTTGCTGCAAGTTGCTTCGTTTTTTTCTGCAATTTGCTTAGTTATTTTCTTCTGCAATTTTGCTATGATTTTGTGCGATTTGGTGCGTTTTGGTGCAATTTGCGATTTTGCTGTGTTTTATGATTGATCGAATCGTTTAGAAAGTGTTACGGTGGTTCAATTGTAATTTTCCGGCGATTTTTGGTTGCAGATCTGATGTTGCTATAAATTTCTGGCGGCTGAATTTGCTGGTTTAGGGTTGGTACGTTTCCGTAATTGCGTACTGGTGCGTACCAAATTTACCTGGTACGCAGTACGTATTTACCAGTACGTACCGAGTATACTTGGTACGCAGTACGCATTTATTAATGCGTACCAAGTTTACTCAGTGCAGGTAAGGCCATCTTCTTTAGTGGTTGCGGATGGAGGATACTGGAAAGAGAACATTTATGATGGTGGTAGGAAAGAGTATATTCCTATACCAACTAGTGGTATAAGCTTTGAGTCTTTATTAGCAAAGCTTGAAGTTCGAATGAAAAAAGATAAGAGTATGTATATGTTTGATATAGAGTATATGTTCGTACCTATTTTACCAAAACTTCTTACTACACCTGGTACGCATTTGTAAATGCGTACTAAGTGTACCGCATGAAAACTTGGTACGCAGGTACGCTTTGATCAATGCGTACCAAGTTTAGGAGTTCCGATATGGTACACTTGGTACGTAGTTACAATTATGTACCAAGTTTGCTCGTCAGAACTTGGTACGCCGGTACGCTTTGGCTAAAAACGTACCGGCGTACCAAGTTCTGATGAGCAAACTTGGTACGCATTTACAATTGCGTACCAAGTTTGCTAATCCGAACTTGGTACGCCGGTACGCATTACCCAATGCGTACCAAGTTTTCAAGTTTTGATGCGGTACACCTGGTACGCAGATATAATTACGTACCATGTTTTCCTTCGACGAAGTTTTAATTTTTTACACATTTTTAGGTTTAAGAAGGAATCCCCACGGTCATATGTGCATGAATATTATTCTACTGCGACTTGGCGTGAGATTTATGCTGATGATGTGATGTCTATTCCGGATAAAGATTCGTGGTGTGTGCCGCCACATGTTGCTTCAAGGATTGTTCTTACACCTAAGAAACCTAAGCGTACAAAGAGGATTCCAACTGGATCTCATACAAAGGCAGTCGAGGGTGTTTGTAGTGTCATGAGAAAGGTCATTATATGAGTACATGGTTTTTGTTTGAAATTTTTGACGTTTTTTATTAATATTGTGTCAAATATTATGGTAAATATTGGTACGTTTTGTTTAATTGCTTACCTTGCGTACTAGAAAAACTGTTACGAACTTGACTAAAAATGTACCGTCGTACTAAGTTCGGATGTGGTACACCTGGTATGCATTTACAATTGCGTATCAAGTTTGCTTATCAGAAATTGGTACGCCAGTATGCATTACACATTGCGTACCAAGTGTTCGAATTAATCTTGGTATGTTTTATTTAATTGCTTACCTTGCGTACTAGAAAAACTGTAACAAAATTACATTTGTGTACCGTTCGTTCCATAATGCAAGTACATAGTTATCTTATGCATAATACCAATAAAGATAAAAAAATATACATAGCATCAGTAGCATATGCTAATAGTTATCCAAAATACACATTCAAAATATACAAATGTTTATGAATTCAGAAAATACTATCCATCATGGACAAAATATTAACACCAATTTACTGTTCATTCTTTGACTCCATCGAAATCCATGACTTCCGGTGTCACCTCCTCCGTGTTATGGGCATAAATGGGCAGGACTGCTTCAGCTTCTCCAAAGTTGAGTTGCCATTTGCAACGAGGCATGCTCGAATGTCTAAAATAAGTGACTCATAACCATGAGTCATGACCTTGTTTTTCAAGGTGGCAAGCTCCAGCCGCTTGTATGTCCATTCATGCTGCAATAAGACAGAAAACAATTCAATAACAAATACATATTCACTGTTTAGTCATAATCTGCTTGGTAAAAGTGGTAAACTTTTACAAATACGTACTAAAATTCCTCGGTACACTCGGTACGTTTTTGACAATGCGTACCAAGTTTACCAGTAAACTAGGTACGCTTTTGCAAATACGTACTTGAAAATAATGAAATACTGGTACACTCGGTACATCACAATGCGTACCAAGTGTACCAGTAAAGTAGGTACGCTTTTGTAAATACGTACCTACATTTCAATGAAATACTGGTACACTCGGTACGTTTTTCACAATGTGTACCGAGTGTACTAGAAACACACTAGTTTTCTTGGTACGTATTTGCGAAAATCGTACCAATTTTGAGCATACAATGCCATATTCAAATTGACCGAATGCAAAATACATCATGCATAAATAATTTCAGAAATTCAACAAGAAGCTATCCACAATTTCAGAAATTACAGATCTAGAATTACCGGTACGTATTTCACAAAACGTACCCGATGTACCAGTACAAATTTCCCCCAAATCTTCAAATCGTACCATAATTTCCATTCTACTAAACAAACTGGGTACGCAATCGACATTCAAAACATAGTAAACCCGCGAAATCAAAGAAATCAAGTGATAATCAAACATAATACATAGTACCTGTATTTTACTTGACAACTCTGTACATATTTACAACAACGTAACAAGTTTATTAGGTACGCAGTACACATTTACAAATACGTACTGCGTACTGAGTAAACTTGGTACGCATTAATAAATGCGTACTGCGTACCCAGTAAACTTAGTACGCATTAATAAATGCGTACTGCGTACCAAGTACACTTGGTACGTACTGGTAAATATGTACTGCGTACCAGGTAAACTTGGTACGCACCAGTACGCAATTATGAAAACGTACCAACCTTGAACCAGAAATTTCAGTCGCCGAAAATTTACAGCAACATCAGATCTGCTCGGAATCTACCCAAATACATCGAAATCGCTCGGAATTCAACCCAAATACACTAGAAATCATCAGAAACTCAACGAAAAACCTATAAATGAGTAAAAATAAGGCTAAAAAAAATCATGAATTGAAAAAAAATTTAAAAAAACTCATTACCCCAATTTTAGATCTGACTTTCCGGTGAGATCTATGGATTTCCGGCGACAATAGTTGGTGTAGTGGTACTGGATGTTGCAGACGGTGGCGGAAAAAATGAGCGGGGATGAACGGAGCTTCACTCGTCGTCGCGGTGGTTGTTTTCTCCTTCACCACTTCGGCGGTTTTTGCTTTCTTCGAGCGCGGCGCCATCTAGGTTGGTGGTTACAAGAGGTTGACGGCGGAGTAGAGGTGGTTGACGGCGGAGTGAGGCGGAGAGGCAGAGAGAATTGAAATCTCAGCAGAGAAGAAATCGTGGAGAGAGAATAGGGGGAAGAGAGAATGAGAGGGAAGAGAGAGAAAATGGAGGAAATAAAACTGTACAACCCTATTTATAAGGGTATTTCAGTCAAATTGGGTACAATTTTACTCAATTTTTGTCAAAAGTGAACTTTTGACAAAATTTGTTATTACCATGTAGGGTAATGACATATTACCATTTGCCTCTTTTTTTAATGTCTTTTTGTTCCGTGTGTCTTTTCTTTTTAGTGTTAGAGTCTGTGGAGTCATCGAATACCTCACCCACATTTTGCCCTGCAAAATGTGTGGTGAGGTAGGCGAATGACTCATTTTGTTTTGTGTTTGAGTTTTGACCTCTTTACGTTCACTACTTTGCTGTAAGCAAAGTGTGTGTGTAGGGAGGCCAAATGTTTGTCAATTAGTCTGTTGAGTCCAAGGTTGAGGCCTCCATGGATGGACTTTGCTATAAGCAAAGTTTGTGCGTGGGGTATGTTTTTATTTTTAAGCAGTTGTGTTGATCAGCATGGAGTAGTTAGGCAAGATGGTATGATGATTTTTTTGCTTAATTGTTGCCTGTTGAATAGTGTTAAGTTTATGTATGCTAGAAGATAACTTCTATGATGGATTGAGTTGTGAGCATATCTTGTGAGGATTTGAGCTTAATTGAATTCATTCTTTGTGTGTTATTAAAGACATCTTGCTTAGGAAGAACTAGAACTTGCCTGTACTTTGATTTATATTGATAATCTCTGAGCTTAGATGATTTAGGCAATTCTCTCATTAGTCCATTGAGTTTAAATTGACTACCTAGCATCATTATCCTTTGTTAAGCCCCTTTAAGCTGAATTGATTCTTTCTATCACTAAAATATTGTCCCGTGAAAATTGAGTTTATCTGGTTATGGGAACCTGGGCAATAAAAGAAGAAAAGGGCAGGAAGGAGATGGGAGTACATCCTGTGCAAGAACAAGTTTTGTGATAGTTAGGATTTACCCAATTAAAATAAAGAATGAAAGAGTTAGGGAACAGAAAAAAGCGAGAAAAAGAAAAAGAAAAAAAACTCATAAGTTCTCTAGTATAAAGGTTAAAGCTTAGGCCTGGATAATTGAGGCCAGCAATCAAGAAGGAGCTGAGAACCCCTGTTGCCAAATACGAGTTTAAATGACCTTTAGCCAAGTTCTAAATACTTCCTACCTTTTTCCTTAAGCTAATATAACCTAAAAAGACCTAATGATGAGTTATGAGGTTTAGAATAAGAGCTTTAGATTTAAAGGGCATGCAAGCCTGTGGTGACACCAAAGTCAAGATGATCTATGAGAGTAAAAATGAACTTAAACACGAGAGTGATGAGTGTGGAAAGGATATCCTAGAGCTCACAATTCTATCTTGACTTGTTTGATGGCATTGCATTTTCTTTTCCCTTCACTTACAGAATTCTTTAAAAAAATTGTTGTATTATTTTGACTAACTCTCCAGTGTTGATTTTGTTTGGAGTCTTTTGTTTATGTTCTTTTGTTTGTATCTTGGGCAAGTTGTTTGTGCACACTTGAGGGCAAGTGTGGGTTAAGTGTGTGCGCATGATGAGTCCGTATTTTATGTCTATTTTGTGTCTATTTTAGGTAATTTATATCGAGTCTTTGTGTATGTTTTGTCTAATTTTAGTGTCTTGGAGGGCAAATTCTGGGCAGGATGCGGTTTGTTGCTCTGCAGGTGGATTCTGGGCCAAACAAGGATGGAAAGCTACATTTCTGAAAGCAGGAAGACAGGACGGAATTGGTCAAGATGGGTGGAGTCTTTTGGTCAACTGGCGTTGTTTCTCTCCTAAGTCTAGAAGGATGAGGAAAAGATGATCTAACTTAATATCTTTCCTTATCCGACTAGATTTAGGATCCGCAAGGGATCTTTTGAAGATAGATGTGACATACCATGTTGGGGTCGTGCTTATTAAGTATTTACTTGCATCCCAAGGTAGCTCATGGAATCCTACCATGTTAAGGACCAGGGGCCCAAACCTTAGCACTCGCCTATAAATATTTGAAGCTTAGCTGCTGCGAAGGAGAGCCGTCTTTTATGCTTTCATCTTTGTTTACTTTGAGAGATTGTGAGGAAAAAAATAAGTCATACGAGCAACGTTTTATTTGTGTTTTTATTCGTACTATTTCCGATCAACACTTTTGGCCGGATATATTTTCTCATACTTCGTAAGTTTTCAATATAGTTCTTTTTTATGAGTTTCTCAATTTATTGTGTTCGTAAATTTACATTCATGTCTAGCTAAGTTTTTATACTTGATCTGGGCAAGATAGTTAAGTGAATACCTAGGCTTGAGATGTCTAAATTGTGCTTGATAATTGCATGTATGTGTTCCCGAAATGTTAATGAGCTTGTTCCAATATGATGTAATACAATTGAGAGATTAATAGGCCGTTAATCACTTAAGACATATTAGATCCCTAATCAATTGGGAAGTAGGAGTGTTTTCCATAACTTATCTCAATTAAGATCGATTAACATTAAAGGAAGGTGTCTACTCTACTGGGCTAGACGTGATGATTCCTTGTTGGGCCTTTCTAGTAGCTAATGCTGCTTGGGCAAGAAACTGAACAATGACTCCGACAGAGATATTGCCCAAAGTAGGGAGCCAGCGGTGCGTTGCCAATTAAGTAATGATAGGTCAGGGAAGGGTTTGTTGAGAGCATGATGAGTAAAAAGGGATCTCAGCATTCAAGTCCTATAACCAATGATACATGCATGTGATGAATATATTTGCACCAATGACCAAGCCAGAGCTTTCACTTAACAATATCTTTGTCCAGATCAAGTCATTTTGTTATTGATCAAGTTATCTATTCTCTTTTCAGCATTTATTAAGTTCTTGTATTGGCAAGGGAGCCCCAGGGACCAAGATACCAAAACCAATCTTTCTTGTTAGGTGGAGGAGGATTCAAGGGATAGTAACAATCAACTCCTTGTGGATCGACCCTGTACTTACTTGCAAACTATATAGTTGTGAGGATAGGCTACAAATTCAGTTTGAGAGTGCGAACGATAGCCTCGTCAATATACCTTGGAAACAGCTGGTTACATTCTAAACTTAGTTCCTTCTAAGTCGGTGGCAAAGACCCTGTCCGAGTTGTAGTCCGGACGCAAGCCTAGTCTTTCCCACATCCAGATTTGGGGCAGTCCAGCGCATGTGTTGAACAAGGATGCCAATAAGTAGAGTTCTAGAACTGAAGTAAAGCTGTTTGTAGGATATCCTAGGGGAACAAAAGGTGGTTACTTTTACTGTCCTAAGGATGAGAAAGTCATTATTAGCACTAACGCGAGATTCTTGGAAGAGGACTATGTAAATAAACCACAAGCCAAGAAGAAAGATTATACTCGAGGAAGTTAGAGGTGAGAGGACAAGAAGTCAACAAACTTAGCCAATTGTGCAAGATGAATTACCTCTGGTATCATCAGAACCTACACCGGCTATAGATACTGAATCTTCTATAGTACCTCGTCGCAGTGGGAGGGTAACGATGGGCAAGTTACCTAGTCTATATACGTTAGCCAATAAATCTTTGGATTCGGTGGATGACGGACTTATCGAAGATGACCCCTGGACTTACTCAGAGGCACTTGAAGATCCTAATGCTCTCGAATGGTATGAGTGTATGGTTTCAGAATTTGAATCCGTTACCACCATGGATGTATACGAGAAATGCGAGCTTTCAGAGGGCTGTAAAGCCATTGGTTGTGAGTTGGTATACAAGAGAAAGAGGGGACCAGAAGGGAAGGTTACGACCTTCAAAGCGAGACTAGTGGCGAAGGCTTACACCCAAAGAAAAGGAATCGATTACGATGAAACTTTTTTGCCAGTAGCCATGCTTAAGTCTATTCGAGCTCTCATGGCCAAGGCTGCTTATATAAATCTAGAGGTATGGCAGATGGATGTCAAAACTGAGGTATTCATAAAAGAAGGACAAGTACATTTGGGGTGGAAGCTTAAGAAGTCCATTTATGGACTTAAGCAAGCTTCTAGGTCATAAAACAAGCGTTTTGATGACATTGTCAAAGCCAAGGGTTTTGAGCAATGTGTCAATGAAAGCTGTGTGCACCGAGTTTGTATCGATGGGAGTTTGGTATTCCTAATACTCTATGTCAATGATATACTTCTCATTAGCGATAATGTGAATGTATTATTGGGCATTAAGGAGTGGTTATCCCAACAGTTTCAAATGAAGGATTTGGAAGAGGCAGCGTGTCACAACCCAAAATCTGGTGTGTAGGGACGACCAGACTCCATTGGAGTGTGAAGGTGAAACCATCAAATAAACATGTCACTTTTATCACACATCGATTTGATGTGTAACCAAACACTAACTCTATTGGTTTATGAATGTGAAACCAACAAATAAACGTATCTCAATAAGACTTTATGCTCGAGAATAAAGAAATAAGGTTTGAAAACGATAATGGATAAGCTCAAGTTTTCCAAGACATTCTTCATCAAAGATCGAGCATATGTAATTCATAACGGTTTCACAAAATGACGATAAGTATCTTGATTCCAAATTAAGATAAAACGAATGACACCAAGGATTAGGAAGTTATTTCAAGCACGTAGCTCCTTGTAGCATTACCATATCAGAGTATTTCAAATCAACATGTAGATCAAAAATATATCAATGCAATGGAGACATCTTATGCTCTTGACAATTACATGTATGAAGACATGTAAATGCCGACTCGACTAACAACAGACAACACACCATCACAAATCACCCTCGCCACCCTCATCCATAGCTAACCTGCACGTTTAGAAATACATGCAGGGCTGAGTACGAAGTACTCAGTGAACACAGTGCCAAAAATAACTTTAAAACATTGCCCATTAAGGCTATATAATTGAACTTGCCTTGCCACTGCATCACAAGTGTTAGCATACTTGAAATCATTTTACTTGTGAATACATAAAACATTTTTCTTTTAAAAGATGCGTGCACACAATTTTATATAATAGGTATGAAATCATATACCACATCAACTCTGTGCTGAGAAGTAGGCCTCCTTCAAATTTCCTTTTTATTTCTCAAAATAAAAATAATAATAATATTAATATTCTATTTTCTTTTTAACAACATTACCAAATTCATGCATTTTTTCACTATCTCATCAAAATTTTCACATGCTCAATAAAGAAATATCCTTCTTTGTTTCATTACACTCATAAATTCAATTATTATTATTTCTTCTTTCTCATTTTCTTTAATTTAATTTAATATATATATATATATATATATATATATATATCGAATTCTTAAATACAAACTCATAGAATTTTATCCTTTTTTCAATTCACTCATGACATGCTCAACATCTCTTTTACTCTTTGATTTCATTTTTATTTAATGAAATCTATCATTTTTAATATTTTTTTACATATATCAATTTTTATAAAATAATTAATTTTTAATTATTTTATATCATCTTTAAATCTTCATAATTTCTTCAAGAACATGAAGAACACATCTGCATATCTTCATATTGACTCAAGAATATCAAAATACTAATTTATATATTTACACCTATTTTAATCGATTTTTATCTCTATAAATTCAATAAAATCCATAAAAATTATATCCTCTTGATTTCTCAACTCCTATACTTGTAAACTCACTCAAAAATTAATTCTTAACATTATAACATCATTAACATCATCAATATCATCATACCTCATCAAAAACATAAAAAATTCATTTTCTTCCTAATAACATATATATCGAATTTCTCACAAAAATTCACAAAATTCATATTATGACTTAAAAGGACATATTATTCATATTCTCATGCTTCATCATACTCATATTCATTATAAACATCATAAGATCAATAAATCATCATTTAAGCATAGTTTTTCTATTTTTATTCAATTATTTCGATTAAAATGAAATAATATTCATAAAAATTCATAAAAATTCACAAAAATTCTCAAACTCATATAGATCACTCAACTTATCATCAAAAACATATATCATCATCATAGCATCAAATAATCATCAAGAACTCATTTTTCCTATTTTTTTCTTATTCATCGATTTTAGGGCTTTTAGGTTATTTTCATTTCTTTCATTTTTTTAACCCTAAATTAGTTCTTAAACTTCTTGTTAATCATCATCTCATCATTATAATCCTAAGTTTTACCTAAGCATAAAGTAAACCATGCATGCTTTTCCTTATTTTCTTCACTTACATATACATATATACAATTAAATGAATAAACTCATACTTAGAAATATAAAAGCTCAAACTCCTCTTTGACTTGGTATTTTCGCAGCTTGAAGAGTATGGAGAGGATGGATTTTTCGCTCCTTTTTCTTGCATGAAAAGATATGCAAGACATCAAGATCATAGCTTTGAAAGAATAAGGATCAAACCCTTATTTGAAGCTCAAGAAAATCGATGGATATATGATGATTCTTAAGCTTGTTTCAAGCTTGAAAAGAATGATAAAAATAGAGGCTCACTTCTTTAGATGATCTTGAAGGTGAAGGATGGAAACAACATCAAGGATCCTCAAGTACCATGCATGGATTTATGGAGAAACTTTGCATGTATATGTGTGTAGGTTGTCGAAGGAGATGGAGATGATGAGCTGCTGCTCTTTCTTTGGCAGTGAAGAAGGAATGGTAGGAGTTGCTGCTCCTTAAACTTCATGGTAGAGGTGAAGAGAAGATGACAAAAAGGTAGCTGCTGATCTCATGCTTGTCTCAACAAAAAAAGAAGTCGAAGGATGGAAATCGAGGGAGAGAGAGTTGAGGTTGCTGCTCTTCTCGGCAGAAAATGAAGGAGCAAGGGCTGCTCCTTGTCTTCCTTCTAAAAAGATCAACAGGAGATAGAAGAGAGCTGCTACTCCTCTTCTTCGTTCCCACAACAGTGATGATGAAGATGGAGAAGGAGGGTTACTCCTAGTAGCTCACGATGAAGACAAGAGAAGAGAAATGGAAGCTGGAAATTTTCTGCTTCTCAATAAGGTTGCAGCCGAGAGAGAGAGATGAGAGTTGAGAGAGAGAGAATGAGAGATGAGTTGATAAAGATGAATACAAGTTTGTGGAATGAGGGAAGGCACTTAACATGTGAGAAGATATGAAAAGATTAGAGAGAGAGAGAGTTGAGATCGAGAGTGAGATATGGAGTGAAAGAGAGGGGTCTATGTGGCAAGTTGACGGTGAGAGTGTAGTTAACTCTCTTAGATGAGAGTGTTCTAACAATTGGGTATGTCATTGAGGATAAGGACGCAGGTTAAGACTGCTAATTATGCCCGGTTAAATAAATTTTTCGGTAGAAAATATCCCCATTGTTATATTATATTCCCTCAAATGATTAATAACCCTTCTCGTCTCTTTCCTAACGTTAAAATCTCTCTCATTCGTCTTGTATCTCCCAAAATAAATTAAGGAATCCAATTATCAAATTTTATGCCAAGATTCCTTATAAGGAATAATTTCATAAAAACTGCTCGACTAAACACGTCGTTAGGCAATTATTTTTAAAACTTCTTTAAACAATCTCGAAAAATTCTTTAACTTATTTCAAAAGTCTTAAAATAAATTCTAGATTCAAGTGAAACTAATTAGACTAAATTCGGAGTCGGTCGATGAATTGTGATTTCTCGGTGTAAGTTACTATTCATCTAAAAATCAAAGTTCTCAAAAAATTCCGAAATTCATACTCAAGCTCAACCTCATATAATAATGCTCATATAATTCATCACATACTCGATTCGAATAATCAAAACGAGAAAAAAATCACATCAAAGCACATAAGGGCATTTTCGTCATTTCACACGAAAATTTATTTTCGCAAAATTTTTTAGCACTCAAAACTCATTATATAAGCATATTAACTTATTTATTTTCGCAAAATTTTTTAGCACTCAAAACTCATTATATAAGCATATTAACTTATTTATTTTCGCAAAATTTTTTAGCACTCAAAACTCATTATATAAGCATATTAACTTATTTAATGCGTCCCGAAATTTGCAAATTTTAAGGAAATAGCTCAGGATACTTCGATCTCATCTTTTCTTCAAGTTCTCACGTAGCTTCTTCAAGATCGTGGTATTGCCACTTAATCTTAACGAGGGGAATCAATTTCATTTTAAGCAACTGAATCTTACGATCCAAAACTCACTCGGGTTTCTCCTCGTATTTTGAATTTAACTTTAAAGCTACGTCCTCTCCTCTAATCACGTGCTTCGTATAAATAATATACTTACGCAATTGCGATATGTATAAAACACGTTATGCGAATTCCTAAAACTGGGAGGCAAAGCTAATCTATACGAGATGGTTTCAATCCTTTCTAAGACTTCAAACGGTCCTATATAATGCGACTTTAGCTTTCCTCAAACATCAAAACGATGTACTCCTCTCGTAGGGGACACTTTTAAAAAGACCTTATTCCCTGCCTGTAATACCCCGAGCTTCGATAACATTAGAGAGCGTATTAAATAACCTTATAAGTTTAAATGACGAGATTTGAAGAATAGATTTTTTTTTCTAAATAAATAAAAATGAGTAAAACGACTGAAATGCCCTTATGTATTTTTACGTGAGATTATCTGTTCTATTTATTGAAATGATAATGTGATACATATTTTGAGCTTGCTTATATAAGAATGAATACGAGTATGATTTTCAGAAAATTCCGAAGATTTTGAATTGAAGTGAATAATGTTGATAACCGAGAATCGATATGCACCGATGAACTTAGAATAGATTTTAATTAAAATCTTTGAACCTAGAATTAATTCTAAGATCATTGAGATAAGATAGAAGCTTATCCGAGATTATTTTGAGAAGGTTATAAGAATTGAATTATTAACGGATTAATAAGCCGATTAATTCTTAAGTTTTCTT
The DNA here is from genome assembly GCA_029490685.1 of Schizonepeta tenuifolia. NCBI lineage: Eukaryota > Viridiplantae > Streptophyta > Magnoliopsida > Lamiales > Lamiaceae > Schizonepeta > Schizonepeta tenuifolia. The sequence continues at coordinate 40,475,709 of CM055958.1, read as the reverse complement.
CGTTATAAGGAATCTGGACTTAAAAATTAGATAATCGGAATCCTTAATTTATTTATTGAGACGTGAATTAGGTTTGAGATGTTTTTAATGTCGGAAACAAGATGAGGAGAGATTAGACCCGTTTTTAGCATAAATGGAATATTACGGACGTTTTATCCAGAAAACTTTTTACTACCGGGTAAATAATACCCGTAATAAAATAATGAGACAAATTCCACTCATCTCTCTCCCTCTCTACCGCCATCTCTCCCATCTCTCTCCTTAATCTCTCCCTAAATCTATTAAAGTCGAATTCATCATTAATATTCTTACCAAATCTTAGTAAATTGTGATAAATAGATTGCATGCAAGATCCCATCACATCAAACCATCTATCACTCTTTATCAAACCAAGTTCCAACACTAAACATCATCATTTTATTCTAATGTGTTGGAAAGGAAAACTAATCAAGTGCATGCAAATTTCATCCTACCTATCTCTCTCTCTCTCTATGTATGAGAAGGATTTCTTTCATTTCATTTATCACACTCTCTAAAACTCTCCATCAAGTAACAAAGAAGAAAAACTCTCTCCCTCTCTCTCTCTAATGCCGTAACATATACACACACACACATACTTGGGATTTCTTCCATTAAAGCCTTGTATTCAAGCTCCAATCTCATGAAAATCAAGAGAAGATCATCATCATCATCATCTTTATTCTTCCAAGCCCCAAGTTGAAAGGTAATAATTCTCCAAGTTCTTGAGTTTGAAATCCAAAAATCATCCTTATTTCTTCACAATTTTCGGCTCTTAAGCTCTAAAATGGATGATTAATTGTTGTTTCGTATTTTCTTGAGGATTCAAGACAAGTTCTTCCAAGAAAATCCAAGCTAGAAGTTGAGCCCTGTTTCCCCCATCAAATTCGATTTCAAGAAGATCAAGAGGAGAAGATCCAATTTATTTTCTAAAGTATGAAAATTCATTTGATTTCTTGTATATATGTATCTCTATAAGCCCTAAAAGAAAGAAGACATGCATGCATGGCATTTATTTTATGTTTAGGCAAACCTAGGTTATCGATGTGAGGATTAAGTGAGGAGAAATCGATAGGAGAATCGAACTCTAGGATTTAATCGATGAATTAAGAAAAGAAAAAGAAATTAAAACCCCTAAAATTTGATTAATACCGAAAATAGTAGGAAAACAAGAAAATTTGAAGTTCTTGAGTTATTGTTATCTTGATGCTTGATTTATGATTTTTATCATGTTGAGAATGGAGTTATATGCTTGAAAAGTCGAAAAACCGATTGCCCCACTTTTAGTGAAAATGCCATGAGTTTTAAGAAAAAAAGAGGAAATTATTTTGTTGATTTTGTTGATGATTTAAGTGATGTTTTGAGCATGAGATTATTATGAGATGTGATGATTTAATCTTTTATGTTGTTAAGTATGAGAAAAATCAACACATGCATGTGATTTTTGAAGAAATAATTATATGATGATTTAGTGATTTTGATGTTAAAATGATGTTGATGTGTATTAAAGTGTTAATTTGAATCCTAGATGATAATAGAATTTATTGTGATAAAAGAATGAAGTTTTAAAGCTTTAAAATTGTTAAGAATTGAAAAATACATAGAAAAATATATCTAGTAAGTGTTTTAAGTATTCTAAGTGTTCTTGAAATAAGACTTGAAGATTTGAGTTTTGATTAAATTAAATCAAAAAGAAATTTTGTAATTTAATTAATAAAATAAACTAGTTTTAATTGAAATAAAAAAATTAATTGAAGAACAAAGAAGAAAAGAAATTTATTAATTAAATAAATAAGAGTCGAGAAAATCGAGTTAAAATAAAGAGAATAAAATAATAAGAAAATGAAAAGAAGATTTAATCGAGTCGAGAAAAAAAGAGGTTAGACGAGTTAAGTTTAAATACTCGTATAGTTTAATCAAGAAAATTAATTAAATAAGTTGTGTTTCAAACCGTGTAGATTAAGAATAAACTGAGAAGAATTGCCTAGATTAATTGCCGAGAATAATAAACCGTGCAGGAGTGTTTTCAAAGATAGATTTAAGATCGGGTTACCATTAGCTGAAGATTAAACCAGAGGACGTACCTAAGACTGCTTTTTGAACCAGATATGGCCACTACGAATTCTTAGTTATGCCTTTTGGATTGACCAACGCCCCTGCTGTATTCATGGACCTCATGAATAGAGTTTTCCACCCATACTTAGACAGATTCGTCTTAGTTTTCATCGACGATATTCTCATTTACTCTAAGAATGAAAATGAACACAAAGAACATCTACGGATAGTGTTGGAAACACTTAGGACTGAGAAACTTTATGCCAAGTTCAGTAAGTGCGAATTTTGGTTGAAGGAAGTAATGTTTCTCGGACACATAGTTTCGGCCGAAGCAATCAAAGTAGATCCTGCCATGGTGGAGGCAGTGCATAATTGGAAGTCACCGACAAGTCCGAACGAGATCAGGAGTTTCTTAGGTTTAGCAGGCTACTACAGATGATTCATCGAAGGATTCTCCACGATTGCTAGACCTATGACGCAGCTACTTCAAAAGGAAAACAAGTTTAAATGGACGGACGAGTGTGAAAGAAGTTTCCAAACCCTTAAGGACAAGTTAACCACAGCACCAGTATTAGCACTTCCAGACGCAAGCAAAGAATATGTGGTTTACACCGATGCCTCAAAGAATGGATTAGGTTGTGTCTTAATGCAAGATGGACGCGTTATAGCTTATGCCTCACGACAACTTCGACCTCACGAAGTTGAGTATCCAACCCACGATTTAGAACTCGCAGCAGTTGTGCATGCATTAAAGATTTGGAGACACCATCTTTATGGTGTAAGGGTTGAGATCTTCACAGATCACAAGAGTCTGAAGTACTTCTTCGAGCAGAAAGAACTGAATATGCGACAAAGGAGATGGCTCGAATTGGTTAAGGATTACGATTGCGGAATCAACTACCACCCAGGTAAGGCAAATGTAGTAGCAGATGCGCTGAGTCGCAAGGCTCCAACCAAGTTAGGATGTTTGTTTGTCGAAGAAGAAGCGCTAGTACGAGAATTTGAAAAGATGGAAGTAGAAGTGCTCGACACACCAGCAACGATCACAAATCTGATAGCAGCACTAGAAGCTACGTCGGACTTAAGAGAAAGAATCATAAGTGCTCAGAGGAAAGACAAGTCAATGGAGAAGCTTCGCCTAAAGATAAGGACAGATAAGCCAGACGGATATTCCGAAGCACCAGACAATGCGATATTATTTGAAGGCAGGCTTTGTATTCCCGACAGTGATGAAGAATTAAAGAACGATATCATGAGTGAGGCTCACGATACGCCGTATGCAGCACACCCAGGGAGTACGAAGATGTATCAAGACTTGAGAAAAAATTTCTAGTGGAATGGATTGAAACGAGACGTTGCCTCGTTCGTAGAAAGATGCTTGGCATGCCAACAAGTGAAAGCCTTACATAGACGACTGTATGGATTGCTGCAACCATTAGATATCCCAGAATGGAAATGGGAAGGCTTAGCTATGGATTTTGTCACAGGCTTGCCTAAGTCAAGAAGAGGAAACACAGCCATTTGGGTGATCATCGATAGGCTTACAAAGTCAGCTCACTTTTTACCGATTAAGACTACCTACGGATCAGAGAAGCTAGCCCAGTTGTACGTTCGAGAAATCGTACGTCTGCACCGAGTGCCGAAGTCGATAATATCCGATAGAGATGCCAAGTTCACTTCGAGATTTTGGATCACCATGCAGAAAGAGTTAGGAACCGCACTTAATTTCAGTACAGCTTTTCACCCTCAGACGGACGGCCAATCCAAGAGGACGATTCAGATTCTAGTTGATATGCTAAGGACAGTAGTTTTGGATCGAAGTGCAAATTGGGAAGATATCTTACACTTAGTCGAATTCGCGTATAATAACAGTTATCAGGCGACGATAGGAATGGCGCCTTATGAGGCATTATATGGAAGAAAATGCAAGTCACCACTCTATTGGAATGAAGTGGGTGAAAGAAAGAACTTAGGACCAGACTCGATTAACGAAATGATCGAGATCGTTCGACAGATTCGAGATAGGATGAAAGAAGCCCAGAACTGACAGAAGTCTTACGCCGATGATCGACGAACCAATCTTAGTTTCAAAGTTGGTGATAAGGTTTCCCTTAAGATTTCACCATCGAAATGAATCATTAGATTCGGTGTTAAGGGTAAGCTTAGACCAAGGTTCATAGGACCTTATGAAATTCTCGAGAAGAAAGGACCCGTTGCTTATAGATTGGCCTTACCGCCAAGTCTAGGAAGTGTCCATAACGTGTTTCACGTTTCACAATTAAGAAAGTATGTCTATGACCCTAAGCACGTTATAAGTCAGCAAGAAGTCGTTCTTGAATCTGATTTAAGTTATGAAGAAAAGCCGATATCGATTTTGGATAGAAAAGTTAAAGAATTAAGAACCATGTCGATACCAGTAGTAAAAGTATTATGGAATCACCACGGGCAAGAAGAAGCCACGTAGGAACTCGAGGAAAAGATGAAGGAGAGATATCCTTATCTTTTTGAAGAAGGTATGCAAATTTCGGGACGAAATTTTTCATAAGGGGGGTAGGATGTAATACCCCAGACTTTTTCTACAGTCTTTAAAAATAAAAGTTAATAATAATTATGGCTTTGCACGCCTAAGATCATGAAATTAAATTCTAAGATTTACGGTGAAATCCGTTTCCAAAAATAATTTCCAGAAATCGGACGAACGGCTACTGTATTAGGGTTTTTCGCGTCCGTTAAGTTTTTCGCTCGGAAACTCGGAATCGAATTCCGTCAGAATTTACATTCACTTTTTCTTCGAGACGAGTTCCCCGGAGAAAGTTAATTTTTATGATTTTCCGGACGAATTTTGGACTGTGACGTCCCGACTTTTTCTCGGATTTTGAAAAACGATTTAGGTTTTCCGAGTACGTAAATTATTTCCAATCTAATGGACGAATTAGATTTCGTTAATTCCGTAACTAACTAGAAAAGTATTTCTCGACTTTTAAAACGGCGTTTAAGAGCCGGAAACGAGAAATTTCATATAAAATTTCCTCGCCAAACGAAACTTAACGACTCACTATGTTGTAGGATATTATTTTCCCCTACTTTATGAGTCACCAAGGTGACTCATCACCCTCCCCCTTATCCCACCATTGTCGCCACCCCTCTCTCTCATTTCTCTCTCATTCTTCTCTAAATTTCCTCCATTGAAGCACCAAACTCAAGCTCTTCCAAGATCCACAACTCTTGCATCTACCGATTAAATTCCAATCCGATTTCATATATCGAAAGGTAAGAACTTCGTCTCTAGTTTGATCCGAACAAATCTTCTTTACCCTCTCTTTCATTTTTTTCGAAAAATTAGGGATGGTTTACTATGTGATTTCTTGATCGATACATGTTCTAGGATGCTTAGAATCGAGTTCTATGGATCAAATCATGAAGGAAAAATCAAGAACCCTAAGCCCTATTATTACCGAAAATTTTCTGTTTTGGGGCTTTCCATTTGTGCTCGATTTCTTCGTCAAATTGATGATAGATTAGTGTTTCTTATGTCGTTAATTGATCGTATGAATTGTTTTAGATTTTTTAAAAATAAAATCCAAAACCTAAGAGACGAACAAAGCTCGATTTAGGTTAGTAAATGTTAAGATATGCTCGATTGTTTAATGGAAATGAATTATACGATGCATGAGGATGATATATATTAAATTGAGATTTTTCTAAAATTAAAACGAAAAGTGTAAGAGACGAAGATGTATTGATAAGTCGAGGCTCGATAATGTTTTGATAATATGATTTGCATGTTAGGAATGCTTGTTAGATAATAATCGTTGTCGTAAAATTTGAATGAAAATGGAGAACGTAAAATTTTATGTGAGAGACGAACAATGATCGATAAGTCGAGAATAAATGATGATATGAGGATATGATTTGGATATTTATGATTCTTGATAGTTGATGAATAATGTTGTGGAAAATGAATGAATTCCGTTAACTTTGGAAATTTCGTAAGAGACGATCAATTGAACGTAAGTAATAATCAAAAAGTCGATTAAGGATTCTAACTAGATAATAGTGCTCGTTATGGATTAAGGAATGACTTTGTAGTTGACGACATGTTCGTCCGAGATGTTAAATAATGAGTTGTAGTTATAATCGAGGAATAGAAACGAGAATTGTTAACTTGATTTTGGTTTAGTAATTGTATGGATTGGACGCCGATGCTTGGAATGTCGTGCTTATAGACGAGAAACGAAAGGAGTTTATCACGTATGGAAATACGTGTTGACTGCCTTGTTGTGTAAAATTCATGAGAATTTAAGTTCGATAACATAGAACGAACCTAGAAGAACGTGCGTCGATTTTATCGAGCATTAGGGCTCACTCGGCAGTTTCTGCGACGTTCCACAGAAACTGCAATATCTTTTAGCTCGTTTATTGGAATCGAGATCCGCAAATTGGAGAGTAAACTAGACATTCGAGGCTATCTTTTGGTACAGGGCACGACCCCCTGTTTCGCAATCCCCTGTTCTGGACAGACTCACCGACTTCGTGCAGTGTATGTTTAAATTGTAATTTCCTAAGTTGTTTTCTTCTCAACTTAGCTTCTTTCGATCTTTGTGGTCGTTATGAGTTAATGAATGCCTTCTTCTTACTGACCTCAGTGTCAAGTATAGAGCCTTGAGTGCTAAACGAGATGAGTTCGTATCTTGTATCCGTTTAAGTAAAGAAATTTAGTTAAGCGTGCAAATGCCTAAATCGTCTAAAGAACTAAAACTTAATTCGAATTTCCGTATTCGATTATCTTGTATGACCGAGTCTAAAGTATGATTATTGTACGATGAAGGAGGAAGTCAGTAGTAAGGAAAGGATGGAAGATCAGGAGAACGGAAGCTCGTACTTTAGTTCTGTAAACGCTAAGGTGGGCTTTCCTATATATGAAACAAAACGAGCAATGCTCGAAAACCTTTTCTTTATCGCTTTGATAATCGTGTTTTTAAAGTGATAATCATGGCATGAACTGTTTTGTGTTTTATATGAGTTCTCTTGTACCTTATGAGTTAATCAAAAGAGGTTAACTAACGATCAGCTCTGAGTTAGTCAAAAGGGGCTTTCCAGAGTTAGTGCACTTGTAGCCTGTGGTGTATGTGGTATCCTGTTGAGGGGTAGCCAGCCACGGTGAATTATGATTGGTCAAGATTTGAACGTAACATCTATGAAAAATGCTTGCAAGCTACTTTATGAAAGAAATGAAAATGTTTAATAGGCACGGGCTCTTTTAAATGAAAACCCCGATGCGCTATAAAATGAGATGCCTGTTTATCCATACTTATGATTATGTTTTCGGCAATGTGCCCACTGAGTACTTTTGTACTTAGCTCTGCATATGTTTTCTAAATGTGCAGGTTGAAGCGACGAAGCGGCGTTGGTTGAGTTAGAGTTGAATAAGGATTAGGGAAGACTTCTATATAGTTTACAATACTGCTGCTAGGCGCTGAACTCTTCTTTTGATGTTGTGTATTAACACTGTAGCCTAAGTTTTGTAATATAACTTAGACACTTTTGAAATGCTTGTCAAGTAATCTTTCGAGATTAACTCTTTCCTTCGTCAATAAAGTTTTGTTCATAGAAGATAAGATGTATGTATGTATGTATGATTATTCTTTCATTCCCTTTCTTCCCCGCTTCTTTAATCCAACCCCAGTCGCACCCGACTTCTGCCGTCCCTCAGGATTTGGGGCTGTGACAAAGTGGTATCAGAGCAATCATTTCTGCTCTGTATACTAGTTTCTTTCAAAGTAGTCAGATAGAGTATTCGTTCATACTCTATACCCGAGTCTTCCATCAAATAAGATAGAGTACTTGTGGATACTCTATAGCGAGTCTTCTTCAAGTAAGATAGAGTCGTCTACACTTTTTAAACTTAGACGACAAGTCAACCTCCCGCTACGTCGACTCAACGAGGAAAGAAAGAAAGAAAGAAAGAAAGAAAGAAAGAAAGAAAGAAAGAAAGAAAGGAAAGAAATTCAGAGATGTGTTGTCTTTTAAGAAAATTTTTGAATAAATATTCAATAAGTTAAGAATGAAAATGGTGCCAAGAATGAAGTTGTGAAAGTATGAGAATTATACTTGTTATCATCTATGTGAATTACGTGAAATCATTGCGCAAATAATTTCCAATGATTTCTTTGATTTGAAAGTATGATGGCACGAGAATCTAGAATGATTCTAGGGATTTTCCCGATTCGTTAAGAACATAGACTTGAAACCTAAGATCTTTCCGATTCCTCGAGAACTTAGACGTTTTAAGAACGTTAGTTCAAATGATTTCGAAAGGAGATCGTGAAACGGGAAGAATTTCTGCAAACGAATGTCACGTGCGTATAGTGACATGAACAAAGACTCGGCAGAGTCGATTTTTGTTTTTATAATAAAAAATCGATAAGAATTTCCTTCGAGGAAATTAAGATAAATAATGATAAGGTGCGTTAATTCTGTATCAAGTAAACGAAAGAAATGAATGTTATTTCCATAAAAGTAACTTGAACGGGGTCATTTTCAGTTGGAGTTCGCCTCGTTCGAACTTCAAGAAGAAGTTTGTTATAACTTCCACGAATCAAGTACGAATCTTAACTAATTTCCAACGATCGCTCGATCCGACGACGACTAGGACTTTGGTTCTAAAGTCGTTTTCCAGATGTAATTCCTTTTCTTTGGAATTTATTTTATTTCATACTTCCTAATTAAACGAAGAACTCGACGAGTAAGAAATTCAAGTGTCGAGAAGGACAAAATTTCTTTTTAAAACAGATGTTACTTTTGAATAAGTAACATGAACAAAGTAGACGTACTTTGTTTTAATGAAATAAGAATCATTAAGAACTATTCCTTAAGGAAGAAGTAATGAAAGAAAATAATAAAGAATAAAGAAAGAAATGTTATGAGAAAATAAATTAAGAAATGAAATTGAATAATGAAATAAAGGATGGAAATAAAATCTTGAAAATTTATTTCTATATATTGTTTGAGTGCAATTTCTTGAATTGCTAGATGTTATGATAAGTAGTTGTTTAAGTGGTGGTATTACAATTGAATAAGGAATATTCGTTTTGTAATTTAAGTTTTTCGTTAAGATAAGTTATTTTCCAACCTGTTACTGATCCGTGTTTCCTTAAAACTTTTGTAGGATGGCTAGGACTCGCGTTACTGCTCGGAAGAGCCAGCCCTTACCCGCGTGCGAGCGTACCATCGTAGATATGATACGGGATGAATATTATGATTTCGAGGCAGATCCGGATGAGAAAGACATAGGGCATATAGTGAGCAACTTCTCGTCAGTTTATTATGCAGTACGACACTTTATTCCGGAGAGTCAAGCGATATCCGACCTGATTGTGCATTTACCGGACGAGTAGCGCGGTTGGGCACACCGCGTGGCGTGGTATTTTCTTGGGCTTTTCGGCGACGACACTGAGCCGACAGGCAACTACACGGGATTCGCTTTATATATACACGGGCGTTTCCTTGACAGCAGGTTCATGATTTCAGTTCCTTTTGAGCCACATGTTCCCTACCGTCACTTTTCAGTAGAGACCGAGCCAGAGCCTTTAGAGTTGGACCTGGAGTTGGCCGCTTTGTTGGAGGTACCACCAGACTTTGTACCGAGTGAGGAGTCTGACGCGGAGTCAGAGCAGTTAGAGGAGGGCGAGGAGCCCGTAGCTACACCAGAGTTACCACTTCCACCTGGACCACTTGAGGAGGTGATCCTAGGACCAGGACTTGTAGAGATCGATGCGGAGACAGCTGCCCTGTTAGGGTTACCTACGCCTTTTCTACCCGAGCCTAGTGTGAGGGTTCGAGGACCTTTTGAGACAGGACTGTTCCGGATAGAGTCAGAGTACCGAGAGATTGACGCGGAGCTTGCTGCCATGTTAGAGCTACCATCTCCACTGACACCACTCGAGGAGATTTGTACGAAGTGGGAAGTAGTCAGAGGTCAGTTAGAGGCGGGACCATCCAGAGTCTGCTCTAGGGAGGAGTACGAGTCAGGTTCCGGTTCCGTTCCTGAGAACCTTCTTCCTCTGAAGAAGCGTGCGGTAGAGGCTAGTGAGGACTACCTTGTTTCAGACCTAGAGGAGACAGTTTTAGAGGCACCGTCACCACCCCTACTTACACTTTCCGACGGCTCTACTCTGAGGGAGGATGAGGCACTCCAGCTTGTCTTTGGTTCAGAGTCTGAGAAGGAGGACCCGGACGAGGATCCTGAGGAGGACCCGGACGAGGACCCAGAGGAGGACCCAGAGGAGGACTCTTAGGGTTTTTCAGGCCATAGAGGGCAGTTTTGGACTCGACTGCAGTTAGTTGAGCAGAGCGTTGTAGACACGTGTTAATGTAAGTAGTAGTAGTTTCTTTTGTCCTGTACATAGTCGGATCTGTAACTAGTTTTTGTAGTACTCTAGCGGATACGAAATTTTATGAATCATTTCCGTTCTAGTACTTCCAGTAGATACGGAGATGCAGTTTGTTAGTGCACCCGGTAAATAGTAGGCAGTTAGCCTAGTTTAGACTAGTAATAGTCTAACTTTTTGTATAAGTCCTTGTTGGAGGCAGAACTAATATTCTTTTTGATGTATATATATATACATGACCCGTAAGAGGGTTTTGATCACAAGAAAATTTTCCTTATAAAGCATGAAGTAAACCAGAATGACAAATGAACTCGTGTGACGAGAAAGTTAAGTTTAACTTGAAAAGTTAAAAGATTAAAGAGCTAGTATCGAAGTTATGTTCGATTTTTCTTTTCTGTGAACTTGATTAAGTTGGAAAGAGAGTGAGTAAGTGAAAGAATGTTTAAAAGAAAGGGCTAATGAGAGTTTTCTATTTCCCCATAGTTAAGGAGAAATGCTGCCGAGAAACGTTAACAATTGAAGGGGACCTGGTAGGCCCCAAGGACGTGGACGACGTCAGCCTGAGAATGAAAGGGAACAAGAGCAAGAGCAAGAATATTATGATACCCCTCCACCATCCCCTTCACCACCACCTCCACCACCACCCCGTAGGGACATTGAGGATCTTTTCCTCAAACGAAACCCACCCGTATTTAATGGAACGGGCAACCCTAGCGATGCTGAGCTATGGGTACGATCGATTGAGAGAATTTTCAAGCTCCTCAGATGTACTGATGAGGAGCGACTATCATGTATAGCATTCCAGCTCTCTGGACCAGCTGACTACTGATGGGAGGCAAGATAGAAAGTGATACCCGAGGAGCACCTGGCTCAATTTACATGGGACGAGTTTAAGGAGGCGCTGTACAACAAGTACGTGCCGAAGACATATAGGGCTCAGAAGGAGGCTGAGTTCTACAGCTTGAAACAGGGAAAGATGACAGTGACCGAATACGACGCCAAGTTTTGTGAGCTATCCAGGTATGCGCCTACTCAGGTCGATACCGAAGAGAAGATTTCAAAAAAGTTCTGTGGGGGACTGAGACACGAATTAGGGATCGCTTTAGCCAGTTACGGGGGACTGAGCTACACGGATGTCTTAGGACGAGCTTTAGAAATGGAGGCCGTCGTGCCTGATGAGAAGAAATCTGTAACAACCACACCAGCTCCAACCCAAAACCAAAACCAGGGCTACTTTAATTCATATTATCATCTCCAAGCTCACCACAACAACTATTAACCATTGATTATCACTCCAACATCATTAATTGAAGAATTCATATTGAAACCCTAGTCCCTAAATCGGTTTTCATTATTTAGTTAGTGGATTTCAATTTTCTTTGCATCAATCCTCAATTAGACTACTCCTAAACTTAATTATTCAATCAATTAATGAATTAAACATCCTACTGTCCATGCCCCAAATTTCGGTCATAACCTAGGTTAAGGATTCTTAATTTTTCCATTAATTAAACCATAGATTCAACTACTAACACATCTAATTGCATGAATTAAAGCTCAAAACAACTACTACATCATCATCATCAATTCGGTCCTAAACAAAAAAAAAAAAAATTAACGGATTGAAAATCCAATTGGATAGATGAATGGAGGAGATGATTACCTTGAATTATTGTGAAGGTAGAATGAAATTAGATGGATGATGGATGACTTGTGGAAAATTTACTTGCCAAAAGCTTCAAGATCCTTCAATGGTGGATGAAAATTGAGAGAGAGAGAGTAGAAGGGGAGGGTGGCGGTTTTGGCTAAGGGAGGGAGAAGAAAATGACTTAGTTTAATTAGGGAAAAATCTAACAACTAATAGGTGTCAAATATTAGAACCATCCATAAGGTGAGTCATAAAGTAATAACATTATAAAATTGAAATATCCTACATGTGAGAGAGAGGAGGTCGGTTGGGAGGGGAATTAATCCTCCAAAAATTGCATTTTTCGACTCGTTACGACGTTATAGAAATCGAGAATTAAAAACGTGTTCGGTTACGTTTTCCGTCGAATTCCGCTTCGACCATTAAATTCGAAATATTAAACGTAGCCGGAAAGTACGTTTTAAACTTTAAAAACTAACAAAATCTTGGGACATCACAGTCCAGATTTCGTCCGGAAAATCATAAAACTAACTTTCTCTGATGAACTCGTATCGAAGAAAAAGTGAATGTAAAGTTCGATAGTTTTTCGAACTGAGTTCTAGAACTCAAAAACTTTCGTACGCGAAAACCCTAATACTGTATTCGTTCGTCTGACTTCCGTAATTTATTTTTAAAAACGGACTTCACCGTAAATCTTAGAATTTAATTTCATGAACTTAGGCGTGCAAAGCCATAATTATTATTAACTTTTATTTTTTAAAGACAGTAGAAATTATCGGGTTATTACATCCTACCCTCCTTATGAAAAATTTCGTCCCAAAATTTGCTTATCTTCTTAAACTGTTTGGGGTACTCCTTCCTCAACTCTTCTTCAAGTTCTCACGGTGCCTTTTTCTTGCCCGTGATAACCTTATAACACTATTACTAATCGTATCGACTTGCTTCCTAACTTTCACACTTTTCGATCCAAGATCGATTGCGGTCTTTCTTCATAACTTAAGTCAGTTCCAAGAACAACGTCTTGCTGACAAAACCACGTGTGCAGAATCGAACACACACATTTTCTCAAAATGAGATACGCATATAATAAACATTCCATAAACTTGGCAACATCGCCATAACTATCCGTATTGGAAGCTATCTTGTTCGAGATATCCACTAATCATATAAATCTTTTGTCTAAGCTGATGCTTGACATGGAATTAATCATATTATCCTTTGAAGGATAATATGAGGAAAGTCTTGTCCCTATTTTCTAAATTTAAGCTAGATCGGCACATATTTCTTAAGACTTTTATCTTCTTTAAACTTCTTTCTCTCGTTACTTTTATGCTTCTCTCATTCTAACTCGTGTCTGCCGAACGATGTCGATCATTTCACTGACCGTATCTGATCCTAGGTTCTTTCTTTCATTTAGCGAATTACAAAAGGCAGTTATCTTAAAACTTCTTTTTTTACAAGGCCTTGTAAGGCACAATACTTATCGTAGCTTAATAACTATCGTTATAACAATTTGATCAACGTAAAAAATATTCTTCTATTTCTTCATAGAAATACTTAACGGTTATAACAACCCGTATGGTTGTCAATGTAAAGCTTTCACTTGCTGATAAGCTAAACATCTTTCTACAAACGAGGCAACGTCTCGTTTCGATCAATTCTACCAAGAATCCTTTCTTAAGACTTAAATTTGTTGTCATCGAGAATACTAAGTCCATTCTTTAATTTCTATCACATTATCCAATGCTTCGGAATAACCGTCTGGTTTATCCGTTCTTATCCTTAGTCGAAGCTTCTTGATCGACTCGTCCCTTCTCTCTGCGCACTTATAATTCTTTCTTGTAAGTCTGATGTAGCTTCGAGTGCTGTTATTTGGTTTGTTATCGTTTCAGGTGCATTGAGCACTTCTAAGTCCATTTTCTTAAATTCTCATACAAGAGTTTCTTTCTCAACAAAGAGACATCCTAACTTGGTTGGAGTCTTGCGATTCAGCGCGTTGGTTACAACGTTTTCTTTTCTTGGTGGTAATTGATTTTGCAATCATAATTCCTTACTAGTTCGAGCCATCGTCTTTATCTCATGTTCAATTCCTTTTTGCTCGAAGAAGTACTTTAAACTCTTATGGTCCGTAAAAATCTCAACCTTAACACCATAGAGATGGTGTCTCCAAATCTTCAGTGCATGCACAACGGCTGCTAGTTCTAAGTCGTGGGCTGGGTATTCAATTTCATGAAGTCGGAGTTGTCATGAAGCATAAGCTATTACCTTTTCCATCTTGCATCAAATCACAACCTAATCCGTTCTTCAAAGCATCTGTATAGACCATGTGAAAACTTTTCTCGCATTCGTCTGTCCATCTGAACTTATTTTCCTTCCGAAGTAGTTGCGTCATAGGCCTAGCAATCGTTGAAAATCTTTCGATGAATCTTCTGTAATAACCGACTAAACCTAAGAAACTCCTAATTTCGTTCGGTCTTGTAAGCGATTTCCATTTGAGTACTACCTCCACCTTGGCAGGATCCACTTTAACGCCTTCTGCCGACACTATATGTCCACGAAACATTACTTCCTTCAGCCAAAACTCGCACTTACTAAACTTGGCGTAAAGCTTCTCGGCTCTAAGCATTTCTAAGACTATTCTCAAGTGTTCTTTATGTTCTTCCTCATTCTTGGAGTAAATGAGAATGTCGTCGATGAATACTAAAACAAATTTGTCTAAGTATGGGTGGAAAGAAAAAAAATTTGATTCATGAAATCCATGAATACTGCGGGAGCGTTAGTCAACCCAAATAGCATAACTAAGAATTTGTAATGACCATATCTAGTTCGGAAAGCAGGCTTAGGTATATCCTCGGGTTTGATTTTCAATTTATGATACCTGGATCTTAAATCTATCTTTGAAAAGACTCCTGCGCCCTTAAGCTGATCAAAGAGGTCTTCTATCCTTGGCAAAGGATACTTATTCTTAAGGGTAATCTTATTTAATTTACGATAGTCTATGCACATCCTCATAGAACCATCCTTCTTTCTGACAAACAAAACGGGCGCTCCCTAAGGTGAAACACTCGGTCTAATGAATCCAAGGTTTAACAATTCTTGCAGCTGGATTTTAAGTTCTTCTAGTTCTTTCGGTGCCATCCTATATGGGGCTTTCGATTTGGGGGCTGATCATGGTTCTAGGTCAATTGAGAAATCTACATGACGATCTCGTGGTAAACCAGGTAATATTTCTGGAAAGATGTCTTCTATTTGTTAACAACTTTCACGTCTTGAATGGTCTTCTCGGCTCCTGGTTCTCCAACTAGGTATACGAGATAAGCGGTGCAACCTTTCTTCTTCATCAACTTCTTGGTTTGTAAAGTGGATATTATCGGTACTCTCCTACCCATTGAAAAACCCATGAAATCCTGTTGGTTCTCTACCCAGGGGTCGAAAAGAGATCTTTCTCTCATTGCAGAGAATCATAGCATAATTCTCAATCAACTAGTCTATTCCTAAGATTATATCTACGCCGAACATTATATTACTTTCTGATTGTTTGCTATGATCTTAAAAAGACCCTAAGTTAAATTCTATGTTTGA
The DNA here is from genome assembly GCA_029490685.1 of Schizonepeta tenuifolia. NCBI lineage: Eukaryota > Viridiplantae > Streptophyta > Magnoliopsida > Lamiales > Lamiaceae > Schizonepeta > Schizonepeta tenuifolia. The sequence goes on along the minus strand of CM055958.1, from coordinate 40,460,016 downwards.
GAAAAACTAAGAGAGTGACGATAATTCCTCCTAAGGCGTGGTTATTTTTATTTTACGATTAGCGCACTCTGGTCCTACTCTTATAGTGTCAACATGCACTAGAAATAACGACTGTAAGGTTTTGGTATGAGGTAGAAGAATGACAAGGTAATTAAGAAGTTTGTCCTATACTTGCCAACTTTCCTTTGCCCTTATTGCGCGCATCTTGTTTGATCGCGAATGCCCTAACGTTCTATTGTTGTTGATACTGCTGCTGCGTCGTCTGCTGTAGCGGCTGTGCCTGAATTGCCCTCATAGTTTGGGGCTGACCATACTGATTCTGTCCTGCCGCTTGAAATGGTTTCGGGCAATCCCTCTTCATATCCACTTTATGTCTGTAGTTAAACAAACACCTGTGCCGGCTTGACAAACACCGGGGTGCGTCCTATCACACTTCGGACAAACAGGACTGATAACCCTCCCTGGGTTATTCCCTCCTTGGTTAAAATTCCTCTGTTGTCCTTGCGGCTGTCCTCGTAGATTATTTCCCTTCCCTGTCCTGATTGTTTATTTCCTTGTGGTTTATTCCTTTGCCACGACTTCTTACCGTAGTTGTTATCTTTATTTGGCTGCTGAAAGCCCTGTCGATTTCTACTCTGTTTCCCTTGATCGTTGTGGCGCTGGTAACAGTCACTGCTACTTCCTCTTTCCCATTTCCTTTTTCCTCTATAATTAATATTATTGTTGGGAAGGTTTTGAGTTGAAGTCTGGGTTGGTGCTGGTATAGGCACTACCATTTTTCCTTTATCTGGCATTACTGCCTCTATTTCTAGGACTTGTCCTAGTAGTTCTGCATAGCTCAGTCCTTCGTGTCTGGCCAATGCTATTCCCAATTTATACTTAAGTTCTCCTTGAAATTTTCTTGCTATTTTCTCTTCAGTTTCCACTTGATCGAATACATACTTATCATAATAATATCATTCCAAGTGATTTGAGCCACTTGCTCTGCCGGCATAATTTCCTGTCTAGTCTTCCACCAGTATTTAGCTGGTCCGGCTAGCTGAGACGCAGCACATACTAGGCGCTCCTTATCACTAAATCTAAGAAGCTCAAAACTTCTTTCTATAGAGCGTACCCAATGCTCAGCATCACTTGGGTTACTAGACCCATTGAAAACTGGTGGATTCCTTCTGAAGAATAAATCTTCAATGTTACGTTGTTGTGGAGGTGGGAAAAGTAGAAGGGTTACTTGATGTTTTTGTTTTTCTTTGCCTATACGTTGTTCTTGACCTCTATCAGATCCTCTAGGACTATCATGTCCTCTTTAGTTGTTAACAACTCTCAGCGATATTTTGGAACTATAAGATACAAAAATTTTCTCATTAGCACTCACTTTTAAGACTTTATTTACTCACCAATCCTTTTCCCAACTTAACAATTTCACGTAAAAGAGAAAAAAATATTAACTTCGATTCTAGTTCTTTCAACTTTTAACCTTCAAGGTTAAATTAAACTCTCGTTACACGAGTTCATTTGACATTCTGGTTTAGTTATACGGTTCATAAGAAACTCTTTTGTGATCAAAACCCTCTCACGGGTCATGTATATATATATATATATATATATACATCAAAAATATTAGTTTTGCCTTTAACAAGGACTTATACAAATACTAGACTACAACGAGTCTAAGCTAGGCTGACTACCTACCTGTATAGGATGCACTAACATATTGCATTACTGTACTACTGGAAGTATTAGAACGGAAACGATTCATAAAACTTCGTATCCGTTGGAGTACTACAAAAACTAGTTACTGATCCGACTATTTACAAGACAAAAGTGCTTCTGTTACTACTATGCGTCTAAGACGCCCTGCTCAACAAGCTGTTGTCGAGTCACTACCGTCCTCTATGGCCTGCAAAACCTCGGAGTCCTCCTCTAGGTCCTCCTCTGAATCTGAATTAAAGACGAGCTGAAGTGCTTCGTCAACCCTAATCATGGAGTCATCCAAAAGTACAAGTGGTGGTGGTGAAGGCACCTCTGAAACGGCCCTTTCCGGGTCTGACACTAGGTAGTCACAACTTGGCTCTACTGTTTTCTTCTTCAGGGGAATAAGGTGCTCTGGAATCATACTAGGATCGTACTCCTCCCTAGAACGGATTCTGGATGGTCCTGCCTCATACTCTGCTCTAACTCTGGCCAACTCTGAACAAATCTCGTCAAGTGGTCTGAAGGGGTATGGTAACTCGATCATAGCGGTAAGATCCACGCCGATCACCAGGTACTCTGCCTCTGAAACTAGCTCCTCTGTGTCCTCACTAGGTACAAACACTGGAGGGATCTCTAACTGTGCGGCCATCTCTGGATCTATCTCCACATGCTCTGACTCTGAACCTGCTGGAAAGTGAGTGTAGGGAGGGTGCTCTTGAATGGGATATGATGCTATGATTCTGCCCTGAAAGAAACGTTTGTGTAATGCTAGAGCGAATCCTAAGTAATCACCCGTCGGCTCTACGTCATCACCAAACACTCCAAGGTAGTACCATGCCGTGTCGTATGCCCAACCACGCCACTCCTCTGGCAGTCGAATAATCAGGTCGAATATAGCCTAACGCTCTGTAACGGAATAGCGAGCTGCATGGTAAACGACCGAAAAGTTACTAATTATTTGTTCTATATCATGATTCGGGTCTACCTCAAAATCTTGATGCTTATCTAATATCTGATCTGCCCAAGTACGCTGTGGTGGGGATTGGCTCTCCTGCGCCGTGTCGAATCTAGTATCCATCCTACAAAGTTTTTAAGGAACACGGATCAGTAACGGGTAGGATAATAACTTATCTTAAGGGAAAATCTTAAATTATAAGTTGAATATTCCTTATTCAATTGTAATGTCACCAACACTTAAACAATCACTTATCATAAACATTTAACAATTCACAAAGAATTGCTCTTAAACAATATATAGAAATAAAATTTCAAGATTTTATTTCCATCCTGTATCTTATAATTCTTTTGCATTCTTACTTTATTTCCTATTACTTCCTTCTTTATTCTTCATTACTTTCTTTCTTTATTTCTTCTTTAGAGAAAATTTATTAACGATTCTCACTTATTAAAACAAAGTACGTCTACTTTGTTCATGTTACTTATTCAAAAGTAACATTCGTTTACAAAAGATTTTGTCCCTCTTGACACTTGAATCTCATACTTATCGTATTCTTCGTTTGATTATGAATTATGAAACAAATTCCAAAAAGGAAATGGAATAATTACTGGAGAAATAACTTTAGAACCCAAGTTCTAGTCATCGTTGGAATCGATCGATCATTGGAAATTAACTAAGATTCGTACTCGATTTTCGATAATTAAAACAAATCTCTTCTTGAAGTTCGAACGAGGCGAACTTCAACTTAAAACGACTTCGTTCATGTTACTTTTACGGAAGTAACATTCGTCTCTTTCATTTTCTTTGATCCCCTTTTATTTTGTCCTCCTTGGCCCGGTCATTTCTTTCTTATTTTGAAGCCAACATTTCTCAAACGTCCAATCGTTTCTTTCGTTCACTTGGTACAGAATTAACTTTCCTTATCATTACTTATCTTATTTCCTTGAAGGAAATTCTTATCGGCTCTTGATTACAAAAACAAAAATTGACTTTGCCGAGTCTTTGTTCGTGTCACTATACGCACGTGACATTCGTATATAAAAGTCCTTCCCGTTTCACGATCTCCTTTCGAAATCATTTGGATCCAACACTTCTTAAAGCATCTATGTTCTCAAGGAATCGGGAAGTCCTTAGAACGATAGTCTATGTTCTCAGTGAACCGAGAAAAATCCCTAGAATCAATCTAGATTCTCGTGTTAACATACTTTTCAATTTAAAAGAATTTACTGCGCAAATAATTTCACATAATATAGTACTCGTACTATCACATAATCACGAAATATCTCAAGTATATCTCTTATACTTTCAAACAATTCTTTACTTGGCACCTTTTTTTAATTCTCGACTTTAATACTTATTCAAAAATTTTCCTTAAAAGGAATCACATTTCTTGAAACTCTTTCCTTTCTTTCTTTCTTTCTTTCTTTTGTTGAGTCGACGTAGCGGGAGGTTGAGTTGTTGTCTACACTCTTAATCTTAGTGTTACGACCTAACTTTACTTTGAAAGAAGACTCGGTATAGAGTATGAACGAATACTCTATCTTACTACTCGAAGGAAGACTTGTATACAGAGCAGAAACGATTGCTCTGATACCACTCTGTCACAGCCCCAAATCCTGAGGGACGGTAGAAGCCGGGGTGCGACTGGGATTGGATTAAAGAAGCGGGGAAAAAAGGGGATGAATGAATAAACATAACATTAAAGACAGAAATTTATGAACAAGACTTCATTAACAAAAGACAGAGTTGATCTCGAAGGATCACTCGAACAAGATCTCAAAAGATTCTAAGTTATAAGTACAAAACTTAAATCCAAAAGTGATATTTATAAATACATGTGTGAGTCTAGAGTTTGGCAGCGGAATTGTAATCTACATACTACAGTCTTCCCTAACGACAACATTAACTCCTAACTCAACCGTCACCACTTCCGTCACTTCAACCTGCACATTTAGAAAACATATGCAGGGCTAAGTACAAAAGTACTATAACACCCCGAGCTTTTATACCATTAAAGAGCGTTTTAAATTAACTGAGTAAGTTTAAATGACGAGATGTGAGGAATAAAAATTTTCTTTTCTAAATAAACAGAAATGAGTGAAACGATTGGAATGCCTTATGTCTTTTTGTGTGAAATTATCTGTTCTATTTCTTGAGATGATAATGTGACGTATATGTTGAGTTGTTTATATAAGAATGAGTATGAGTTTAATTTTCAGAAGAACCCCGAAAAGTTTGTTTAATTGAAAAAGAATAATGTTGATCGCCGAGAAATTTCTATGCGCCGATGAATTTAGAATAGAGTTGAATTAAAATCTTGGAACCTAGAATTTCTTCTAAGGTTATTGAGATAGGATAAGAGCTTATCCGAGATAATTTGAGAAGAGTTACGAGGATTTAACCTTTAAAGGATTAATAAACAGATTAATAAGCCGATTAATTTCTTTTAAGATTTAAAAGACTAGATGATCGGAATCGTTAATCTTTCTAATGAGATGTGAATTAGGTTTGAGATGTTTTAGCGTCGGAACGAGACGAAGAGAGATTAGACCTGTTTATAGCATAAATAAAATAATACGGATCGTTTTATCCGGAAAACTTTTACGACCGGGTAATTAATACCCGTAACGACACAACGAGGAAAAGTGTCGCTCTCTCTCTCTCCCTCTCACCGCCACCTCACCATCTCTCTCCCATCTCTCTCCAATTTCCTATGCTAATTTAATCATTATGTCTTCCCCCCAATCTTAACAAAAGATTGCATGCAATAGCAATCACATCAATTCTCCATTACACTTAAGCATACCAATTTCCAATACTAATTGCAATCATGTTTATTCCCTTTGTTGGACACAAATGCATGCATCTATCTCTCTCTCTCTTTCTCCATATAAAAGGAAATTTTCTTCATTCAAGCTATTCTATCTCTCTCTTTCGAAACCCTCCAAGAAAACAAGAAAAAAGAAAACTCTCTCCCTACTCTCTCTCCCTCTCTCGGCAATACACACACAACACACATACATTTGATTTTCTTCCATGCAAGCCTTGAATTCAAGCTCAAAATCTATGGAGATGAAGTGAAGATCATCATTCTCCATCTAGCTCATCTATACTTTCAAGAAAAAGGTAAAAATTCATTAAGTTCTTGAGTTGAAATCCAATAATCATCCCCCATTTTCTTCATTTTTGGCTCTTAAGCCCTAAAAAAATGGATGATTAATTTTGTGTTGTATTTTCTTTGAGGATTCAAGAGAAGTTCTTCCATACATCCAAGCTAAAGTTTGAAGCTCATTTTCCCCTTCAATTCGATCCCAAGAAGCCAAGGAGAAGAGATCAAATTTTAATTTTCAAAGTATGATAATTCATTTGATTAATTGTATATATGTATATCTCTAAGCCCTAAAAGAAAGAAAACATGCATGCATGGTATTTATTTTATGTTTAGGCAAACTTAGGTTATCGATGTGAAGATTAAGTGAGAAGAAATCGTTAGAAGAATCGACACTAGGATTTAATCGGTGAATTAAGAGAAGAAAAAGAAATTAAATCCCTAAAATTTTAGCTAATACCGAAAATATTAGAGAAAAATAGGAAAATGTGAATTTCTTGAGTTATTGTTATTTTGATGCTTAATTTATGATTTTTATCATGTTTTGAATGGAGTTATATGCATGAAAAATTGAGAAATAAAATGCCCTAAAAATCCCATAAATGCCGTGAGTTTGGGAAGAAAAAGAGGAAATTATTTTGTTGATTTTGTTGATGATTTAAGTGATGTTTTGATCATAAAATAATTATATGAGATGTTAATGTAATCATATATGTTGTTAAGTATAAGAAAAATAAATTGCATGTGAAGTTATTAAAGAGAAGAATTTGTGATAATTTAAAAGATTTGATGATTTTGATATTATTGTGTATTAAAATGTTAGTTTGAATCCTAGATGGAAATAAGATCTTTTGTATCAAAAAGAGTGAAGTTTAAAAGCTATTAAAAAGTTAAGAATTGAAGAATGCATAAAAAGATATAGCTAATAAATGTTCTATAATAAAACTTGAAGATTTGAAATTTTATTAAATTAAATCAAAAAGAAATTTTGTAATTAAAATTTAATAAGATAAACTAGTTTTTATAAAAACTAAAATAAAAAAGAATGTTAATTAAAGAAATTGGTCTTAAATTAAGAACAAAGAAGAAAAGAAGTTATTAATTAAATAATCAAGAGTCGAGAAAATCAAGTTAAAAATAATTATTTAATAAGGAAATAAAAAGAAGTTTTAATCGAGTCAAGAAAAGATGTTAGACAAGTTAAGTTTAAATACTCGTATAGTTAATCAAGAAAATAGTAGAATGAAATGTCAAGCAATGTTGTTGAAAGAAATTAATTAAAGTTATGTAATGCCCCGTAAAAATCCTTACGTTCTAAGAAGTTTTCAGTTAATTAATTAATGGCTTTGCACGCCTAAGTTGGAATTTATGATTTATAAGACTAGCAGTCGAATCCGTTACTAAAAATAATTTACAGAAGTCGGCTAGACAACTACCATATTAGGGGTTAACGCATGCGAAAAGTTTTTAGTTCGTAAGCTTAGAACGAGAAACCGTTTAATTTTACGTTTACAAATCGCGAATACGAACACGCCGAAAAAGTTTGTTTTTACGTTTTTCCGGACGAAACTTGGACTTGTCGTTCCGAGTTTTTGCCAAAATAAATTTTAGAAATTTATTTTCTAATTAAGTTCATACGTTAGAATTTGTAAGTCAAATCGAATCACGACGATTTTTGTATCGAACAACGTCTTCGTCGTTCGTTTTCCCGTAACGTCGGATCGTGCCGGAAAAACCCGTAAATCCTCTAAAAATTCTGCATGCATGCCGCCACCTCATTCCTTCTAGTGGAAGACATGCATGCTTGTCATTACTTAGTTTAATGACACCTAAACCTACCTATATGCATGGTCAACATTTAATCATTTCACATTTTGAACAAAACCTTTTTCATCTCTCTCTCTCCACTCTCTCTCTCGGCCACTCTCTCCCTCTGTCTCTCAACTTCATCTTCTTCATCACCTCAATCCTCCATTGAAGAACACTCTTAAGAGCTTGAAGAACTCACACAAACCATCCATCCATCCATTCAATTCCATACCATCCTTCATTAAATCTTAAGGTATTTTCATCCTCTACAATCCTATCCATTTAGTTTCTTTTTCTTTTCTTCTTCTCCTTGTTCGATTTTTTTTAGAAGTTGGAATGGAAGAATTGATCTTGAAATAGTGTAATTAGATATGCTAGATATGATATTTATGGATTAAAAATGATCAAAAATAAGAAACCTAACATCTAGGTTAATGCAGAATTTTTTGGAAAATTGTAGGATTTTTGTTTTTCTTCTTTTGATTGTAAATTCATGCTTAGTAGAGGTTTAATTAGCGTATGAGATGAAAAGGGATTGAAAGCCCTATGTTAATGAAATTTAGTTAGGGTTTGAAGTATGAAATTAGGGGTTTTTGCATGTTAGTTGTTTTTGGAATTGCAAGTGAATAATTGGTGATATAAGAGCATGTTTAGTATATAAATGTTATTAATTTAAGAAGAAAATCATCCCATAAACATATGTTCAAAACCAGAAATTTATAAGTAGTTAGGGGTTTTCCACATGGTTGTTTAAAGTGATGAATTGTTAGTTGAATATTGTTGCAAATCATGTTAATGGATAATAGGAATTAATTGGATTTTTTCTAAAGATGTTTAATGGAATGTAAGAGACAAAGATCACTATATAAACTGAGTTATAAAGATGTTAAGACATGTTAGCATGCATGAAAACGATTCCTATTAGACGTAGATTAACGTCGTAAAATTTTAACGAAAACCGACGACTTTTGGAAATCGCGTAAGAGACGAATATCTAGTTGTAACTATTAATCGGGAAGTCGGATGAAATTTTTAACTTGATATTATTGATTATAATGAAATTTGGAACATCTTTCTAGTTGACATCGTAAGCATCCGAGTTCATATAATATGGGTTAAAGTGATAATCGGGAACTAGAACACGTTTGGAATGTCTTTGTTGGTATAGTACTTGATAGTTGAAATCCGACGTTAAAACGTCGTGTCTTTGAGCAAGTTGAGAAGAAGGTTGTCACGTACAGAGGTACGTGATGACTGCCTTGAGAGTTCAGTTTCTAAAAAAAGTTGAATACGAGATTTTAAAACGAACCTAAAACGTTATACGGCGAACTTATCAATAAACTAGGGTTTCACGGCAGTTTTGCGACCCCTGCCGGAAACTGTAATAACTTCCGGCTCGTTTATCGGATTTGTGATCCGTAAATTGGAGCAGAAACTAGACTTCCTAAGCTTTCTAGTGGTACAGGGCTGACCCCCTGTTTCCAAGTCCTCTGTTCTGGACAGCCTCCAGAGTTACTGGACTGTGCAGTAGAAATTTCAGTTTCTTGTTTTCTAAGTTGTTTAGTTCACAACTTAGTTTCTTTTGATCGTTTGAGCCGTTCTATCTAACGGATACCTTCTATCTGACCCTAGAGTCAAGGACCAGACCTTTAATGATGAAAACCGGTCGAGATCGTATCTTATATCTTATCTTTTCTTTAAAGAAGTAATAAACGAGAAATATTCATAAGTCGTGAAATGAGCTATAAATGAAATCGCCTAAGTTGGTTCTTTCCAACTTAGTTTCTTATAATCCTTAAAGTCGTTTTAAGACATCGACAACCTTCTCTACTGACCCGAGAGTCGAGTACGAGATCTTTCAAGTTCTAAACGAGATGGGTACGAGTCTCGTTTCCCGTTAAGTAAAACGAATCTAGTAAGCGTGCAAATGCCAAAAGAATAAAATGACTAGAACTTTCTTCGATTCTCTTTCTTCGAGTATCTTTTACGAACCGTTTTTAAGTATATTTTTATTTTACGATGAAAGAGGAAGCCAACTGTAGAGAAAGGACAGAAGATCTCAAGTTGAAAGCGTTTGTTTTAAGTTCTGTAAAATAAGGTGGGCTTTTATATACAAATAAAACGAGCAATGCTCGGAAAATCTTTCTTTATTGCTTTGATATCTGTGTTTTCAAAGTGATAATATGGCATGAACTGTTTTATGTTTTTATGTGAGTTCTCTTGTACCTATCTGAGTCAACATACGTGTTTTCCAGATTTAGAGTTAGTCTATTTTTAAATTAACTAACGATCGGCTCTGAGTTAGCTGCTAAGTGCTTTCCAGAGTTAGTGCACTTTGTAACCTGTGGTGTATGTGATATCCTGTTGAGGGGTACCAGCCACGGTGAATTAGTAGTGGTCAAGATTGAACGTAACATTAGTCAGAAAATGCTCGCGCGAGCGATTTATGAGAAAAAGTTAGAAAATGTTTAGTAGACGCGGATTCTTTCAATAAAACCCCGTGTGCTACGCTTATGATATGCCATTTTATCTATATTTATAAGTATGTTTTCGGCATCGTGCCCACTAAGTACCTTTGTACTTAGCCCTGCATTGCTTTCTAAATGTGCAGGTTGAAGCGACGGTGAGCGGTGACGGTTGTTGTTGAGTTTAAGGATAAGATGCTTAGTAGAACTCTTTCGCTGTCAATCTCTGTATTTCTTTTGAGATGTATTTTGAACAACTCAGTAGTTTATGTCCGTACATTTGAACTTAGTTTCATCTTTTGTACTTATGTCGAGTAATCCTTAGGGATTAACTCTTTCTTTTCTATAATCAAGTCTTGTTCATAGTTTATCGATGTTTATCATGTATGCTTAGTTAGTTAGCCCCCTTCTTTCCCGCTTCTTTAATCCAACCCCAGTCGCACCCCGGCTTCTGCCGTCCCTCGGGATTTGGGGCTGTGACAAAGTGGTATCAGAGCAGTGTTCGTTTTCTGCTCTGCTTCTGAGTCATTTCTTCTAGTATAAGTTATTCTTTTAAGTGATACCACAGGGTGGTGTCAGAACGGGCTTCCTGCTCTAATGATGAGTCATTCCTTCTAGTATGAGTTAGTGTGAGTCATTCTTTCAAGTACGAGTCATTCTTTGAAGTAATATCATAAAGTGGTATTTTTATACAAGTCTTTCTTCGAGAAGTAATATAGAGTATTCGTTCGTACTCTATATCGAGTCTTCTTTCAAGTCATGAGACATAGTATTTGTATATACTTTGGATCAGAGTCGTTTTTCCAAGTATAAGATAAGAGTTAGATTATGATGTTAAGATTGAGAACATAGAAGTCAACTCAACCGCCCGCTACGTCGACTCAACAAGGAGAAATAAAAGAATTTTATAAGGAGATTTCTTTTAAATAAGAAAAGTTATGAGCAAGTATTCAGTGAAAATGTGAAAACGAGAATGAGTTGTGTTTTAAAAATGAGAATTTTACAGAAGTATAATCTTTATACTTACATGATTATGCGATAGTACAAGTACTATCTTATGTGAAAAATATGTGCGCAATGATTTTCCTTTTTATGAAAAAGTATGCGGATACAAGAATATAGACGGATTTTAAGGGAATTTTCCCGGTTCAATGAGAACATAGACGTGAAACTTAAGAGCTTTCCGGTTCTTCGAGAACTTAGACGTTTTTAAGAAACGTTGTTTCGAAATGATTTCGAAAGGAGATCCCTAACGCGAGAAGGACTCCCTCTGATGGATGTCACGTGCGCTTAGTGACACGAATAGAGATTCGGCAAAGTCAAACTTGTCGTCTAAAAATATTTCCTGCGAGGAAAAGAAATAAAATAAATAAAAATAATTTAATAAATCGTATTAAAAAAAGAAAGAAGCAATTAGACGTTCGAGAAGCTGTCGGCTTCGAGTTAAGAAAGATATGAACGAGACGACAACTGGAACTTAGTTTTCCAGGGAGTTTTTCTTAAGTTATATTTCTTTTTCTTTTTATGGAATTAAATTCCATATTTTCGTCTTGAGCAACGACTAAAATTAGCACGAGTATTAAGAGTCGTAAGCGATAAATTCTTTTGAAATGGATGTTACTTTTGAATAAGTAACATGAACGAAGTAAAAACACTTTGTTTTAATAAGTGAAAAACCGTTAAGAGTTAGTTAAGGAAAAAAAGGAAATAGAAGAATTAAAATGAATAATGGTATAGTGAAATAAAAAGAATGAAAATAAAATCCTTTATGTATGTAATATATATATATGTTGATTGAGTGCAATTTCTTGAATTGCTAGAAGTCTTATTAAGTGGTTGGTTTAGATGTTGATGATATAATTTGAATAAGGGATATTCAATTTGTAATTTATGTTTCGTTAAGATAAGTTGTTTTCTTTTTCCTACCTGTTACTGATCCATGATAACTTAAACCTTTTGTAGGATGGCTAGGACCCGTGTCACGGCTCGGAAGAGTCAGCCCTTGGCCTCGTGCAAGCGCACCATAGTGGATATATTGAAGGATGAATATTACGAGTTTGAGGTAGACCACAGAGAAGAAGATGTGGGACAGATTGTCAGTAATTTTTCATCAGCTTATTACCCAGTGAGACACCTGATCAGGAAGAGTCAGGCGATTTTAGACCTGATCGTGCACCTACCGGACGAGTGGCGCGGATGGGCGCACCGGGCAGCTTGGTACTACTTGGGGATTCTCGGCGACGACACAGAGCCAACAGGCAACTACGCTGGTTTTGCCTTGTGTGTACACAAGCGTTTCTTTGAGAACAGGCATATGATTGCCCTTCCTTTGGAGCCACACATTCTCTACAATCACTATCCAGCCGAGACAGAGCTTGAAGAGCTTGACCTAGACCCGGATATGTTAGAGTTATTAGAGTTGCCACCAGGCGGGGTACTAGAGGAAGAGCTTGAGGCTGAGTTAGAGCAGCCTGAGGAGGACGAGGAGACGATAGTTCCACCAGAGTCACCACCGGCTGCACAACAGATTGAGGAGTTGATCCCGGGTTCTGGGTTTGTAGAGGTTGACGCTGAGACAGCCGCGTTGTTGGGATTGTCTACACTGTTTTTGCCAGACGTTTGTGTTAGGGTCAGGGGACCGTCGGAGACGAGACTATACAGAGAGGGACCAGACTGCAGAGAGATCGACGCGGAGCTTGCCGCCATGTTGGAGTTGCCTTCTCCACTTACACCACTGGAGGAGATCTGCACGAGGTGGGGAGTACCTTGGAGGCACAAGGAGGCAGGACCGTCCAGGGTCCGTTCTAGGGAGGAGTTCGAGACAGGTTTAGATTCAGTTCCCGAGCACCTTCTTCCCCTGAAGAAGCGTGCGAGGAGGATCAGTGAGGACTACTTGGTCTTCGACTTAGAGAAGACTGTTCTTGAGGCACCGTCACCCACCGTGTTTATACTTGACGACGGTTCTACTTTGAGAGTGGACCAGCCACTCGAGCTGGTTTATGGTTCGGAGACCGAGGAGGAGGATCCGGAGGAAGACCCAGAGGAGGATCCGGAGGAAGACCCAGTGGAGGGTTGTTAGTTTTTGTAGACCTTGGAGTAGTTTTTGGTTCCTTCTGTAGTTTAGCTAGGCAGTGCTGTATAGATATGGGTAAATACCAGTAGTAATGATAGCTTTTTGTTCTATATAGAGTCGGATCAGTAACTAGTTAGTTTTGTAGTACTCTAACGGATATGAAATTTTATGAATCGTTTCCGTTCTAGTACTCTGATAGATGTGGAGTGCAGTTCGTTAGTGCACCTAGTAAATAGTAGGCAGTCAGCCTAGTTTAGACTAATAGTAGTCTGACCTTTTGTGTAAGTCCTCGTTGGAGGCAAAATTAATATTCTTTTGGACGTATATATATTTATGACCCGTAAAAGAGGGTTTTAATCAAGTAAAATTTCTTATGAATCAAGTAATTGAAAAATAGAATGTTAAATAAACTAGTGTAACGAAGAAATGAGCTTAACCGAAGGTTAAAAGATTAATAAAAATGATATCAAGCTAGGTCCGATATGATGTTCCACGAGTTTGATTAAGTTAAGAGTGAGCTAGTAAGTGCCAAATAAAATTAACAGAAGGAAGCTAATGAGAGTTCTCAATTCTTCTCTAGACTAAAGAAAATGCCGCCAAGAAATGTAAACAATAGGAGAGGTCGAAGACCTGGAAGACCAAGAGGACGTGTAGGACGTCAACCAGAAAATGATCAAGAACAAGAAAATGAGCGGAATATTACTCCATCCCCATCTCCACCCCCGTCACCATCACCACCACCTCCACCACAGCCCCGTAGAGATATTGAGGATCTTTTCCTCAAAAGAAACCCTCCAATGTTTAATGGAACTGGAAGCCCTAGCGATGCTGAGCTATGGGTGAGATCGACCGAGAAAATTTTTAAACTCCTCAGATGCACTGATGAGGAAAGAATGCTGTGTGTCGCATTCCAACTAATGGGATCACAGATTATTGGTGGGAAGCAAGACAAAAGGTAATACCTGCTGAGCATCTGGCTCGTTTTTCGTGGGAAGAATTTAAGGAAATTTTCTTTGACAAATACGTCCCCAAGACGTATAGGGCGCAGAAAGAGGCTGAATTTTACAATCTGAAACAAGGAAAGCTAACTGTGACGGAATATGACGTCAAGTTCTGCGAGTTGATGAGGTATGCGCCGACATTGGTCGACACTGAGGAGAAATTATCAAAGAAATTTCAGGGAGGTTTACGTCATGAGTTGGGAATCGCTTTAGCTAGTCATGGAGGACTAGGTTATTCAGACTTACTGGGAAGAGCACTGGAAATGGAGGCCGTCGTGCCTGATGAGAAAAAGGTTGTACCAACTGCGTCAACACCAGTGCAGAATCAGAATCGAGGCTACTACAACAACAACAACAACAGCAACTACCTGGGGAAGAGAAAATGGAATGGAGGAAGTAGCGGAGGCTACAGTTAGGGTTATAACAATCAAGGAGGGCAGAGAAGAGGTTATCAGCAACCTGCCAACAACAACAACAGTGGAAAAAGGCCGTGGCAAGGAAACAACCAATCGGGATTGTCCATTCAAGGGAACAGGCAGAACTTGCCGTGGAAAGGCAATAATCAGCCGAACCAGCCGCAAGGGCAACAGAGGAGTTTTAATCAGGGAGCAAATAACCCAGGGAGGGTTACCATCCCTGTCTGCCCGAAATGCAACCGAGCCCATCCTGGAGTCTGCCAAATGGGTACCCCTAACCGTTTCAACTGTGGACAGAAGGGACATATGAAAAGGGACTGCCCTAAACCGCTTCAAGCAGTACCTCTCCGAGCAATCCAAGCACAACCGCAACAGCCGCCTATGGACCAGCAGCAATTTTAGAAGCATGCACAGCAGCAACAAAATGCGAGGGCATGCGCTATCAAACAAAGCGGTCAGCGCAAAGGAAAAGGCAATCTAGCAGGTATGGGAAAACTCCACAACATCCCTATTAAGATATTGTTTGATACTGGCGCATCGCATTCTTTCATTGCTGGCTCATGTGCCGATAACTTAGACATTAGACCTGTAAGAGTTGCATAATCTATGAGAGTAGCCACACCTTCAGGAGAGATCACTACTTCCACACATGTTTGCTCTAACCTAGAACTAGAAATTGGAACTCATAAAATTATAGCGAACAATCTAAATGTTATGATAATGTGGGACGTAGATATAATCCTAGGTATGGATTGGTTGTCAGAAAATTACGCCACGATTCTCTGCAACGAGAGAAAAATTTCTTTTCAACCGCCGGGTAAAGAACCGACCGAATTCCACGGAATTTCAATGGGTAGAGGCGTACCAATTGTATCAGCCCTTCAAGCCACGAAACTTCTGAAGAAGAAAGGTACCACAACATATCTTGTATACCTAGTTGGAGAACCAGGAGCCGAGAAGACCATTCAAGACGTAAAAGTCGTGAACGAATACGAAGATGTTTTTCCAGAAGTGCTACAAGGATTGCCACCTGATCGTCTTGTGGACTTCACGATCGATTTAGAACCAGGAGCAGCTCCTAAGTCTAAAGCCCTTTACAGAATGGCACCGAAGGAACTGGAAGAGCTCAAAATCCAGTTGCAGGAATTATTAGACCTTGGTTTTATCAGACCAAGTGTTTCACCTTGGGGAGCGCCCGTGCTGTTTGTTAGAAAAAAGGACGGATCGATGAGAATGTGCATCGATTACCGAGAACTGAACAAGATCACTCTCAAGAACAAATATCCTTTGCCAAGGACGAGGATCTGTTCGATCAACTTAAGGGTGCAGGATTCTTTTCCAAGATAGATTTGAGATCAGGGTATCATCAGCTTAAGATTAAACCTGAAGATGTACCTAAGACCGCTTTTAGAACTTGATATGGCCATTACGAATTTTTAGTGATGCCATTTGGTTTGACCAACGCTCCAGCCGTATTCATGGACCTTATGAACAGAGTCTTCCACCCCTACTTGGACAAATTTGTTCTAGTATTCATTGACGGCATCCTTATTTACTCTAAAAATGAAACGGAGCATGAGAAACATCTACGGATAGTGTTGGAAACACTAAGAGCTGAAAAACTCTATGCCAAATTCAGTAAATGCCAATTTTGGTTAAAGGAAGTAATGTTCCTTGGACACATAATATCGACAGAAGGAATTAAGGTGGATCCAGCCAAAGTAGAAACAGTGTAAAACTGGAAGGCACCAACAAGTCAGAATGAGATCAGAAGTTTCTTGGGATTAGCTGGTTATTACAGAAGATTTATCGAGGGATTTTCTACAATCGCTCGCCCGATGACGCAACTACTCAGGAAAGATACCAAGTTTAAGTGGACGGATGAGTGCGAGAAAAGTTTCCAAACTCTTAAGGAGAAGCTAACTACAGCGCCAGTGCTAGCACTTCCAGACGCAAATAAAGAATATGTGGTTTACACTGACGCATCGAAAAATGGATTAGGTTGTGTCTTGATGCAAGACGGACAAGTGATAGCTTATGCTTCACGACAACTTCGACCCCACGAAGTTGAGTACCCAACCCACGATTTAGAACTTGCAGCAGTAGTACATGCGCTAAAAATTTGGAGACACCATCTCTATGGTGTAAGAGTTGAGATATTCACCGATCACAAAAGCCTAAAATACTTCTTCGAGCAAAAAGAACTGAACATGAGACAAAGACGATGGCTCGAATTAGTCAAGGATTATGACTGTGGAATTAACTATCATCCAGGAAAGGCTAATGTGGTAGCAGACGCATTGAGTCGCAAAGCCCCAACGAAGTTAGGATGTCTTTTCGTAGAAGAAGAAACTTTAGTACGAGAATTCGAGAAGATGGATATCAGAGTGCTTGACACGCCAGCAACGATAACAAGTCAAATAGCAGCACTTGAAGCTACACCAGATTTGAGAGAAAGAATTATTGGTGCTCAGAGAAAAGACGGGTCAATGGAAAAGTTAAGAGTAAGGATAAGGACAGATAAGCCAGAAGGATATTCGGAAGCTCCAGACAATGCGATACTTTACAAAGGCAGAATTTGTATTCCCGACAACGACAATGAGTTAAAGAACGAAATCTTGAGTGAGGCTCACGATACGCCTTACACAGCACATCCAGGAAGTACAAAAATGTACCAAGATTTGAGAAAAAACTTTTGGTGGAACGGAATGAAACGAGACGTTGCCTCGTTTATAGAAAGATGCCTAGCATGTCAACAAGTTAAGGCTTTACACCGACGACCGTATGGATTGCTACAACCGTTGGATGTCCCAGATTGGAAATGGGAAGGCATAGCTATGGACTTTGTCACAGGCTTGCCTAAGTCGAAAAAGGGAAACACAGCAATTTGGGTGATAATTGATAGACTTACGAAATCAGCTCACTTCTTGCCGATTAAGACTACATATGGATCAGAGAGACTAGCTCAGTTGTATGTAAAAGAGATTGTACGTCTGCATGGAATACCGAAGGTCATAATATCAGACAGAGATGCTAAGTTTACCTCGAGATTTTGGATTACAATGCAGAAAGAGTTGGGAACAGAGCTAAATTTTAGTACAGCCTTTCACCCACAGACAGATGGACAGTCAGAGAGAACGATTCAGATTTTGGTCGATATGTTAAGAACAGTAGTTTTGGACCGAGGCACGAATTGGGAAGAAATTCTACACTTAATTGAGTTTGCCTACAACAACAGCTATCAGGCCACAATAGGAATGGCACCGTTTGAGGCTTTGTATGGGAGAAAATGTAGATCACCGCTATATTGGGACGAAGTAGGTGAGAGAAAGAACCTAGGTCCAGATGCGATTAACGAGATGATTGAGATAATTCGACAGATTCGAGATAGAATGAAAGAGGCCCAAAGCCGACAGAAATCGTATGCAGACGACCGTCGAACCAACCTTAAGTTTGAAATAGGAGATAAAGTCTTTCTTAAGATATCCCCGACCAAAGGAATCCTTAGGTTCGGAGTTAAGGGTAAATTAAGACCCAGATTTATAGGACCATATGAAATCCTCGAGAGAATAGGAACAATAGCGTATAAATTGGCCTTACCGCCAAGTCTAGGAAGCGTTCATAATGTTTTTCACGTTTCTCAGTTGAGAAAATATGTTTACGATCCTAAACACGTTATTAGTCAGCAAGACGTAACTCTTGAATCTGACCTAAGCTATGAAGAAAAGCCGATATCGATCTTAGATAGAAAAATTCAAGAATTAAGAACCAAATCGATACCAATAGTTAAAGTGTTATGGAACCATCACGGGCAAGAAGAAGCCACGTGGGAACTCGAGGAGAAGATGAAGGAGCGATATCCTCATCTTTTTGCAGAAGGTAAGCAAATTTCGGGACGAAAGTTTTCATAAGGGGGGTAGGATGTAATGCCCCGTAAAAATCCTTACGTTCTAAGAAGTTTTCAGTTAATTAATTAATGGCTTTGCACGCCTAAGTTGGAATTTATGATTTATAAGACTAGCGGTCGAATCCGTTACTAAAAATAATTTACAGAAGTCGGCTAGACGACTACCATATTAGGGTTAGCGCATGCGAAAAGTTTTTAGTTCGTAAGCTTAGAACGAGAAACCGTTTAATTTTACGTTTACAAATCGCGAATACGAACACGCCGAAAAAGTTTGTTTTTACGTTTTTCCGGACGAAACTTGGACTTGTCGTTCCGAGTTTTTGCCAAAATAAATTTTAGAAATTTATTTTCTAATTAAGTTCATACGTTAGAATTTGTAAGTCAAATCGAATCACGATGATTTTTGTATCGAACAACGTCTTCGTCGTTCATTTTCCCGTAACGTCGGATCGTGCCGGAAAAACCCGTAAATCCTCTAAAAATTCTGCATGCATGCCGCCACCTCATTCCTTCTAGTGGAAGACATGCATGCTTGTCATTACTTAGTTTAATGACACCTAAACCTACCTATATGCATGGTCAACATTTAATCATTTCACATTTTGAACAAAACCTTTTTCATCTCTCTCTCTCCACTCTCTCTCTCGGCCACTCTCTCCCTCTCTCCCTCAACTTCATCTTCTTCATCACCTCAATCCTCCATTGAAGAACACTCTTAAGAGCTTGAAGAACTCACACAAACCATCCATCCATCCATTCAATTCCATACCATCCTTCATTAAATCTTAAGGTATTTTCATCCTCTACAATCCTATCCATTTAGTTTCTTTTTCTTTTCTTCTTCTCCTTGTTCGATTTTTTTTAGAAGTTGGAATGGAAGAATTGATCTTGAAATAGTGTAATTAGATATGCTAGATATGATATTTATGGATTAAAAATGATCAAAAATAAGAAACCTAACATCTAGGTTAATGCAGAATTTTTTGGAAAATTGTAGGATTTTTGTTTTTCTTCTTTTGATTGTAAATTCATGCTTAGTAGAGGTTTAATTAGCGTATGAGATGAAAAGGGATTGAAAGCCCTATGTTAATGAAATTTAGTTAGGGTTTGAAGTATGAAATTAGGGGTTTTTGCATGTTAGTTGTTTTTGGAATTGCAAGTGAATAATTGGTGATATAAGAGCATGTTTAGTATATAAATGTTATTAATTTAAGAAGAAAATCATCCCATAAACATATGTTCAAAACCAGAAATTTATAAGTAGTTAGGTGTTTTCCACATGGTTGTTTAAAGTGATGAATTGTTAGTTGAATATTGTTGCAAATCATGTTAATGGATAATAGGAATTAATTGGATTTTTTCTAAAGATGTTTAATGGAATGTAAGAGACAAAGATCACTATATAAACTGAGTTATAAAGATGTTAAGACATGTTAGCATGCATGAAAACGATTCCTATTAGACGTAGATTAACGTCGTAAAATTTTAACGAAAACCGACGACTTTTGGAAATCGCGTAAGAGACGAATATCTAGTTGTAACTATTAATCGGGAAGTCGGATGAAATTTTTAACTTGATATTATTGATTATAATGAAATTTGGAACATCTTTCTAGTTGACATCGTAAGCATCCGAGTTCATATAATATGGGTTAAAGTGATAATCGGGAACTAGAACACGTTTGGAATGTCTTTGTTGGTATAGTACTTGATAGTTGAAATCCGACGTTAAAACGTCGTGTCTTTGAGCAAGTTGAGAAGAAGGTTGTCACGTACAGAGGTACGTGATGACTGCCTTGAGAGTTCAGTTTCTAAAAAAAGTTGAATACGAGATTTTAAAACGAACCTAAAACGTTATACGGCGAACTTATCAATAAACTAGGGTTTCACGGCAGTTTTGCGACCCCTGCTGGAAACTGTAATAACTTCCGGCTCGTTTATCGGATTTGTGATCCGTAAATTGGAGCAGAAACTAGACTTCCTAAGCTTTCTAGTGGTACAGGGCTGACCCCCTGTTTCCAAGTCCTCTGTTCTGGACAGCCTCCAGAGTTACTGGACTGTGCAGTAGAAATTTCAGTTTCTTGTTTTCTAAGTTGTTTAGTTCACAACTTAGTTTCTTTTGATCGTTTGAGCCGTTCTATCTAACGGATACCTTCTATCTGACCCTAGAGTCAAGGACCAGACCTTTAATGATGAAAACCGGTCGAGATCGTATCTTATATCTTATCTTTTCTTTAAAGAAGTAATAAACGAGAAATATTCATAAGTCGTGAAATGAGCTATAAATGAAATCGCCTAAGTTGGTTCTTTCCAACTTAGTTTCTTATAATCCTTAAAGTCGTTTTAAGACATCGACAACCTTCTCTACTGACCCGAGAGTCGAGTACGAGATCTTTCAAGTTCTAAACGAGATGGGTACGAGTCTCGTTTCCCGTTAAGTAAAACGAATCTAGTAAGCGTGCAAATGCCAAAAGAATAAAATGACTAGAACTTTCTTCGATTCTCTTTCTTCGAGTATCTTTTACGAACCGTTTTTAAGTATATTTTTATTTTACGATGAAAGAGGAAGCCAACTGTAGAGAAAGGACAGAAGATCTCAAGTTGAAAGCGTTTGTTTTAAGTTCTGTAAAATAAGGTGGGCTTTTATATACAAATAAAACGAGCAATGCTCGGAAAATCTTTCTTTATTGCTTTGATATCTGTGTTTTCAAAGTGATAATATGGCATGAACTGTTTTATGTTTTTATGTGAGTTCTCTTGTACCTATCTGAGTCAACATACGTGTTTTCCAGATTTAGAGTTAGTCTATTTTTAAATTAACTAACGATCGGCTCTGAGTTAGCTGCTAAGTGCTTTCCAGAGTTAGTGCACTTTGTAACCTGTGGTGTATGTGATATCCTGTTGAGGGGTACCAGCCACGGTGAATTAGTAGTGGTCAAGATTGAACGTAACATTAGTCAGAAAATGCTCGCGCGAGCGATTTATGAGAAAAAGTTAGAAAATGTTTAGTAGACGCGGATTCTTTCAATAAAACCCCGTGTGCTACGCTTATGATATGCCATTTTATCTATATTTATAAGTATGTTTTCGGCATCGTGCCCACTAAGTACCTTTGTACTTAGCCCTGCATTGCTTTCTAAATGTGCAGGTTGAAGCGACGGTGAGCGGCGACGGTTGTTGTTGAGTTTAAGGATAAGATGCTTAGTAGAACTCTTCCGCTGTCAATCTCTGTATTTCTTTTGAGATGTATTTTGAACAACTCAGTAGTTTATGTCCGTACATTTGAACTTAGTTTCATCTTTTGTACTTATGTCGAGTAATCCTTAGGGATTAACTCTTTCTTTTCTATAATCAAGTCTTGTTCATAGTTTATCGATGTTTATCATGTATGCTTAGTTAGTTAGCCCCCTTCTTTCCCGCTTCTTTAATCCAACCCCAGTCGCACCCCGGCTTCTGCCGTCCCTCGGGATTTGGGGCTGTGACAAGTTAATTAAGTAAATTATTTTTTCAAACCTTGTGGAGTAAAAATAAATCGAGAAGAAATGTCGAGTTAATAATTAGAAAATAATAGTTGAGTTAAGAAATAAAGTATCGAGTTAGAAATGGAAAGGAAATTCCAATTTTATAAGAAATTATTATAAATTAAAAAGAATTTTTATTAATTGAGTAAAAGTTTATAAAATGCTTCATAAAATAACGGATTTGGAAAAGTGTTGTTTATAAGCCGAGAAAAGACAAATTATATCGTTTGAGTTCTTATGAAAAGAAATGCATAATCGAATTAAGTTCTCAAGTATAATTGAATAAATGTTAATGTGTCTTGAAATGTGTTTGATTTATTTGGATTTGTTTTGTAATTGAATAAGTGTTTAAGTGCATGATATTAATTGTGACGTGAAGAATTATTAAGTTATTTGTATGCAAAATGATTGAGCTATTGATTTGTTAACTCAA
Source organism: Schizonepeta tenuifolia (assembly GCA_029490685.1). NCBI lineage: Eukaryota > Viridiplantae > Streptophyta > Magnoliopsida > Lamiales > Lamiaceae > Schizonepeta > Schizonepeta tenuifolia. The sequence goes on along the minus strand of CM055958.1, from coordinate 40,437,632 downwards.
GAATTAATTTAGTTTATAAAAGAAAGCTCGAGTAATGGAATGTAGATAGATAACGTTTCATAATTAAAGCGTGAAGTGCTAAGACGTTGGTTAGTAGCATTAACCAACCATCGAGTAGAGTTAATGGTTTAAAGACGAAAATGCGAGTTAATTCTTTAATGGTTTCTTACTCCAGTAGAAGTCCTTCAGTTGAATCCAACGCCTTTTTATCCATCTTTGCGTATCTTATTTCTCTTTATCGATGTAATACCCCGAAAAAATTCTTCTGTCTTAAAAATTTAAAGTTAATATTAATTAAGGCTTTGCACGCCTAAGCTCCCGATTTTCAATTCTAAGACCAACGGTGAAATCCGTTTTTAAAAATAAATTCCGGAAATAAGTGAAACGAATACTGTATTAGGGTTTTTCGCGTTCGTTAAGTTTTTTGCCCGGAAACTCGGAATCGAATTCCATCAGAATTTACATTCACTTTTTCTTCGAGACGAGTTCACCGGAGAAAGTTAATTTTTGTGATTTTCCGGACGAATTTTGGACTGTGATGTCCCGACTTTTTCTCAGATTTTGAAAAACGATTTAAGTTTTCCGAGTACGTAAATTATTTCCAATCTAACGGGCGAATTAGATTTCGTCAATTCCGTAACTAACTAGAAAAGTATTTCTCGATTTTTTAAAAGGGCGTTTAAGAGTCGGAAACGAGAAATTTCGTATAAAATTTCCTCGCCTAACATAACTTAACGACTCACTATACTTGTAGGATATTTTTCTTTTGCTTTATGACTCACCAAGGTGAGTCATCACCTCCCTCTTCATCCTCATATTGCAGCCCCTATCTCTATCTCTCTCTCTCATTTTTCTCTCCCAAATCCTCCATAGTTCTTCATCTTTCAAGCTTTTCAAAGCTCCACAAGTCTCTCGTCTACCGATCATTTTCATTTCCGAATCCATAATACGAAAGGTAAGAACTTCGTCTATCAATTGAACCAAACAAATCTCTTTTCCCCCATTTTTATTTTTGTTCGAAAATTTGGAGAGTGAGATAGCATGTTGTCTTTGATCGAATCATGTTCTAGGATGTTTAGAGTCGAGTTCTACGGATCAAATCATGAAGGAAAAATCAAGAACCCTAAGCCCTATAATTACCGAAATTTTTTCTGTTTTGGGGATTTCCATTTGTGCTCGATTTCTTCGTCGAATTGATGATAGATTAGTGTTTCTCATGTCGTTAATTGATCGTATGACTTGTTTTAGATTTTTCTAAAAATGAAATCCAAAACCTAAGAGACGAACAAGGCTCGATTTAGGTTAGTAAACGTTAGGATATGCTCGTTTGTTTAATGGAAATGGGATATACGATGCATGAGGATGAATATATATTAAATTGAGATTTTTCTAAAATAAAACGAGGAATGTAAGAGACGAAGATGTGGTGATAAGTCGAGGCTCGATAACATTTTGATAATATCTTTTATATATTAGTAATGCTCGTTAGATGATAATCGTTGTCGTAAAATTTGAATGAAAACGGAGAATGTAGGAAAACAGAGGATTAGTATAAATCGAACCTAGGAAGCCGTGCACCGAGTTAACGAGCCTTAGGGTTAAATTCGGACTGTTCTGCGATGTTTCACGGAAACTGTCATATCTCCTAGCTCGCTTAACGAAATCGAGATCCGCGAATTGGAGAGTAAACTAGACATCCGTGGCTTTGTTTTGGTACAGGGCACATCCCCTGTTTCGAAATCTCCTGTTCTGGGTGAACTTACTGATCTGTATAGTAATGTTAAGAATCTAGTTTCCTAAGTTGAATTCTTCTCAACTTGATTTCTTTTGATCTTCTAAGTCGTTATAAGCTATCGACTATCATTAATGACTGACCCCAGTGTCGAGTAAGAACCCGAGCGAGTTTTAAACGAGAAGTGTTCGAGTCTCATTCTAGATTAATTAAAAGAACCTAGTTAAGCGTGCAAATGCCTAAAGTTTAAGAACTTAAAAGATTAATTCGATTTCAGTTTCGAATTCCATTTTCTTCTATCGACTCGACAACTTATCTGAGTTTTATTACTTGCGTTCAAAGTAGGACATTGAGGTTAGAAGACAGGATGGAAGATCAGAGACAGAAGCAAGAGTAATAGTTCTGTAAACAAACGAGGTGGGCTTTCTAAAATCAAAATCTCCGTTGAATGCCATTACTTATGAAGTAATATTATGTGGGCTTTTCGAAAGTGTATCAATTACTGCCTTATTTATATGCGAGCGTTGCTCGAAGGTGTTTACGTTTTGCTTTAATAAATGAGTATTAAAGTATTTATATGCGAGCGTTGCTCGAAAGTGATTACGTATTGTTTTTAATAAGTGAGTATTAAAGTTCTATCAGTGCTTTAATGAATTATTTATGTGAATTCTATTATGTCTCTCTGCGTTAGTCCTCAGGTGCTAACAAGAGTATTGGATTCTGAGATAGCCCTCAGGCTGCTATCCAGATAATTCTAACTAAACGATCAGATTCTGAGATATCCCACAGGTGCTATCCAGAGGGACAGTTTCTGAGTTAGCCCTCAGGTGCTTTCTAGACGATCGGATGTGAGTTTAAAACCCACAGTGTGTCATTCAGAAATTAAATGTATATATGTCAGTAAAAGTTTTATACAAGTGTTTATGAAAAGATGCATGATTAATTTATAATAAAAACTCTTGTGAGTTGTTTTCGGCATTGTGCCCACTAAGTACTTTTGTACTTAGCCCTGCATGTTTGTTTTCTTTGAATGTGCAGGTTGAGTGACGAAGGCGGAGGAGGTTGAGTAAAGGTCTTTTCTTAGGAAAGAAGTTTAGTTGAGCCTCGATTTCACATTCGATATGTGGTATCATTTCTACGTTTTCCGCTGCCAATACTGTAAACTAGTTTCAGTTAAAGTATAACTTAGAACTAAGTTTCATCCTTTGAACTTAGTCCCTTTTTAGAGTAGCTATGTCGAGTGATCCTTCGTGATCGACTCTTTCTTTCACTAAGTAAAGTCGGTTCTCTTACTAATGTAAATCCTTTCGGTTTAAGTTGTTTACACTTTAAACCTAGCTTTCACTGATCAAACTTTGTCGAGCGATCTTCCGAGATCGACTCCCTTTTTATTCAATGAAGTCAAATTCATAGTAGTTTATGTTACAAATATTGTTTATTCAGTAGTTTTCCCTTTCTTTCCCATTTCTTTATTCCAATGCCTAGTCGCACCCCGGCTTTGCCGTCCTTCGGGAGCTGGGGCTGTGACAGAATGGTATCAGAGCATTCGTTCCTGCTCTGACCTTGGGTTATTTTTCTAGCGTTACCATAGAGTAATATCAGAGCAATCGTTTCTGCTCTGTATATGAATTTCTTTCAAGTAGTAAGATAGAGTATCTGTATATACTCTATACTTGAGTCTACTTTGAGGAAGTAAAGTTTAGTTTGTATCACTAAACTTATGAATGTAGTAAACGACTCAACCTCCAGCTACGTCGACTCAACCAAAGAGGAAAAGAAAGGTAATAAAAGTGTTTTATTTTAAAAGTTTGAAGTTTTTGATATACTTTTGTTGAGAGAACCAAGTTTGTCAAGTATGAACTTTATTAAAGTATGAGAGAAATAATTTGTTGCAATATGTGAAATTATGTGAGTTAAAATTTCTTTGATTAAGATGTTTTGTTGATATGAGAACTTACACTGCATCTCTAAAATTCCCCGAGAACATAGACGTTTAAAGAAGCGTTGATTCCGAATGATTTCGAAAGGAGATCGTGAAACGAGAAGGACTATTATAGACGAATGTCACGTGCGTGAAGTGACATGAGCAAAGACTCGGCGGAGTCAAACGTTGTTTTATAATTAAGAGCCAATGAGAATTTCCTTCGAGGAAATAGTATAAGTAATGATAAGGTAATTTAATTCTGTATTAAGTGAACTAAAGAAACGATTTGACGTTTGAGAAGCGTTGGCTTCGAAACCAGAAAGATACGATCGAGACGAAGAGGACAGAATAAAGGGAATCAAAGAGAATGAAGAAACAAGTGTTACTTCCGTACAAGTAACACGAATGAAGTCGTCTTTCGATGGGAGTTCGCTCCGTTAGAACTCCAAGAGGAGATCCGTTTTATTATTAAGAATCGAGTACGAAAATTTTAGCTAATTTCCAATGATCGCTCGATTCCGATGACGACTAGAACTTGTGTTCTAAAAGTTATTCCTTAGTTATTATTCCACTTTCTTTTGAAATTTATTTCATACTTCATAATTGAACGAAGAATACGACAAATACGAGCATTATGTGACGAGAACGACAAGTCTTTTATAAACGAATGTCATATAAGTATAAGTGACATGAACAAGTCTCATTGGAGTTGACTTGTTTTGATATTGAAGGACCGTTAAGAGTTTCTCTTCAAGAAAGCTAGGAAGTCTAAGCTAAGACGATTAAGTGTACGTTAAGACGATAAAGATAAGTTGAGATTGTTAAGATAAGCTAAGAACCGTTAAGAGTTTGTTTGCAACTTGAGGAAATTGCTAAATGATTAAGATAAGTTAATTCCTTATTAAATGGATGAGTGCTTAAGGCACGAAATTGACGAGAATTTTTGATTTCTTCAAGTTTCAAAATGCCGCCAAGAGTTGCGAATAACAGAGGAAGAGGACGCGGTAGGCCTATAAGACCGGGAAGAGATCATAGACATCATGATAGGGAGGAAGATCAAGGACGTCAGGAAAACCCTCCATCTCCACCACCACTACGTCGTGACATAGAGCATCTATTCCTCAAAAGAAATCCACCTGTCTTTAATAGATCAGGAAACCCGAGCGATGCTGAGCTTTGGGTAAGAGCTATAGAGAAAATTTTTAAACTTCTCAAATGTACGGATGAGGAACGTCTCTCATGTGTTGCGTTTCAACTCAACGGACCAGCTGATGACTGGTGGGAAGCTAGACAGAAGGTCATTCCGACAGAAGGTCATTCCGACAGAGCATTTGGCTCAGTTTACTTGAGAGGAGTTTAAGAAAGCATTTAATGACAAGTACATTCCTAAAACCTATAGAGCAAGGAAGGAAGCGGAGTTCTACAGTCTGAAACAAGGGAAGATGACAGTGACTGAGTACGATGCAACCTTTTGTGATTTATCAAGGTATGCACCCAATCAGGTAGATACCGACGAGAAGATGGCAAAGAAGTTCCGTGGGGGACTTAGGCATGAACTAGGAGTGGCACTAGCCAGCTATGGAGGACTCAGCTATACAGACATACTAGCACGAGCTTTAGAAATGGAGGCAGTTGTGCCAGATGAACGAGAGATTGTAGCGCCCGTATCAGCACTAACCCAGATACCAACTCCAGACCATTCCAACAACAGTAACAACAACCCTAAAGGAAAAAAGGAAATGGAAAGGAGGAAACCAGGGTGGGGATCAGCATGACTTTCAGCAGCCGAATCAGAATAACCGACAAGGACAGTGGAAGGGACAACAGGCAGACGATAACCAAGGAAGAATCACTGTTCCTACCTACCCTAAGTGTAACAAAATGCACTTTGGTAACTGTTTGGCGAACTTCGACGGTTGTTATAACTGTGGTCAACAGGGACATGCGAGAAGGAATTGTCCGAAACCATTGCTAACTTTGAGAGCTATGCAAGCACAGCCACAACCGCAACAACATCAACTACAACAGCAACGAGAGCAGAATGCATGGGCATTTGTGAATGAGCCAGAAGCACAGGACAAGGGCAAGGGTCACTAGGCAAAGGGTTGGCTTAATTCAGACTAGTAGTATTTTTGTATAAGTCCTCGTTAGGGGCAAACCAGTACTCGTTCAACGTATATGTATATATGACCCCGCGAGTGGGCTCTGACTTCGTAACAATATTTCTTCTAAATCGTAGGCTTAACGTAAGTGTTAATGAAACGTTTGATATAATCTATAGGATGGAAAATTATGATTGTGGTATCAATTACCATTCAGGAAGGGTTAACGTCATAGCAGATACGACGAGTTGCAATACTTCGATCAAGTTCAGATGTCTCTTTATCGAGGAAGAAGCACTTATACGAGAATTCGAGACGATAGATTTAGAGGTGCTCGATACACCTAAAATCGACAACCAGCCGAATAGTAGCACTCATAGCTACACTAAGCTTACGAAAGATAATCATAAGTGCCCAGAAAAAAGGATGAGTCGACCGAAAAGCTTTGATTTAAGATAAGAACGGATAAACTTGACGATTATTCCAAAGCACCAGATAATGCGATCGTATTTAAGATAGACTTTGTATCCTGACAGACGACGAATTGAAGAACGATATCATGAGTAAGGCTCACGACACGCCATATACCGCGTACCCAGAGAGTATGAAGATGTATCAAGATTAAAGAAAGAATTATGGTGGAACGGATCGGAACGAGATGTTGTCTCGTTTATAGACGATAGTATTAGATCGAAGTGTGAAATGGAAGGATATTTTGCCGTTGATCAAATTGCCTATAACGATAGTTATCAGGCTACGATAAAGTACTGCGCCTTACGAAGCCTTGTATAAGGAGAAGTTTAAAGAAGACGAAAGTCTTACGTTTACGCGCCGATCAGAACTTAATTCGAAAAAGATATAAAATTTTCTTTAAGATTTCTCCGTTAAAAGAATAATTTAATTCACGTTAAGTATAAGCTTAAATGAAGCTTATTATTGAGTATCAGATATCTCGGGAAAGATGAATTTGAAATGACGTATAGATTGGCCGTGTTTCCAAGTCTATGAAATGTTATTATATTTGCGTACCTCGTATGAGAAAGTACGTGTTCAATTTTAAACGCATGATTCTTCAGCAAGACTTAGTTCTTGATTTTCGATATAAGTTATGGAGAAAAAAATGCAAACGATTTTGGATCGAAAAGTGCGAGAGTTAAGAAGCAAGTCGACACGATCAGTTAAGTGTTCTGGAACTACCACGGGCAAGAGGAAGCTACGTGAGAGCTTTTGCGAAGGAGGGAAGCAAATTTCGGGACGAAATTTTTCGTAAGGGGGGTAGAATATAATACCCCGGAAAAATTCTTCTGTCTTAAAAATTTAAAGTTAATATTAATTAAGGCTTTGCACGCCTAAGCTCCTGATTTTCAATTCTAAGACCAACGGTGAAATCCATTTTTAAAAATAAATTCCGGAAATCAGTGAAACGAATACTGTATTAGGGTTTTTCGCGTCCGTTAAGTTTTTCGCCCAGAAACTCGGAATCGAATTCCGTCAAAATTTACATTCACTTTTTCTTCCAGACGAGTTCACCGGAGAAAGTTAATTTTTGTGATTTTCCGGACGAATTTTGGACTGTGATGTCCCGACTTTTTCTCGGATTTTGAAAAACGATTTAAGTTTTCCGAGTACGTAAATTATTTCCAATCTAACGGGCGAATTAGATTTCGTCAATTCCGTAACTAACTAGAAAAGTATTTCTCGATTTTTTAAAACGGCGTTTAATAGCCGGAAACGAGGAATTTCGTATAAAATTTCCTCGCCAAACATGACTTAACGACTCACTATACTTGTAGGATATTTTTCTTTTGCTTTATGACTCACCAAGGTGAGTCATCACCTCCCTCTTCATCCTCATATTGCAGCCCCTATCTCTATCTCTCTCTCTCTCTCATTTTTCTCTCCCAAATGCTCCATAGTTCTTCATCTTTCAAGCTTTTCAAAGCTCCACAAGTCTCTCGTCTACCGATCATTTTCATTTCCGAATCCATAATACGAAAGGTAAGAACTTCATCTATCAATTGAACCGAACAAATCTCTTTTCCCCCATTTTTATTTTTGTTCGAAAATTTGGAGAGTGAGATAGCATGTTGTCTTTGATCGAATCATGTTCTAGGATGTTTAGAGTCGAGTTCTACGGATCAAATCATGAAGGAAAAATCAAGAACCCCAAGCCCTATAATTACCGAAATTTTTTCTGTTTTGGGGATTTCCATTTGTGCTCGATTTCTTCGTCGAATTGATGATAGATTAGTGTTTCTCATGTCGTTAATTGATCGTATGACTTGTTTTAGATTTTTCTAAAAATGAAATCCAAAACCTAAGAGACGAACAAGGCTCGATTTAGGTTAGTAAACGTTAGGATATGCTCGTTTGTTTAATGGAAATGGGATATACGATGCATGAGGATGAATATATATTAAATTGAGATTTTTCTAAAATAAAACGAGGAATGTAAGAGACGAAGATGTGGTGATAAGTCGAGGCTCGATAACATTTTGATAATATCTTTTATATATTAGTAATGCTCGTTAGATGATAATCGTTGTCGTAAAATTTGAATGAAAACGGAGAATGTAGAATTTTACGTAAGAGACGAACGACGGTCGATAAGTCGGGAATAAATGATGATATGAGGTTATGATTTGCGTAATAATGATTCTCGATAGATAATGAACGATAGTGTAAAATTTGATCAAGTTCTAATGACGTTGGAATTTTCATAAGAGATGAAGACACGAGCATAAGTATTGATAGAAAAATCGAACCAAGGAAATATTTGGATATTAATGACTCTTATCCTTACAAGAACAAGTTCGTAGTTGACGACGTGTTAAACCGAGTTATGAAATGATAGGTTATAATTGAAATCGAGATGTTAGGTTTTGAAATGAGAAATTGATTTGGTATAGTAATTGATTAGTTTTGAAAGACGAGGTTTTAATCGTCGTATTAGTAATCGAGAAATGAAAAGGGGTTCGTCGCGTGTGAGGTTACGTGTTGACTGTCATGAGACAGTAATTTCGTGTGAAAAATAGAGGATTAGTATAAATCGAACCTAGGAAGCCGTGCACCGAGTTAACGAGCCTTAGGGTTAAATTCGGACTGTTTTGCGACGTTTCACGGAAACTGTCATATCTCCTAGCTCGCTTAACGAAATCGAGATCCACGAATTGGAGAGTAAACTAGACATCCGTGGATTTCTTTTGGTACAGGGAATATCCCCTGTTTCTAAATTCCCTTTTCTGGGTGAACTTACTGATCTGTACAGTAATGTTAAGAATCTAGTTTCCTAAGTTGAATTCTTCTCAACTTGATTTCTTTTGATCTTCTAAGTCATTATAAGCTATCGCCTATCATTAATGACTGACCCCAGTGTCGAGTAAGAACCCGAGCAAGTTTTAAATGAGAAGTGTTCGAGTCTCGTTCTAGATTAATTAAAAGAACCTAGTTAAGCGTGCAAATGCCTGAAGCTTAAGAACTTAAAAGATTAATTCGATTTCAGTTTCGAATTCCATTTTCTTCTATCGACTCGACAATTTATCTGAGTTTTATTACTTGCGTTCAAAGGAGGACGTTGAGGTTAGAAGACAGGACGGAAGATCATAGACAGAAGCACGAGTAATAGTTCTGTAAACGAACAAGGTGGGCTTTCTAAAACCAAAATCTCCGTTGAATGCCGTTACTTATGAAGTAATATTATGTGGGCTTTTCGAAAGTGTATCAATTACTGCCTTATTTATATGCGAGCGTTGCTCGAAGGTGTTTACGTTTTGCTTTAATAAATGAGTATTAAAGTATTTATATGCGAGCGTTGCTCGAAAGTGATTACGTATTGTCATTCTGAAACCTACAGTGTGTCATTTAGAAATTAAATGTATATATGTCAGTAAAAGTTTTATACAAGTGTTTATGAAAAGATGCATGATTAATTTATAATAAAAACTCTTGTGAGTTGTTTTCGGCATTGTGCCCACTAAGTACTTTTGTACTTAGCCTTGCATGTTTGTTTTCTTTGAATGTGTAGGATGAGTGACGAAGGCGGAGGAGGTTGAGTAAAGGTCTTTTCTCAGGAAAGAAGTTTAGTTGAGCCTCGATTTCACATTCGATATGTGATGTCATTTCTACGTTTTCCGCTGCCAATTCTGTAAACTAGTTTCAATTAAAGTATAACTTAGAACTAAGTTTCATCCTTTGAACTTAGTCCCTTTTTAGAGTAGCTATGTCGAGTGATCCTTCGTGATCGACTCTTTCTTTCACTAAGTAAAGTCGGTTCTCTTACTAATGTAAATCCTTTCAGTTTAAGTTGTTTACACTTTAAACCTAGCTTTCACTGATCAAACTTTGTCGAGCGATCTTCCGAGATCGACTTCCTTTTTATTCAATGAAGTCAAATTCATAGTAGTTTATGTTACAAATATCGTTTATTCAGTAGTTTTCCCTTTCTTTCCGGTTTCTTTATTCCAATCCCTAGTCGCACCCCGGCTTTGCCGTCCTTCGGGAGCTGGGGCTGTGACAATCGATGTCGGTCTATGAAGGATCAAGCCAGATGGAACGTTAAGCGAGTATGAATAGCCCTTAAAACTGCCTTGCTAGAATCTTTGGAAGTCAGGTGGGCTTTTCTGAACCAAAACTAGCGATGAAGTTATTATGCTATTGAATACTTATATGTTTTAAATGCGATTGACTTGCCGTTTTTATTGAGTTGTTATGTGTTATCATCTGTTTATATGAGATGTTATTATCCTGTGAAATGCGGGAAACCCACGTGTGGTATGTTGAATGTTGAGGTGACTGTGAGCCTTGCTTCGGTTAGGCCGGTCACAATGTTCGAGAAGGAGGCCTACTTCTCGGCACAGTGAGATTATTTATGACAGATGATGCATACTATTGATATATGTTATGTTTGACTGCGTAGTCTATTTAAAAGAAAATGTTTTAGCATGCACAAGTAAAACTGTTTTAAGTTGCATAAGTACTTGTGATGTTTCGGCAGGGCAAATTCAATTAATATAGCTGTTAAAAGCATCTTTTTCCAAATGTTTTGGCTTGTGTTCACTGAGTACGAAGTACTCAGCCCTGCGTGTATTTCTAAACGTGCAGGTTGACTGGATGGTGATGGTATGGACGCTTGGTGGTGTGGTGTTTTTGGTTGAGTCGAGTAGAATGTCGGACTGGCATTTGCACGTCTCCATACGTGTAAATGTTGGGTTTTGATGCAAGTTTCCGCTGCAACTTTTTGAAACAATGTCTGTTGATATACGCTGACACTTATGTTTTTGATTCCGAGCAATGTGCTCGATGGCCTTGAATACTTGTTGAACTCTTAATTTCGTTAACTTGAAAAACTTATCTTACCTTTGTTGGAATGTGACTTTGAAATGCTCTGTTATTGCTTCATTATACCTTTAAAGCTTCATTCGAATATTGTTGCGTTTTATTGATGATTTCCCCGTGCATGTTCCCCGTATTTGAGTTGAATGTTAGTTGATTAGGTTGTGTTGTTATTCGTAAGTCGCACCTCGAGAGTCGGGGCGTGACAAGTACTTAGTGGGCACGTTGCCGAAAACATAATCATAAGTATAGATAATCAGGCATTTCATATCTGTAGCGCACTGGGGTTTTTCTTTTTAAGAGCCCGTGCCTACTAAACATTTTCGTTCTCATTTTCATAAAGGTTAGCTCTGCAGAGCATTTTTCATAGATGTTACGTTCAAATCTTGACCAGTCATAATTCACCGTGGCTGGCTACCCCTCAATAGGATACCACATACACCAAAGGCTACAAAGTGCACTAACTTTGGAAAGCATAATAGCTAACTCAAAGCCGATCGTTAGTTAACCCCTTTTGATTAACTCATAAGGTACAAGAGAACTCAAATAAAACACAAAACAGTTCATGCCATAATTATCACTTTGAAAACACGATTATCAAAGCGATAAAGAAAAGGTTTTCGAGCATTGCTCATTTTGTTTCATATATAAAAGCCCACCTTATAGATTAAAGAACTATTAAACGTGCTTCCGTTCTTCAATCTTCCGTCCTTTCCTTATGCTGACTTCCTCCTTCATCGTACATAAAATATATCCTCGATAAGTCGTTGAGACGATAAAAGAAAACGGAAATTGGAAACGAAATCGAATTAGTCTTTTAAGCTTTTTAGGCATTTGCACGCTAAACTAGATTCTTTTAGTTAAACTGGAACGAGACTCGAACACATCTCATTTAGAACTCATCTGGTTCCTTACTCGACACTTATGTCGGTAAAAACTAAAGTCGATAGCTTACAACGACTTATAAGATCAAAAGGAAACAATTTGAAATGAATTCAACTTAAGAATCTATGTTTTGGAAATTACTGTTCAGATCAGTAGGTTTGTACAGAACAGGGGATTGCGAAACAGGGGACGAATCTTATACCAAAACAAAGGTACGGGTGTCTAGTTTACTCTCCAATTTACGGATCTCAATTCCGATAAACGAGCTAAAAGATATGGCAGTTTCCGTGGAACGTCGCAAAACAGTCCGAGTTTAACCCTAAGGCTCGATAACTCGGCGCACGACTTCCTAGGTTCGACTTACGTTATTCCACTTCATTTTCCACGAAATTCCTGACTCAATGCAGTCTACAGGTATCCTCATACGTGTTGAACTCCTTTATATTTCTCATTTATAAGTTCGACGTTTAAAACCTCGTCTAATTAACTAAACATTTATTAAACCAAATCAAGTTTAACTTCCCGTCTTTACTTATCGTTTATAACTATAACTCATCATTTTACAACTCGAATGAACACGTCGTCAACGACAAACTTGTTCCCTTATCACTAACATTCATTAATAACCAATTACTTTCCTTGCTCGTCTTTTCTTTCATTACTTATCATCATTTATTCGCCTCTTACGAATTATTCAACATCATTTGAAACCGTTCAAATTCTACATTATTATTCATCGTCTATCAAGGATCATTACTATATATATCATAACCTCAATTCATTATACAAACTTGATTTATTTCTAATACTTCGTCTCTTACATTTTACATTATAAATTAGAAAATTTCAAATCAATTCATATCATCAATTAACAACAACTAGAACATCAATCCATCACTAGATCATCAATAGAATTAAATTACCCAAAACCTCTAATTCCTCTATAGAAATCGGTAACAACAATTAATTACGATGGGTGATTTTCTTCCTCAATATCATCTCCAAGCTCACCACAACAACTATTAACCATTGATTATCACTCCAACATAATTAATTGAAGAATTCATATTGAAACCCTAGCCCCTAAATCGGTTTTCATTATTTAGTTAGGGGATTTCAATTTTCTTTGCATCAATCCTCAATTAGACTACTCCTAAACTTAATTATTCAATCAATTAATGAATTAAAACATCCTACTATCCATGCCCCAAATTTCGGTCATAACCTAGGTTTAGGGTTCTTAACTTTTTCATCAATTAAACCATAGATTCAACTACTAACACATCTAATTGCATGAATTAAAGCTTAAAACAACTACTATATCATCATCATCAATTCGGTCCTAAACAAAAAAAAAAATTAAAGGATTGAAAATCCAATTGGATAGATGAATGAAGGAGATGATTACCTTGAATTATTGTGAAGGTAGAATGAAATTAGATGGATGATGGATGACTTGTGGAAAATTTACTTGCCAAAAGCTTCAAGATCCTTCAATGGTGGATGAAAATTGAGAGAGAGAGAGTAGAAGGGGAGGGTGGCGGTTTTGGCTAAGGGAGGGAGAAGAAAATGACTTAGTTTAATTAGGGAAAAATCTAACAACTAATAGGTGTCAAATATTAGAACCATCCATAAGGTGAATCATAAAGTAATAACATTATAAAATTGAAATATCCTACATGTGACAGAGAGGAGGTCGGTTGGGAGGGGAATTAATCCTCCAAAAATCGCATTTTTCGACTCGTTACGACGTTATAGAAATAGAGAATTAAAAACGTGTTCGGTTACGTTTTTCGTCGAATTCCGCTTCGACCATTAAATTCAAAATATTAAACGTAGTCGGAAAGTACGTTTTAAACTTTAAAAACTAACAAAATCTTGGGACATCACAATCCAGATTTCGTCCGAATAATCATAAAAACTAACTTTCTCTGATTAACTCGTATCGAAGAAAAAGTGAATGTAAAGTTTGACGATTTCTGAAACTGAGTTCTAGAACTCAAAAACTTTCGTACGCGAAAATCCTAATACTGTATTCATTCGTCTGACTTCTGTAATTTATTTTTAAAAATGGACTTCACCGTAAATCTTAGAATTTAATTTCATGAACTTAGGCGTGCAAAGCCATAATTATTATTAACTTTTATTTTTTAAAGACAGTAGAAATTATCGGGGTATTACAATACTATCGGAGATTCATCGAAGGATTCTCCAAGATCGCAAAGCCAATGATGAGCCTATTGAAGAAAGAAACGAAATTTGAATGGACGGAATAATGTGAAAGAAGTTTTCAAGAGCTCAAGACGAGACTGACTACAGCTCCAGTATTAGCCCTACTCGAACCAGACAAAGATTACGTCATATATACTGACGCACCTGCTCAAGGATTAGGATGTGTTCTAATGCAAGATGGAAAAGTGATTGCGTATGCTTCAAGACAACTCAAACCTCATGAAGAGAAGTATCCAACTCATGACATGGAATTAGCAGCTGTCGTGCATGCTTTGAAGATTTGGCGACATTATCTCTATGGAGCCAAGTGTGAAATATTTTCAGTTCACAAGAGTTTGAAGTACTTCTTCGAACAGAAGGAGTTGAACATGAGACAAAGAAGATGGCTCGAGTTGGTGAAAGATTATGATTGCAAGATATCTTACCATCCCGGTAAAGCTAATGTAGTAGCGGATGCGCTAAGTCGAAGGAGAAAGGAGGAAAATTCGGAAGAGACTGAATTAGGATTCCTTCTAACTGATGAAGTCGAGTTGATCGAAGAATTTGGGAAGATGAGAATTGAAGTGATTGTACCTCCTGCGACGGTAGATCAAATGATTGCTACTTTAATAGTGATGCCCGATTTGAGAACTCGCATCATAGAAGGTCAACGAAGAGATGAAGAGCTGGAAAAGTTAAGGATGAAGGTGAGAAGTGAAGAAGTTAAAGATTTCTCGGAGTCAAGTGATAATGCCTTGTTGTACCAAGGAAGAATTTGTGTGCCAAATGACGACAAGTTAAGAAAAGAAATAATGAGTGAAGCTCATGAAACCCCGTATACAGCCCATCCCGGCAGCACGAAGATGTATCAAGACTTAAAGAAACAGTTTTGGTGGAATGGAATGAAAATGGATGTGGCATTGTTCGTTGAGAAATGCCTAGCTTGCCAGCAAGTAAAGTCTTTGCATCAAAGACCGTATGGACCTCTACATCAATTACCAGTCCCGGAGTGGAAGTGGGATGGAATCACAATGGATTTTGTGACAGGATTGCCAAGATCAAAGAAAGGAAACACATTAGTATGGGTGACAGTGGATAGATTGACGAAGTCTGCTCATTTCATACCTATTCCACACACCTATGGATCAGCCAAGTTAGCTCAAATTTACATTAAGGAAATTGTAAAGTTGCACGGAGTGCCAAAGACGATTACCTCTGATAGAGATTCGAAGTTCACAGCCCGTTTTTGGGAAAGCTTCCACAAGGAGTTGGGAACTCAGTTACAATTCAGCACTGCTTATCATCCCCAAACCGATGGTCAGTCCGAGCGAACGATTCAAATCCTCGAAGATATGTTGAGAGTTGTTTTGCTAGATAAAGGAGTTGAATGGGAGAAAATCTTACCTCTTGTCGAATTTGCGTACAACAATAGCTATCAGAATACGATAGGAATAGCCCCTTATGAAGCTCTTTACAGAGGGAAATGTAGATCGCCACTTTATTGGAACGAAGTGGGCAAAAGGAAGGTGATAGGGCCAGAAGCGATTGAGGAAATGATAGAATCTGTGCGCCAAATCTGCGAGAAGATTAAGGAAGCTCAAAGTCGACAAAAGTCGTATGCTGATAACCGAAGAACCAAGTTAGAATTTGAAGTAGGAGATAAAGTATTCTTGAGAGTGTCCCCTTCGAGAGGAGTGTATCGTTTTGGAGTTAAAGGAAAGCTTAAACCTCGTTTTATAGGACCGTACGAAATCCTTGAGAGGATTGGATCCGTATCTTATCGTTTAGCGTTACCTCCCAGTTTCGGAAACTCGCATAACGTTTTTCACGTATCGCAATTGAGGAAGTACGTCTTCGATCCGAAGCACGTAATACGTCAAGTGTATGTAGAGATGAAGCCCGATCTAAGCTACGAGGAGAAACCCGAGAGGATTTTAGATCATAAAGTTCAGCAGCTTAGAACAAAATCAATTCCCTTAGTGAAAGTCAAGTGGTGTCATCATGATCTCGAAGAAGCCACTTGGGAACTCGAAGAAAAGATGAGGGCAAAATATCCCGAGCTATTTTCTCAAGGTTAGTAAATTTCAGGACGAAATTTTTTTTTAAGAGTGTCACAGCCCCAAATCCCGAGGGACGGCAGAAGCCAGGGTGCGACTGGGGTTGGATTAAAGAAGCGGGGAAGAGGGGGACTAACTGAACATACATACATAAGAGACAACATACAAACTATGAACAAAGCTTTATTTACATAAATGAAGAGTTAAACTCGAAGGATTACATGACTGAAAGTATACGGTAGATAAACTAAGTTATAAGACAGATCTTAATCTACAGTGATTACATATATGTTCATCAAAATACTAGAGTTTTGCAGCGGAAATGTGATTCATACTAACTAAAGTCTTCCTAAGACAACTTTATTCAACCTTCACCGTTTCCATTGCTTCAACCTGCACATTTAGAAAACATATGCAGGGCTAAGTACAAAAGTACTTAGTGGGCACGATGCCGAAAACATATTCATAAGTATAAATAATCAGGCATCTCATAATCGTAGCACATCGGGGTTTTGTTAAAAAAAAGACCCGTGTCTACTAAACAATTTTCTGACTCATTTATATAAATTAGCTTGTACAAGCATTTTTCTGGTATGTTACGTTCAAATCTTGACCAATTCTCATTCACCGTGGCTGGTACCCCTCAACAGGGTATCACATACACCACAGGTTACAAATTGCACTAACTCTGGAAAGCACTTAGTAGCTAACTCAGAGCCGATCGTTAACTAATAAATCTGGAAAATACGAAGGTTAACTCAGATAGGTACAAGAGAACTCACATAAAATATTTAAACAGTTTATGCCATGATTATCACTTGAAAACACAGATATCAAAGCGATAAAGAAAGGTTTTAGAGCATTGCTCGTTTTATTTCATATATAAAAGCCCACCTTGATATACAGAACTAAAAGCACTAGCTTCCGATCTTCTGATCTTCCGCCCTTTCTTTACTGTTGGCTTCCTCCTTCATCGTAAAATAATAACACTCAAAATCGGGTCGCAAAAGATAATCGATCAATTAAACTCCAAAAAGTTTTAGTCGTTTCATTTCTTTAGGCAATTGCACGCTTACTAGTTTCATTTTACTTAAACGGAAACGAGACTCGAACAAATCTCGTTTAGAACTCGAAAGGTCTCATACTTGACTCTTAGGTCAGTAGAGAGGGTAGTGGATAGCTCAATACGACTTAAAAGATCATAAGAAACTAAGTTGGATAGAATCAACTTAGGAAAATTACATTTTAGTTCATTAAACGACTTAAGCAATTTCTCGCTTAACTATACTTCTTTACTTGAACGGATAAGAGGTATCAACTCGTCTCGGTTAGCACTCAAGGCTCCTTTCTTGACTCTAGGGTCAGTAGGAAAAATAGTCGTCAAGTTATTACGGCTTAAACGATCGAAAGAAACTAAGTTGCGAACGAAACAACTTAGAAGAATGAAACTGAAATTTCACTGCGCATACAGCAACTCTGGGGACTGCCCAGAACAGGGGAATTGGAAACAGGGGATGAGCCCTGTACCGTTGGAAAGATTGGGATGTCTAGTTTACGCTCCAATTTACGGATCGCAAATCCGATAAACGAGCTAAAAGTTATTATAGTTTCCGGCAAGGGTCGCAAAACTGCCGCGCTAACCCTAGTTGCTCGATAGAATCGACGTATAACGTCTTAAGTTCGTTCTAAGTTCTCGTATTCGATTTCTTATGAAACTTGACCCTTAAGGCAGTCATCACGTACTCCCATACGTGATGAACTCCTTCTCAAAACTCGTCCAATAGCACGACGTTCTAAACGTCGGCTTCCAACTATCAAGTACTAAACCAACAAGTTAATAATTTCTCGTTCTAGTTCTCGACTATCACTATAACTCATATTATAAAAGCTCGAAAGCTCATGACATCAACTACAAAGTCGTTCTCAAGTCCATTAGAAACAATATTATCAAACTAGAATTCTCATTCGACTTCTCGGTTATTAGTTACGACTAATTGTTCGTCTCTTACGCGATTTTAAAAGTTGTCGGATTCCGCTCAAATTTTACGTCATCAAACAACATCTAACGAGATTCATTTTCATGCAAAAAATCACTTCATATCAATAATATATCTCAACTTACGACGAGTTCTTTGTCTCTTACATTCCACAAAACAATTTTAGAAAATTCTCAATAAATTCCTATTAACAATTAATACCAATTAGAACATTATTTCATCAACAGAACATCATCTAAATCGAACACATGAAAACCCCTAATTTTCTCAAGATTTTTGGTATTAATACTTGGATTAAGAGGGTGTTTTTCTTCATCAATTAACATCATTTAACTCTTAATCATCCTATTATAACATCAATTAATCAATTGAAATCCAATTACACATTAAAAAGCAAAAACCCCCAATTTCAAACCCTAAACCCTAAATCGGTTTCAATCAAACAAAGGGCTTTCGATTTCTCTTGGTTCTAATCACTAATTAAACACTTCCTAAGCATGATTTTATCATCAACCGTAGAAATCCAAAAATTCTACCAAGAACCCTAAAATTTCGGTATTGATTAGGATATTAGGGCTCTTGATTTCTTTCAATTCTAATCCTAGAATTCACATCCCAACACTTCTAATTTCACTAATCCAAGATCAAAACATCTAGCTCATTAATCCTCAATTTTCGATCAACTTGAAAAAATAAAAAGAAGGGGAATCCAATTGGATAGAAACATGGAGGAGATGAATACCTTGAGATTTAACAAAGGAAGTAATAGGTTTTGATGGTTGGATGATGACTTGTGTGATTTCTTCTTGATGAGAGCTTGAAGTTTCTTCAACAATGGAGGAAAATGGAAGAACAAGAGGGAGAGAGGAGAGGCTGCCGTGTTCTATGGGGAGGGAGGGAGAGAGGATGATTTAATTTAATATGTTATAAGTGATTAAATCCTAATAGGTGTAAAGTAACATGTAAATATCTAAATGGTGAGTCACTAAGTTAAAAACTATATAAAATGAAATATCTACTAAAGTGTGTGTGGTGATGTCGGCTAGAGGGGGAGGGAAAAGAAAAAAATACGCGCTTTTCCAGCGTGATACGACGTTACGGAAATCGAACGACAAAATACGTAGCTCGGCACAAAATCGTCACGATCCGATTCGTCCAAAAATTCTAACGTACTAAACTTAATCGGAAAATAATATTTATAAAATTTATTCTGACAAAATCACGGGACGACACAGTTCGAGTTTCGTCCGGAAAATCATAAAAATGAACTTTCTCGAGCGAGGTCGTATCGCGATTTCGTGAATGTAAAAATCAGACGGTTTTCCGTTCTGAGTTCACGAACTAAAAACTTTTCGTACGCGCTAACCCTAAATACAGTAGTCATCTAGCTAACTTCCGTAAATTATTTTCGGAAACGGATTTGACCGTTAGTCTTAGAATTCAAAATCGTAAACTTAGGCGTGCAAAGCCTTTTATTTTATTAACTTTAAATTTTTGAGATCGTAAGGAATTTCCGGGGCATTACATCCTACCCCCCTTGCGAAAAATTTCGTCTCGAAATTTGCTTATCCTCTATAAATAGCTTGGAGTACTTCATACTCAATTCTTTTCCGAATTCTCACATGGCTTTCTCTTGCCTGTGATGATCTTATAACGCTATTACTAATCGTCTCGACTTGCTCCTTAACTTTTGTGCTTTTAGATCCAAGATCGTTTTCGTATTTTCCTAATAACTTAAGTCGATTTCAAGAACGACGTCTTGCTGATAGAACTTCGTGTTATAAAATCGAACATACATACTTTCTCAAAATGAGATACACTTAAAAATAAGCATTCCATAAACTTGGCGATAAAGCCATAACTATTCGTATTGGAAACTATCTTTTCCAAGTTATTTGCTAATTATATAGATCTTTATCGAAGTCTGAACTTGACACGAAACTAAGGTTTCTCATTAACGGAGAAATCTTAAGGAGCTTTTATTTTTCTTCTCGATTATTAAGTTCGAATTATCGTTTATACTTAAGACTTTTGTCTTCTTTAAACTTGTTTATTCTGACTCGAATCTATCGTATGATCTCGATCATTTCACTGACCGTATCTGGTCCTAAGTTCTTTCTTTCACCTACCTTATAACAATAAGGCAGCTATCTAAAACTTCTTTTTCTTCATAGTCTCGTAAGGCGTAATACCTATCATAGCTTAATAATTATTGTTATAATAATTCGGTTGTTGGCTAAGTGTTCTTCCATTTCGCTCTGTGGCTAATATTATCGTTCTTAGCACATCAACGAGTATCTGAATCGTTTTCTCGGACTGTCCATTCAATTGGAGGTGAGAAGCGGTACTAAAGTTAAGTTTGGTATCTAACTTTTCTGCCTCGTGTCTTTCAAAAATCCCGTTGTCATAAAACCGTAACTATATCCTTCTATTTCCATTCTGGAATACCTAATGGTTGTAACAACTCGTGTAGTTCTTAGTGAAAAGCTTTCACTTTCTTATAAGCTAAACATCTTTCTACCAAACTAGGCAACATCTCATTTCACTCTATTCCACTAGAAATCCTTTCTTTGTCACGCCCCGACTCTCGAGGTGCGACTTACGAACAACAATAAACCTAAACAACTAACAACTAACTCAAATAAGGGAACATGCTCGGGGAAAACAAAGATGGAAGACAAGACAATCGAATTTGGTTTACAAAAGCATAATGAAATAATAACCGAGCATCTTAACTTCACTTACAACAGGAATTCAAACAAGTAATGCATGCTGATGGGAAGGGAATTCCAACAAAAAGAAGAGAGAATATGAACATATATCAAATTAAAGGATCATGTTCAACAACAATTCAAGTTACGAGCCCATCGCTCAGAATTACAAGTTAAAGAGTTACGAATTCAACAAGTATTCAAAGTCTTCGAGCACAACACTCGGGATTAAAAACATGAATATTAAAGTATTATCATCCACAGACATTAGTTCAAAAGTATTGCAGCGGAAACTTGCATCAATACCCAACACTTGCACGTATGAAGACGTACAAATGTCAGTCCGAAATTCTACTAAACTCAACCAACAAAACCAAACCACACCACCAAGTATCCACGCCATCGCCATCCAGTCAACCTGTATGTTTAGAAACACACACAGGGCTGAGTACTTCGTACTCAGTGAACACAAGCCAAAACATTTGAATAAAGATGCTTCTTAAAGCTATAATAATTGAACTTGCCTTGCCGAACATCACAAGTATATAAGCAGTTTTAAAAACTGTTTACTTGTGCATGTAAAAACATTTTTCTTTTAAATGTCTTACATTAAAATTTAAAAACTTAACATTTTACAAAAAAATACAACAAAAAGATCTTTTATAATTAATAAAGTGAGTTAATTCATAAAAATGTTTATCAAAAGATAAAGAAATCATTAAATAAGAAATAGCTTAAAGGTTTAAAACAAATAAAGAAGAAATTATTAAAGAAGTAAACAAAATAGAGAAAACCGAGTTTAATAAGAACTAATCGATAAGAAGTAAAAAGGAAGTTAATTTGAGTAAAGAAAAGATGCTAGACGAGTTAAGATAGATATTCGTATAAGTTAACCGAGAAAACGAGAATAAATAAGATGCCAAATAATAAGTTGATAAAAGATTAATTAAATAATTAATTTAGGGACGTCGTTCCAACCAAGCGAAGAAAAGATAAACCGAGATAATAATTAAAGGAATAATATTCAAGTTAAAAAATGAGAATCAAGTTAGAATTGAACAAGAATTTATAATTTCAAAAGAGTTTATTAAGAGCTAAGAGAATTTTTGTTAAATAAATAAGAGTTATAAAATACCTTATAAGATAGCGGATGTAGAATGAAGCGTTGTCTATATAAATAAGAAAGATAGAATTGATAGTTTAAACCTTCATAAAAAGGAAATGCATAATCGAGTTAGATTTTAAGGTCCAAGTGGAATGCATGTTAATGTATCTTGAAGTATGTTTGATTTATTTGAATTTATTATATGTTTGAATAAGTGTTTAAATGCATGATAGTATTATAATGTGAAAGATGATTGAATTTGTATGCTAGATGATTGATTGTTAAATTGAGAATGAACTAAAGTCTTTGAAAGGAAGCTCAAGTAATAAAATGATAACAATGAAGTTATTAATTAGAACGAGAAAAATGTACGATGTTAGGTAGTAAAGTTAACCAATTCGAATAGAGTTAATGAAATAAAGACGAGAACGTGAGATCTTTTAGAAAAGTTAGAACGAAGAGAGCGACGACTCAAATAGGAGTCCGTCAGTTAAAGTCCAACGCCTTTGTGTCCGTCTTTCATATATCTTACCTATCGATGTCGAACTATGAAGGATCGAGCCGGACGGATCGTTAAGCGAGGACAAATAGCCCTAGACCACCTAGCTAGTTCTTCGGAAGTCAGGTGGGCTTTTCTGAACCAAAACTATCGATGAAAATTAGTATGCTATTGAATATTATGATATGATTTTCAAATGTGATTGACTTGCCATTTTATTGAAGTTAGTATGTGTTATCATCTATTTATATGAAGATGTGATTACCCTGTGAAAGCAGGAACCCACGTGTGGTATATGTTGAGGTGACTGTGAGCCATGCTTCGGTTGGGCTGGTCACAGTGTTTGAGAAGGAGGCCTACTTCTCGGCACAGTGAAGTTATTGGTGATAGATGATGCATGCTATTATATTATGCTATTTGACTGCGCAGTCTGTTTTAAATAAAAATGTTTTGACATGCACAAGTAAAACCGTTTTAAAATTGCTTATATACTTGTGATGTTTGGCAAGGCAAGTTCAATTAATATAGCTTTAAAAAACATCTTTTTTCAAATGTTTTGGCTTGTGTTCACTGAGTACGAAGTACTTAGCCCTGCGTGTGTTTCTATGCATGCAGGTTGACTGGATGGCGATGGCGTGGATACTTGGTGGTGTTGTTTGGTTTTGTTGATTAAGTTTGGTAGAATTTCGGACTGGCATTTGTACGTCTTCATACGTGCAAGTGTTGGGAGTTGATGCTAATTTCCGCTGCAAATCTTTTTGATCTAATGTCTGTTGATGCCAGTACTCTAATATTCATGTTTTGGATTCCGAGCGTTGTGCTCGAAGACTTTGAATGCTTGTTGAATTCGTAATCCCTTTAACTTGTAATCTTGAGCGATGGGCTCGTAACTTGACTTGTCGTTGAACATGATCCCTTTTCTTGATGTATATATTCGTATGTTTCCCCTTTTATTGGAATTCCTTTCCCATCAGCATGATTTACTTGTTTGATTTCCCGTTTAAAGTGAAGTTAAGATGCTCGGTTAGTAATTCTTTATGCTTTTGAAAACCAAATTCGATTGCCTTATATTTCATCTTTGTTTTCCCCGAGCATGTTCCCTTTATTTGAGTTAGTTGTTAGTTGTTTAGGTTTGTTGTTGTTCGTAAGTTGCACCTCGAGAGTCGGGGCGTGACAGGTTGGTATCAGAGCAAGGCTCTTATTTGTTCTAAAGTCTGTTATTCTTTGATAAGTTGATTCTAGATTTAATTCCTAGACTTATTCGAGTCAGTAAACCACACGAAGTTATCCTCCATCTCATCCGGCAACCAGGTATGTCTTTTTTCTAAAAGTTTTCTTTTCAAGCTAAGATGATGTTTGAGTTATTAAAATGTTGAGAATTTTCTTTAAAGTTATTTTGTTGAGCTATGATGTTTTGAGATGAATTTGTTAAGTTGATTAATAGCTAGATTGCTTTAGAATGTCCTCCCCTTTGCGAGTGCGTGTGAAAAGATCGGAAAGAATAAGGCGTATGTGCGATTGGTTACGTGATTTGGAATTGCCCAAAAATCCCTCTTTGGAACGCAGAAATAAGTATGTAGTAGAATTCGTAATATGTTCGACAGTTTGTTAAGTGTGCTTATGCGTTTAAAATTCGTATAGGATGGACAACGTTGATTGGATGCAAGAGTATTTGCACGCGAGAATGGAAAATAACGAATCTGTAGCACAATTCTTAGCACGATACCATACGATTTGGGGAAAAGTTCAATATATGGACGTAGGACCGTTAGAAGGCATGAGGCACCTGATTCAAGCGCTACCACAAGAATGGAAGGACTGGGCAGCATCTCTTGTCTCTCGATTTCTAGGCTACCGTTACTTCGACCGAACCCTTTACGGCGATGTAAATGCTTTTATCTCCGCGATTTCAGCTCGTTTTATGTTCTATGGTGCTCCTCCGCCCGAACCTTATGAAGATGATACTCCTAGCTTGTTGAATGACTTTGTTCGTAATCCTTCACCAATTCCTCCAAGTGGAACTGTTTCTCTGCACATCAATTCGCCGCCACGAACTAATCTTCAACCTCAAAATCCTTTTGCAGATTACCCAATTGTAAGTGGTGTGCTTTTAACTTAATTTTCTTGATTCCTTTGTTTTCTAACTTATCAACATTGCAGCCGAATGGATGTGATGAAAATTCTTCTTCAAATGAGAACCAAATAGCTGCTTATATGAATCATCCGCAAGCGACCTTTTTGAGCCATCCTAGAGCAGAATCCTCTAGCCAAACCCGCTCAAGCGACGATAAAGTGAATGGAAGTGAAACTGTTGATGCAGCGACTGTAGGAACCGAATATCTTCAACCTCTACCTAACAATGTTTTTCCTACCCAGCCACGGATCGAATCTGAGCTAGCTGCGATGAATTATACCCTAGAAGAGTGTGAAGAAGCCTTGAGAGAAGCTGAGCGCGAGTGTTTCGCCATAGAAGATGATAATGACGAGGAAGATGATGAGCGTTTTGAAGGACAAATGCGTGAAGAAGAAGAAGAAGAAGAAGAAGAAGAAGAAGAGGAGGAAGAAGACCCGGAAGAAGATGAGGAGATTATAGAGCATTACGGAGTGGATTCCGAAGCGGAACAGTATGATGATAACGGACCAAGTGTAGATGACTCCTATGCGTAGGAATGTTCCAAGAAAGTAGTTGAATTCAATCGTTTTTCGAGTGTGTTGAGAGTTGAACTCTTTTATTTTTCTTTTAGTTGTGTTGTAACCTGTGATGAAGACTATCATAATTTGACTAGGAAAAAGGGAAATGTTTTCCAAAGTAAATTCCTTAAGTGTTATAAGTCCTAGAGAAGGCCGTTGTTAAGCGTTTGGAAGTTGAAATATTAAGTTCTTTGAATTGAAGTTGAAATTTTTTGAGTTATTAAATCAAGTTGAATATTTGAATATGAAGTGATGATGTTTGCTCTGTGATTATGCTTGATTGTTTCAAGAATCTATGATGATGATATGAATATATGATGATATGAGTATGTGACAATTATTAGAAACTGAATGAGATGCATGTATATATGAGATGAAGTAATGAATTATTTAAGAAAAGTTTTAAGTTGTTATTTATCTAAGTACCAATCGAGAATCGTGTTCCTCCCAAGAGAGAAATGTGTTCAGAATCGAGAAAGGTTCCTTGTAAGCTAAAAATCTAGAGTGGTTAAAGTTTTTCCCTTGTTTTAATCTTTAGAATGCCGCCAAGACGTAGAAATGTCAGGATTCCTGAAAATAATGCAGAAGGGCAGCGTGACCCTACTCCGCCCCCTCAAAATGAAAGACGAGTCGAAGAGTTGTTTCTCCAACAAAATCCCCCGACGTTCGACGGTAAAGGCAGTCCGGCTGATGCCGAAGACTGGATTAGTTCTTTAGAGCGAATTTTTCGTTTCCTTCGTTGTTCCGATCTTGAGCGTTTGGAATGCATGGCGTATCAGCTTAAAGGAACAGCCGATTATTGGTGGGAAGCAAAGCAAAGGATGTATTCTCCCGAAGAACGCGAAGAGTTGTCATGGGATTAGTTTAAGGAAGCGTTGTATGAAAAGTTTGTACCAAGAAGTTATCGTAAGCAAAAATCCAACGAGTTTACCAATCTGAAGCAAGGAAAAAGATCTGTAGCCGAGTACGACCGAGAATTTTGTGAGTTAGCTCGTTTTGCGCCCGATATGGTCGACACCGATGAGAAAATGTGCGAGTTGTTTAGAGCATGACTTAGGCAAGATATTCGAGTAGTTCTCGCCAGCCAAAGTGGTTTAACGTACGCTGAGGCTTTAAACCGAGCTTTAGATATGGAGTTAGCAATGCAACTGGAAAAAGGATCGCAACCCCCAGCGAATCTCCAACCCCAAAGTCAGATAATCACAACCACGTCTGCTCATCAACCCCAGTTCGGCCAATACGGAAAAAGAAAAGGAAAGTAGATTAGTGGAAACCAACCAACCAAGAAGCAATGGCAAGGAAAGAGCCAACCGGAGCCACAGAAGGGAAAGGCACCGCAAACGAACCGAAGAAACCTACCCATCGGACCTTTAGGATTCCCTCCCTGTGCGAAATGCGGAAAGATGCATCAAGGCGTTTGTAAGAGTGGAAGCAACGTTTGCTACACTTGTGGTCAGCCTGGTCATTTCTCGAACCAGTGCCAAAGTAAGCAACAAGGGTTTAGAAGCGGAAGGCCAAACCAGTTTCAGCCATCGCAGATGAAAGCTATCGAGGCAGCCCCTCTTCAAAAGTTTGTTCCAAGTCAACGTAAGTCGCCGCAGTCAAGGCAGCAACCTCCTCAGCAAGAACCGCCGCTTTTTCAAAGAACGTATGCGATTGAACAGAAACCGCAGGAAAAGGAGAAAGGAAATCTGGCAGGTATGGGAAAGCTTAACAACATACCTGTTATTGTTTTGTTTGATATCGGAGCTTCGCATTCGTTTATATCTAGTGTCTGCGTAGAGAACCTAGAACTAGAAGTAGAAGAATCGAATCAAATGCTTAGTGTCGCAACCCCTTTAGGAAAGTCTGCGTTAGTTTCGCATGTTTGCTCGAACTTAGAATTTGAAGTCGGAAACCGTAAGTTAGTCGTGAAATCCCTGAATGTAATCCAGATGCGTGATGTCGATATAATCCTAGGAATGGATTGGCTAACCGAGAATTTTGCGACGATTCGATGCGATTTGAGACAGATATCATTTAAATCCCCTGGAGAAGAGTCAACCATAGACTTTGGAATGGAAAAAAGAGTGAAGAAGAGTGTGCCGATAATTTTAGCCATGAAAGCGCAAAGATTGATGCGGAAGAAAGGAACCCAAGCGTACCTAGTCTATCTGAATAAGGACGAAAATCACGAGTTAAGTATCGATGATGTTCCAATCGTGAGAGAATTCAAGGATGTGTTTCCTGAAGTGTTACCAGGTTTACCCCCTGATCGTCAGCTAGAGTTTTCAATCGATTTAGAACCAGGATCAGCCCCGATATCCAAGGCACCGTATAGAATGGCCCCAAAGGAACTTCAAGAGTTGAAGATCCAACTGCAAGAATTGTTGGACTTAGGCTACATTCGACCGAGTGTATCGCTTTGGGGTGCTCCGATTTTGTTCGTGAAGAAGAAGGACGGTAGTTTAAGGATGTGCATAGACTACCGAGAGTTAAACAAGATTACGTTGAAGAACAAATATCCTTTGCCAAGGATAGATGATTTGTTTGACCAGCTAAAAAGAGCCGATGTTTTCTCCAAGATTGACTTAAGGTCTGGATACCATCAACTGAAGATCAAGCAAGAAGATATTCTGAAGACTGCTTTTAGAACGAGATATGGACATTACGAATTCATAGTAATGCCATTTGGATTAACAAATGCCCCAGCAGTGTTCATGGATATGATGAATAGAGTTTTTCACGAATATTTGGACAAATTTGTGATTGTCTTTATAGACGATATTTTGGTGTATTCAAGGAGTGAAGCTGAGCATGAAGAGCATTTAAGAATCGTGTTAGAAACGCTTAGAACGGAGAAGCTGTATGCCAAATTCAGTAAGTGCGAATTTTGGTTGAAAGCAGTAAATTTCTTAGGACATGTAGTTTCGTCCGAAGGCATCCAAGTGGATATGGAGAAGGTGAAAGCTGTGCAGGATTGGAAGTCCCCGATGTCAGTACATGAAATCCGTAGTTTTCTTGGTTTAGCAGGATACTACCGGAGATTCATTGAAGGATTTTCTAAGATCGCGAAGCCGATGACGAGCCTGTTGAAGAAAGAAACGAAGTTCACATGGATAGAAGAGTGTGAGAAAAGTTTTCAAGAACTCAAGACGAGATTAACGACAGCCCCAGTTCTAGCCCTACCCGAGCCAGATAAAGATTATGTTGTTTATACCGATGCATCTGCTCAAGGACTAGGATGCGTGTTAATGCAAAATGGGAAAGTGATTGCATATGCTTCCAGGCAACTCAAACCTCACAAAGAGAAGTATCCAACCCACGACCTAGAATTAGCAGCCGTCGTTCATGCTTTGAAGATATGGCGACATTACCTTTATGGAGCGAAGTGTGAAATATTCTCAGATCACAAAAGCTTGAAGTACTTCTTCGAGCAGAAGGAGTTGAACATGAGACAAAGGAGATGGCTTGAGTTAGTAAAAGACTACGATTGCAAGATATCTTACCATTTCGGTAAAGCAAACGTAGTAGCCGACACGTTAAGTAGAAAGAGAAGGAAGGAAAAGTCGAATAGGATCGAGTTAGGATTTCTTTTAACCGATGAAGTCGAGTTGATTAAAGAGTTTGCGAAGATAAAAATTGAAGTAATCGTACCGCCAGCGACAGTAGATCAAGTAATTGCTACTTTAGTAGTGATGCCTGACTTAAGAACCCGTATCGTAGAAGGACAAAGAAGAGACGGAGAATTAGAAAAGCTACGAAGGAAGGTGAGAAGTGGAGAAGTTAAAGATTTTGCAGAATCAAGTGATAATGCGTTGTTGTATCAAGGAAGAATTTGTGTACCTAACGATGACAAGTTGAAGAACGAGATAATGAGTGAAGCTCATGAAACCCCGTATACAGCTCACCTCGGCAGCACGAAGATGTACCAAGACCTAAAGAACCAGTTTTGGTGGAATGGAATGAAGACGGATGTTGCATTATTCGTTGAAAGATGTTTAGCTTGCCAGCAAGTGAAGTCCTTACATCAAAGACCGTATGGACCTCTACAGCCGTTACCCGTCCCAGAGTGGAAGTGGGATGGAATCACAATGGATTTTGTGACAGGATTGCCAAGATCAAGAAGAGGAAATACAGTAGTATGGGTAATAGTGGATAGGTTGACGAAGTCTGCTCATTTCATACCTATTCCACATACCTATGGATCAGCCAAGTTAGTCGAGATCTACATCAAAGAAATTGTGAAGTTGCATGGAATTCCAAAGACGATTACCTCAGATAGAGATTCGAAGTTCACCGCCCGTTTTTGGGAAAGTTTCCACAAAGAGTTAGGAACCCAATTGCAGTTCAGCACTGCTTACCACCCTCAAACCGATGGTCAATCTGAGCGAACGATTCAAATTCTCGAAGATATGTTGAGAGCCGTCTTGTTAGATAAAGGAGTTGAGTGGGAAAAAGTTTTACCTCTTGTTGAGTTCGCATACAACAATAGCTATCAGAATACGATAGGAATGGCCCCGTATGAAGCTCTTTACGGAAAGAAGTGTAGATCGCCGTTGTATTGAAATGAAGTCGGTGAAAGGAAAGTGTTAGGGCAAGAAGCGATTGAGGAAATGATAGAATCTGTACGTCAAACCCGTGAGAAGATTAAGGAATCTCAGAGTCGACAGAAGTCGTATGCCGATAATCGAAGATCTAAGTTAGAATTTGAAGAAGGAGATAAAGTGTTTTTGAAAGTGTCCCCCTCGAAAGGAGTTTATCGTTTTGGAGTTAAAGGAAAGCTTAGACCTTGTTTTATAGGACCGTACGAGATCCTTGAGAGGATTGGATCCGTATCATATCGTTTAGCGTTACCGCCTAGTTTCAGAAGTTCGCATAACGTGTTTCACGTATCGCAGTTGAGAAAATATGTCTTTGACCCGAAGCATGTAATACGTCAAGAAGATGTTGAGATGAAGCCCGATCTAAGCTACGAAGAGAAACCCGAAGAGATTTTAGATCATAAAGTCCAGCAGCTTAGAACGAAATCGATTCCCTTAGTGAAAGTCAAGTGGTGTCATCACGATCTTGAAGAAGCCACTTGGGAGCTCGAAGAAAAGATGAAAGTAAAATATCCCGAGTTATTTTCTTAAGGTCAGTAAATTTAGGGACGAAATTTTTTTTAAGAGGGTGAGGATGTGATACCCCGAGTTTTTATCCCTTTAGAGAGCGTCTAATTAACCGATTAGTTCAAAAATGAGAATTTAGGAGTAAAATTTTTCTTTTCTAATCGATGAGTTTTGAATAAAACGTTTAAATTGCCTTGTGAATCTTGTGTGAATTTATCTGTCCTAATTATCTGAGATGATGATGATGTGATATGTTTGTTGAGTCGTTTATATGAAAATGAGTATGAGATTAAATTCCAGAAAAATCCCGAGAAGTTTGTTTAAATTAAGATAACATAACGTTAATCGCCGAGAAATATGTTTACGCCGATGAACCTAGAATAGAATTAAATTAGAACCTTCGAACTTAGAATTTCTTTTAAGATCACTGAGATAGGGTAAGAACTTATCCGAGAATTGAGAAGAGAAATGAGGCATTAGTCTTGAAAAGGATTAATAAACGAATTAATAAGCCGATTAAATTCTTTTAAGAATTAAAGGACTAAAATGATCGAAGCCTTTAATCTTTTAATTTGAGACATGACATAGGATTGGGATGAGTTAGTGTCAAAAGTGAAACGAGAAGAGGTTAGACCCGTTAATAGAACAAAACGGAATTAATACGAATCGTTTTACCTGGAAAACCTTTACAACCGGATAATTAATACCCGTGACGACACGACGACGACACGTGTCATCCACCTCTCTCCCTCTCTCGCCACCTCACAACTCCTCTGCCATCATCCCTCAATTTCCAAGACCAACACACCATAGTGATGTCTTATACATGGATTGCTTAAAGTATGCATACAAGTTAAGTTCAAATCAACCATCAAGTCTTGTCTTTTGCAATTTCCAACAAGTATTTCTTTTTCACTTTGTTGAATTTTAACCTTAGTCATCTAAGACAAGTAGGGAAGACACAATTCATTATCAAACTCCATCTCTCTCTCTCCATTCGATCTCTCTCTCTCTCTCTTGCAAGAAAAGAAAAACTCTCTCAACCTCTCAAACTCTCTCTCCCTCACGGCAATCTCTCTCTCTCACACCTCTCTTAATTTTTCTTCACATGCAACCATGGATTCAAGATCTCCATCCATGGAAATGAAGTAGAAGTCATTAATCTCCATCCATTTCATCCACATTTTCAAAGAAAGGTAAGAATTTTCCAAGTTCTTGAAGTTGAATTCAAGAATTATCCAACACTTTTCTTTATTTTCATTCTCAAACCCTATGGATGATTAATCCCATATTATTTCTTTTTCTTTGAGGATTCAAGAAGACATTCTTCTTTCTTTCAAGATTCAAGCTTTGAAGCTACCATTTCCATCCATTTCAATCCCAAGAGCCAAGAGAAGAATTCCCATTTATTTAAGTATGATTTCATTTGATTAGTTGTAAAAATGTATGTCTATAAGTCCTAAAGGAAAGATCTATGCATGCATGTTATTTAATTTATGTTTAGGCAAACTTAGGATATGCATGTGCTAATCGAGTGAGAATAATTCGTTAGGAGAATCGAGCACTAGATATTAATCGATGAATTAAGAGAAGAAAAAGAAACTAAAACCTTAAAAATTTAATAAGTGCCGAAAATTATAAGAAAAATAGGAAAAATGTGAATCTTTGAGTTATTGTTATTTTGATGCTTGATTTGTTATTTTTAACATGTTAAGAATGAGATTATATGCATGAAAATTTGAGAAATAAATTGCACAAAATATGCATGTGTGTGCCGTGACTTTTAAGCAAAAATAGAGAAATTATTTTGATGATTTTGTTGATATATTGAGTGATGTTTTGATCAATAAGATGATTGTATGTTATGTTAGTATAATCATACATGTGTTTAAGTGAAGAAAACGAGATTGCATGTTGAAATCTTTTTGAAAGAAATTAAGTGTAAAAATAATAAAAAAAGGATTGGATGTTTAAGTATTTCAATATACGTATGAATGTTAGTTTGAATATGGAAAAAAAAGATAGAAGTTTTGATAAAAAGACTTAAAATTGAAAAGCTTTTAATTAAATAAAAGATGAAAAGATATATGAAAAGATTTATTAATTAAATGTCTTACATTAAAATTTAAAAACTTCACATTTTACAAAAAAATACAACAAAAAGATCTTTTATAATTAATAAAGTGAGTTAATTCATAAAAATGTTTATCAAAAGATAAAGAAATCATTAAGTAAGAAATAGCTTAAAGGTTTAAAAAAAATAAAGAAGAAATTATTAAAGAAGTAAACAAAATAGAGAAAACCGAGTTTAATAAGAATTAATCGATAAGAAGTAAAAAGGAAGTTAATTTGAGTAAAGAAAAGATGCTAGACGAGTTAAGATAGATACTCGTATAAGTTAACCGAGAAAACGAGAATAAATAAGATGCCAAATAATAAGTTGATAAAAGATTAATTAAATAATTAATTTAGGGACGTCGTTCCAACCAAGCGAAGAAAACATAAACCGAGATAATAATTAAAGGAATAATATTCAAGTTAAAAAATGAGAATCAAGTTAGAATTGAACAAGAATTTATAATTTCAAAAGATTTTATTAAGAGCTAAGAGAATTTTTGTTAAATAAATAAGAGTTATAAAATACCTTATAAGATAGCGGATGTAGAATGAAGCGTTGTCTATATAAATAAGAAAGATAGAATTGATAGTTTAAACCTTCATAAAAAGGAAATGCATAATCGAGTTAGATTTTTTGTACGTCTTCATACGTGCAAGTGTTGGGAGTTGATGCTAATTTCCGCTGCAAATCTTTTTGATCTAATGTCTGTTGATGCCAGTACTCTAATATTCATGTTTTCGATTCCGAGCGTTGTGCTCGAAGACTTTGAATGCTTGTTGAATTCGTAACCCCTTTAACTTGTAATCCTGAGCGATGGGCTCGTAACTTGACTTGTCGTTGAACATGATCCCTTTTCTTGATGTATATATTCGTATGTTTCCCCTTTTATTGGAATTCCTTTCCCATCAGCATGATTTACTTGTTTGAATTCCCGTTTAAAGTGAAGTTAAGATGCTCGGTTAGTAATTCTTTATGCTTTGGAAAACCAAATTCGATTGCCTTATATTTCATCTTTGTTTTCCCCGAGCATGTTCCCTTTATTTGAGTTAGTTGTTAGTTGTTTAGGTTTGTTGTTGTTCGTAAGTCGCACCTCGAGAGTCGGGGCATGACATCTTCTCTCTTTGAATAGCTTGCATGCAATTTGAACTTCCAACATAAAGAATAAAGTATGATGGCAATTAACATTGGAAGTTGGAGTTGTTTAAAGTGATTGATGGATGGATGATTTGATGTGGTTTGCATGCTACTTTTGGTAATACCATGCATAAGACATAATCATGATGCTTAGTCTTGGAAATTGAAGGGTGATGGGAGAGGAGGTGTGAGGTGGCGTGAGAGGGAGAGAGGTGGATGACACGTGTCGTCGTCGTGTCGTTACGGGAGTTAATTATCCGGTCGTAAAGGTTTTCCGGATAAAACGATTCATATTAATTCCGTTTTGTTTTATTAACGCGTCTAACCTCTTCTCGTCTCACTTTTGACACTAAGCATCTCAATCCTATTTCACGTCCCAATTAAAAGATTAACGAGTTCGATTATTTAGTCTTTTAAATCTTAAAGGAATTTAGTCGGCTTCTCAATCCGTTTATTTATCGGATTTGTGGTCCGTAAATTGGAGCGCGAACTAGACTTCCTAAGCTTTCTAATGGTACAGGGCTCACCCCCTGTTTCCAAGTCCTCTGTTCTGGACAGCCTCCAGAGTTACTGGACTGCGCAGTGAAATTTCAGTTTCTTGTTTTCTAAGTTGTTTAGTTCACAACTTAGTTTCTTTCGTTTGTTTAAGCCGTTTTATCTAACGAACATCTCCTTACTGACCCTAGAGTCAAGTACAAGACCTTTAATGATAAAAACCAGTCGAGATCGTATCTTATCCTTTCAAATAAAGAAGTAGTAAGCGAGAAATTTCATAAATTATTTAAAGATCTAAAACGTAAATCGCCTAAGTGATTCTTTCCAACTTAGTTCCTTATAATCTTTTAAATCGTATTAAGTTATCGACTACCCTCTCTACTGACCCGAGAGTCGAGTATGAGATCTTCCGAGTTCTAAACGAGATTGGTACGAGTCTCGTTCCTGTTTAAGTAAAATGAAACTAGTAAGCGTGCAAATACCTAAAGAATGAAACAACTAAAACCTTTTTCGATTCTTTTAATCGATTATCTTCTACGACCCGTTTTTAAGTATGTTTATTTTACGATGAAGGAGAAAGCCAACTGTAGAGAAAGGACGGAAGATCCGAAGTTGGAAGTTTTGCTTTAAGTTCTGTAAATTAAGGTGGGCTTTTATTTGATAAATGTGGGTTTTTCCACAACTCGAAAGTATTATTTATCGCTTTGATAATTGTGTTTTCAAAGTGATAATCTTGGCATAAACTGTTTCAACTATTTTATGTGAGTTCTCTTGTACCTATCTGAGTTAACATTAGTGTTTTCCAGATTTCTGAGTTAACCTTCGGGTTTTCCAGACTTTTAGAGTTAATCTAACTAGGTTAACTAACGATCGGCTCTGAGTTAGCTGCTAAGTGCTTTCCAGAGTTAGTGCACTTTGTAACATGTGGTGTATGTGGTATCCTGTTGAGGGGTAGCCAGCCACGGTGAATTAGCTTTGGTCAAGATTGAACATAACATACTCTAAAAATGCTTGCGCAAGCTGCTTTATACAAATCAGTCAGAAAAATGTTTAGTAGGCACGGGCCTTTTCAACAAAACCCCGATGCGCTACGGTTATAAAATGCCAGATTATTTATACTTATGATTATGATTTCGGCATCGTGCCCACT
The DNA here is from genome assembly GCA_029490685.1 of Schizonepeta tenuifolia. Classification (NCBI taxonomy): domain Eukaryota; kingdom Viridiplantae; phylum Streptophyta; class Magnoliopsida; order Lamiales; family Lamiaceae; genus Schizonepeta; species Schizonepeta tenuifolia. The sequence goes on along the minus strand of CM055958.1, from coordinate 40,402,399 downwards.
AAGTACGTTTGTTCTTAGCCCTGCATTGTTTTCTAAATGTGCAGGTTGAAGCGACGGTGAGCGGCGACGGTTGATGTTGAGTTGAAAGATAGGATGCTTTAGTTAGAACTCTTCCGCTGCAGAACTCTAAATCTTTTCAAAATCACCTTTTGAACAATACACTGTAGTTAAGTCTGTAATTTTGAACTTAGTCTCTTCTGTGTATTTTTGTCGAGTAATCACTCGTGATTAACTCTTTCTTATTTATATTCAAGTCTTATTCATGGTTTAATGATGTCTTTTCATGTATGTTTAGTCAGTTAGCCCCCTTCTTCCCCGCTTCTTTAATCCAACCCCAGTCGCACCTCGGCTTCTACCGTCCCTCGGGATTTGGGGCTGTGACACGTCATTTCTTTTTCTTCTCGTTTCATGTTTCAATAGGGTTCGCTTGATCGAGCTCTATAAAGAAAAATCGTATAGACTATTAGGAGTCAAGCGCGAAGCTTGTTTAATTTTCTTTTCTATCGATCGCCCGATTCCAGCAACGACAACTGGAACTTAGTTTTCCAGGAAATTGTTCTTAAGTTATATTCCATTTTTCTTATGGAATTAAATTCCATATTTCGTCTTGAGCGACGACTACAACTAGTACGAATATCAAGAGTCGTAAACGACAAATTCTTTTGAAAATGGATGTTACTTTTGAATAAGTAACATGAACGAAGTAAATATACTTTGTTTTAATAAGTGAAAGTTGTTAAGAGTTAATGAGTTAAGAAATAAAGAAGAATTAAAATAAGTAATAATATGGTGAAACAAAAAGAATGAAAATAAAATCTTTTATTTTATGAATGTATATTTATATGTTGCTGAGTGCAATTTCTTGAATTGCTAAAAGTCTTAATAAGTGGTTGACTTAAGTGATGATGTTACAATTGAATAAGGGATATTCATTTTGTAATTTATGTTTCGTTGAGATAAGTTATTTTTCCCTACCTGTTACTGATCCGTGTTACCTTAAAACTTTTGTAGGATGGCTAGGGTTCGCGTTACGGCTCGGAAGAGCCAGCCTTTGACCTCGTGCGAGCGCACCATAGTTGACATGTTGTAGGATGAGTACTACGAGTTCGAGGTAGACTATGGAGAGGAGGATGTAGGACAGATTGTTAGTAACTTTTCTTCAGCCTACTACCCAGTGCGACACCTGATCAGGGAGAGTCGGGCGATACTAGACTTGATCGTACACCTACCGGATGAGTGGCGCGGATGGGCGCACCGTGCGGCATGGTACTTTTTAGGGATCCTAGGCGACGACACTGAGCCGACCGGCAACTACGCCGGATTCGCCCTGTGTGTGCACATGCGTTTCTTTGAGAGCAAGTTTATGTTTTCCCTTCCATTAGAGCCATACATCCCCTACAGTCACTTTCCAGCTGAGACGGAGCCTGAGCACCTAGACTTAGACCCTGAGTTCTCCGCTCTGTTGGAGTTGCCACCAGACGGTGTACTGGAGAAGGAGTCTGACGCTGAGTTAGAGCAGCCAAAGGAGGACGAGGAGACAGTAGTTACACCAGAGTCACCACCGGTTGGACAGCAGATCGAGGAGTTGATCCCAGGCCGGGATTCATGGAGGTTGACGCTGAGACAGCCGCGCTGTTGGGGTTGTCTTCACCGTTTGTGCCTGACGTTTGTGTTAGGATCAGGGGACCGTTGGAGACGAGACTGTACAGAGAGGGGCCAGACCACCGAGAGATCGACGCGGAGCTCGCCGCCATGTTAGAGCTGCCTTCTCCACTTACGCCACTCGAGGAGATCTGCGCGAGGTGGGGAGTAGTCCGAGAGCAGATGGAGGCAGGACCGCCCAGGGTCCGTTCTAGAGAGGAGTTCGAGTCGGGTTCAGGTTCAGTTCCCGAGCACCTTCTTCCCCTGAAGAAGTGTGCGAGAGAGGTCAGCGAGGACTACTTGGTCTCCGACTTGGAGGAGACCGTTTCAGAGGCACCCTCACCCACCCTGCTTACACTTGACGACGGTTCTACTCTGAGGGTGGACGAGACACTTCAGCTGGTTTTTGGTTTAGAGTCCGAGGAGGAGGACCCGGAGGAGGATCCGGAGGAGGACCCGGACGAGGATCCGGAGGAGGACCCAGAGGAGGGTTGTTAGGATTTTTGCAGACTTAGGGGTAGTTTTTGCACTCGACTGCAGTTTAGTTGAGCAGAACGTTGTAAACGCGGGTAAATATCAGTAGTAGTAGTAGCTCTTTGTCCTGTATAGAGTTGGATCAGTAACTAGTTAGTTTTGTAGTACTCTAGCGGATACGAAATTTTATGAATCGTTTCCGTTCTAGTACTTCTAGTAGGTACGGAGTGCAGCTTATTAGTGCACCCGGTAAATAGTAGGCAGTCAGCCTAGTTTAGACTAATAGTAGTCTAACCCTTTTTGTATAAGTCCTCGTTGGAGGCAAAATTAATATTCTTTTTTATGTATATATATATACATGACCCGTGAAGAGGGTTTTCAATCAAGAAAATTTCTTATGAATTGAGTAATTAAAATCAGAATGTCAAATGAACTCGTGTAACAAGGAAATGAGTTTAACTCGAAAGTTAAAAGATTAAGGAAATAATATCGGAGCTATGTTCGATATGTTGTTCTGTGAACCTGATTAAGTTGAGAATGAGCAAGTAAGTACTAAGAGTAATTAACAGAAGAAAACTAATGAGAATTTCAATTTTTTCCTTAGACTAAAGAAAATGCCGCCGAGAAATGTTAACAACAGAAGAGGTCGAGGACCTGGAAGGCCGAGAGGACGTGGTAGACGTCAGCCAGAAAACAACCAAGAACAGGAATATGAGCGGAATATCACCCCATCCCCAACTCCATCCCCATCTCCACCCCCATCACCATCACCACCACCTCCACCACCGCCCCGTAGAGATATCGAGGATCTTTTCCTTAAGAGGAACCCTCCACTGTTTAATGGAACTGGTAGCCCTAGCGATGCTGAGCTATGGGTAAGATCGACTGAGAAAATTTTCAAGCTCCTAAGATGCACTGATGAGGAGAGAATGCTGTGTGTCGCATTCCAGCTAACGGGATCGGCAGATTACTGGTGGGAAGCAAGACAAAAGGTGATACCTGCAGAGCATCTGGCTCGTTTTTCATGGGAAGAGTTTAAGGAGATCTTCTTTGACAAGTACGTCCCCAAGACGTATAGGGCACAGAAGGAGGCCGAATTTTATAATCTGAAGCAGGGAAAGCTGACTGTGACTGAATATGACGCCAAGTTCTGCGAGTTGTCGAGGTATGCACAGACATTGGTCGACACTGAGGAAAAGTTATCCAAGAAATTTCAGGGAGGTTTACGTCATGAATTGGGAATCGCTTTGGCTAGTCATGGAGGACTAGGCTATACTGATTTACTGGGGAGCGCACTGGAAATAGAGGCCGTCGTGCCTGATGAGAAAAAGAATGTACCAACTGCGTCAACACCAGCACAGAGTCAGATCCGGGGCTACTACAACAACAATAGTAGCAACTACCAAGGGAAGAGGAAATGGAACGGAGGAGGTAGCGGAGGCTACAGTCAGGGTTATAACAACCAGGGAAATCAGAAGAGGGGTAACCAGCAGGGTTATCAGCAGCCTGGCAACAACAACAACAACAATAACATTGGCAAGAGGCCATGGCAGGGAAACAACCAATCGGGGTTGTTCATTCAAGGGAACAAGCAGAACTCGCCATGGAAGGGCAACAATCAGCTGAACCAGCCGCATGGGCAACAAAGGAACTTTAACCAGGGAGCGAATAACCCAGGGAGGGTTACTTACCATCCCTGTCTGTCCGAAATGCAACCGAGCCCATCCTGGAGTCTGCTAGATAGACACCCCTAACTGTTTCAACTGTGGACAGAAGGGGCACATGAAAAAGGACTGCCCTAAACCGCTTCAAGCCGTACCTCTCCGAGCTATCCAAGCACAGCCGCAGCAGCCGCCTATGAACCAGCAGCAGTTTCAGCAGCATGCACAACAGCAACAGAATGCGAGGGCATGCACTATCAAACAGGGTGGTCAGCGCAAAGGAAAAGACAATCTAGCAGGTATGGGAAAACTCCACAACATCCCCATTAAGATACTGTTTGATACTGGCGCATCGCATTCTTTCATTGCTGGCTCGTGTGCCGATAACTTAGACATCAGACCTGTAAGAGCTGCACAATCTATGAGAGTAGCCACACCTTCAGGAGAGATCACTACTTCCACGCATGTGTGCTCTAACCTAGAACTAGAAATCGGAACTCATAAGGTTATAGCGAACAACTTAAATGTTATGATAATGTGGGACGTAGATATAATCCTAGGAATGGATTGGTTGTCAGAGAATTACGCTGCAATTCTCTGCAACGAGAGAAAAATCTCTTTTCAGCCGCCGGGTAAAGAACCGACCGAATTCCACGGAATTTCAATAGGTAGAGGCGTACCAATTATATCAGCCCTTCAAGCCACCAAACTCATGAAGAAGAAAGGTACCACAGCTTATCTTGTGTACCTAGTCGGAGAGCCAGGAGCCGAGAAGACCATTCAGGACGTAAAAGTCGTGAATGAATATGAAGATGTTTTTCCAGAAGTGCTACCAGGATTGCCACCAGATCGTCATGTAGACTTCACGATCGACTTAGAACCAGGAGCAGCTCCTAAATCTAAAGCCCCATATAGAATGGCACCAAAGGAACTGGAAGAGCTCAAAATCCAGTTACAAGAATTACTAGACCTTGGTTTTATCAGGCCAAGCGTCTCACCTTGGGGAGCACCCGTGGTTTTTGTTAGGCAAAAGGACGGATCGATGAGAATGTGCATCGATTACCGAGAACTGAACAAGATCACGCTCAAGAACAAATATCCTTTGCCAAGGATCGAGGATCTGTTCGATTAGCTCAAGGGTGCAGGAGTCTTCTCCAAGATAGATTTGAGGTCAGGGTATCATCAACTCAAGATCAAACCTGAAGATGTACCGAAGACCGCTTTTAGAACCCGATATGGCCATTACGAATTTTTAGTGATGCCATTTGGTTTGACCAACGCTCCAGCCGTATTCATGGACCTTATGAATAGAGTTTTCCACCCCTACTTGGACAAATTTTTTTTAGTATTCATCGACGACATCCTCGTTTACTCTAAGAATGAAAAGGAGCACGGGGAACATCTACGGATAGTGTTGGAAACACTAAGAACTGAGAAACTCTACGCCAAATTCAGTAAATGTGAATTTTGGCTGAAGGAAGTTATGTTCCTTGGACATATAGTATCGGCAGAAGGAATCAAGGTAGATCCAGCCAAGGTAGAAGCAGTGCACAACTGGAAGTCGCCAACGAGTCAGAACGAGATCAGAAGTTTCTTGGGATTAGCTGGTTATTACAAAAGGTTTATCGAGGGATTCTCTACGATCGCTCGCCCGATGACGCAGCTACTCAGAAAGGATACCAAGTTTAAGTGGACGGATGAGTGTGAGAAGAGTTTCCAAACTCTTAAGGAGAAGTTAACTACAACGCCAGTACTAGCACTTCCAGATAAGAACAAAGAATATGTGGTTTACACTGACGCATCGAAAAATGGATTAGGTTGTGTCTTGATGCAAGACAGACGAGTGATAGCTTATGCTTCACGACAACTTCGACCTCACGAAGTTGAGTACCCAACCCACGATTTAGAACTCGCAGCCGTAGTGCATGCGTTAAAGATTTGGAGACACCATCTCTATGGTGTAAGAGTTGAAATATTCACTGATCACAAGAGCCTGAAGTACTTTTTCGAGCAGAAGGAACTGAATATGAGGCAAAGAAGATGGCTGGAACTAGTCAAAGATTATGACTGTGGAATTAACTACCATCCAGGAAAGGCTAATGTGGTAGCAGACGCATTGAGTCGCAAGGCTCCAACGAAGTTAGGATGTCTTTTTGTAGAAGAAGAAACCTTAGTACGAGAATTCGAGAAGATGGATATCAGAGTGCTTGACACGCCAGCTACGATAATAAATCAGATAGCAGCATTAGAAGCTACACCAGATTTGAGAGAAAGGATCATCAGTGCTCAAAGAAAAGATGAGTCAATGGAAAAGTTACGAGTAAGGATAAGGACAGATAAGCCGGAAGGATATTCTGAAGCTCCAGACAATGCAATACTTTATAAAGGTAGGATTTGTATTCCCGACAACGACAGCGATTTGAAGAACGAGATTTTGAGTGGGGCTCACGATACGCCTTACACAGCACACCCAGGAAGTACGAAGATGTACCAAGATTTGAGAAGAAACTTTTGGTGGAACGGAATGAAACGAGACGTTGCCTCGTTTGTAGAAAGATGCCTAGCATGTCAGCAAGTTAAGGCTTTACATCGACGACCGTATGGATTGCTACAACTATTGGATGTCCCAGATTGGAAATGGGAAGGCATAGCTATGGACTTTGTCACAGGCTTGCCTAAGTCGAGAAGAGGAAACACAGCAATTTGGGTGATAATAGATAGGCTTACGAAGTCAGCACACTTCTTACCGATTAAGATTACATATGGATCAGAGAAACTAGCTCAGTTGTATGTTAGAGAGATTGTACGTCTGCATGGAATACCGAAGGTCATCATTTCAGACAGAGATGCCAAGTTTACCTCAAGATTTTGGATGACGATGCAGAAAGAGTTGGGAACAGAGCTTAATTTCAGTACAGCATTTCACCCACAGACAGATGGGCAGTCTGAGAGAACGATTCAAATTTTGGTCGTTATGTTGAGGACAGTAGTTTTGGACCGAGGCGCAAATTGGGAAGAAATTCTACACTTAGTCGAATTCGCTTACAACAACAGCTTTCAGGCCACGATAGGAATGGCGCCATTTGAGGCTTTGTATGGGAGGAAATGTAGATCGCCACTTTATTGGGACGAAGTGGGCGAGAGAAAGAACCTAGGCCCAGATGCGATAAATGAGATGATTGAGATAGTTCGGCAGATTCGCGATAGAATGAAAGAGGCCCAGAGCCGACAGAAGTCTTATGCCGACGATCGTCGAACCAATCTTGAGTTTGAAATAGGAGATAAAGTTTTTCTTAAGATATCCCCGACCAAAGGAATCCTTAGGTTCGGAGTAAAGGGTAAGCTAAGACCCAGGTTTATAGGACCTTATGAAATCCTCGAGAGAATAGGACCCGTCGCTTATAGTTTGGCCTTACCGCCAAGTCTAGGAAGCGTTCATAACGTTTTTCATGTTTCTCAGTTGAGAAAATATGTTTATGATCCTAAGCACGTCATTAGTCAGCAAGACGTAGTTCTTGAATCTGACCTAAGTTATGAAGAAAAGCCGATATCGATTCTGGATAGAAAAGTTCAAGAATTAAGAACCAAGTCGATACCAATTGTTAAAGTGCTTTGGAACACCACGGGCAAGAAGAAGCCACGTAGGAACTCGAGGAGAAGATGAAGGAGCGATATCCTCATCCTTTTGTAGAAGGTAAGCGAATTTCGGGACGAAATTTTTCGTAAGGGGGGTAGGATGTAATGCCCCATAAATTCCTTACGCTCTTAAAATTTTGAAGTTAATTAAATAAATGGCTTTGCACGCCTAAGTTTACGATTTTGGATTCTAAGAATAACGGTCGAATCCGTTTCTGAAAATAAATTACGGAAGTCAGCTAGCCGACTACTGTATTTAGGGTTAGCGCGTACGAAAATTTTTTAGTTCGTGAACTCAGAACGGAAAACCGTGTGATTTTTACATTCACGAAATCGCGATACGAACTCGCCCGAGAAAGTTCGTTTTTATGATTTTCCGGACAAAACTCGGACTGTGTCGTCCCGAGTTTTTGTCAAAATAAAGTTTGTAAATTTTTTTTCCGATTAAGTTTTGTACGTTAGAATTTACGGTCAAATCAGATCGAGACGATTTTGTGCCGAGCGACATTTTTCGTCGTTCGATTTCCGTAACGTCGGATCGCGCCGGAAAAGCGCGTAGTTTTCTTATTTTTCTTACCATGACCGACATCTTCCCCTTTTAGTTAGATTTTTAGGTGTTTTTATTAGTTTTATAAGTGACACCTATGCTAGTTACTATTGAAACTTTACACCTAATGCATTCACTATTCACACTTTACACCTTAACACCTTATAACTTTATTAATTCAAATCAACACACCTCTCTCTCCCTCCCAACACCAAACTCGGCTGCCCTCCCTCCCATTTCATATCTTCTTCTTCATTTCATCATCTCCATTGAAGAGAAGCTCCAAGATCAAGAAGAAACACTCAAGTCTCCGTACTTCCATTCAAACCTCATACTTTCTTCATTAATTCTTAAGGTAATTCCCTCCTCTTAACTTCTATCCATCCATCCCTCTCTTCTTTTCCTTTTCATTTCTTGATCGAAAATTAAGGCTTTGAAATAGATGAATTGATCTTGGAATAATGAAATTGGATATGTTAGATAAGTTAATTAGGGTTTAAAATTGGGCAAAACCAAGAACCCTAATTTATGCATTAATACCGAAAATTATGTTTAATTAGTAGGGTTTTTAGTTTTCTCCAATTAATGATAGATTTATGCTTAATAGATGTTTAATTATTGATTAGAACGAAGAGGAATCGAAAGCCCCATGTTTTTGTGAAATTCAATTAGGGTTTGAATGTTGAATTTAGGGGTTTATGCATGTTAGTTGATTTTAGATTTGCAATTTATTAATTGATGTTATAAGAGGATGATTAGTGAATAAATATGGTTAATTGGAGAAGAAAAACACCCTCTTAATATATACTTGAAAACCGAAAATTATGGTAGAGTTAGGGGTTTTCATGTGTTGATGTTAATTGATGATTTGTTGATGGAATTATGTTGCAAATGTTGTTAATGGATTATAGAATTAAATTGAGAATTTTCTAAAAATATTTAACGTAACGTAAGAGACGAAGATCACCTTATAAGTTGAAATATAATGATGTTATGACATGATTGCATGCATGAAAGTGATTCACGTTAGACGTAGTTTAATGTCGTAAAATTTGAACGGAATCCGACAACTTTGAAAATCGCGTAAGAGACGAACACTTAGTCATAACTAATAATCGAGAAGTCGGATGAGAATTCTAATTTGATATTATTGTTTATGATGAAATTTAGAACAACTTTGTAGTTGACGTCATAAGCTTTCGAGTTGACATAATATGAGCTATAGTTATAGTCGAGAAATAGAACGCGTTTTAAATGATTCGTTGGTTTAGTAATTGTTAGTTGAGAGCCGACGTTAGAACGTCGTACTTTTGAGCGAGTTTTGAGAAGGAGTTCGTCACGTACGGAAGTACGTGATGACTGCCTTGAGGGCCCAGTTTCCAAAGAAATTGAATTCGAGAGCTTAGAACGAACCTAAGTCGTTATACGTCGAACCTATCGAGCAATTAGGGTTTTCGCGGCAGTTTTGCGACCGTAAATTGGAGCATAAAAGAGACATCCCAAACTTTCTAGTGGTACAAGGCTCATCCCCTGTTTCCAAATCCTCTGTTCTGGACAGCCTCCAGAGTTACTGGATTGCGCAGTGAAATTTCAGTTTCTTGTCTTCTAAGTTGTTTAGTTCGCAACTTAGTTTCTTTCGATCTTTTAAGCCATATTATCTAACGAATATCACCCTACTGACCCTAGAGTCAAGTACGGGACCTTGAGTGATGAAAACCAATCGAGATCTTATCTCTTATTCGTTCAAGTAAAGAAGTAGTTAAGTGAGAATTTCATAAGTCGTGAAATGAACTAAAACGTAAATCGCCTAAGTTGATTCTTTCCAACTTAGCTCCTTATAATGTTTAAAGCCGTATTAAGTTACCGACTACCCTCTCTACTGACCCGAGAGTCGAATATGAGACCTTCCGAGTTCTAACGAGATTTGGACGAGTCTCGTTCCCGTTTAAATAAAACGAATCTAGTAAGCGTGCAAATGCCTAAAGAATGAAACAACTAAAACTTATTTCGATTCTCTTTGATCGATTATCTTTTACGACCCGTGTTAAAGTATTATTATTTTACGATGAAGGAGGAAGCCAGCAGTAGAGACAGGACGGAAGATCCGAAGTTGGAAGCTAGTGCTTTAAGTTCTGTAAATCGAGGTGGGCTTTTATATACAAATAAAATGAGCAATGCTCGGAAAATCTTTCTTTATCGCTTTGATATCTGTATTTTCAAAGTGATATTATGGCATGAACTGTTTTATGTTTTATGTGAGTTCTCTTGTACCTATCTGAGTCAACATTCGTATTTTCCAGATTTAGAGTTAATCTATCTAGATTAACTAACGATCGCCTCTGAGTTAGCTGCTAAGTGCTTTCCAGAGTTAGTGCACTTTGTAGCCTGTGATGTATGTGATATCCTGTTGAGGAGTACCAACCACGGTGAATTTGAATTGGTCAAGATTGAACATAGCATACCTGAAAATACTCGGCCGAGTAAATTGTGAAAATCAGTCAGAAAATGTTTAGTAGACACGGGCCCCTTTTCAATAAAACCCCGATGTGCTACAATTATGAGATGCCATATTTATCTATACTTATGATTATGATTTCGGCATCGTGCCCACTAAGTACGTTTGTACTTAGCCCTGCATTGTTTTCTAAATGTGCAGGTTGAAGCGACGGTGAGCGGCGACGGTTGATGTTGAGTTAAAGGATAGGATGCTTAGTTAGAACACTTCCGCTGCCAAACTCTGAATATCTTTTTGAGATGTATCTTATGAACATTACACTATAGTTAAGTCTGTAAATATGAACTTAGTTTCTTCTATGTACTTCTGTCGAGTAATCCTTAGCGATTAACTCTTCCTTATTATATTCAAGTCTTGTTTATGTTCTATCGATGCCTTTTCATGTATGTTTAGTCAGTTAGCCCCCTTCTTCCCCGCTTCTTTAATCCAACCCCAATCGCACCCTGGCTTCTGCCGTCCCTCGGGATTTGGGGCTGTGACATTATTATGTATCCAATGTAAAAGTTTCCAAGAAAGGCTTTGTTCTTGTCAAAATACCTACAAAATCGTGTTTGCACCTTGAAAAGCTCATTTGAAGCTCATTTCGAGCGTAGTTCCCGAACTTGCTTTTTTCTCGAGCAATATAAATTGTTTTCGACCCCAAACCACCACATACTCCCTTATTATTATGCATCCAATGTAAAAGTTTCCAATAAAGGCTTTGTTCTTGTCAAAATACCTACAAAATCGTATTTGCACCTCGAAAAGCTCATTTGAAGCTCATTTCAAGCGTAACTCCCAAACTTGCGTTTTTCTCGAGCAATATAAATTTTTTTCGACCCCAAACCACCACACATTCCCTTATTATGATGTATCCAATGTAAAAGTTTCATAGAAAGGCTTCATTTTTGTCAAAATACAGTCAAAATCGTGTTTGCACCTTTAAAAGTTCATTTGAAGCTCATTTCTACCGTAGCTATCGAACTTCCATTTTTTTCGAGCAATATAAATTGCTTTCGATCCAAAACCAACACAAACTCCCTTATTATTATTTATCCAATGTAAAAGTTTCAAAAAAAGGCTTAATTTTTGTCAAAATACCTACAAAATCGTGTTTGCACCTTGAAAAGCTCATTTGAAGCTCATTTCGAGCCTAACTCCCCAACATGAATTTTTCTCGAGCAATATAAATTTTTTTCGACCCCAAACCACCGCACACTCCCTTATTATAATGTATCCAATGTAAAAGTTTCAAAAAAAGGCTTCGTTTTTGTAAAAATATCTAAAAAATCGTATTTTCATCTTTAAAAGCTCGTTTGAAGCTCATTTCGAGCGTAGCTCCCGAACATGCATTTTTCTCGAGCAATATAAATTTTTTTCGACCCCAAACCACCACACACTCCCTTATTATGACGCATATAATGTAAAAGTTTCCAATAAAGGCTTTGTTCTTGTCAAAATAGCTACAAAATCGTGTTTGCATCTTGGAAAGCTCATTTGAAGCTCATTTCGAGCGTAACTCCCGAACTTGCATTTTTCACGAGCAATATAATTTTTTTTCGACCCCGAGCCACAACACACACTCCCTTATTATGATGTATCCAATGCAAAAGTTTCAAAAAAAGGCTTCGTTTTTGTCAAAATACCTACAAAATCGTGTTTGCAACTTTAAAAGCTCATTTGAAGATCATTTAGAGCGTGGCTCCAGAACTTGCATTTTTCTCGAGCAATATAAATTTTTTTCGATCTAAAACCACCACAAACTCCCTTATTATTATGTATCCAATGTAAAAGTTTCGAAGAAAGGCTTCATTTTTGTCTAAATACCTACAAAATAGTGTTTTCACCTTTAAAAGTTCATTTGAAGCTCATTTCGAGCGTAGCTCCCGAACTTGCATTTTTCTCGAGCAATATAAATTTTTTTCGACCCCAAACCACCACACATTTCCTTATTATGATGCATCCAATGTAAAAGTTTCATAGAAATGCTTTGTTCTTGTCAAAATACAAACAAAATCGTGTTTGCACCTTGAAAAGCTCATTTGAAGCTAATTTCGAGCGTAACTCCCGAACTTGCATTTTACTCGAGCAATATAAATTTTTTTCGACCCCAAACCACGCACACTCCCTTATTATAATGTATCCAATGTAAAAGTTTAATAGAAAGGCTTCGTTTCTTGTCAAAATGCATACAAAATCGTGTTTGCAACTTTAAAAGCTCATTTCGAGTGTAGCTCTCGAACTTGCATTTTTCTCGAGCAATATAAATTTTTTTCGAACCAAAACCACCACAAACTCCCTTATTATTATGTATCCAATGTAAAAGTTTCTAAGAAAGGCTTCATTTTTGTCTAAATACCTACAAAAGCGTGTTTTCACCTTTAAATGCTCATTTGAAGCTTATTTCGAGCGTAGCTCTCGAACTTGCATTTTTCTCGAGCAATAAAAATTGTTTTCGACCCCAAACCACCACACACTCCCTTATTATGATGCATCTAATGTAAAATTTTCCAATAAAGGCTTTGTTCTTGTCAAAATACCTACAAAATCGTGTTTGCGCCTTGAAAAGCTCATTTGAATCTCATTTCTAGCGTAACTCCCGAACTTGCATTTTACTTGAGCAATATAAATTTTTTTCGACCTCAAACCATCACACACTCCCTTATTATAATGTATCTATCACAGCCCCAAATCCCAAGGGATGGCAGAAGCCAGGGTGCGACTGGGGTTGGATTAAAGAAACGGGGAAGAAGGGGGCTAATTGACTAAACATACATGAAAAACATCGACAAACTATGAATAAGACTTGAATATCAATAAGAAGGAGTTAATCCCTAAGGATTACTCTACAAAAGTACAAAAAAGGAAACTAAGTTCACATTTTACAGACTTGGACTACTGAGTATAGTTCAAAAAGTACATCTCCAAAAAGAAATACAGAGATTGGCAGCGGAAGGGTTCTAACTAAGCATCCTATCCTTTAACTCAACATCAACCGTCGCCGCTTACCGTCGCTTCAACCTGCACATTTAGAAAACAATGCAGGGCTAAGTACAAATGTACTTAGTGGGCACGATGCCAAAAATATAATCATAAATATAGATAAATATGGCATTTTATAGACGTAGCACATCGGAGTTTTATTGAAAGAATCCGTGTCTACTAAACATTTTCTGACTTTTTCCCATAAATCACTCGCGCGAGCATTTTCTGATTAATGTTACGTTCAATCTTGACCAATTCTAATTCACCGTGGCTGGTACCCCTAAACAGGATATCACATACACCACAGGTTACAAAGTGCACTAACTCTGGAATGCACTTAGCAGCTAACTCAGAGCCGATCGTTAGTTAATCTAAAAAGACTAACTCTAAATCTGGAAAACACGAATGTTGACTCAGATAGGTACAAGAGAACTCACATAAAACATAAAACAGTTCATGCCATAATATCACTTTGAAAACACAGATATCAAAGCGATAAAGAAAGATTTTCCGAGCATTGCTCGTTTTATTTGTATATAAAAGCCCACCTTTGTTTTACAGAACTTATAAGCAAAAGCTTCTAACTTTGGATCTTTCGTCCTTTGTCTACAATTGGCTTCCTCCTTCATCGTAAAATAATCATACTTTAAAAACGGGTTGTAAAAGATAATCGATTAAAGAGAATCGAAGAAATTTTAGTTGTTTCATTCTTTAGGCATTTGCACGCTTACTAGATTCGTTTTACTTAAACGGGAAACGAGACTCGTACTAATCTCGTTTAGAATTCGGAAGATCTCATACTCGACTCTCGGGTTAGTAGAGAAGGTAGTCGGTAACTTAATACGACTTTAAAGATTATAAGAAACTAAGTTGGAAAGAATCAACTTAGGCGATTTACGTTTTAGCTCATTTCACGACTTATGAAATTTCTCGTTTATTACTTCTTTAATGAAAGGATAAGATATAAGATCTCGACTGGTTTTCATCATTAAAGGTCTTGAACTTGACTCTAGGGTCAGTAAGGAGATGTTCGTCAGATAAAACGGCTTAAACAAACGAAAGAAACTAAGTTGTGAACTAAACAACTTAGAAAACAAGAACTGAAAATTCACTGCACAGTCCAGTAACTCTGGAGGCTGTCCAGAACAGAGGACTTGGAAACAGGGAATGAGCTCTGTACCACTAGAAAGCTTAGGAAGTCTAGTTTGCACTCCAATTTACGGATCACAAATCCGATAAACGAGCTGGAAGTTATTACAGTTTCCGGCAAGGGTCGCAAAACTGCTCGAAAACCCTAATTGTTTGATAGGCTCGCCGTATAACGTCTTAGGTTCGTTCTAAGCTCTCGTATTCAACTTTTTTAGAAACTGGACTCTCAAGGCAGTCATCATGTACCTCCGTACGTGACAAAATCCTTCTCAACTTGCTCAAAAGCACGACGTTCTAACGTCGTGTTTCAACTATCAATTACTAAACCAACAAAGAAAATTCAAAACGCGTTCTAGTTCTCAACTCTAACTATAACCCATATTATTTCAACTCGAAAGCTTATGACGTCAACTAGGAAGATGTTCTGAATTTCATTATAAACAATAATATCAACTTAGAATTTTCATCCGACTTCTCGATTTTTAGTTACAACTAAATATTCGTCTCTTACGCTATTTTTTCAACGTTGTCGGATTCTATTCAAATTTTACGACGTTAATCTACGTCTAACGTGAATCATTTTCATGCATGCAAACCCATCTTAACATCATTATAACTCAGTTTATATGGTGATCTTCATCTCTTATGTTTCATTAAACATTTTGAGAAAATTTTCAAATAATTTCTATAATCAACTAATATGATTTGCAACATAAATCAACTAACAAATGATCACTTATATCAAACATGTATAAACCCCTAATTAC
The DNA here is from genome assembly GCA_029490685.1 of Schizonepeta tenuifolia. NCBI lineage: Eukaryota > Viridiplantae > Streptophyta > Magnoliopsida > Lamiales > Lamiaceae > Schizonepeta > Schizonepeta tenuifolia. Next base: position 40,387,045 of record CM055958.1, on the reverse strand, counting down.
TTTATAAATTTCTGGTTTTAAACATATGTTAAGGGGATGATTTTCTTCTCCAATTAACATCATATATTCACTAATCAACCTATTATAACAATCATTAATCAAATGCAATTCCAAAATCAACTAACATGCATAAAATCCCTAAAATCAATTCAAAACCCTAATTGAAATTTCACAAACACATAGGGCTTTCAATTCCTTTTCATTCAAAACATTAATTAATCATCTACTAAACATGAATCAATGATCAAAAGAAGAAAATTAAAAATCCTACCATTTTCCCAAAAAATTCTGCATTTACCTAGGTTTTAGGATTCTTGGTTTTGATCAATTTTAAACCTTAATTAATCTATCTAACATATCCAATTTCATTGTTCTAAGATCAAAACATCCATTCCATTACTCAAAATTTCGATCAAGATGGAAAAAGAAAAGAAAAGAAAACTAATTGGATAGAAATGTGGAGGAAAGAATTACCTTAAGATTTAACAAAGGATGTATGGTGTTTGAATGGATGGATTGAGGATTTGTGTTCTTTCTTCTTGTTCTTGGAAGGTCTTCAATGGTGGATAGAAGTGAGGAAGATGAAGAAAATGGAGATTGAGAGAGAGTTGCAGCCGAGAGTTGTGAGAGAGAGAGAAAAATTAGTTTTGTCTTAGTTTTTGTTATGATTATAATGGTTGAACTTGTGTAAAGGTAAGGTTTAGGTGTCATACAATTAAGCAAGTCAAAACATGCATGTTGCTACTCACAAGGCTAATGTGTCGGCTGCATGGGAAAGGTTTAGAGGGTTACGGGTTTTTCCGGCGCGATCCGACGTTACGGAAAAACGAACGACGAAAAACGTTGTTCGGTACAAAAAAATCGTCGCGATTCGATTTGATTTACAAATTCTAACGTATGAACTTAATTTGAAAATAAATTTACAAAATTTATTTTGACAAAAACTCGGGACGACATAGTCCGAGTTTCGTCCGGAAAAACATAAAAACAAACTTTCTCGGCGTGTTCGTATCGCAATTTCGTGATTGTAAAACTAAACGGTTTTCTGTTCTTAGTTTACGAACTAAGAACTTTTCGTACGCGCTATCCCTAAATACAGTAGCCGTCTAGCAGACTTCTGTAATTTATTTTTAATAACGGATTCGACCGTTAGCCTTAGAATTCAAAAATTGTAAACTTAGGCGTGCAAAGCCATTTATTTAATTAACTTTAAATATTAAGAACGTAAGGAATTTACGGGGCATTACAGTATCCAATGTAAAAGTTTCAAAAAAAGGCTTCGTTTTTGTCAAAATACCAACAAAATTGTGTTTTCACCTTTAAAAGCTCATTTGAAGCTCATTTCAAGAGTAGCTCCCGAACTTACATTTTTCTCTAGCAATATAAATTGTTTTCGACCCCAAACCACCACACACTCCCTTATTATGATGCATCCAATGTAAGAGTTTTTAAGAAAGACTTTGTTCTTGTCAAAATACCTAAAAAATAGTGTTTGCACATTGAAAAAGCTCATTTGAAGCTCATTTCGAGCGTAGCTCCCGAACTTCCATTTTTTTCGAGCAATATATATTTTTTCGACTCCAAGCCAATACGCATTCCTTTATTATGATATATCCAATGTAAAAGTTTCATAGAAAGGCTTCGTTTTTGTCAAAATACATACATAATCATATTTGCACCTTTAAATGCTCATTTAAAGATCATATGGAGCGTAGCTCTCGAACTTGCATTTTTCTCGAGCAATATAATTTTTTTTCGATGTAAAACCACCACAAACTCCCTTATTATTATGTATCCAATGTGAAAGTTTCAAAGAAAGGCTTAATTTTTGTCAAAATACCTACAAAATCGTGTTTTCACCTTTAAAAGCTCATTTGAAGCTTATTTCGAGCGTAGTTCCCGAACTTGCTTTCTTCTCGAGCAATATAAATTGTCTTCGACCCCAAACCACCACACACTCCCTTATTATGATGCATCCAATGTAAAAGTTTCCAATAAAGGCTTTGTTCTTGTCAAAATACCTACAAAATCGTGTTTGCACCTAGCTCATTTCGAGCGTAACTCCCAAACCTGCATTTTTTTCGAGCAATAAAATTTTTTTAGACCCTAAACCACCACACACTCCCTTATTATGATGTATCCAATGTAAAAGTTTCATAGAAAGGCTTCGTTTTTGTCAAAATACATACAAAATCGTGTTTGCACCTTTAAAAGTTATTTGAAGCTCATTTCTAGCGTAGATATCGAACTTCCATTTTTCTCGAGCAATATAAATTGTTTTCCACCCCAAAGCACCACACACTCCCTTATTATGATGCATCAAATGTAAAAGTTTTCAAGAAAGGCTTTGTTCTTGGCAAAAATACCTACACAATCGTGTTTGCACATTGAAAAGCTCATTTGAAGCACATTTCGAGCGTAGCTCCCGAACTTCCATTTTTCTCGAGCAATATAAATTTTTCCGACTCCAAGCCAATATACACTCATTTATTATAATGTATCCAATGTAAAAGTTTCATAGAAAGACTTCGTTTTTGTAAAAATACGTACAAAATCGTGTTTGTACCTTTAAAAGCTCATTTGAAGCTCATTTCGAGCGTAGCTCTCGAACTTGCATTTTTCTCGAGCAATATAAATTGTTTTCAACCCCAAAACACCACACACTCCCTTATTATGATGCATCCAATGTAAAAGTTTCCAATAAAGGCTTTGTTCTTGTCAAAATACCTACAAAATCGTGTTTGCACCTCGAAAAGCTCATTTGAAGCTCATTTCGAGCGTAACTCCTGAACTTGCATTTTTCTCGAGCAATATAAATTTTTTTCGACCCCAAACCACCACACACTCCCTTATTATGATGTATCCAATGTAAAAATTTCATAGAAAGGCAACATTTTTTGTCAAATTGCATACAAAATCGTGTTTGCAACTTTAAAAGCTCATTTCGAGCGTAGCTCTCGAACTTGCATTTTTCTCGAACAATATAAATTTTTTTTCGAACCAAAACCACCACAAACTCCCTTATTATTATGTATCCAATGTAAAAGTTTCTAAGAAAGGCTTCATTTTTTTCTAAATACCTATAAAATCGTGTTTTCACCTTTAAAAGCTCATTTGAAGCTCATTTCGAGCGTAGTTCCCGAACTTGCATTTTTCTCGAGCAATATAAATTGTTTTCGACCCCAAACCACTACACACTCCCTTATTATGATGCATCCAATGTAAAATTTTCCAATAAAAGCTTTGTTCTTGTCAAAATACCTACAAAATCGTGTTTACACCTTGAAAAGCTCATTTGAAGCTCATATCGAGCGTAACTCCCGAACTTGTATTTTACTCGAGCAATATAAATTTTTTTCGAACCCAAACCACCGCACACTCCCTTATTATAATGTATCCAATGTAAAAGTTTCAAAAAAAAGGCTTCGTTTTTGTCAAAATACCTACAAAATCGTGTTTTCACCTTTAAAAGTTCATTTGAAGCACATTTCGAGCGTAGCTCCTGAACTTGCATTTTTCTCGAGCAATATAAAATTTTTTCGACCCCATGCCACAACAGACTCCTTTATTATGATGTATCCAATGTAAAAGTTTCCAATAAAGGCTTTGTTCTTGTCAAAATACCTACAAAATCGTGTTTGCACCTTGAAAAGCTCATTTGAAGCTACTTTCGAGCGTAACTCCCGAACTTGCATTTATCTCGAACAATATAAATTTTTTTCGACCCCAAACCTCCACACACTCCCTTATTATGATGTATCCAATGTAAAAGTTTCATAGAAAGGCATAATTTTTTGTCAAAATGCATACAAAATCGTGTTTGCAACTTTAAAAGCTCATATCGAGCGTAGCTCTCGAACTTGCATTTTTCTCGAACAATATAAGTTTTTTTCGACCGCAAACCACCATACACTCCCTTATTATGATGTATCCAATGTAAAATTTTCATAGAAAGACATCATTTTTTGTCAAAATGCATACAAAATCGTGTTTGCAGCTTTAAAAGCTCATTTCGAGCGTAGCTCTCGAACTTGCATTTTTCTCGAACAATATAAATTTTTTTCGAACCAAAACCACCACAAAGTCCCTTATTATTATGTATCCAATGTAAATGTTTCTAAGAAAAGCTTCATTTTTGTCTAAATACCTACAAAAACGTGTTTTCACCTTTAAAAGCTCATTTAAAGCTCATTTCGAGCGTAGCTCCCGAACTTGCATTTTTCTCGAGCAATTTAAATTGTTTTCGACCCCAAACCACTATACACTCCCTTATTATGATGCATCCAATGTAAAATTTTCCAATAAAGGCTTTGTTCTTATCAAAATACCTACAAAATCGTGTTTGCACCTTGAAAAGCTCATTTGAAGCTCATTTCGAGCGTAGCTCCCGAACTTGTCTAGAAATATAAATTGTTTTCGACCCCAAACCAACACACATTCCCTTATTATGATGCATCTAATGTAAAAGTTTCCAAGAAAGGCTTTGTTCTTGTCAAAATACCTACGAAATCGTGTTTGCACCTCGAAAAGCTCATTTGAAGCTCATTTCGAGCGTAACTCCCTAACTTGCATTTTTTACTCGAGCAATATAAATTTTTTTCGACCTCAAACCACCACACACTCCCTTATTATAATGTTTCCAATGTAAAAGTTTCAAAAAAAGGCTTCGTTTTTGTCAAAATACCTACAATATCGTGTTTAAACCTTTAAAAGCTCATTTAAAGCTCATTTCGAGCGTAGCTCTCGAACTTGCGTTTTTCTCGAGCAATATAAAATTTTTTCGACCCCAAACCACCACTTACTCCCTTATTATGATGCATCCAATGTAAAATTTTCCAAGAAAGACTTTGTTCTAGTATACGTACAAAATCGTGTTTGCACCTTGAAAACCTCATTTGAAACTCATTTCGAGCATAGCTCCCGAACTTGCATTTTTCTCGGGCAATATCAATTTTTTTCGACCCGAAACCACCACACACTCCCTTATTATAATGTATCCAATGTAAAAGTTTCAAATAAAGGCTTCGTTTTTGTCAAAATAACTACAAAATTGTGTTTGCACCTTTAAAAGCTCATTTGAAGGTCATTTTGAGCGTACGTCCCGAACATGCATTTTTCTCGAGCAATATAAAATATTTTCAACCCCAAACCACCACACACTCCCTTATTATGAAGCATCCAATGTAAAAGTTTCCAAGAAAGGCTTTGTTATTGTCAAAATACCTACAAAATCGTGTTTGCACCTTGAAAAGCTCATTTGAAGCTAATTTCGAACGTAGCTCCCGAACTTGCATTTTGCTCGAGCAATATAAATTTTTTTCGACTCCAAACCACCACACACTCCCTTATTATGATGCATCCAATATAAAGCTTTCCAATAAAGGATTTGTTCTTGTCAAAATACCTACAAAACCGTGTTTGCACCTTGAAAGGCTCATTTGAAGCTCATTTCGAGCGTAACTCTTGAACTTGCATTTTTCTCGAGCAATATAATTTTTTTTCAACCCCAAGCCACCACAAACTCCCCTATTATGATGTATCCAATGTCAAAGTTATCATGAAAGGCTTCGTTTTTGTTAAAATACCTACAAAATTGTGTTTGCACCTTTAAAAGCTCATTTGAAGCTCATTTTGAGCGTAGCTCCCGAACTTGCATTTTTCTTGAGCAATATAAATTTTTTTCGATCCAAAACCACCACAAACTCCCTTATTATTATATATCCAATGTATAAGTTTCAAAGAAAGGCTTCATTTTTGTCAAAATACCTATAAAATCGTGTTTTCACCTTTAAAAGCTCATTTGAAGCTCATTTCAAGCGTAGCTCCCGAACATGCATTTTTCTCGAGCAATATAAATTTTTTTCGACCCCAAACCATTGCACACTCCCTTATTATAATGTATCCAATGTAAAAGTTTCAAAAAAAGGATTTTTTTTTGTCAAAATACCTACAAAATCGTGTTTGCACCTTGAAAAAGCTCATTTGAAGCTCATTTCGAGCGTAGCTCCCGAACTTGCATTTTTCTAAAGCAATATAAATTTTTTTCGACCCCAAGCCACAGCACACTCCCTTATTAAGATGTATTCAATGTAAAAGTTTCATAGAAAGGCTTTGTTTTTGTCTAAATACATACAAAATCGTATTTGCACCTTTAAAAGCTCATTTGAAATTCATTTCGAGCGTAACTCTTGAACTTGCATTTTTCTTGAGCAATATAAATTTTTTTCAACCCCAAGCCACTACAACTCTCCTATTATGATGTATCCAATGTAAAAGTTATCATGAAAGGCTTCATTTTTGTTAAAATACCTACAAAATTGTGTTTGGGCCTTTAAAAGCTCATTTAAAACTCATTTTGAGCGTAGCTCCCGAACTTGCATTTTTCTTGAGCAATATAAATTTTTTTCGATCCATAACCACCACAAACTCCCTTATTATTATTATGTATCCAATGTAAAAGTTTCAAAAAAAGGCTTCATTTTTGTCAAAATACCTACAAAATCGTGTTTTCACCTTTAAAAGCTCATTTGAAGCTCATTTCGAGCGTAGCTCCCAAACTTGCATTTTTCTCGAGCAATATAAATTTTTTTCGACCCCAAACCATCGCACACTCCCTTATTAAAATGTATCCAATGTAAAAGTTTCAAAAAAATGCTTCGTTTTTGTCAAAATACCTACAAAATCGTGTTTTTACCTTTAAAAGCTCATTTGAAGCTCATTTCGAGCGTAGCTCCTAAACTTGCATTTTTCTCGAGCAATATAATTTTTTTCGACCCCATGCCACAACACACTCCCTTATTATGATGTATCCAATGTAAAAGTTTCGTAGAATGGCTTTTTTTTGTCAAAATACATACAAAATTGTGTTTGCAACTTTAAAAGCTCATTTGAAGCTCATTTCGAGCGTAACTCTCGAACTTGCATTTTTCTCGAGAAATATAAATTTTTTTCGATCCAAAACCGCCAAAATCTCCCTTTTTATAATGTATCCAATGTAAAAGTTTCAAAGAAAGGCTTCTTTTTTGTCAAAATACATTCAAAATCGTGTTTGCACCTTTAAAAGCTCATTTCGAGCGTAGCTCCCAAACTTGCATTTTTCTAGAGGAATATAAATCATTTTCGACACCAAACCACCACACACTCCCTTATTATGATGTATCCAATGTAAAATTTTCCAAGAAAGGCTTTGTTCTTGTCAAAATACCTACAAAATCGCGTTTTCACCTTTAAAAGCTCATTTGAAGCTCATTTCGAGCGTAGCTCCCGAACTTGCATTTTTCTTGAGCAATATAAATTTTTTTTGGCCCCAAACCACCACACACTCCCTTATTATGATGTATAAAATGTAAGAGTTTCAAATGAAAGCTTCGTTTTTGTCAAAATACCTACAAAATCGTGTTTGCACCTTTAAAAGCTCATTTCGAGCGTAACTCCCGAACTTGCATTTTTCTAGTACAATATAAATTTTTTTCGACCCCAAGCCATAGCACACTCCCTTATTAAGATGTATTCAATGTAAAAGTTTCACATAAAGGCTTTGTTTTTATCTAAATACATACAAAATCGTATTTGGACCTTTAAAAGCTCATTTGAAGTTCATTTCGAGCGTAACTCTTGAACTTGCATTTTTCTCTAGCAATATAAATTTTTTTCAACCCCAAGCCACCACAAACTCCCCTATTATGATGTATCCAATGTAAAAGTTATCATTAAAGGCTTCGTTTTTGTTAAAATACCTACAAAATTGTGTTTGCACCTTTAAAAGCTCATTTGAAGCTCATTTTGAGCATAGCTCCCGAACTTGCATTTTTCTTGAGCAATATAAATTTTTTTCGATCCAAAACCACCACAAACTCCCTTATTATTATTATGTATCCAATGTAAAAGTTTCAAAGAAAGACTTCATTTTTGTCAAAATACCTACAAAATCGTGTTTTCAACTTTAAAAGCTCACTTGAAGCTCATTTCGAGCGTAGCTCCCGAACTTGCATTTTGCTCGAGCAATATAAATTTTTTTCGACCCCAAACCACTACACACTCCCTTATTAAGATGTATTCAATGTAGAAGTTTCATAGAAAGGCTTTGTTTTTGTGTAAATACATACTATTGGAGATAATCACGACACTCTTCAAGAATTAGATGATCAAATCAAATCATAAACTTATTTGTTGTATATTTTGTTTCCTTGTATAGATATGTTTGTACCTATTTAATAGTGCTCAATGAAATAAGACGGCAAGCCATTATTTCACAATCTCTTACATGGTATCAGCCTAAATGTAATGCCCCGTAAAAATCCTTACGTTCTAAGAAGTTTTCAGTTAATTAATTAATGGCTTTGCACGCCTAAGTTGGAATTTATGATTTATAAGACTAGCGGTCGAATCCGTTACTAAAACTAATTTACAGAAGTCGGCTAGACGACTACCATATTAGGGGTTAGCGCATGCGGAAAGTTTTTAGTTCGTAAGCTTAGAACGAGAAACCGTTTAATTTTACGTTTACAAATCGCGAATACGAACACGCCGAAAAAGTTTGTTTTTACGTTTTTCCGGACGAAACTTAGACTTGTCGTTCCGAGTTTTTGCCAAAATAAATTTTAGAAATTTATTTTCTAATTAAGTTCATACGTTAGAATTTGTAAGTCAAATCGAATCACGACGATTTTTGTATCGAACAACGTCTTCGTCGTTCGTTTTCCCGTAACGTCGGATCGTGCCGGAAAAACCCGTAAATCCTCTAAAAATTCTGCATGCATGCCGCCACCTCATTCCTTCTAGTGGAAGACATGCATGCTTGTCATTACTTAGTTTAATGACACCTAAACCTACCTATATGCATGGTCAACATTTAATCATTTCACATTTTGAACAAAACCTTTTTCATCTCTCTCTCTCCACTCTCTCTCTCGGCCACTCTCTCCCTCTCTCCCTCAACTTCATCTTCTTCATCACCTCAATCCTCCATTGAAGAACACTCTTAAGAGCTTGAAGAACTCACACAAACCATCCATCCATCCATTCAATTCCATACCTTCCTTCATTAAATCTTAAGGTATTTTCATCCTCTACAATCCTATCCATTTAGTTTCTTTTTCTTTTCTTCTTCTCCTTGTTCGATTTTTTTTAGAAGTTGGAATGGAAGAATTGATCTTGAAATAGTGTAATTAGATATGCTAGATATGATATTTATGGATTAAAAATGATCAAAAATAAGAAACCTAACATCTAGGTTAATGCAGAATTTTTTTGGAAAATTGTAGGATTTTTGTTTTTCTTCTTTTGATTGTAAATTCATGCTTAGTAGAGGTTTAATTAGTGTATGAGATGAAAATGGATTGAAAGCCCTATGTTATTATGAAATTTAGTTAGGGTTTGAAGTATGAAATTAGGGGTTTTTGCATGTTAGTTGTTTTTGGAATTGCAAGTGAATAATTGGTGATATAAGAGCATGTTTAGTATATAAATGTTATTAATTTAAGAAGAAAATCATCCCATAAACATATGTTCAAAACCAGAAATTTATAAGTAGTTAGGGGTTTTCCACATGGTTGTTTAAAGTGATGAATTGTTAGTTGAATATTGTTGCAAATCATGTTAATGGATAATAGGAATTAATTGGATTTTTTCTAAAGATGTTTAATGGAATGTAAGAGACAAAGATCACTATATAAACTGAGTTATAAAGATGTTAAGACATGTTAGCATGCATGAAAACGATTCCTATTAGACGTAGATTAACGTCGTAAAATTTGAACGAAAACCGACGACTTTTGGAAATCGCGTAAGAGACGAATATCTAGTTGTAACTATTAATCGGGAAGTCGGATGAAATTTTTAACTTGATATTATTGATTATAATGAAATTTGGAACATCTTTCTAGTTGACATCGTAAGCATCCGAGTTCATATAATATGGGTTAAAGTGATAATCGGGAACTAGAACACGTTTGGAATGTCTTTGTTGGTATAGTACTTGATAGTTGAAATCCGACGTTAAAACGTCGTGTCTTTGAGCAAGTTGAGAAGAAGGTTGTCACGTACAGAGGTACGTGATGACTGCCTTGAGAGTTCAGTTTCTAAAAAAAGTTGAATACGAGATTTTAAAACGAACCTAAAACGTTATACGGCGAACTTATCAATAAACTAGGGTTTCACGGCAGTTTTGCGACCCCTGCCGGAAACTGTAATAACTTCCGGCTCGTTTATCGGATTTGTGATCCGTAAATTGGAGCAGAAACTAGACTTCCTAAGCTTTCTAGTGGTACAGGGCTCACCCCCTGTTTCCAAGTCCTCTGTTCTGGACAGCCTCCAGAGTTACTGGACTGTGCAGTAGAATTTTCAGTTTCTTGTTTTCTAAGTTGTTTAGTTCACAACTTAGTTTCTTTTGATCGTTTGAGCCGTTCTATCTAACGGATACCTTCTATCTGACCCTAGAGTCAAGGACCAGACCTTTAATGATGAAAACCGGTCGAGATCGTATCTTATATCTTATCTTTTCTTTAAAGAAGTAATAAACGAGAAATATTCATAAGTCGTGAAATGAGCTATAAATGAAATCGCCTAAGTTGGTTCTTTCCAACTTAGTTTCTTATAATCCTTAAAGTCGTTTTAAGACATCGACAACCTTCTCTACTGACCCGAGAGTCGAGTACGAGATCTTTCAAGTTCTAAACGAGATGGGTACGAGTCTCGTTTCCCGTTAAGTAAAACGAATCTAGTAAGCGTGCAAATGCCAAAAGAATAAAATGACTAGAACTTTCTTCGATTCTCTTTCTTCGAGTATCTTTTACGAACCGTTTTTAAGTATATTTTTATTTTACGATGAAAGAGGAAGCCAACTGTAGAGAAAGGACAGAAGATCTCAAGTTGAAAGCGTTTGTTTTAAGTTCTGTAAAATAAGGTGGGCTTTTATATACAAATAAAACGAGCAATGCTCGGAAAATCTTTCTTTATTGCTTTGATATCTGTGTTTTCAAAGTGATAATATGGCATGAACTGTTTTATGTTTTTATATGAGTTCTCTTGTACCTATCTGAGTCAACATACGTGTTTTCCAGATTTAGAGTTAGTCTATTTTTAGATTAACTAACGATCGGCTCTGAGTTAGCTGCTAAGTGCTTTCCAGAGTTAGTGCACTTTGTAACCTGTGGTGTATGTGATATCCTGTTGAGGGGTATCAGCCACGGTGAATTAGTAGTGGTCAAGATTGAACGTAACATTAGTCAGAAATAGCTCGCGCGAGCGATTTATGAGAAAAAGTCAGAAAATGTTTAGTAGACACGGATTCTTTCAATAAAACCTCGTGTGCTACACTTATGATATGCCATTTTATCTATATTTATAAGTATGTTTTCGGCATCGTGCCCACTAAGTACCTTTGTACTTAGCCCTGCATTGCTTTCTAAATGTGCAGGTTGAAGCGACGGTGAGCGGCGACGGTTGTTGTTGAGTTTAAGGATAAGATGCTTAGTAGAACTCTTCCGCTGTCAATCTCTGTATTTCTTTTGAGATGTATTTTGAACAACTCAGTAGTTTATGTCCATACATTTGAACTTAGTTTCATCTTTTGTACTTATCATGTATGCTTAGTTAGTTAGCCCCCTTCTTTCCCGCTTCTTTAATCCAACCCCAGTCGCACCCCGGCTTCTGCCGTCCCTTGGGATTTGGGGCTGTGACACTAAACTAGGCACCAAACCCTAATTATCTCTACAGCCGCTTATTTTCTTCATCTCTTACCATCGACCATGGCTTCCTCCACAACTACTGATGCTCTTCCATTTGCCACCCTTCTTCATATGGTTACTATTAAGTTGACCTCTACCAATTACTTATTGTGGCGCAAACAAATGGCATCAATTCTTGAATGTCAAAATTACCTCTGCTATGTTGATGGCACCATCTCCCAGCCGCCATCTCTCCCCAAAGACGATGAAGGCAAAGATGTCGCCAATCATAAATTTATCGAGTGGCGCACCATTGATCAGCGGTTTCTCACGCTGTTATTATCGTCCTTTATAGAAGAATCTATGGGCGAAGTCCTCGGATGCACTTCTGCTCGTGCTGTCTGGTTATCCCTCGAGACGGCTTACAGTCACTCATCCAAGTCTCGTGAACTTCGGATTAAGGATGATCTTCAGCTTATGAAGCGAGGCTCGATGACTGTTACTGAATATGGTCGCAAGTTCAAATCATTGTGTGACCAATTGGCGGCAATAGGACGTCCTGTCGACGAAACAAATAAATCACATTGGTTTCTCCGTGGACTTGGACCCGCTTTCACTAGCTTCTCTGCAACTCGTATGGCTCTCTCACCCCTCCCTTGCTTCAGTGACCTTGTGATACCCCGAGTTTTTATCCCTTTAGAGAGCATCTAATTAACCGAGTAGTTCAAACATGAGAATTTAGGAGTAAAATTTTTCTTTTCTAATCGATGAGTTTTGAATAAAACGTTTAAATTGCCTTGTGAATCTTGTGTGAATTTATCTGTCCTAATTATCTGAGATGATGATGATGTGATATGTTTGTTGAGTCGTTTATATGAAAATGAGTATGAGATTAAATTCCGGAAAAATCCCGTGAAGTTTGTTTAAATTAAGATAACATAACGTTAATCGCCGAGAAATATGTTTACGCCGATGAACCTAGAATAGAATTAAATTAGAACCTTCGAACTTAGAATTTCTTTTAAGATCACTGAGATAGGGTAAGAACTTATCCGAGAATTGAGAAGAGAAATGAGGCATTAGTCTTGAAAAGGATTAATAAACGAATTAATAAGCCGATTAAATTCTTTTAAGAATTAAAGGACTAAAATAATCGAAGCCTTTAATCTTTTAATTTGAGACGTGACATAGGATTGGAATGAGTTAGTGTCAAAAGTGAAACGAGAAGAGGTTAGACCCGTTAATAGAACAAAACAGAATTAATACGAATCATTTTACCCGGAAAACCTTTACGACCGGATAATTAATACCCGTGACGACACGACGACGACACGTGTCATCCACCTCTCTCCCTCTCTCGCCACCTCACAACTCCTCTCCCATCATCCCTCAATTTCCAAGACCAACACACCATAGTGATGTCTTATACATGGATTGCTTAAAGTATGCATACAAGTTAAGTTCAAATCAACCATCAAGTCTTGTCTTTTGCAATTTCCAACAAGTATTTCTTTTTCACTTTGTTGAATTTTAACCTTAGTCATCTAAGACAAGTAGGGAAGACACAATTCATTATCAAACTCCATCTCTCTCTCTCCATTTGATCTCTCTCTCTCTCTCTCTCTCTCTCTCTCTCTCAACCTCTCAAACTCTCTCTCCCTCACGGCAATCTCTCTCTCTCACACCTCTCTTAATTTTTCTTCACATGCAACCATGGATTCAAGATCTCCATCCATGGAAATGAAGTAGAAGTCATTAATCTCCATCCATTTCATCCACGTTTTCACAGAACGGTAAGAATTTTCCAAGTTCTTGAAGTTGAATTCAAGAATTATCCAACACTTTTCTTTATTTTCATTCTCAAACCCTATGGATGATTAATCCCATATTATTTCTTTTTCTTTGAGGATTCAAGAAGACATTCTTCTTTCTTTCAAGATTCAAGCTTTGAAGCTACCATTTCCATCCATTTCAATCCCAAGAGCCAAGAGAAGAATTCCAATTTAATTAAGTATGAATTCATTTGTTTAATTGTAAATATGTATGTCTATAAGTTCTAAAGGAAAGATCTATGCATGCATGTTATTTAATTTATGTTTAGGCAAACTTAGGATATGCATGTGCTAATCGAGTGAGAAGAATTCGTTAGGAGAATCGAGCACTAGGTATTAATCGATGAATTAAGAGAAGAAAAAGAAACTAAAACCCTAAAGAATTGATAAATGCCGAAAAATATAGTAAAAATAAGAGAAATATGAATTCTTTGAGTTATTGTTATTTTGATGATTGATTTGTATTTTTATCATGTTAGTAATTAGATTATTTGCATGAAAAATTGAGAAATAAAATGCACAAAATGTATGTGTGTGTGCCGTGATTTTTGAGGAAAAATGAAGAATTTATTTTGATGATTTTGTTGATGTATTGAGTGATATTTTGATCAATGAGATGATTGTATGTTATGTTAGTATAATCATACATGTGTTTAAGTGAAGAAAATGAGATTGCATGTTGAAATTTTTGAAAGAAATTAATTGTAGAAATAATAAAAAAAGGATTGGATGTCTAAGTATGTATTAGTGATTAATTTGAATATGGAATAGAGATAGAAGTATTGATAAAAGACTTAAAATTGAAAAGCTTTTAACTAAATAAAAGATGAAAAGATGTATGAAAAGATTTATTAATTAAATACCTTGTATTAAAATTTAAAGACTTGAAATTTTTACTAAAAATACAACAAAAAGATCTTTTATAATGTGATTAATAAAATGAGCTAATTCATAAAAATGTTTATCAAAAGATAAAGAAATAATTAAGTAAGAAATAGCTTAAAGGTTTAAAACAAATAAAGAAGAAATTATTAAAGAAATAAACAAAATAGAGAAAATCGAGTTTAAGAAGAATTAATCGATAAGAAAAAAAAAAAGTTAAATTGAATAAAGAAAAGATGCTAGACGAGTTAAGATAGATACTCGTATAAGTTGATCGAGAAATGAGAATAAAATAAGATGCCGAATAATAAGTTGATAGAAGATTAATTAAATAATTAATTTAGGGACGTCGTTCCAACCAAGCGAAGAAAAGATAAACCGAGATAATAATTAAAGGAATAATATTCAAGTTAAAAAATGAGAATCAAGTTAGAATTGAACAAGAATTTATAATTTCGTAAGAGTTTATTAAGAGCTAAGAGAATTTTTGTTAAATAAATAAAAGTTATAAAATACCTTATAAGATAGCGGATGTAGAACGAAGCGTTGTCTATATAAATAAGAAAGATAAAATTAATAGTTTAAGCCTCCATAAAAGGAAATGCATAATCGAGTTAGATTTTAAAATCTAAATTGAATGAATGTTAATGTATCTTGAAGTATGCTTGATTTATATGAATTCATTATATGTTTGAATAAGTGTTTAAATGCATGATGATAGTTATGTTGTGAAAAATAATTGAATGATTGAGTTATTGATTGTTAAATTAAGAATGAATTAAAGTCCTTGAAAGAAAGCTCAAGTAATAGAATTGTAACAATGAAGTTATTAATTAGAACGAGAAAAGTGTACGATATTGAGTAGTAAGGTTAACCAATTCGAATAGAGTTAATAAAATAAAGACGAGAACGTGAGATCTTTTAGAAAAGTTAGAACGAAGAGAGCGACGACTCAAATAGAAGTCCGTTAGTTAAAGTCCAACGCCTTTGTGTCCGTCTTTCATATATCTTACCTATCGATGTCGAACTATGAAGGATCGAGCCGGACGGATCGTTAAGCGAGGACAAATAGCCCTAGACCACCTAGCTAGTTCTTCGGAAGTCAGGTGGGCTTTTCTGAACCAAAACTATCGATGAAAATTAGTATGCTATTGAATATTATGATATAATTTTCAAATGTGATTGACTTGCCATTTTATTGAAGTTAGTATGTGTTATCATCTATTTATATGATGATGTAATTACCCTGTGAAAGCAGGAACCCACGTGTGGTATATGTGAGGTGACTGTGAGCCTTGCTTCGGTTGGGCCGGTCACAGTGTTTGAGAAGGAGGCCTACTTCTCGGCACAGTGAAGTTATTTGTGATAGATGATACATGCTGTTGTTATATGTTATTTGACTGCGCAGTCTGTTTTAAATAAAAATGTTTTGACATGCACAAGTAAAACCGTTTTTAAAACTGCTTATATACTTGTGATGTTTGGCAAGGCAAGTTCAATTAATATAGCTTTAAAAAGCATCTTTATTCAAATGTTTTGGCTTGTGTTCACTGAGTACGAAGTACTCAGCCCTGCGTGTGTTTCTAAACATGCAGATTGGTTAAGTTTGGTAGAATTTCGGACTGGCATTTGTACGTCTTCATACGTGCAAGTGTTGGGAGTTGATGCTAATTTCCGCTGCAAATCTTTTTGATCTAATGTCTGTTGATGCCAGTACTCTAATATTCATGTTTTTGATTCCGAGCGTTGTGCTCGAAGACTTTGAATGCTTGTTGAATTCGTAACCCCTTTAACTTGTAATCCTGAGCGATGGGCTCGTAACTTGACTTGTCGTTGAACATGATCCCTTTTCTTGATGTATATATTCGTATGTTTCCCCTTTTATTGGAATTCCTTTCCCATCAGCATGATTTACTTGTTTGAATTCCCGTTTAAAGTGAAGTTAAGATGCTCGGTTAGTAATTCTTTATGCTTTTGAAAACCAAATTCGATTGCCTTATATTTTATCTTTGTTTTCCCCGAGCATGTTCCCTTTATTTGAGTTAGTTGTTAGTTGTTTAGGTTTGTTGTTGTTCGTAAGTCGCACTTCGAGAGTCGGGGCGTGACAGGTTGGTATCAGAGCAAGGCTCTTATTTGTTCTAAAGTCTGTTATTCTTTGATGAGTTGAGTCTAGATTTAATTCCTAGACTTATTCAAGTCAGTAAACCACACCAAGTTATCCTCCATCTCGTCCGGCAACTAGGTATGTCTTTTTTCTAAAAGTTTTCTTTTCAAGCTAAGATGATGTTCGAGTTATTAAAATGTTGAGAATTTTCTTTAAAGTTATTTTGTTGAGCTATGATGTTTTGAGATGAATTTGTTAAGTTGATTAATAGCTAGATTGCTTTAGAATGTCCTCCCCTTTGCGAGTGCGTGTGAAAAGATCAGAAAGAATAAGGCGTGTGTGCGATTGGTTACGTGATTTGGAATTGCCCAAAAATCCCTCTTTGGAACGCAGAAATGAGTATGTAGTAGAATTCGTAATATGTTCGACAATTTGTTAAGTGTGCTTATGCGTTTAAAATTCGTATAGGATGGACAACGTTGATTGGATGCAAGAGTATTTGCACGCAAGAATGGAAAATAACGAATCTTTAGCAGAATTCTTAGCACGATACCATACGATTTGGGGAAAAGTTCAATATATGGACGTAAGACCGTTAGAATGGAAGGACTGGGCAGCATCTCTTGTTCCTCGATTTCTAGGCTACCGTTACTTCCACCGAACTCTTTACGGCGACGTAAATGCTTTTATCTCCGCGATTTCAGCTCGTTTTATGTCCTATGGTACTCCTCCGCCCGAACCTTATGAAGATGATACTCCTAGCTTGTTGAATGACTTTGTTCGTAATCCTTCACCAATTCCTCCAAGTGGAACTGTTTCTCTCCACATCAATTCGCCACCACGAACTAATCTTCAACCTCAGAATCCTCTTGCTGATTACCCAATTGTAAGTGGTGTGCTTTTAACTTAGTTTTCTTGATTCCTTTGTTTTCTAACTTATCAACATTGCAGCCAAATGGATGTGATGAAAATTCTTCAAATGAGAACCAAATAGCTGCTTATATGAATCATCCGCAAGCGACCTTTTTGAGCCATCCTAGAGCAGAATCCTCTAGCCAAACCCGCTCAAGCGACGATAAAGTCAATGGAAATGAAACTGTTGATGCAGCGACTGTAGGAACCGGATATCTTCAGCCTCTACCTAACAATGTTTTTCCTACCCAGCCACGGATCGAATCTGAGCTAGCTGCGATGAATTATACCCTAGAAGAGTGTGAAGAAGCCTTGAGAGAAGCCGAGCGCGAGTGTTTCGCCATAGAAGATGATAATGTCGAGGAAGATGATGAGCGTTTTGAAGGACAAATGCGTGAAGAAGAAGAAGAGGAGGAAGAAGACCCGGAAGAAGATGAGGAGATTATAGAGCACTACGGAGTGGATTCCGAAGCGGAATAGTATGATGATAACGGACCAAGTGAAGATGACTCCTATGCGTAGGAATGTTCCAAGAAAGCTGTTGATTTCAATCGTTTTTAATTCGAGTGTGTTAAGAGTTGAACTCTTTTATTTTCTTTTAGTTGTGTTGTAACCTATGATGAAGACTATCATAATTTGACTAGGAAAAAGGGAAATGTTTTCCAAAGTAAATTCCCTAAGTGTTATAAGTCCTAGAGAAGGCCGCTGTTAAGCGTTTGGAAGTTGAAATATTAAGTTCTTTGAATTGAAGTTGAAATTTTTTGAGTTATTAAATTAAGTTGAATATTTGAATATGAAGTGATGATGTTTGCTCTGTGATTATGCTTGATTGTTTCAAGAATCTATGATGATGATATGAATATATGATGATATGTGTATGTGACAATTATTAGAAACTGAATGAGTATATATGAGAAATTGAAGTAATGAATTGCTTAAGAAAGTTTTAAATTGTTGTTAATTATCTAAGTACCGATCGAGAATCGTGTTCCTCCCAAAAGAGAAATGTGTTCAGAATCGAAAAAGGTTCCCTGTAAGCTAAAAATCTAGAGTGGTTAAAGTTTTTCCCTTGTTTTAATCTTTAGAATGCCGCCAAGACGTAGAAACGTCAGGATTCCCGAAGAAAATGCAGAAGGGCAGCGTGACCCTACTCCGCCCCCTCAAAACGAAAGACGAGTCGAAGAGTTGTTTCTCCGACAAAATCCCCCGACGTTCGACGGTAAAGGCAGTTCGGCTGATGCCGAAGATTGGATTCGTTCTTTAGAGTGAATTTTTCGTTTCCTTCGTTGTTCCGATCGCGAGCGTTTGGAATGCATGGCGTATCAGCTTAAAGGAACAGCCGATTATTGGTGAGAAGCAAAGCAAAGGATGTATTCTCCCGAAGAACGCGAAGAGTTGTCATGGGATCAATTTAAGGAAGCGTTGTACGAAAAGTTTGTGCCAAGAAGTTATCGTAAGCAGAAATCCAACGAGTTTACCAATCTGAAGCAAGGAAAAAGATCTGTAGCCGAGTACGACCGGGAATTTTGCGAGTTAGCTCAATTTGCGCCCGATATGGTCGACACCGATGAGAAAATGTGCGAGTTGTTTAGAGCAGGACTTAGGCAAGATATTCGAGTAGTTCTCGCCAGCCAAAGTGGTTTAACGTACGCTGAGGCTTTAAACCGAGCTTTAGATATGGAGTTAGCAATGCAACCGGAAAAAGGATCGCAACCCCCAGCGAATCTCCAACCCCAAAGCTAGATAATCACAACCATGTCTGCTCATCAACCCCAGTTTGGCCAATACGGAAAAAGAAAAGGAAAGTGGATTAGTGGAAACCAACCAACCAAGAAGCAATGGCAAGGAAAGAGCCAACCGCAGCCACAGAAGGGAAAGGCACCGCAAACGAACCGAGGCAACCTACCCATCGGACCTTTAGGATTCCCTCCCTGTGCGAAATGCGGAAAGATGCATCAAGGCGTTTGTAAGAGTGGAAGCAACGTTTGCTACACTTGTGGTCAGCCTGGTCATTTCTCGAACCGGTGCCAAAGTAAGCAACAAGGGTTTAGAAGCGGAAGACCAAACCAGTTCCAGCCGTCGCAAATGAAAGCTATCGAGGCAGCCCCTCTTCAAAAGTTTGTTCCACGTCAACGTAAGCCGCCGCAGCCAAGGCAGCAACCTCCTCAGCAAGAACCGCCGCTTTTTCAAAGAACGTACGCGATTGAACAGAAACCGCAGGAAAAGGAGAAAGGAAATCAGGCAGGTATGGGAAAGCTTAACAACATACCTGTTATTGTTTTGTTTGATACCAGAGCTCCGCATTCGTTTATATCTAGTGTCTGCGTAGAGAACCTAGAACTAGAAGTAGAAGAATCGAATCAAATGCTTAGTGTCGCAACCCCTTTAGGAAAGTCTGCGTTAGTTTCGCATGTTTGCTCGAACCTAGAATTTGAAGTCGGAAACCGTAAGTTAGTTGCAAAATCCCTGAATGTGATCCAGATGCGTGACGTCGATATAATCCTAGGAATGGATTGGCTAACCGAGAATTTTGCTACGATTCGATGCGATTTGAGACAGATATCGTTTAAATCCCCTGGAGAAGAGTTAACCATAGACTTTGGAATGGAAAAGAGAGTGAAGAAGAGTGTGCCGATAATTTCAGCCATGAAAGCGCAAAGATTGATACGGAAGAAAGGAACCCAAGCGTACCTAGTCTATCTGAATAAGGACGAAAATCACGAGTTAAGTATCGATGATGTTCCAATCGTGAGAGAATTCAAAAATGTGTTTCCTGAAGTGTTACCAGGTTTACCCCCTGATCGTCAGCTAGAGTTTTCAATCGATTTAGAACCAGGATCAGCCCCGATATCCAAGGCACTGTATAGAATGGCCCCAAAGGAACTTCAAGAGTTGAAGATCCAACTGCAAGAATTGTTGGACTTAGGCTACATTCGACCGAGTGTATCGCCTTGGGGTGCTCCGATTTTGTTCGTGAAGAAGAAGGATGTGCATAGACTACCGAGAGTTAAACAAGATTACGTTGAAGAACAAATATCCTTTGCCAAGGATAGATGATTTGTTTGACCAGCTAAAAGGAGCCGGTGTTTTCTCCAAGATTGACTTAAGGTCTGGATACCACCAACTGAAGATCAAGCAAGAAGATATTCCGAAGACTGCTTTTAGAACGAGATATGGACATTACGAATTCATAGTAATGCCATTTGGATTAACAAATGCCCCGGCAGTGTTCATGGATATGATGAATAGAGTTTTTCACGAATATTTGGACAAATTTGTGATTGTCTTTATAGACGATATTTTGGTGTATTCAAGGAGTGAAGCTGAGCATGAAGAGCATTTAAGGATCGTGTTAGAAACTCTTAGAACGGAAAAGCTGTATGCCAAATTCAGTAAGTGCGAATTTTGGTTGAAAGCAGTAAATTTCTTAGGACATGTAGTTTCGTCCGAAGGCATCCAAGTGGATATGGAGAAGGTGAAAGCTGTACAGGATTGGAAGTCCCCGACGTCAGTACATGAAATCCGTAGTTTTCTTGGTTTAGCAGGATACTACCGGAGATTCATTGAAGGATTTTCTAAGATCGCGAAACCGATGACGAGCCTGTTGAAGAAAGAAACGAAGTTTACATGGACAAAAGAGTGTGAGAAAAGTTTTCAAGAACTCAAGACGAGATTAACGACAGCCCCAGTTCTAGCCCTACCCGAGCCAGATAAAGATTATGTTGTTTATACCGATGCATCTGCTTAAGGACTAGGATGCGTGTTAATGCAAAATGGGAAAGTGATTGCATATGCTTCCAGGCAACTCAAACCTCACGAAGAGAAGTATCCAACCCACGACCTAGAATTAGCAGCCATCGTTCATGCTTTGAAGATATGGCGACATTACCTTTATGGAGCGAAGTGTGAAATATTCTCAGATCACAAAAGCCTAAAATACTTCTTCGAGCAGAAGGAGTTGAACATGAGACAAAGGAGATGGCTTGAGTTAGTAAAAGACTACGATTGCAAGATATCTTACCATCCCAGTAAAGCGAACGTAGTAGCCGACGCGTTAAGTAGAAAGAGAAGGAAGAAAAAGTCGAATAGGATCGAGTTAGGATTTCTTTTAACCGATGAAGTCGAGTTGATTGAAGAGTTTGCGAAGATGAAAATTGAAGTAATCGTACCGCCAGCGACAGTAGATCAAGTAATTGCTACCTTAGTAGTGATGCCTGACTTAAGAACCCGTATCGTAGAAGGCCAAAGAAGAGACGAAGAATTAGAAAAGCTACGAAGGAAGGTGAGAAGTGGAGAAGTTAAAGATTTTGCAGAATCAAGCGATAATGCGTTGTTGTATCAAGGAAGAATTTGTGTACCTAACGATGACAAGTTGAAGAATGAGATAATGAGTGAAGCTCATGAAACCCCGTATACAGCTCACCCCGGCAGCACGAAGATGTACCAAGACCTAAAGAACCAGTTTTGGTGGAATGGAATGAAAACGGATGTAGCATTATTCGTTGAAAGATGTTTAGCTTGCCAGCAAGTGAAGTTCTTACATCAAAGACCGTATGGACCTCTACAACCGTTACCCGTCCCAGAGTGGAAGTGGGATGGAATCACAATGGATTTTGTGACAGGATTGCCAAGATCAAGAAGAGGAAATACAATAGTATGGGTAATAGTGGATAAGTTGACGAAGTCTGCTCATTTTATACCTATTCCACATACCTATGGATCAGCCAAGTTAGCCGAGATCTACATCAAAGAAATTATGAAGTTGCATGGAATTCCGAAGACGATTACCTCAGATAGAGATTTGAAGTTCACCGCCCGTTTTTGGGAAAGTTTCCTCAAAGAGTTAGGAACCCAATTGCAGTTCAGCACTGCTTACCACCCTCAAACCGATGGTCAATCCGAGCGAACGATTCAAATTCTCGAAGATATGTTGAGAGCCGTCTTGTTAGATAAAGGAGTCGAGTGGGAAAAAGTTTTACCTCTTGTTGAGTTCGCATACAACAATAGCTATCAGAATACGATAGGAATGGCCCCGTATGAAGCTCTTTACGGAAAGAAGTGTAGATCGCCGTTGTATTGGAATGAAGTCGGTGAAAGGAAAGTGTTAGGGCAAGAAGCGATTGAGGAAATGATAGAATCTGTACGTCAAATCCGTGAGAAGATTAAGGAAGCTCAGAGTCGACAGAAGTCGTATGCCGATAATCAAAGATCCAAGTTAGAATTTGAAGAAGGAGATAAAGTATTTTTGAAAGTATCCCCCTCGAAAGGAGTTTATCGTTTTGGAGTTAAAGGAAAGCTTAGACCTCGTTTTATAGGACCGTACGAGATCCTTGAAAGGATTGGATCCGTATCGTATCGTTAAGCGTTAACGCCTAGTTTCGGAAGTTCGCATAACGTGTTTCACGTATCGCAGTTGAGAAAATATGTCTTTGATCCGAAGCATGTAATACGTCAAGAAGATGTTGAGATGAAGCCCGATCTAAGCTACGAAGAGAAACCCAAAGAGATTTTAGATCATAAAGTCCAGCAGCTTAGAACGAAATCGATTCCCTTAGTGAAAGTCAAGTGGTGTCATCACGATCTTGAAGAAGCCACTAGGGAACTCGAAGAAAAGATGAAAGTAAAATATCCCGAGTTATTTTCTTAAGGTCAGTAAATTTCGGGACGAAAATTTTTTTTAAGAGGGTGAAGATGTGATACCCCGAGTTTTTATCCCTTTAGAGAGCGTCTAATTAACCGAGTAGTTCAAAAATGAGAATTTAGGAGTAAAATTTTTCTTTTCTAATCGATGAGTTTTGAATAAAAAGTTTAAATTGCCTTGTGAATCTTGTGTGAATTTATCTGTCCTAATTATCTGAGATGATGATGATGTGATATGTTTGTTGAGTCGTTTATATGAAAATAAGTATGTGATTAAATTCCGGAAAAATCCCGAGAAGTTTGTTTAAATTAAGATAACATAACGTTAATTGCCGAGAAATATGTTTACGCCGATGAACCTAGAATAGAATTAAATTAGAACCTTGAATTTCTTTTAAGATCACTGAGATAGGGTAAGAACTTATCCGAGAATTGAGAAGAGAAATGAGGCATTAGTCTTGAAAAGGATTAATAAACGAATTAATAAGCCGATTAAATTCTTTTAAGAATTAAAGGACTAAAATAATCGAAGCCTTTAATCTTTTATGAGACGTGACATAGGATTGGAATGAGTTAGTGTCAAAAGTGAAACGATAAGAGGTTAGACCCGTTAATAGAACAAAACGGAATTAATACGAATCGTTTTACCCGGAAAACTTTTACGACCGGATAATTAATACCCGTGACGACACGACGACGACACGTGTCATCCACCTCTCTCCCTCTCTCGCCACCTCACAACTCCTCTCCCATCATCCCTCAATTTCCAAGACCAACACACCATAGTGATGTCTTATACATGGATTGCTTAAAGTATGCATACAAGTTAAGTTCAAATCAACCATCAAGTCTTGTCTTTTGCAATTTCCAACAAGTATTTCTTTTTCACTTTGTTGAATTTTAACCTTAGTCATCTAAGACATGTAGGGAAGACACAATTCATTATCAAACTCCATCTCTCTCTCTCCATTCGATCTCTCTCTCTCTCTCTTGCAAGAAAAGAAAAACTCTCTCAACCTCTCAAACTCTCTCTCCCTCACGGCAATCTCTCTCTCTCACACCTCTCTTAATTTTTCTTCACATGCAACCATGGATTCAAGATCTCCATCCATGGAAATGAAGTAGAAGTCATTAATCTCCATCCATTTCATCCACATTTTCAAAGAAAGGTAAGAATTTTCCAAGTTCTTGAAGTTGAATTCAAGAATTATCCAACACTTTTCTTTATTTTCATTCTCAAACCCTATGGATGATTAATCCCATATTATTTCTTTTTCTTTGAGGATTCAAGAAGACATTCTTCTTTCTTTCAAGATTCAAGCTTTGAAGCTACCATTTCCATCCATTTCAATCCCAAGAGCCAAGAGAAGAATTCCCATTTAATTAAGTATGAATTCATTTGTTTAATTGTAAATATGTATGTCTATAAGTCCTAAAGGAAAGATCTATGCATGCATGTTATTTAATTTATGTTTAGGCAAACTTAGGATATGCATGTGCTAATCGAGTGAGAAGAATTCGTTAGGAGAATCGAGCACTAGGTATTAATCGATGAATTAAGAGAAGAAAAAGAAACTAAAACCCTAAAGAATTGATAAATGCCGAAAAATATAGTAAAAATAAGAGAAATATGAATTCTTTGAGTTATTGTTATTTTGATGCTTGATTTGTATTTTTATCATGTTTGTAATGAGATTATTTGCATGAAAAATTGAGAAATAAAATGCACAAAATGTATGTGTGTGTGCCGTGATTTTTGAGGAAAAATGAAGAATTTGTTTTGATGATTTTGTTGATGTATTGAGTGATGTTTTGATCAATGAGATGATTGTATGTTATGTTAGTATAATCATACATGTGTTTAAGTGAAGAAAATGAGATTGCATGTTGAAATTTTTGAAAGAAATTAATTGTAGAAATAATAAAAAAAGGATTGGATGTCTAAGTATGTATTAGTGATTAATTTGAATATGGAATAGAGATAGAAGTATTGATAAAAGACTTAAAATTGAAAAGCTTTTAATTAAATAAAAGATGAAAAGATGTATGAAAAGATTTATTAATTAAATACCTTGTATTAAAATTTAAAGACTTGAAATTTTTACTAAAAATACAACAAAAAGATCTTTTATAATGTGATTAATAAAATGAGCTAATTCATAAAAATGTTTATCAAAAGATAAAGAAATTATTAAGTAAGAAATAGCTTAAAGGTTTAAAACAAATAAAGAAGAAATTATTAAAGAAATAAACAAAATAGAGAAAACCGAGTTTAAGAAGAATTAATCGATAAGAAATAAAAAAAAAGAAAGTTAAATTGAATAAAAAAAAGATGCTAGACGAGTTAAGATAGATACTCGTATAAGTTGATCGAGAAAATGAGAATAAAATAAGATGCCGAATAATAAGTTGATAGAAGATTAATTAAATAATTAATTTAGGGATGTCGTTCCAACCAAGCAAAGAAAAGATAAACCGAAATAATAATTAAAGGAATAATATTCAAGTTAAAAAATGAGAATCAAGTTAGAATTGAACAAGAATTTATAATTTCGTAAGAGTTTATTAAGAGCTAAGAGAATTTTTGTTAAATAAATAAAAGTTATAAAATACCTTATAAGATAGCGGATGTAGAACGAAATGTTGTCTATATAAATAAGAAAGATAAAATTAATAGTTTAAGCCTCCATAAAAGGAAATGCATAATCGAGTTAGATTTTAAAATCTAAATTGAATGAATTTAATGTATCTTGAAGTATGCTTGATTTATATGAATTCATTATATGTTTGAATAAGTGTTTAAATGCATGATGATAGTTATGTTGTGAAAAATAATTGAATGATTGAGTTATTGATTGTTAAATTAAGAATGAATTAAAGTCCTTGAAATAAAGCTCAAGTAATAGAATTGTAACAATGAAGTTATTAATTAGAACGAGAAAAGTGTACGATATTGAGTAGTAAGGTTAACCAATTCGAATAGAGTTAATAAAATAAAGACGAGAACGTGAGATCTTTTAGAAAAGTTAGAACGAAGAGAGCGACGACTCAAATAGAAGTCCGTCAGTTAAAGTCCAACGCCTTTATGTCCGTCTTTCATATATCTTACCTATCGATGTCGAACTATGAAGGATCGAGCCGGACGGATCGTTAAGCGAGGACAAATAGCCCTAGACCACCTAGCTAGTTCTTCGGAAGTCAGGTGGGCTTTTCTGAACCAAAACTATCGATGAAAATTAGTATGCTATTAAATATTATGATATGATTTTCAAATGTGATTGACTTGCCATTTTATTGAAGTTAGTATGTGTTATCATCTATTTATATGAAGATGTGATTACCCTGTGAAAGCATGAACCCATGTGTGGTATATGTTGAGGTGACTGTGAGATTTGCTTCAGTTGGGCCGGTTACAGTGTTTGAGAAGGAGGCCTACTTCTCGGCACAGTGAAGTTATTTGTGATAGATGATACATGCTGTTGTTATATGTTATTTGACTGCGCAGTCTGTTTTAAATAAAAATGTTTTGACATGCACAAGTAAAACCGTTTTTAAAACTGCTTATATACTTGTGATGTTTGGCAAGGCAAGTTCAATTAATATAGCTTTAAAAAGCATCTTTATTCAAATGTTTTGGCTTGTGTTCACTGAGTACGAAGTACTCAGCCCTGCGTGTGTTTCTAAACATGCAGGTTGACTGGATGGCGATGGCGTGGATACTTGGTGGTGTGGTTTGGTTTTGTTGGTTAAGTTTGGTAGAATTTCGGACTGGCATTTGTACGTCTTCATACGTGCAAGTGTTGAGAGTTGATGCTAATTTCCGCTGCAAATCTTTTTGATCTAATGTCTGTTGATGCCAGTACTCTAATATTCATGTTTTTGATTCCGAGCGTTGTGCTCGAAGACTTTGAATGCTTGTTGAATTCGTAACCCCTTTAACTTGTAATCCTGAGCGATGGGCTCGTAACTTGACTTGTCGTTGAACATGATCCCTTTTCTTGATGTATATATTCATATGTTTCCCCTTTTATTGGAATTCCTTTCCCATCAGCATGATTTACTTGTTTGAATTCCCGTTTAAAGTGAAGTTAAGATGCTCGGTATGTAATTCTTTATGCTTTTGAAAACCAAATTCGATTTACTTATATTTCATCTTTGTTTTCCCCGAGCATGTTCCCTTTATTTGAGTTAGTTGTTAGTTGTTTAGGTTTGCGAGAGTCGGGGCGTGACAGACCTCTTATCAGATGCAGAAGCATTCTCCATGTTTCAGCAATCTATGGAAAACTCAAGCATTTCTTCGGCTGCTTTTGTTGCTTCCACTCCGCAACGAAAATCATCTTCTTCCTCTAGTAGCGGCTGCAGTTCCTTCTCTCAACAGAATCGTGGTTCCAACCCACCAAGTAATGGCCAAAATAGGGGTCAGTTTTCATATTCTGGGAAACATGGCAAGGGACAACGTCCAAAAAGGCCACCTCACTGTCAAATCTGTCGCACCGATGGACACTATGTTGATGCTTGTCCTCAACGCTATTCTCCACAAAAAGCCTCGTCCACAGCTCATCTTGCTGAGGCATTTCAAACGGGCTGCTTACTTGGAAATCCTACTGCTTCAGATTGGTATCTTGATACCGGTGCCACTGCACACATGACATCATCAACCGACGCTCTTTCGGATCATCGCTCTTATTCTGGTAATGATCGTGTTATTGTTGGTAATGGTGCTTGTCTTTCTATTTCCCATATCGGAAAATTAAATTTGAATTCCCGTATTCACCTATTGGATGTTTTGGTAGTTCCCCACATAACCAAAAATCTATTGTCAATAAGCAAGTTAACAGAAGATTTTTCGGTTGATGTCCTCTTCACTGATAGCTCTTTCATTGTTCAGAATCGAATAACCAAGGATCCCATAGCAACAGGTCGGCGTGATAACGGGCTCTACGTTTTGGAACGTGGGCACTCGGCCTTGCTTGCTGCTTTAAGAAATAAAAAGTTACGTGCTTCCTATGAATTATGGCATGATCGATTAGGACATGTAAACCTTAACACTATTAGCTTATTGAATAAGTCGGGACATTTACAACTCACATCTTTATTGCCAAAGCCTTCACTTTGTGCATCTTGTCAACTTGCTAAAAGTAAAAAATTGTCCTTTACATTGAATGATAAACGTGATGTTCATGTTTTGGATTTAATTCACTGTGATTTGTGGGGGCCTGCGCCTGTCACTTCAACTGCTGGTTATCGTTATTATGCTATCTTTATTGATGATTACTCTCGATTTTACTGGATGTTTCCTTTGTCTGCCAAATCCGATTTCTATGTGAATCTTGTTCATTTTTTGAAGTTGGTGGAAAATTAGTTTGATAGAAAAGTCAAAACTTTTCAAAGCGACGGTGGAACTGAATTCACCAGCAAGATTGTCAAATCATTATTTCTGGACAAGGGCATTCATCATTCTATTTCTTGTCCTCATACACCTGAGCAAAATGGGCGAGCTGAACGAAAGCATCGACACATCACAAAAATGGGTCTCGCTATGCTTTTTCACGCTCGTGCTCCTACGTCTCTTTGGGTTGAAGCGCAGCTGCGGTATACACTATTAATCGTCTTCCATCTTCCGTATTACAAGGGAAGTCACCTTTCGAATTACTATTCCATTTGATTCCAAATTATAGTAATTTTCACCTTTTCGGTTGTCGGGTTTTCCCTTGTTTGCGCAGCTATGCAGATAATAAGCTCTCCACTCGAAGCCGGCCTTGTATCTTTGCTGGTTACAGCTTTCATCATAAGGGGTTTTTGTGCCTTGATCCTGTGACATCTTGTGTTTTTGTTTCTCGTCATGCCCAATTCGATGAAGCATGTTTTCCATATGCTAATGACATCTCGTCTACTACAGACACAGAGATTTCTGAATTCCATGAACCTTCCATCTCTGTGCTGCCTTCTCAGTCAGAGAACACTAGTTGCCCCAAACCATCGGACCCAGACAGCTCTTCCCGAGCATCTTGTGTTCTCTGTCCATCTTCTAGTCCACCACCGCTCAATCCTAATGTGGAGCATACACCAGTGTCTCCACTTGTGACATCTCCACCACTGCCCGAGTCTCCACACGTAGCATCTTCATCACCAGAGCCCATTATTCGGCATTCAAATGCACCAACTCATCCAATGCAAACTCGATCCAAATCTGGCATCTTCAAACAACGCTATATAGCTAATATTGCCATTACTCCATTGTCTAAGGCTCTCCATACTTCTACTGCTCCTAAAGGACTCAAGAGCGCCGTCAAATATCCACACTGGATCGCTGCTATGGATGAAGAAATGAAAGCTATTGGCCTAAATTTGACTTATGACATCGTCCCTCGTCCTCCTCCTGGAACTAACATCGTTGGCTCTAAATGGGTGTTTCGAACAAAGTTCCTCTCCGATGAATCTATTGATCATTACAATGCTAGACTTGTGGCACTAGGCTTCACTCAACTTCCTGGTTTCGACTTTTCCCATACCTTCAGTCCCTTTGTGAAGGCTTCAACAGTTCGCATCTTATTAACTCTTGCTGTTATGAATAATTGGCCTTTGCATCAACTTGATGTAAAGAATGCTTTCCTCAATGGTGTTCTTTCGAAACCTGTTTATATGGAACAATCTCCCGGATATGTTGATCCTTCTAGACCCGATCATGTTTGCCTTTTAAAAAAGTCTCTTTATGGCCTCAACCAGGCTCCTCGTGCATGGTACCAATGACTCCACGACTTTCTTCTTCTCATTGGCTTTAAGATAGTCGTGCAGATACTTCCTTGTTTATTTTTCAAAAAAAATCTTCTGTGGTCTATTTATTGGTATATGTCGATGACATCGTTCTTACAGGAAATTGTCCCGACCTTTTGAAGAATTTTATCTCTCGTCTTAATCGTGAATTTGCAGTAAAAGACCTTGGAAAGCTCAGTTACTTTCTTGGCTTAGAAGTTACTTATACTCATGATGGACTATTTCTCAGTCAAAGTAAGTATGCTCACGATATTCTTGCCCGTTTTGATATGGCTGATTGCAAGCCCACTTCGACTCCTTTGGCTCCAGGGGATTCTTTCAGACGTGAAGGACCATTATTCTCAGATATCTCTACATATCGATCCCTCATTGGTGCTCTTCAGTATCTGACTATCACTCGACCTGATCTAAATTTTGTGGACAATCATTTGAGTCAATTTCTTCAATCTCCAACTGTCGATCATTTCCAAGCGGCAAAACGCATTCTACGTTATGTTAAAGGATCCATTTCTTATGGAATATCCTTCACCAGAAGCGCTGATTTTGCTCTTGTTGGTTATTCTGATGCTGATTGGGCACGATGTCTCGACACTCGTCGCTCAACTTATGGCTACTCCATCTTTCTTGGCGGCAATTTGGTCTCATGGAGTGCCAAGAAATAACCCACTATTGCCCGGTCAAGTTGTGAATCTGAGTATCGTGCCATGGCCACAACTGCATTAGAAATAGTTTGGGTCACACACTTACTCAATGAACTTGGAGTCATATTGCCTTCGCCTCCTACTCTTTTTTGTGATAATAATAGTGTGTTTTTTTAAGTCAAAATCCGGTCGCACATAAGCGGGCAAAGCATATCGACATTGACTATCATTTCGTAAAGGAACTTGTTCAATCTGGAAAGCTCCACACACGCTTTGTTCCCTCTTCATTACAGATTGCAGATATCTTCACCAAAAGTCTGCCCCGTCCGCAATTCATGTTTCTACGATCCAAGCTTCGTGTTGGTGCTCACCCCACGTTGCGTTTGAAGGGGGGTATTGGAGATAATCACGGCACTCTTCAAAAATTAGATGATCAAATCAAATCATAAACTTATTTGTTGTATATTTTGTTTACTTGTATAGATATGTTTGTACCTATTTAATAGTGCTCAATGAAATAAGACGGCAAACCATTATTTTACAATCTCTTACACATACAAAATCATATTTGCACCTTTAAAAGCTCATTTCAAGTTCATTTCGAGCGTAACTCTTGAACTTGCATTTTTCTAGAGCAATATAAATTTTTTTCAACCCCAAGCCACCACAAACTCCCCTATTATGATGTATACAATGTAAAAGTTATCATGAAAAGCTTCGTTTTTGTTAAAATACCTACAAAATTGTGTTTGCACCTTTAAAAGCTCATTTGTAGCTCATTTCGAGCGTAGCTCCCGAACTTGCATTTTTCTTGAGCAATATAAATTTTTTTCGGCCCCAAACCACCACACACTCCCTTATTATGATGTATAAAATGTAAGAGTTTCAAATGAAAGCTTCGTTTTTGTCAAAATACCTACAAAATCGTGTTTGCACCATTTAAAGCTCATTTGAAGCTCATTTCGAGCATAACTCCCGAACTTGCATTTTGCTCGAGCAATATACATTTTTTTCGACCCCAAACCACCACACACTCCCTTATTATGATGTATCCAATGTTAAAGTTTCATAGCAAGGCTTCATTTTTGTCAAAATACCTACAAAATCGTGTATTCACCTTTAAAAGCTCATTTGAAGCTCATTTCGAGCGTAGCTCCCAAACTTATATTTTTTTCGACCAATATAAATTTTTTTCGACCCCAAACCACCACACACTCCCTTATTATGATTCATCCAATGTAAAAGTTTTCAATAAAGGCTTTATTCTTGTCAAAATACCTACAAAATCGTGTTTGCACCGTGAAAAGCTAATTTGAAGCTCATTTCGAGCGTAACTCCCGAACTTGCATTTTGCTTGAGCAATATAAATTTTTTTCGACCGTAAACCACCACACACACCCTTATTATGATATATCCAATGTAAAAGTTTCAAAAAGGCTTCTTTTTTGTCAAAATACATTCAAAATCGTGTTTGCACCTTTAAAAGCTCATTTGAAGCTCATTTCGAGCGTAGCTCCCGAACTTGCATTTTTCTCGAGCAATATAAAATATTTTCAACCCCAAACCACCACACACTCTCTTATTATGATGCATCTAATGTAAGAATTTCCAGGAAAGGCTTTGTTCTTGTCAAAATACCTACAAAATTGTGTTTGCACCTTGAAAAGCTCATTTGAAGCTCATTTCGAGTGTAGCTCCCGAACTTGCTTTTTCTCGAGCAATATAAATTTTTTTCGATACAAAAGCACCACAAACTCCCTTATAATTATGCATCCAATGTAAAAGTTTCAAATAAAGGCCTCATTTTTGTGAATAAACCTACAAAATCGTATTTTCATCTTTAAAAGCTCATTTGAAGCTCATTTCGAGCGTAGCTCACGAACTTGCATTTTTCTCGAGGAATATAAATTGTTTTCGACCCCAAACCACCACACACTCCATTATTATGATGCATCCAATGTAAGTTTTCAATAAAGGCTTTGTTCTTGTCAAAATACCTACAAAATCGTGTTTGTACCTTGAAAAGCTCATTTGAACCTCATTTCGAGCATAACTCCCGAACATGCATTTTGCTCGAGCAATAATTTTTTTCGACCCCAAACCACCATACACTCCCTTATTATGATGTATACAATGTAAAGTTTCAAAAAAAGGCTTCGTTTTTGTCAAAATACCTACAATATCGTGTTTGCACCTTTAAAAGCTCATTTGAAGCTCATTTCGAGCGTAGCTCCCGAACTTGCATTTTTCACGAGTAATATAAAATTTTTTCAACCCCAAACCACCACTCACTCCCTTATTATGATGCATCCAATGTAAAAGTTTCCAAGAAAGGCTTTGTTCTTGTATACTTACAAAATCGCGTTTGCACCTTGAAAAGAGCTCATTTGAAGCTCATTTCGAGCGTAGCTCCCTAACTTGAATTTTTCTCAAGCAATATAATTTCTTTTCGACCCCAAGCCACAACACACTCCCTTATTGTGATGTATCCAATGTAAAAGTTTCCAATAAAGGCTTTGTTCTTGTCAAAATACCTACAAAATCGTTTTTGCATCTTGAAAAGCTCATTTGAAGGTCATTTCGAGCGTAGCTCCCAAACTTGCATCATTCTCGAGCAATATAAATTGTTTTCGAGCCCAAAACACTACACACTCAATTATTATGATGCATCCAATGTAAAAGTTTCCAATAAAGGCTTGGTTCTTGTCAAAATACCTACAAAATCGTGTCTGCACCATGTAAAGCTCATTTGAAACTCATTCCGAGCGTAACTCCTGAACTTGCATTTTGCTCGAGCAATATAAATTTTTTTCGATTCAAAATTACGACAAACTCCCTTATTATGATTTATCCAATGTAAAAGTTATCTTGAAAGGCTTAGTTCTTGTCAAAATACCTACAAAATTGTGTTTGCAATTAGGAAAGCTCATTTGAAGCTCATTACGAGAGTAACTCCCGAACATGCATTTTTCTCGAGCAATATCAATTTTTTTCGACCCCAAACAACCACACACTCACTTATTATTATGTATCCAATGTAAAAGTTTCAAATAAAGGCTTCAGTTTTTTCAAAATACCTACAAAATCTTGTTTGCACCTTTAAAAGCTCATTTGAAGCTCATTTCGAGCGTAACTCCCGAACTTGCATTTTTCTTGAGCAATATAAAATATTTTCAACCCCAAACCACCACACACTGTCTTATTATGATGCATCCAATGTAAAAATTTCCAACAAAGGTTTTGTTCTTGTCAAAATACCTACAAAATCGTATTTGCACCTTGAAAAGCTCATTTGAAGCTCATTTCGAGCGTAACACCCGAACTTATGTTTTGCTCGAGCAATATAATTTTTTTTCGACCTAAACGACCACACACTCCCTTATTATGATGTATCCAATGTAAAAGTTTCAAAAAAGGCTTCGTTTTTTCAAAATACATTCAAAATCGTGTTTGCACCTTTAAAAGCTCATTTGAAGCTCATTTCGAGGGTAGCTCCCGAACTTGCATTTTTCTCGAGGAATAAAAATTGTTTTTGACCCCAAACCACCACACACTCCCTTATTATGATGCATCCAATGTAAAATTTTTCAATAAAGGCTTTGTTCTTGGGAAAATACCTACAAAATCGTGTTTGCACCTTGAAAAGCTCATTTAAAGCTCATTTCGAGCGTAACTCCCGAACTTGCATTTTGCTCGAGCAATATAAATTTGTTTCAACCCCAAACCTCCACACACTCCCTTATTATGATGTATCCACTGAAAAAGTTTCATAGAAAGGCTTCGTTTTTGTCAAAATACATACAAAATCGTGTTTGCACCTTTAAAAGCACATTTGAAGCTCATTTCGAGCGTAGCTCTAGAACTTGCATTTTTTTGGAGCAATATAAATTTTTTACAATCCAAAATCACCGCAAACTCCTTTATTATTATGTATCCAACATAAAAGTTTCAAAGAAAGGCTTCATTTTTGTCAAAATATCTATAAAATCGTGTTTTCACCTTTAAAAGCTCATTTGAAGCTCATTTCGAGGATAGCTCCCGAACTTGCATTTTTCTCGAGCAATATAAATTGTTTTCAACCCCAAACCACCACACACTACCTTATGATGCATCCAATGTAAAAGTTATCTTGAAAGGCTTAGATCTTGTCAAAATATCTACAAAATTGTGTTTGCAATTTGAAAAGTTTATTTGAAGCTCATTTCGAGAGTAACTCCCGAATATGCATTTTTCTCGAGCAATATCAATTTTTTTCGACCCCAAAATAACCACACACTCACTTGTTATGATGTATCCAATGTAAAAGTTTCAAATAAAGGCTTCATTTTTTTCAAAATACCTACAAAATCGTGTTTGCACCTTTAAAAGCTCATTTGAAGCTCATTTCGAGCGTAACTGCCGAACTTCCATTTTTCTCTAGCAATATAAAATATTTTCAACCCCAAACCACCACACACTGCCTTATTATGATGCATCCAATGTAAAAGTTTCCAACAAGGGTTTTCTTCTTGTCAAAATACCTACAAAATCGTGTTTGCACCTTGAAAAACTCAATTGAAGCTCATTTCGAGCGTAACTCTAAACTTGCGTTTGCTCGAGCAATATAAATTTTTTTCGGCCTAAACCACCACACACTCCATTATTATGATGTATCCAATGTAAAAGTTTCAAAAAAGGCTTAGGTTTTTCAAAATACATTCAAAATCGTGTTTGCACCGTGAAAAGCTCATTTGAAGCTCATTTAGAGCGTAGCTCCCGAACTTGCATTTTTCTCGACGAATATAAATTATTTTTGACCGCAAACCACCACACACTCACTTATTATGATGTATAC
Organism: Schizonepeta tenuifolia; assembly: GCA_029490685.1. NCBI lineage: Eukaryota > Viridiplantae > Streptophyta > Magnoliopsida > Lamiales > Lamiaceae > Schizonepeta > Schizonepeta tenuifolia. The sequence continues at coordinate 40,351,760 of CM055958.1, read as the reverse complement.
AATGTAAAAGTTTCAAAGAAAGGCTTCATTTTTGTCAAAATACCTATAAAAAATCGTGTTTTTACCTTTAAAAGCTCATTTGAAGCTCATTTTGAGCGTAGCTCCCGAACATGCATTTTTCTCGAGCAATACCCAAACAACCACACACTCACTTATTATGATGTATACAATGTAAAAGTTTCAAAGAAAGGCTTCATTTTTGTCAAAATACCTATAAAATCATGTTTTCACCTTTAAAAGCTCATTTGAAGCTCATTTTGAGCGTAGCTCCCGAACTTGCATTTTTCTTGAGCAATATAAATTTTTTTTGATCCAAAACCACCACAAACTCCCTTATTATTATGTATCCAACATAAAAGTTTCTAAGAAAGGCTTCATTTTTATCAAAATACCTATAAAATCGTATTTTCACCTTTAAAAGCTCATTTGAAGCTCATTTCGAGGGTAGCTCCCGAACTTGCATTTTTTTCGAGCAATATAAATTGTTTTCAACCCCAAATCACCACACACTACCTTATTATGATGCATCCAATGTAAGAGTTATCTTGAAAGGCTTAGATCTTGTCAAAATAACTACAAAATTGTGTTTACAATTTGAAAAGTTCATTTGAAGCTCATTTCGAGAGTAACTCCCGAACATGCATTTTTCTCGAGCAATATCAATTTTTTTCGACCCCAAAACAACCACACACTCACTTATTATGATGTATCCAATGTAAAAGTTTCAAATAAAGGCTTCATTTTTTTCAAAATGCCTACAAAATCGTTTTTGCACCTTTAAAAGCTCATTTGAAGCTCATTTCGAGCGTAACTCCCGAACTTGCATTTTTCTCGAGGAATATAAAATATTTTCAACCCCAAACCACCACACACTGCCTTATTATGATGCATCCAATGTAAATGTTTCCAACAAAGGTTTTGTTCTTGTCAGAACACCTACAAAATCATGTTTGCACCTTGAAAAGCTCATTTGAAGCTCATTTCGAGCGTAACTCCCGAACTTGCATTTTGCTCGAGCAATATAAATTTTTTTAGACCTAAACCACCACACACTCCCTTATTATGATGTATCCAATGTAAAAGTTTCAAAAAATGCTTCTTTTTTTCAAAATACATTCAAAATCGTGTTTGCACCTTTAAAAGCTCATTTGAAGCTCATTTCGAGCGTAGCTCCCGAACTTCCATTTTTCTCGAGGAATATAAATTGTTTTTAACCCCGAACCACCACACACTCCCTTATTATAATGCATCCAATGTAAAAGTTTCCAATAAAGGCTTTGTTCTTGTCAAAATACCTACAAAATCGTGTTTGCACCTTGAAAAGCTCATTTGAAGCTCATTTCGAGCGTAACTCCCAAAGTTGCGTTTTGCTCGAGCAATCTAAATTTTTTTCGACCCCAAACCACCACACACTCTCTTATTATGATGCATCCAATGTAAAGGTTTCCAATAAAGGCTTTGTTCTTGTCGAAATACCTACAAAATCATGTTTGCACCTTGAAAAGCTCATTTGAAGCTCATTTCGTGTGTAACTCCCGAACTTGCATTTTGCTAGAGCAATATAAATTTGTTTCAACCCCAAACCTCCACACACTCCCTTATTATGATGTATCCAATGAAAAAGTTTCATAGAAAGGCTTCGTTTTTGTCAAAATACATACAAAATCGTGTTTGCACCTTTAAAAGCACATTTGAAGCTTATTTTGAGCGTAGCTCTAGAACTTGCATTTTTCTCGAGCAATATAAATTTTTTTCAATCCTAAACCACCACAAACACCTTTATTATTATTTATCCAATATAAAAGTTTCAAAGAAAGGCTTCATTTTTGTCAAAAAACCTATAAAATCGTGTTTTCACCTTTAAAAGCTCATTTGAAACTCATTTCGAGGGTAGCTCCCGAACTTGCATTTTTCTCGAGCGATATAAATTGTTTTCAACCCCAAACCACCACACACTACCTTATTATGATGCATCCAATGTAAAAGTTTCCAATAAAGGTTTTGTTCTTGTCAAAATACCTACAAAATCGTGTTTGCACCTTGAAAAGCTCATTTGAAGCTCATTTCGTGTCACAGCCCCAAATCCCGAGGGACGAAAGAAGCCGGGATGCGACTGGGATTGGATTAAAGATGCGGGAAAGAAAGGGGATGAATGAATAAATATAACATTTAAGACAGAAATTCTATGAACGAGACTTCATTAACAAAAGACAGAGTTGATCTCGAATGATCACTCGAACAAGATATCAAATGATTCTAAGTTATACGTACAAAACTTAAACCCAAAAGTGATATTCATAATTACATGAGTGAGTCTAGAGTTTGGCAGCGGAATTGTAATCTACATACTATAGTCTTCCCTATTGACAACTCCTAACTCAACCGTCACCGCTCCCGTCGCTTCAACCTACATATTTAGAAAACATATGCAGGGCTAAGTACAAAAGTACTTAGTGGATACATTGCCAAAAATATAATCATAAGTATAGATAATCAGACATTTCATTTCTATAGCACATCGGGGTTTTTCAACAAATTCCCGTGTCTACTAAACATTTTCTTTCTCATTTTCATAACTTAGCTTGATCAAGCATTTTTCATAAATGTTACGTTCAATCTTGACCATTCATAATTCACCGTGGCTGGTTACCCCTCAACAGGATACCATATACACCACAGGCTACAGTGCACACTAAACTTTGAAAAGTCCCTTTTGACTAACTCAAAGCCGATCATTTAGTTATCCCCTTTTGGCTAACTCATAAGGTACAAGAGAACTCACATAAAACAAATAGTTCACGCCAAGATTATCACTTTGAAAACACGATTATCAAAGCGATAAAGAAAAGGTTTTCGAGCATTGCTCGTTTTGTTTCATATATATAAGAAAAGCCCACCTTGATAGAATACAGAACTAAGACACGTGCTTCCGTCTTTTGATCTTCCGTCCTATCCTTGGTGTCAACTTCTTCTTTCATCGTAAAAATCATACTTTAAAGCTCGATCGCAAACGATAAACAAATACGAAGAATCGAGTTAAGTTTTAGTCCTTTAGACTCTTTAGGCATTTGCACGCTAAACTAAACTCTTTTAGTTAAAAAGAAATGAGATACTAACGCATCTCATTTGACACTCACTCGGTTCTGTACTTGACACTTAGGTCAGTATAAAGAAGGTAGTCGATAACTTGAAGCGACTTAAAAGATCGAAAGAGTTCAAGTTGAGAAGAATTCAACTTAAGAATCTAAGGTTTGAACATTCACTGCACAATATCAGTAAGACTGTACAGAACAGGGGATTTCATAACAGGGGACGAATCTTATACCAAAAGAAAGGTACGGGTGTCTAGTTTACTCTCCAATTTACGGATCTCAATTCTGATAAACGAGCTAAAAGATATGGAAGTTTCCGTGGAAGGTCGCAAAACTGCCGAGTGAAACCCTAATGCTCGAAAAAATCGACGCACGGTTTTCTAGGTTTGTTTTATGTTATCGTACTTAAATTCTCACGAAATTTACACATCAAGGCAGTCAACATGTATCTTTGTACGTGATAAACTTCTTTCCATTCCTCGTCTATAAGCACGACGTTTAAAACCTCGTCTCTTCAACTATACAATTACTATACCAAAACAAATCCTAACTTCTCGTTTCTACTTCTCGTTCACAACTATAACTTATCATTTCATGACTCGGATGAACATGTCATCAACTACAAACTCGTTCATTTAACAATAACGATCATTAATATCCAATTACTTTCCTTATTCGTCTTTTCTAACGATACTTAGGTTCGATTCTTCGCCTCTTGTAAAATTTCCGACGTTATTAGAATTCGTTCTAACTTTCCGATTATGATCATTTACTAACGAGATTATAAAAGGTTCGAATCATAAACCTAAAACATTATCTATTCTCGACTTATCATCGATCGTTCGTCTCTTACTATAAATTTTACGTTCTCCGTTTTCGTTCAAATTTTACAACAACGATTATCATCTAACGAGCATTACTAACATGCAAATCATATTATCAAAACATTATCGAGCTCTAACTTATCGACACGTCTTCGTCTCTTACATTTCTCAATTTATTTTTAGAAAAATCTCAATTAAATATATAATCATCCTCATACATCGTATATCTCATTTACATTAAAAAATCGAGCATATCATAACATTTACCATACTAAATCGACCCTTCTTCATCTCTTAGGTTTCGAATTTCATTTTTAGAAAAATCTAAAATAATTCATATAGTCAATTAACATCATGAAGAACACTAATCCATCGATCAAACGACAAAGAAATCGAGCTACAATCAAAACCCCCAAATTATAAAAAAAATCGGTAATAACCCTAAGAGAATGGGCAGTGATTCTCTTCATGATTCAATCCGTAGAACTCGATTCTAAACATCCTAGAACATGAATCGATCAAGGATCAATCTCCTATTTCCACCTTAAATTTTTGAAAAAAATAAAAAGAGGGAAACATGCTTTTGTTCGGTTCATAATGGAGAGGAAGTTCTTACCTTGCTTAATATGGACTCGGAAGTGGAAATGATCTGTAGATGGAAGAGTTAAGAACTTGAGACGAGCTTGGAGTTGAAGCTTTAATGGTGGAAGAAGAAGAAAAATGAGAGAGAGAATGGAGGAGTATGGTGGCGGTAATGAAAGGGGGAGGGAGAGAGAGATGGTGAGTCATGTGTAAGACATATAAAATGAAGAAATATCTAATAAAGCATAGTGAGTCGTTAGGGAGTGTTTGGCGAGGAAATGTTAGACGATAATATCTCGTTTCCGGCTGTTAAACGACGATTTAGAAATCGAGGGATACTTTCTTAGGTAGTTACGGATTTGACGAAATCTAACTCGTCCGTTAGATTGGAAATAATTTACGTACTCGGAAAATCTAATTCGTTTTTCAAAATCAGAAAAAAAGTCGGGATTCGACAGTCTAAAATTCGCCCGGAAAATCATAAAAACTAACTTTCTCCGGTGACCTCGTATCGAAGAAAAAGTGAATGTAAATCCTGACGGATTTTAATTCTGAGTTTTCGGACGAAAAAATTTACCGGACGCGAAAACCCTAATACAGTAGTCGTTCGTCCGATTTCTAGAAATTATTTTCGGAAACGGATTTCACCGTAAATCTTAGAATTTAATTTCATGATCTTATGCGTGCAAAGCCATAATTATTATTAACTTTCATTTTTAAAGACAGTAGAAATAATCGGGGTATTACATCCTACCCCCTTACGAAAAATTTCGTCCCAAAATTTGCATACCTTCTTCAAAAAGATAAGGATATCTCTCCTTCATCTTTTCTTTGAGCTCCCACGTGGCTTCTTCTTGCCCGTGGTGATTCCATAATACTTTTACTATTGGTATCGACTTGGTTCTTAATTCTTGAACTTTTCTATTTAAAATCGATATCGGTTTTTCTTCATAACTTAGGTCAGATTCAAGAACGACGTCTTGCTGACTGATAACGTGCTTAGGGTCATAGACATACTTTCTTAATTGGGAAACGTGATACATATTATGGACACTTCCTAGACTTGGCGGTAAGGCCAATCTATAAGCAACAGTACCTATCTTCTCAAGAATTTCGTAAGGTCCTATAAACCTTGGTCTAAGTTTACCCTTAACACCGAATCTAATGATTCCTTTTGATGGTGAAATCTTAAGGAAAAACTTATCACCAACTTCGAAACTAAGATTGGTTCGACGATCATCGGCGTAAGACTTCTGTCGGCTGTGGGCTTCTTTCATTCTATCTTGAATCTGCCGAACGATCTCAATCATCTCATTAATCGAGTCGGGTCCTAAGTTCTTTCTTTCACCCACTTCATCCCAATGAAGTGGTGACTTGCATTTTCTTCCATACAATGCCTCATAAGGCGAAATTCCTATTGTCGCCTGATAGCTGTTATTATATGCGAATTCGACCAAGTGCAAAATATCTTCCCAATTTGCGCTTCGATCTAATACCACTGTCCTTGGCATATCAACTAGAATCTGAATCGTCCTTTCAGATTGTCCGTCCGTCTGAGGGTGAAAAGCCGTACTGAAATTAAGTTCGGTGCCCAACTCTTTCTGCATGGTGATCAAGAATCTTGAAGTGAACTTGGCATCTCTGTTTGATATTATGGACTTCGGTACTCCATGCAGACGTACAATCTCATGGACGTACAACTGAGCTAACTTTTCTGATCCGTAGGTAGTCTTAATCGGTATAAAGTGAGCTGATTTCGTGAGATTATCGATAATCACTTAAATAGCAGTGTTTCCTCTTCTTGAATTAGGCAAGCCTGTCACAAAATCCATAGCTATTCCGTCCTATTTCCATTCTGGGATATCTAATGGCTGCAACAATCCATACGGTCGTCTATGTAAGGCTTTCACTTGCTGACACGCCAAACATCTTTCTACAAACGAGGCAACGTCTCGTTTCAATCCATTCCACCAGAAATTCTTTCTTAAGTCCTGATACATCTTCGTACTCCCTGAGTGAGCTGTATATGGCGTATCATGAGCCTCACTCATGATATCATTCTTTAATTCTTCGTCACTGTCAGGAATACAAAGTCTGCCTTCAAATAATATCGCATTGTCTGGTGCTTCGGAGTATCCGTCTGGTTTATCTGTTCTTATCTTTAGGCGAAGCTTCTCCATCGACTCGTCCTTCCTCTGAGCACTTATGATTCTCTCTCTTAAGTCTGACGTAGCTTCTAGTGCCGCTATTTGACTTGTGATCGTTGCTGGTGTATCGAGTACTTTTATATCCATCTTTTCAAAATCTCGTACTAGTGCTTCCTCCTCGATGAAAAGACAACCTAACTTGGTTGGAGCCTTGCGACTCAGCGCATCTGCTACAACATTTGCCTTTCCGGGATGGTAATTGATTCCGCAGTCGTAATCCTTGACCAATTTGAGCCATCTCCTTTGTCGCATATTCAGTTCTTTCTGCTCTAAAAAGTACTTCAGACTCTTGTGATCTGTGAAGATCTCAACCCTTACACCATAAAGATGGTGTCTCCAAATCTTTAATGCATGTACAATGGCTGTGAGTTCTAAATCGTGGGTTGGATACTCAACTTCGTGAGGTCGAAGTTGTCGTGAGGCATAAGCTATCACCTTTCCGTCTTGCATTAGAACACATCCTAACCCGTTCTTCGAAGCATCGGTATACACCACATATTCCTTGTTTGCGTCTGGAAGAGCTAATACTGGTGTTGTAGTTAACTTTTCTTTGAGCGTTTGAAAACTCATTTCACACTCGTCCGTCCATTTAAACTTATTTTCTTTTCGAAGTAGCTGCGTCATAGGTCTAGCAATCGTGGAGAATCTTTCGATGAATCTTCTGTAGTAGCCTGCCAAACTTAAGAAACTCCTGATCTCGTTCGGACTTGTTGGTGACTTCCAATTATGCACTGCCTCTACCTTGGCAGGATCTACTTAGATTCCTTCGGCTGACACTATGTGTCCGAGAAACATCACCTCCTTTAACCAAAATTTGCACTTACTGAACTTGGCATACAGTTTCTCATTTCTAAGTGTTTCCAACACTATCCGCAGATGTTCTTCGTGTTCTTTCTCATTCTTTGAGTAAATGAGAATATCGTCTATGAAAACTAAGACAAATTTGTCTAAGTATGGGTGGAAAACTCTATTCATGAGGTCCATGAATATAGCAGGGGCGTTGGTCAAACCAAATGGCATAACCAAGAATTCGTAGTGGCCATATCTGGTTCGAAAAGCAATCTTAGGTACGTCCTCGGGTTTAATCTTTAGCTGATGATGCCTTGATCTTAAATCTATCTTTGAAAACACTCCTGCATCTTTGAGCTGATCGAAAAGATCCTCTATCCTTGGCAAAGGATATTTGTTCTTGAGGGTGATCTTGTTCAGCTCTCGAAAATCTATACACATCCTCATTAAACCATTCTTCTTTCTGACAAACAACACTGGTGCTCCCCAAGGTGAGACACTTGGTCTGATGAAACCAAGGTCTAGCAATTCTTGCAATTGAATTTTGAGTTCTTCTAACTCTTTCGGTTCCATCCTATATGGGGCTTTAGATTTGGGGGCCGATCCTGGTTCTAGGTCAATCGAGAAGTCTATGTGACGGTCGGGTGGTAAACCAGGTAAAATTTCTGGAAAGACGTCTTCGTATTCGTTAACAACTTTCACGTCTTGAATGGTCTTCTCGGCTCCTGGTTCTCCAACTAGGTACACAAGATAGGCTGTGCAACCCTTCTTCTTTATCAACTTCTTGGCTTGTAATTAGGATATTACCGGTACTCTCTTGCCCATTGCAATCCCATGAAATTTGGTCGGCTCTCTACCCGGGGGTTGAAAAGAGATCTTTCTCTCGTTGCAGAGAATTGTGGCATAATTCTCTGACAACCAGTCCATCCCTAGGATTATGTCTACGTCCCACATTATCATAACGTTCAAATTGTTCGCTTTAACCTTAAGAGTTCCGATTTCTAGTTCTAGGTTAGAGCAGACATGTGTGGAAGTAGTGATTTCTCCTGAAGGTGTAGCTACTCTCATAGGATGTTCAGCTCTTACAGGTCTGATATCTAAGTTATCCGCACACGAACCAGCAATAAAAGAATGCGATGCGCCTGTATCAAACAGTATCTTAATAGGGATGTTGTGAAGTTTTCCCATACCTGTAAGGTTTCCTTTTCCCTTTCCCTTATCCTGCCCAGTCTGCCTATTCGCGCATGCCCTTGCATTCTGCTGTTGTTGCGCGTGCTGCTGAAACTGCTGCTGATTCATTTGTTGATGTGGCTGCGCTTGTATGGCCCTCAGAGGTACTGCTTGCAGTGGTTTAGGGCAATCCTTTTTTATATGTCCCTTATGTCCGCAGTTAAAACAGTTGGGGGTGCCTGCTTGACAGACGTCGGGATGTGTTTTGTTACACTTAGGGCATACAGGAATGGTAACCCTCCCTGGGTTATTTCCTCCTTGATTGAAATTCCTCTGCTGCCCTTGCAGCTGGTTATTGCCTCTCCATGGTCCAGATTGTCCATTTCCCTGTAAGTACAACCCCTACTGGTTGTTTCCTTGCCATGGCTTCTTGTTGTTATTCTGACTGGGCTGCTGATTACCTTGCTGATTTCCCTTTCTTTGATTCCCCTGGATGTTGAAATTCTGATTGTAGCCACCGCTACTTCCTCCTTCCCACTTTCTCTTTCCTTGAAAATTGCTATTATTGTTGTTATAATAGCTTCGGTTTTGGTTTTGGGTCGGAGCTGGTGTGGTTGTTACAGTTTTCTTCTCATCAGGCACAACAGCCTCCATTTCTAGAGCTCGCCCTAGAATTTCAGTATAGCTCAGTCCCCTATGACTGGCTAATGCTATTCCCAATTCATGTCTTAGTTCCCCACAGAACTTCTTCAAAATCTTTTCTTCGGTATCGACTTGAGTAGGCGCATACCTTGATAGCTCACAAAACTTAGCATTGTACTCTGTTACAGTCATCTTACCCTATTTTAAATTGTAGAACTCTGCCTCCTTCTGAGCCCTATACGTCTTCGGCACGTACTTGTCGTACAGTGCTTCCTTAAATTCGTCCCACGTAAGTCGAGCCAGATGCTCCGCAGGTATCACCTTCTGTCTTGCCTCCCACCAGTAGTCAGCTGGTCCGGAGAGCTGGAATGCTATGCACGATAGTCGCTCCTCATCAGTACATCTGAGGAGCTTGAAAATTCTCTCGATTGATCGCACCCATAGCTCAACATCGCTAGGGTTGCCCGATCCATTAAATACGGATGGGTTTCGTTTGAGGAAAAGATCCTCAATGTCCCTACGGGTGGTGGTGGAGGTGGTGGTGAAGGGGATGGTGGAGGGTATCATTACGTTCTTGTTCTTGTTCCCTTTCATTTTCTAGCTGACGTCTTCCACGTCCTCTGGACCTACCAGGGCCTCTTCGGTTGTTAACATTTCTCGGCAGCATTTTTCTTTAAACTATAGGAAACATGAATTTTCATTAGCCCTTTCTTTTAAACATTCTTTTACTTTCTCACCCTCTTTCCAACTTAATCAAGTTCACGGAAAAGAAAAATCGAAGATAACTTCGATACTAGCCCTTTAATCTTTTAACCTTTCAAGTTAAATTGTACTCTCATTACACGAGTTCATTTGACATTCTGGTTTACTACATGATTTATAAGAAACTTTCTTGTGATCAAAACCCTCTTACGGGTCATGTATATATATATACATCAAAAAGAATATTAATTCTGCCTTCAACGAGGACTTATACAAAAAGTTAGACTACTACTAGTCTAAACTAGGCTGACTGCCTATCACTGTACAGGATGCACTAACAAGTTGCATTACTGTACCTACTGGAAGTACTAGAACGGAAACGATTCATAAAATTTCGTATTCGCTAGAGTACTACAAAAACTAGTTACTGATCCGACTATTTATAGGACAAAAGAAACTACTACTACTACTACTAATACTACGTGTCCACGACGCTCTACTCAACAAACTGCAGTCGAGTCCGAACTGCCCTCTACGGCCTCCTCCGGGTCCTCCTCCGGGTCCTCCTCCGGATCCTCGTCCGGATCCTCCTCCTCTGACTCTGAACCAAAGACAAGCTGGAGTGCCTCGTCCTCCCTCAGAGTAGAGCCGTCAAAAAGTGCAAGTGGGAGTGGTGATGGTGCCTCCGAAACTGTCTCCTCTAAGTCTGAAACAAGGTAATCCTCACTGGTCTCTACTGCACGCTTCTTCAGGGGAAGAAGGTGCTCTGGAACAGAACCGGACTTGTACTCCTCTCTAGAACGGGCTCTGGATGGTCCTGCCTCTAACTGTCCTCTGACTACCTCCCACTTTGCACAAATCTCATCAAGCGGTGTTGGTGGAGATGGTAGTTCTAGCATGGCGGCAAACTCCGCGTCTATCTCCCGGTACCCTGACCCTATCTCAACCAGTCCTGTCTCAAAAGGTCCTCGAACTCTCACAGGCTCGGGTAGAAAAGGAGTAGATAACCCTAACAGGACAGCTGTCTCTGCGTCAATCTCTACGAGTCCTGGTCCTGGAATCAACTCCTCAAGTGATCTAAGTGGAAGTGGTAACTCTGGTATAGCTGCGGGCTCCTCGTCCACCTCTAACTGCTCTGCCTCCGAGTCTGACTCCTCACTAAGTACAGAATCTGGTGGTATCTCCAACAACGCGGCCAACTCCGGGTCCAAGTCTAAAGGCTCTGGCTCGGTAACTGTTGGGAAGTGACGGTAAGGAAGATGTGGCTCAAAAGGGACTGGAACCATGAACCTGCTGTCAAAGAAATGCTCGTGTACAGTTAGAGCGAATCCTGAGTAGTTGCCCGTCGGCTCTATGTCATCGCCGAAAACCCCAAGGAAATACCATGCCACGCGGTGCACCCAACTGCACCACTCGTCCGGTAGATGCACAATCAGATCGGATATAGCCTAACTCTCTGAGATGAAGTGTCGTGCTGCATAGTAAACCGACGAGAAGTTACTCACTATCTGCCCTATGTCCTCCACACCATAGTTTGCCTCATAACCGTGATAATCATCCTGTAAAGTGTCTGCTAGGGTACGCTGTGACAAAGGTGCACTCTTCCGAGCTGTAACGCGTCTCCTAACCATCCTACAAAAGTTTTAAAGAAACACGGATCAGTAACAGGTAGGGAAATAACTTATCTTAATGAAATACTTAAATTACAAAATGAATATTCCTTATTCAATTGTAATATCACCACTTAAACAACCACTTATCTTAGACATCTAGCAATTCAAGAAATTGCACTCAAACAATATATATAAATAAAATTTCAAGATTTTATTTTCATTCTTTATCTTATTATTTATTTACTTTCTTACTTTATTTCCTTATAACTTTCCTTATTTATTTTCTTTTTTTTATTACTTTCTTTCATTATTTCTTCCTTAAGGAAAATTTCTTAACGATTCTTACTTCATTAAAACAAAATACGTCTACCTTGTTCATGTTACTTATTCAAAAGTAACATCTGTCTTCAAAAGATTTTGTCCTTCTCGACACTTGAATCTCTTAGTCGTCGTATTCTTCGTTCAATTAAGAAGTATGAAATAAAATAAATTCCAAAGAAAAGGAATTATAACTGAAAGATGACTTTAGAACCAAAGTTCTAGTCGTCGTCAGATCGAGCGATAGTTGGAAATTAACTAAGATTCGTACTTGATTCGTGGTAATTATAACCAATCTCTTATTGAAGTTCGAGCGAGGCGAACTCCAACTGAAAATGACTTCGTTCATGTTACTTTTACGGAAGTAACATTCGTTTCTTTCGTTGTTACTTGGTACAGAATTAACGTACCTTATCATTATTTATCTTATTTTCTCGAAGGAAATTCTTGTCGATTTTTTATTTTATAAAAACAAAAGTTGACTCTGCCGAGTCTTTGCTCATGTCACTATACGCACGTGACATTCGTCTAACGTTCTTAAAACATCTAAGTTCTCAAGGAATCGGAAAGATCTTAGGTTTCAAGTCTATGTTCTTAGCAAACCGGGAAAAATCCCTAGAATCAATCTAGATTCTCGTGCCATCTTACTTTCAAATAAAAGAAATTATTGCGTAAATAATTTCACATAATTCACATAACAGAAAACAAGTATAATTCTTATACTTTCACAATTTCATTCTTGGCACCATTGTCATTCTTAACTTATTGAATACTTATTCAAAAATTTTCTTAAAAGAAAACACATTTCTGAAATTCTTTCCTTTCTTTCTTTCTTTCTTTCTTTCTTTCTTTCCTTCCTTCGTTGAGTCGACGTAGCGGGAGGTTGAGTTGTCGTCTACACTCTTAAACTTAGTGTTACGACCCTATTTTACTTTAAAGAAGACTCGGATATAGAGGATATACGAATTCTCTATCTTACTACTCGAAGGAAGACTTGTATACAGAGCAAAACGATTGCTCTGATACCACTCTGTCACAGCCCCAAATCCCGAGGGACGGCAGAAGCCGGGGTGTGACTGGGATTGGATTAAAAAAGCGGGGAAGAAAGGGGATGAATGAATAAATATAACATTTAAGACAGAAATTCTATGAACGAGACTTCATTAACAAAAGACAGAGTTGATCTCGAAGGATCACTCGAACAAGATCTCAAAAGATTCTAAGTTATAAGTACAAAACTTAAACCCAAAAGTGATATTCATAATTACATGAGTGAGTCTAGAGTTTGGCAGCAGAATTGTAATCTACATACTATAGTCTTCCCTATTGACAACTCCTAACTCAACCGTCACCGCTCCCGTCGCTTCAACCTACACATTTAGAAAACATATGCAGGGCTAAGTACAAAAGTACTTAGTGGACACATTGTTGTTCGACTGAATTTATCCTAAAGTCGCCCGCAATTAAACGAGGTCAAAGTAGTATAAATTAATCAACCCAAGTCGTATCTCTCGAGGAAGACTTAGCAGGGCAATGTTTGTATTGCGAAAAATAAAAGAAAATAAAAAAAAAGCAATAAAGATTGATTGGGGTTTGTCGTTCTAACTCTAAGAAATTAAAAGGCAAATTAATCTAGACAAAATTATAAACCCTAATTCTAAGAACAAAATCAGCCATAGACATGAATTGAGAAGAACTGAAATAAACTTACAATAATTAAAATTGAATCCGTGGTGGAAGTCTATCACACAATCCGTACGAATTGAAAGCGATTAATCTATCTAGAACTGGAAGAATAAGAAGCAAAAGAAAATACTGGAAAGAAAACAAATTACGTGTGTGGCGGCTAATGAAAAGAAAATAATACGTGAAAAATGAGATAGAAAATAAAATCAGAAACAGCCCTATTTATAGGTAACACTCTCGCCGCCTCAACACGGGCGATCGCCCAACATGGGCGATCGTTCATCATCACAACTTCACGAAGAGACGGACGAGCGTCAAACTGGAACGAGCGTTGGAGGTCGTTATCTGAAGTTTTCTCATCCATGTTGGACGAGCGTCAGCCTTGGGCGAATGCTGAGGATAGCTCTCTGAAGCTCGCTCATCCACCAACATCACAGGCCGGACGATCGCTGAAGATGGACGAGCATACCGGACAATCGCTGAAGATGGACGAGCATGCCGGACGAGCGCTGAAGATGGATGAGCATGCCGGACGATCACCCAACACGTTTCTACCTCGCGCGCCTTTTTTGTTTCGATCATATCTCTCTCGTTCGAACTCCGATTTGCGCACCGTTTTCGCCTAAAAACTCGTATCGAGACGTACTTCAATCCTATCAAGTTCAACTCCTCAAATATTTGTCACATCATTTCTCATTTTTGTCCATCTCTCGTCTATTCTCGCACAATTCTTGCAAAACCAATATGTTAGCGAGATTAACTAAAACCAATGAATTTAACAATAAAATCGGACAAAATAATGATGAGAAAGATCACTTGACACATAATTATACATCAAAATGAAGCACAAAATGAGGTGAAACGATTGCCAAAAACATAATCATAAGTATAGATAATCAGGCATTTCATTTATGTAGCACATCGGGGTTTTTCAACAAATTCCCGTGTCTACTAAACATTTTCTTTCTCATTTTCATAACTTAACTTGATCAAGCATTTTTCATAAATGTTACGTTTAATCTTGACCATTCATAATTCACCGTGGCTGGTTACCCCTCAACAGGATACCACATACACCACAGGCTACAGTGTACACTAAACTTTGGAAAGTCCCTTTTGACTAACTCAAAGCCGATCGTTTAGTTATCCCCTTTTGGCTAACTCATAAGGTACAAGAAAAATCACATAAAACAAATAGTTCATGCCAAGATTATCACTTTGAAAACACGATTATCAAAGCGATAAAGAAAAGGTTTTCGAGCATTGCTCGTTTTGTTTCATATATATAAGAAAAGCCCACCTTGATAGAATACAGAACTAAGACATGTGCTTCCGTCTTCTGATCTTCCGTCCTATTCTTGGTGTCGACTTCCTTCTTCATCGTAAAAATCATACTTTAAAGCTCGGTCACAAACGATAAACAAATACGAAGAATCGAGTTACGTTTTAGTCCTTTAAACTTTTTAGGCATTTGCACGCTAAACTAAACTCTTTTAGTTAAAAAGAAACGAGATACGAACGCATCTCGTTTGACACTCACTCGGTTCTGTACTTGACACTTAGGTCAGTATAAAGAAGGTAGTCGATAACTTGAAGCGACTTAAAAGATCGAAAGAGTTCAAGTTGAGAAGAATTCAACTTAAGAATCTAAGGTTTGAACATTCACTGCACAAGATCAGTAAGTCTGTACAGAACAGGGTATTTCATAACAGGGTACGAATCTTATACCAAAAGAAAGGTACGGGTGTCTAGTTTACTCTCCAATTTACGGATCTCAATTCTGATAAACGAGCTAAAAGATATGGAAGTTTCCGTGGAAGGTCGCAAAACTGCCGAGTGAAACCCTAATGCTCGAAAAAATTGACGCACGGTTTTCTAGGTTCGTTTTATGTTATCGTACTTAAATTCTCACGAAATTTACACATCAAGGCAGTCAACATGTATCTTTGTACGTGATAAACTCCTTTCCATTCCTCGTCTATAAGCACGACGTTTAAAACCTCGTCTCTTCAACTATACAATTACTATACCAAAACAAATCCTAACTTCTCGTTTCTACTTCTTGTTCACAACTATAACTTATCATTTCATGACTCGAATGAACAAGTCGTCAACTACAAACTCGTTCATTTAACAATAACGATCATTAATATCCAATTACTTTCCTTATTCGTCTTTTCTAACGATACTTAGGTTCGATTCTTCGCCTCTTGTGAAATTTCCGACGTTATTAGAATTCGTTCTAACTTTCCGATTATGATCATTTACTAACGAGATTATCAAAGGTTCGAATCATAAACCTAAAACATTATCTATTCTCGACTTATCATCGATCGTTCGTCTCTTACTATAAATTTTACGTTCTCCGTTTTTGTTCAAATTTTACAACAACGATTATCATCTAACGAGCATTACTAACATGCAAATCATATTATCAAAACATTATCGAGCTCTAACTTATCGACACGTCTTCGTCTCTTACATTTCTCAATTTATTTTTAGAAAAATCTCAATTAAATATATAATCATCCTCATACATCGTATATCTCATTTCCATTAAACAATCGAGCATATCATAACATTTACCATACTAAATCGACCCTTCTTCATCTCTTAGGTTTCGAATTTTATTTTTAGAAAAATCTAAAATAATTCATATAGTCAATTAACATCATGAAGAACACTAATCTATCGATCAAACGGCAAAGAAATCGAGCTACGATCAAAACCCCCAAATTATAAAAAAATCGGTAATAACCCTAAGGGAATGGGCAGTGATTCTCTTCATGATTCGATCCGTAGAACTCGATTCTAAACATCCTAGAACATGAATTGATCAAGGATCAATCTCCTATTTCCACCTTAAATTTTCGAAAAAAATAAAAAGAGGGAAACATGCTTTTGTTCGGTTCATAATGGAGACGAAGCTCTTACCTTGCTTAATATGGACTCGGAAGTGGAAATGATCGGTAGATGGAAGAGTTAAGAACTTGAGACGAGCTTGGAGTTGAAGATTTAATCGTGGAAGAAGAAGAAAAATGAGAGAGAGAATGGATGAGTATGGTGGCGGTAATGAAAGGGGGAGGGAGAGAGAGATGGTGAGTCATGTGTAAGACATATAAACTGAAGAAATATCTAATAAAGCATAGTGAGTCGTTAGGGAGTGTTTGGCAAGGAAATGTTAGACGATAATTCTCGTTTCCGGCTCTTAAATGACGATTTAGAAATCGAGGGATACTTTCTTAGGTAGTTATGGATTTGACGAAATCTAACTCGTCCGTTAGATTGGAAATAATTTACGTACTCGGAAAACCTAATTCGTTTTTCAAAATCCGAGAAAAAGTCGGGATTCGACAGTCTAAAATTCGCCCGGAAAATCATCAAAACTTTCTCCGGTGAACTCGTATCGAAGAAAAAGTGAATGTAAATCCTGACGGATTTTAATTCTGAGTTTTTGGACGAAAAAATTTACCGGACGCGAAAACCCTAATACAGTAGTCGTTCGTTCGATTTCTAGAAATTATTTTCTGAAACGGATTTCATCGTAAATCTTAGAATTTAATTTCATGATCTTAGGCGTGCAAAGCCATAATTATTATTAACTTTCATTTTTAAAGACAGTAGAAATAATCGGGGTATTACATTTCGAGCGTAACTCCCAAACTTGCATTTTGCTCGAGCAATACAAATTTTTTCCGATCCCAAATCACCACACACTCCCTTATCATGATGTATCCAATGTAAAAGTTTCATAGAAAGGCTTCATTTTTGTCAAAATACATAAAAAAATCTTGTTTGCACCTTTAAAAGCTCATTTCGAGCGTAACTCTCGAACTTGCATTTTTCTCGAGCAATATAAATTTTTATCGACCCCTAACCACCACACACTCCCTTATTATGATGTATCCGATGTAAAAGTTTCAAAGAAAGACTTCATTTTTTGTCAAAATACCTACAAAATCGTGTTTTCACCTTTAAAAGTTGTTGGGAAATTTAAGTAAAAGTTTTGATTGATTCCAAAACCAACTGACCCCAACCGAGTAGATGTTGCCAGATCCTAATGTTAGTATTTAGGCTCACTGTTTGAGCAATGTTGAGATTTTATCTTTACAGATCTCCAGCTGAAGACGGCAACAAGGCTACACTCGGATAGAACATCAGTTGTAAGAAAGACAACTAAGTGTTCAAGAGATAGAACATCAGTTACAAGAAAGACAACTGAGCGTTCAAGAGATAGAACATCAGTTACAAGAAAGACAACTGAGGGTTCAAGAGATAAAACATCAGTTTCAAGAAAGACGAGCGTTCAAGATACAGAACATCAGATACAAGAAAGACAACTGAGCGTTCAAGATGGAACATCAGTTGTAGGACTCGAACTGATAAGATCGACAACATGACATTCAAGACAGCTGAAAGTTCAACTGTTCCTATTCAGACAGAAGGTCAGATGAAGATATCGATCAGATGAAGATATCGATCAGATGAAACATCAGCTGAAGACCAACTTGGATGAAGACCAAAACTTCTCAACCAACTAAACAAAGTTGAAAGTCAAAGGTTGAAGATTTGAATTTCAAAATGGGAAGTCACGTGAAGGTTTGACGGTCTGTCATTACCTCATTTGGCCCAACACAAGGCTGTCTCAGATGGAAAGTAGAAGATCACAATTGCCAAATCCGAAAAGTCTGCAGAGATGAGAGACAAGCCATCGCTCTCACAAGAACAGAGATCAACGGCTCTTCCAACGGCTAGTTGATTCTCTCCGCCTATAAATAGAGGCCTTCTTTTATTCACCAAGACTCAGAAGACAGACAAGTGCGAGAAGAGATTAAAGAGCGAGAGAAAGAACGAAAAAATGCACTCAAGCAAAACTGCTGTTATCCTCTAAGAACATCACTAGTTGAGAGTTCTAGAGTGTTAGATTCTGTCTTGGTGTTTTAGATCTTAGTTTGAGTTTTCATTCATTCAAGCCTAGATCCTAGCTCACTTCTTGTTCGAGCTAGTAGTTGGAAAAACTCACCTATTACACATCCTCTCAAAAGGATTGTTAGGACCCTACTCTTCCCATAATTGAGTAGATAGGTTGATAAGTACCCGTAAACTTATCTGTAAGGTTGATAAGTACTCGTAAACTTATCTTAACGGTTGCAAAGCCCACGTAAGCTTTGTGGAAATTGTTGTAAAGAACTTGAACTGAGTTGTGTTGACTCACAACTCCCCGTGGACGTAGGAGTTCTCTCCAAACCACGTAAATTCTTTGTGTGTTTGTGTTTATTATTCAGTTAACTTATTGCATATTCAACTTACCGACTAACCAGCACTCAAACTGCATATTCACATTTCAACTGTTTTGGTTATTAACCAACCTTGCATCTGAGCGTGAGTTATTTTACGAGTTATTATTTCCACCATATTTCGCACAACACCACTCTCACAGTTGAGTGTTCTCACTTAGTTGTGATTCCAACTGAGTCTTCTTACTCGGTTGTGATATTTTCAGGGGGTTGTTTTTAAAATTCTTAACTGGTGTATTCCCCCCCCCCATACACCAGAACTCGTATCGGGACCATCAAGTGGTATCAGAGCAGTGGTTCAAAAGACTGCTGACTCTGTTTCACGAGGTGTGAATCGAGGTGTTTTTCTTCAGTGGTCAACTGAACAGATCTTTTTCACGCTAGTGCATATCTGGTTGCATTTGTTGTCTGTTTATTGTGTGCAGATGGATGTTAAAGATAAGATCGTTGTCATGTTCTCGGTTGTGAACTATACATCCTGGAGAACTCGGATGAAGAAGATTTTACTGTCAAAGCATCATCGAATGCAACAAGTAATTACATCTTGACCGATCACCATCATGGAGAAAGTCGTTCATACTCCTATAAATCCCAATGATGGGGATGCAATTGAGGTGATGGTTGAGAAAAAGCCAGAAGACTTCACTCCTGAGGAAGCTAAAGTGAGCCCGCTGGATATCTGGGCTCAGAGCACTATCATGTCCACAGTTGGACAAAACTATCTTCCTTGGATAGAAGAGTGCGACACCGCTAAGGAGGTGTGGGATATTTTGGCATCTCTTAGCGAAGGGAGTGACGAAACCAAGGAGAACAAGTTCTCCCATGCTTGTCAAGATTTTGACAACTTCTGTCTAAGAGTTGATGAAACCATTGATCAGCTAGAGCTTCGGTTCATGGATATCATCCGAAGGATTCAGTCCATCCGAAGAGGAAAATATACTTTGAGAGAGATCAACTTCAAAGTATTACAAGCCTTACCAGCTGAGTGGGACACCTTCACCAACATCCATGAGAGCCGAGCTGATCTTGGAGAGATGGGAACAGAAAGATTGTTCTCAATTCTGAAAGGAAACGAGTATAAGGTAAACCGACGAAGATCTCAGTCCTCGGTTCAGAAGAGTTGAAATGAGGATGCTGGTTCAGCAACAAAGACAGTAGCACTTCGAGCTGATTACTCTAAGCCGCGAACATCAAGGGCAACAAGATCTGCGGACACAGCTACGAAGGAGCCAAGCAGAGAAGAGCTGCAACCGAGCATTGCTGCCATGTCAAAGAAGCTAGCTGACATGGATGCTCGGTTCGGAAAATATAAGAGGTTCTACAAATCCAACCGAACTCGAGATAACTCAAAGCCTGTAAACAACGGTTGCTTTGAATGCGGAAAAGAAGGACACTTCAAAGCTGACTGTCCAGATCTCTCGAAGAAAGAAAGAGAAGCGTTGAGGGCCAAGCAAAATGCAAAGAACAAGGCCATGGTTGCAGAAAAAGCAGCTAATGACATGGACATCTTCACTGACACCAAAGATGAGGACGAGCTGACTTCCACCAACAACGCTATCGGACAGGATCAATGTCTCATGGCATTTGGAACTGACCAGGATGATACTGAGGTACATTCTAGTCTTGCTAATTTAAATTCTTCCAATACTTCTAACATGTAGGAAACTTTGGATAAAGAGTTGGAATCCTCTTGGGGTGACTTTCAAGAACTCAGTGAGGAATTGCATCAGCAATCAGTTGAGTTTAAGAATCTTCAAGAGCAGTTTGCCAGACTTGAAGAATCTTTAACCGAAAAGGACGAACTGATCAAACATCAAACCGAAGAGATTGATAATCTCAAAAGTCAACTGAATAAGGCCAACCAAACTAATGCTCCAACCGATGAGGAGTTGAAGGAGCAGATCAAGGAGCAACATGATCAGTTAAAAAAGCAAGAGGCTCAGGTGATATTAAGGAAGATGTTTATGTTGAATAGCCTTCCGGTTTTAAGACTGGAGATGGAAGAGTGTATAAGTTGAAGAAAGCGATCTATGGATTGAAGCAAGCACCTAGGGCTTGGTATGACACTCTATGTGGTTTTCTTCTGAACTCGGGGTTCAAACGAGGGTTAGTTAACAAAACACTGTTCGCTATAAAAGTTGGAGAAGACATACTTATTGTGCAAATCTATGTTGACGACATCATAGTCGGTTCCAAGTCGGAGGAGCTGTGCGAGAAATTCTCAACTCTCATGAAGGAGAAATTCGAGATGTCGATGATGGGCGAGATGAATTATTTTCTTGGGCTACAGATGAAGCAGTCATCAAAAGGGATTTTTATCAATCAATCCAAATATATAAAAGAGCTCATCACAAAGTTCGGTTTGCAGTCAAGTAAAACCACAAGGATCCCGATGAATACTAACTGGAAGATTGAACCCAGATCTGAGGGAAAACTCGTGGATGCCAGTATGTATAGAGGGATTATTGGTTCTTTACTATATCTAACTGCCAGTCGGTCAGATATATCTTACGCGGTTGGAGTGTGTGCTCGGTTCTAAGTTCAGCCAAGGGAAGCACACATGTTGGCAGCAAAGAACATCATTAAGTATCTAAAGGGCACTGTTAATGTTGGGTTGTGGTATCCAACCGATGACAATATCCAACTGACCGGTTACTCAGATGCAGATCTAGCCGGAGATCGGTTGGACAGTAAGTCCACATCTGGACACTGTCAGTTAATGGGAAGCAAATTAGTCTCATGGTTTTCCAAGAAACAAGCATGTGTTGCCACTTTTACAACCGAGTCAGAGTACATGGCTGCAGGTAGTTGTTGCATGCAAGTGTTGTGGCTCCAGCAACAACTGAGAGATTATGAAGTAGCAACTGGACAGGTCCCTATTCATTGTGATAGCTCTAGTGCCATTGCTATCTCTTTGAATCCTGTTCACCACTCTCGGGCGAAGCACATCGACATCCGACATCATTTTATCCAAGATCATATTGAGAAGAAGGATGTATCTGTGGAGAAGATTCCAACTGAGATTCAGCGAGCTGATATCTTCACCAAACCTCTAGCCGAAGCATGGTTCAAGATGTTATGCGATCTCCTTGGATTGTTGGATCCATCAGATGAGGAGTCAGCTGAGGTGAAGAGGTAGATATCCATCTGAGGGGGAAGCTCAGATGAAGGGGGAATTTCAGATGCGGATCACCAACCGAAGACATCAGATGCGGATCGCCAACCGAAGACATCAGATGCGGATCGCCAACCGAAGACATCAGACGTCAGCTGAACAGACAAACTCGAGTCAGCTGATGGTATGCCACAACATTGGAACACAGCTGATTCCGACATCAGCTGGCAGGTATCACAGCTGAT
Organism: Schizonepeta tenuifolia; assembly: GCA_029490685.1. Lineage (NCBI taxonomy): Eukaryota > Viridiplantae > Streptophyta > Magnoliopsida > Lamiales > Lamiaceae > Schizonepeta > Schizonepeta tenuifolia. The sequence continues at coordinate 40,329,478 of CM055958.1, read as the reverse complement.
TTCGACATCAGCTGGCAGGTAACATTTATGGCTGAAGGTGTTTATGTCTTAAATGAGAATGTTTGAAATAAATTCAAACATTCCTGAGCATGTCAGTTAGACTAAAATAGCCATCATAGTGCATTTAATGTAAAGTACGGCTGAACATCAATAGCCCTGCTTTATAGTGCGACTGGGCTGACATGAAAAATAGTGCACCTTCTCACGCGCTGGATGGAACTCGGATTTTGACGTCAAGTCAAAGCTAGTCAACAGTCGCGAGATCTCAGCCGTTGATGGATTCGTGCCATTCAACCCTAGCCGTCGATTTCAACCGAGCCACTAACCTATATAAGGCGGAAAATCAGGAAGTGATCTCTTACCTTCTACATTTGTGTATATCTGCAGTAACTATTCATTTTTGTCTCCGATTTGTCTCACCATTTTCTGCAAGTTTTTCTCTCTATATATATATCTTCACAGAACTCTAAATGGCACCTAAAACTTCACAAGGAAGGAAGATGGCTTCTTCAGGACCTTCTCTAGTCCCTTCTTCATATGATGAGTCCTTCGATATGCTGCTCTCCAAGATCCACTTCGAGCAGATTCTGTCGGAAGAGGAACTGGAATCACCGGTGTTGTCTCCCCTCGCCAATACTCTCAGGGAGAACGGTCTTCTGGACTGGGCGACGCTCTTCCCCAGCCACCTTCTCAGGCGACAGGTCGGAGAATTCTACCTGAACTTGCAGTCTCCCATTGACAGCAGAGATGGCGTAGTTACAGAAGTCTCTTGTCGTCAACGCGACGTTCCTGCCAGAACGATTCGCCGTGTCACCGTCCCCATTCCAGTTTCCGACATTCTACGCCAAATCATTTCTCCAAATCATTCCGCCACAGACACCATTCAGAATATAACCGATGCGGAAGCCGATCAATTTCTGGAAAGTGCTCTCATCACCCCAGAAAAATTAAGGAGTAATATGCAGAGAACGAAGTTGAAGCCAGAGCATCGACTTCTATTCGATGTTGTATCCAAGGTCATCTTCGGATACAGCGGGGCCTTTGGAGACATCAGCCGACCAAAGCTCAAGCAGCTGATTGCTTTGGAGCACAAGCATAAACATAACATCAACTGGTTCCAGTATTTTGAACACCAGTTGACTCTGGAGAGGCAGAAGATTTCTGAAATGACAACCGACTCTGGAGAGAAGTTGTTGAGTGTCAAGGGAACTCTCAACTTCGGTTGTAAAATTTCTGCCCTGATCCTTTTCGCAACAAAGGATCAGAACATGGTCTGGGAAGACAGTGAAGAGACCCCTGTCAAGAGACAGATGCTCTTCTCAACCGCCAAGAAGGCTCAAGATGTGATTAGGAGCACTTACACTCCTAAAGAGAAGAGAGAAGCTGTGAAGACAGCTGAGGAAAAGGACACAGCTGAGGAGCTGCCACCAGCTGTCGGCCGCACTTCCAAGTCCACAACTGCACGCCGACAAAGAGCTGAGTCGGAGAAGGAGATAGAGGCAGAGCCAGCTAAGAAGAAGGTGAGGCTGCATATCAAGAAGAAGTCAGTTGCCAAGCCAGCTGAGGAGTTGCCAGCTAAGGAGATACCAGCTGAGGAGACACCAGCTGAGGAGACACCAACTGAGGAAATACCAACTGTGGATGCACCAGCTAAGGAGGCACCAGCTGAGAAGGAGCCATCTGAGTCAAGTCACTCAGTTGACGCGGCTGCCTTCGAGGTTGTTCCTCACAAAGACATGATTGAAGGGATGGAAACGGATCTCTCCTCGGATGCATCTTCTTCATCTGAGGAAATCGAAGATCTTCCAACCTCTCCCACGGCAGGAGCTGATGCCGTACAGCCCGAACAGGATATCCCAACCGACTCTCAGCCAAATATTCCGAGCTCCCCGCTCGATGCCAACATTGAGACCACTCTTTTGGCCAATGTTGAGGAACCCCTTGATACCAACTTCCCCACAGAATCCGAAATTTCGAGCTCCCAGCTCGATGCCAACGTTGAGACCACCTCTTTGGCCAACGTTGATGAAACTCTTGAACCAATACCATATGAAAATCTATCTCCCTCCCCCATCGATGATGAAGATGATCGTCAGGCTGTCGCGCAGGAACATGAAGGCAAGGTGGCCTACTATTTTTAGAAGCTGATCATGATGTTCCCTGAAGCGCACGACATGCCGATCTTTGCCACGCTTGGAACCGAGCTGTTGTATCAGTTCAATTTAATCTTCAGCCACTGGTATGTGAAGGAAGATACCATAAGGATATACAGCTGGAACCAGCTGAAGGCAGATGAATCGCGCATCAGAGACTACTTTAACTACACCAACCTTGAGGTTGCCTACAACAACAAGGTTGCGCTACTGACGCATCGTCTGGACATCAGCAAGGCTGAAGGAAGAGATACCAGGGAGACAGCTAATCAAGACTGCATTGCCTTCCTTGATAACATGCTCATCAAGTCTGCCGATTTTGTTAATGATCTGGACGCAGCCGCCGCCGCAGCAAAGGAAGAAGAGGAAGAACTTCAACAGTACATGGCAAACCGCCAAGCCATGGTCACTGTTGAACTACCAGCTCAAATTGAACAACCCGCTCCAGCTGATCAGCCAACTCCCTCCACTGAAGAAATTTGCGAGCTGATCGCTGAGAGGGTCAATCAACTCAGAAAGGAGATGCTTGCCAACATCCAGCACAACAAAGAAGATCAGCTGAGGATGATGGAAGCACAGGCTGAGAAACACAAGAAGCTGCAGGAAGAGAATGATGAGCTGAAGATGAAGCTGGACGAATTCTCAACATCCACCATCCAAGACATCAACGCACTGAGGACAACCGTTCATGGAATCAAATCCGATCTGAACGTGTTTAAGTCCATATCTGATTCCAACCTCGCCAAATCCCAACAGACTCAAGATGAAGAATGGGATTCTCGGTTCGAGTCAAGATGGGCTGAGTTCGCTGCTTTCCAGACCGAAGTCAATGAAAACCTCGCTACACTGAGGAAAGCCGAACAAGAGCGCCATGACTCTGAACTGGCAAAGAAGGTTGAGGTGGAGTGCGCAGTTGATGAGCTCTTCAACCGAGTCCAACAAGCTGAACAGAAGCTCACTTCTCTAGATGGCTCAGTTGCAAACCTTGTTGCTGATGCCAAAAAGGGGGAAGTTGAGAAGCAGGGGGAAGATGTGACCAGGGAAGATGAGAACCAAGAAGCTGAAGCCGAAAAATCTCAGCCGAAGAAGACTCCAAAGAAGAAGTCTGCCCCGAAGCCAACCGATGTCGACGGAGCTGAAATGGCTAAGGACCTGGAATAGGCGGAGGAGTTTATAGTTTCCTACAACTTCATAGCCGAGATCGCAGTCGAGCTTGATGCAGAACTCGACAGTATTACAATCGAAGAGTGTATTGCTGCTGCTAAGGCTATGGATGTTGCAGAGAAGGACTACATGAATCCCGACTGGATAAAGAAATTCCCTGCCAGCCAAGCTAAGAGAGTCAACCAGTTCGAGGAGAGGCTTGACAAGGTCACTAAGAACCTGGACAGGAACATTGCCTCCCGCAGCCGACGATGAATAGATAAACACCAAGTAAAGGCTGAGGCAAGGCTGAAACAACAAAGACTCCCTGGAAAAATCAAACTCTAAAGTCGATTCAGGCATGTTGACAAATGGATGCCAGCTGAGTGGAATGAAGACTGGGAATCATTCAAGCAGGAGTTCGTGAATACTTTTATTACAAAAAGGTGTACTCAACTGAGGATGGAAGAAGAGCCTTCAAGGAAGCACTGACCGAGCTACACTCTGGGGACCCAGGCATGTTCAGCCAGTTCAGGCGAGCAATGATAAATGCAAAGCTGGATATGAACACAGTCCCAGTCCCTCAGAAAGTTACCTACCTTCCTCCATTCCTCCCGGACTCAAGAAACCCCAACCGTCAGAAGATAGCAGCTGAGGCAAGACAAGTTTGTCGAGAGCATGGGGTTGACATTTCGAAGGAGTCAGAGGCGAAAAGAGAAATTTTAGTCAGAATTTTCAGCAAGTATGGGCTAAAGTATTAGCCATGTTAGAGTTTTTGAGCAACTGATGTATTCTTTGATTTTTGTGCATATTTTTTGTAACCATCAGTTGTAATGAAAACTTTCTTCAGTTATACGATTCAACTTGACGTACAATATCTCGTTGTCCAAGCTCTGAATCGCAAAGTTATTTCAATACCATGTTATAACTGTGCTAACCCTTTGGTGTTTTAATCTTATAGACTGTCTAGAATTTCAGCTGAGATTTTAGATAGGTCAGTAGGGTTTAGATCAGTTTGATCAGTAAGGGTTTTGGCATCATCAAAAAGGGGGAAATTGTTGGGAAATTTAAGTAAAAGTATTGATTGATTCCAAAACCAACTGACCCCAACCGAGTAGATGTTGCCAGATCTTAATGTTAGTATTTAGGCTCGTTGTTTGAGCAATGCTGAGATTTTATCTTTACAGATCTTCAGCTGAAGACGGCAACAAGGCTACACTTGGATAGAACATCAGTTGTAAGAAAGACAACTGAGTGTTCAAGAGATAGAACATCAGTTACAAGAAAGACAACTGAGCGTTCAAGAGATAGAACATCAGTTACAAGAAAGACAACTGAGCGTTCAAGAGATAGAACATCAGTTACAAGAAAGACAACTGAGCGTTCAAGATACAGAACATCAGATACAAGAAAGACAACTGAGCGTTCAAGATGGAACATCAGTTGTAGGACTCGAACTGATAAGATCAACAACATGAAATTCAAGACAGCTGAGAGTTCAACTGTTCCTATTCAGACAGAAGGTCAGATGAAGATATCGATCAGATGAAACATCAGCTGAAGACCAACTTGGATGAAGACCAAAACTTCTCAACCAACTAAACAAAGTTGAAAGTCAAAGGTTGAAGATTTGAATTTCAAAATGGGAAGTCACGTGAAGGTTTGACGGTCTGTCATTACCTCATTTGGCCCAACACAAGGCTGTCTCAGATGGAAAGCAGAAGATCACAGTTGCCAAATCCGAAAAGTCTGCAGAGATGAGAGACAAGCCATTGCTCTCACAAGAACAGAGATCAACGGCTCTTCCAACGGCTAGTTGATTCTCTCCGCCTATAAATAGAGGCCTTCTTTCATTCACCAAGACTCAGAAGACAGACAAGTGCGAGAAGAGATTAAAGAGCGAGAGAAAGAACGAAAAACTGCACTCAAGCAAAACTGCTGTTATCCTGTAAGAACATCACTAGTTGAGAGTTCTAGAGTGTTAGATTCTGTCTTGGTGTTTTAGATCTTAGTTTGAGTTTTCATTCATTCAAGCCTAGATCCTAGCTCACTTCTTGTTCGAGCTAGTAGTTGGAAAAACTCACCTAATACACATCCTCTCAAAAGGATTGTTAGGACCCTACTCTACCCATAATTGAGAAGATAGGTTGATAAGTACCCGTAAACTTATCTGTAAGGTTGCTAAGTACCCGTAAACTTATCTTAACGGTTGCAAAGCCCGCGTAAGCTTTGTGGAAATTGTTCTAAAGAACTTGGATTGAGTTGTGTTGACTCACAACTCCCGTGGACGTAGGAGTTCTCTCCGAACCACGTAATTCTTTGTGTGTTTGTGTTTATTATTCAGTTAACTTATTGCATATTCAACTTACCGACTAACCAGCACTCAAACTGCATATTCACATTTCAACTGTTTTGGTTATTAACCAACCTTGCATCTGAGCGTGAGTTATTTTACGAGTTATTATTTCCACCATATTCCGCACAGCACCACTCTCACAGTTGAGTGTTCTCACTTAGTTGTGATTCCAACTGAGTCTTCTTACTTGGTTGTGATATTTTCAGGGGGTTGTTTTTAAAATTCTTAACTGGTGTATTCCCCCCCCCCCCCATACACCAGAACTCGTATCGGGACCATCAAGTGGTATCAGAGCAGTGGTTTAAAAGATTGCTGACTCTATTTCATGAGGTGTGAATCGAGGTGTTTTTCTTCAGTGGTCAACTGAACAGATCTTTTTCACGCTAGTGCATATCTGGTTGCATTTGTTGTCTGTTTATTGTGTGCAGATGGATGTTAAAGATAAGATCGTTGTCATGTTCTCGGTTGTGAACTATACATCCTGGAGAACTCGGATGAAGAAGATTCTACTGTCAAAGCATCATTAAATGCAACAAGTAATTACATCTGGACCGATCACCATCATGGAGAAAGTCGTTCGTACTCCTACAAATCCCAATGATGGGAATGCAACTGAGGTGATGGTTGAGAAAAAGACAGAAGACTTCACTCCTGAGGAAGCTAAAGTGAGCCAGCTGGATATCTGGGCTCAGAGCACTATCAGGTCCACAGTTGGACAAGACTATCTTCCTTGGATAGAAGAGTGCGACACCGCTAAGGAGATGTGGGATATTTTGGCATCTCTTAGCGAAGGGAGTGACGAAACCAAGGAGAACAAGTTCTCCCATGCTTGTCAAGATTTTGACAACTTCTGTCTAAGAGCTGATGAAACCATTGATCAGCTAGAGCTTCGTTTCATGGATATCATCCGAAGGATTCAGTCCATCCGAAGAGGAAAATATACTTTGAGAGAGATCAACCTCAAAGTATTACAAGCCCTACCAGCTGAGTGGGACACCTTCACCAACATCCATGAGAGCCGAGCTGATCTTGGAGAGATGGGAACAGAAAGACTGTTCTCAATTCTGAAAGGAAACGAGTATAAGGTGAACCGACGAAGATCTCAGTCCTCGGTTCAGAAGAGTCGACATGAGGATGCTGGTTCAACAACAAAGACAGTAGCACTTCGAGCTGATTACTCCAAGCCGCGAACATCAAGGGCAACAAGATCTGCGGACATAGCTACGAAGGAGCCAAGCAGAGAAGAGCTGCAACAGAGCATTGCCGCCATGTTAAAGAAGCTAGCTGACATGGATGCTCGGTTCGGAAAATACAAGAGGTTCTACAAATCCAACCGAACTCGAGATAACTCAAAGCCTGTGAACAACGGTTGCTTTGAATGCGGCAAAGAAGGACACTTCAAAGCTGACTGTCCAGTTCTCTCGAAGAAAGAAAGAGAAGCGTTGAGGGCCAAGCAAAATGCAAAGAACAAGGCCATGGTTGCAGAAAAAGCAGCTAATGCCATGGACATCTTCACTGACACCAAAGGTGAGGACGAGCTGACTTCCACCAACAACGCTATCGGACAGAATCAATGTCTCATGGCATTTGGAACTGACTAGGATGATACTGAGGTACATTCTAGTCCTACTAATTTAAATTCTTCCAATACTTCTAACATGTAGGAAACTTTGGATAAAGAGTTGGAACCCTCTTGCGGTGACTTTCAAGAACTCAGTGAGGAATTGCATCAGCAATCGGTTGAGTTTAAGAATCTTCAAGAATAGTTTGCCAGACTTGAAGAATCCTTAACCGAAAAGGACGATCTGATCAAACATCAAACCAAAGAGATTGATAATCTCAAAAGTTAACTGAATAAGGCCAACCGAACTAATGCTCCAACCGATGAGGAGTTGAAGGAGCAGATCAAGGAGCAACATGATCAGTTGAAAAAGCAAGAGGCTCAGGTCGACCAGCTGATGAAGAAGTCAGACGCACAGACCGAGCATATAGCTGTTCTTCTCAAGGATTTGCAAACTGAGAAGGACAACCTGATAAAGCTATATCAATCATCCAAAATCATCGAGAATCTCATCAGTTACCAAAGACAAATGGATGACGTGTCTGGACTCGGTTACGACATGGTCAAGGACTCTGGAATTCCACCCGCAACCTTTGTCAAGGCTGTAGAGGTGACGGTTGCCAAACCAATTTCGGTCTGCAACTCCCCAAATTAATCCAACCTCTACGTCACAGCAAACACAACTAGCTAAGGAAACTGCAGCTGAGAAAGGAAAAGGAGCTGTGGTTGGAGAACTGAAAAATCCATCAGTTGGGACAACAACCGAGGGGGAATGTTCCAGAACTCAGAAGAGGAATCAGAGACATCGGAGATACAATCAGAACCGATCATAGAACCGACCTCAGAACCGACCTCTGAACCGACCTCAGAAGAGATGGAATCAACCGAATCAACAGGGATTCAACCATCAGAATCAACATCGGTTCCATCATCAGAACAACCAGAGGTTCCATCAGAGTCAACCTATGTGGAATAGTTCCAATAGCTGGAGAACTTCATGCCAGAACATGAATCAACAACAGGGCATGAACAGCTATCGTCGACAATCAGGACCATGGAATCTGACTCAGCCACAAAGATTCCAAAATGGCGTCCGACCTCATCGACAAAACTAACAAGATAAGAAACGCCAACAAAATAGGGGGAACGCCTCTCCTCCTAAAGCTCACAATGGGAGAAATCCATCTCCTCCCAAGAAGAACATTACTACTAACAACAAGCCTAAGGATGACCGAGGTGTTGTTATAATTGATGGAGAAGGAAAAGTAATCTGGAATGATAAATCTATCCGAATCTACAGCGAAAAGCGACTCACAGTTCAAGGGGGAACTGGTTCTAACCCTCCGGGACCCAACTAAAATTGGGGACCTAAGCGTGTTTCTCTGTGCAGGAACAGGAGAAATAGCTGAGGAAGAATAAAGCGTCACATACCATTTGGGTGATGGATAGTGGATGCTCGAAACACATGACAAATCTGAAGGATTTGCTTGGGAGTTTCATGGAGAAAGAAGGACCATCGGTTACCTTTGGTGACAACTCAAAAGGTCACACCAGAGGCTACGGTACCTTTGAAACCAATCACGTGTCGATTTACAATGTTTCATATGTTGATGGATTGAAGCATAACTTGCTCTCGATCAGCCAATTTTGTGATAATGGTTTCTCTGTCAAGTTTGATGCACAGGGCTGCAGGGTTAAAAATGTTGAATCAAAGCAAGTCATATTGTTGGGAAATCGATCCCCAACCGGGAATGTCTACTATGCAGATTGGAACAGTAGTCCTCCTGAAACCTGTCTGTTATCAAAGAGCAGTTCAGATGTGAGCTGGCTGTGGCAAAAAAGGCTCAACCATCTGAATTTCAAGATAATGAACCGACTTGCAAGACAGGAACATGCAAGGGAATTCCTAACTGAGCGTTTTCAACAACACATATCTGCAGTGCATGTCAGCTGGGAAAGCTCGCTAGATCCTCCTTTCAGTTGAAATTGACTCCCTCAACCGACCGAGTATTGCAGCTGATCTATATGCATCTCTTCGAGCCAGTTATACCAAAAAACATGAATGGTAACGAGTATACCGTTGTTGTTACTGATGATTTCTCTAGGTATACGTGGACCATTTTCATGCGTCACAAGAGTGAAACCCGAGATGAGCTACCCAAGCTGATGGATCGTATATCGAACCAACAAGAGATGAAAATTATTTCCATCCGATCAGACCGTGGATTCCAACTGAGTCTTCTTACTCGGTTGTGATATTTTCAGGGGGTTGTTTTTAAAATTCTTAACTGGTGTATTCCCCCCCCCCCCATACACCAGAACTAGTATCGGGACCATCAAAAGCTCATTTGATGCTCATTTCGAGCGTAGCTCCCAAACTTGCATTTTTCTCGAGCAATATAAATTGTTTTCGACCCCAAACCACCATACACTCCCTTATTATGATGCATCCAATGTAAAAAATTTCCAATAAAGGCTTTGTTCTTGTCAAAATACCTACAAAATCGTGTGTGCACCTTGAAAAGCTCATTTGAAGCTCATTTCGAGCTTAACTTCCGAACTTGCATTTTCCTTGAGCAATATAAATTTTTTTCGACCACAAACCACCACACACTCCCTTCTTATGATGTACCCAATGTAAATGTTTCCAAGAAAGGCTCTGTTCTTGTCAAAATACCTACAAAATCGTGTTTGCACCTTGAAAAGCTCATTTGAAGCTCATTTCGAGCGTAGCTCTCAAACTTGTATTTTTCTCGAGCAATATAAATTATTTTCGACCTCAAGCCACAATACAGTCCCTTATTATGATGTATCTAATGTAAAAGTTTTATAGATTGGCTTCGTTTTTGTCAAAATACATACAGAATCATATTTGCACCTTTAAAAGCTCATTTGAAGCTCATTTCGAGCGTAGCTCTCGAACTTGCATTTTTCTCGAGCAATATAAATTTTTTTCGATTCAAAACCACTACAAACTCCCTTATTATTATGTATCCAATGTAAAAGTTTCAAAGAAAGGCCTCATTTTTGTCAAAATACCTACAAAATCGTGTTTTCACCTTTAAAAGCTCATTTGAAGCACATTTCAAGCGTAGCTCCCGAACATGCATTTTTCTCGAGCAATATAAAATGTTTTCAACCCCAAACCAATACACACTCCCTTATTATGATGTATCCAACGTAAAAGTTTCCAATAAAAGCTTTGTTCTTGTCAAAATACCTACAAAATCGTGTTTGCACCTTGAAAAGCTCATTTGAAGCTCATTTCGAGCGTATCTCCCGAACTTGCGTTTTGCTCGAGCAAAATAAATTTTTTTCGACCCCAAACCACCACACACTCCCTTATTATGATGTACCCAATGTAAAAGTTTCCAAGAAAGGCTTTGTTCTTGTCAAAATACCTACAAAATCGTGTTTGCACCTTGAAAAGCTCATTTGAAGCTCATTTCGAGCGTAGCTCCCGAACTTGTATTTTTCTCGATAAATAGAATATTATTTCTACCCAAGCCACAATACACTCCCTTATTATAATGTACCCAATGTAAAAGTTTCATAGAAAGTCTTCATTTTTGTCAAAATACATACAGAATCGTATTTGCACCTTTAAAAGCTCATTTAAAGCTCATTTCGAGCGTAGCTCTCGAACTTGTATTTTTCTCGAGCAATATAATTTTTTTTCGATCCAAAACCACCACAAACTCCCTTATTATTATGTATCCAATGTAAAAGTTTCAAAGAAAGGCTTCATTTTTTTCAAAATACCTACAAAATCGTGTTTTCACCTTTAAAAACTCATTTGAAACTCATTTCGAGCGTAGCTCCCGAACTTGCATTGTTCTCGAGCAATATAAATTGTTTTCGACCCCAAACCACCACACACTCCCTTATTATGATGCATCCAATGTAAAGGTTTCCAATAAAGGCTTTGTTCTTGTCAAAATACCTACAAAACCGTGTTTGCACCTTGAAAGGCTCATTTGTAGCTCATTTCGAGCGTAGCTCTCGAACTTGCATTTTTCTCGAGGAATATAATTTTTTTTGGATCCAAAACCACCACAAACTCCCTTATTGTTATGTATCCCAATGTAAAAGTTTCAAAGAAAGGCTTCATTTTTGTCAAAATACCTACAAAATCATGTTTTCACCTTTAAAAGCTCATTTGAAGCACATTTGGAGCGTAGCTCCCGAACATGCATTTTTCTCGATGAATATAAATTGTTTTCGACCCCAAACCACAACACACTCCCTTATTATGATGCATGCAACGTAAAAGTTTCCAATAAAGGCTTTATTCTTGTCAAAATACCTACAAAATCGTGTTTGCACCTTGAAAAGCTCATTTGAAGCTCATTTAGAGCGTAACTCCCAAACTTGCATTTTGCTCGAGCAATATATATTTTTTTGACCCTAAACAACCACACACTCACTTATTATGTTGTACCCAATGTAAAAGTTTCCAAGAAAGGCTTTGTTCTTGTCAAATACCTACAAAATCGTGTTTTCACCTTGAAAAGCTCATTTGAAGCTCATTTCGAGCGTAGCTCTCGAACTTGTATTTTGCTCGAGCAATATTATTTTTTTTCGATCCAAAATCATCATATGATTTATCTAATGTAAAAGTTATCATGAAAGGATTATTTCTTGTCAAAATACCTACAAAATTGTGTTTGCGATTTTAAAAGCTCATTTGAAGCTCATTTCGAGTGTAACTCCCAATTATGCGTTTTTCTCGAGCAATATCAATTTTTTTCGACCCTAAACCACCACACATTCTCTTATTATGATGTATCCAATGTAAAAGTTTCAAATAAAGGCTTCGTTTTTGTCAAAATACCTACAAAATCGTGTTTGCACCTTTAATAGTTCATTTGAAGGTAATTTCGAGTATAGCTCCCGAACGTGCATTTTTCTCGAGCAATACAAACTGTTTTCATCCCCAAACCACCACACACTCATTTATTATGATGTATCCAATGTAAAAGTTTCCAATAAAGGCTTTTTTTTTTGTCAAAATACCTACAAAATCGTGTTTGCACCTTGAAAAGCTCATTTGAAGCTCATTTCGAGGGTAGCTCCTAAACTTGCATTTTTCTTGAGCAATACAACTTGTTTTCAACCCCAAACCACCACACACTCCTTTATTATGATGCATCCATTGTAAAAGTTTCCAATAAAGACTTTTTTCTTGTCAAAATACCTACAAAATCATGTTTGCACCTTGAAAAGCTCATTTGAAGCTCATTTCGAGCGTAGATCTCGAACTTGCATTTTTCTCGAGCAATCTAAATTTTTTTCGATCCAAAACCACCACTTACTCCCTTATTATGATGCATCCAATGTAAAAGTTTTCAAGAAAGGCTTTGTTCTTGTGTACATACAAAATCGTATTTGCACCTTCGAAAGCTCATTTGAAGCTCATTTCGAGCGTAGCTCTCAAACTTGCACTTTCTCGAGCAATGTAAATTGTTTTCGATCACAAACCACACACTCCCTTATTATGGTACATCCAATATAAAAGTTTCCAATAAAGCCTTTGTCCTTGTCAAAATACCTACAAAATCGTGTTTGCACCTTGAAAAGCTCATTTGAAGCTTATTTCGAGCGTAACTCCCGAACTTGCATTTTGCTCGAGCAATATAAATTTTGTTTTACCCCAACCCACAACACACGCCCTTATTATGATGTATCCAATGTAAAAGTTTCATAGAAAGGCTTCGATTTTGTCAAAATACATACAGAATCGTATTTGCACCTTTAAAAGCTCATTTCGAGCGTAGCTCTCGAACTTGCATTTTGCTCGAGCAATATAAATTTATTTCGATCCAAAACCACCACAAACTCTCTTATTATTATGTATCCAATGTAAAAGTTTCAAACAAAGTCTTTATTTTTGTCAAAATACCTACAAAATCGTGTTTTCACCTTTAAAAGCTCATTTGAAGCTCATTTCGAGCGTAGCTCCCAAACTTGCAATTTTCTTGAGCAATATAAATTGTTTTCGACCCCAAACCACCACACACTCCTTTATTATGATGCATCCAATGTAAAAGTTTCCAATAAAGGCTTTATTCTTGTCAAAATACCTACAAAATTGTGTTTGCACGTTGAAAAGCTCATTTGAAGCTCATTTAGAGCGTAACTCCCGAACTTACATTTTGCTCGAGCAATATATATTTTTTTCGACCCTAAACAACCACACACTCCCTTATTATGATGTACCCTGTTGGGAAATTTAAGTAAAGTTTTGATTGATTCCAAAACCACCTGACCCCAACCGAGTAGATGTTGCCATAACCTAATGTTAGTTGTTAGGCTCGCTGTTTGAGCAATGTTGAGATTTTATCTTTACAGGACTCCAGCTGAAGACGACAACAAGGCTTCACTCGGATAGAACATCAGTTGTAAGAAAGACAACTGAGCGTTCAAAGGAGAAGATGCAAGAGAACATCAGATGGAAGAAAGTCATCTGAGCGTTTGAGCCAATCGTTCAAGATTCAGAACATCAGAAAGACAACTGAGCGTTCAAGATTCAGAACATCAGAAAGACAACTGAGCGTTCAAGATTCAGAACATCAGAAAGACAACTGAGCGTTCAAGATTCAGAACATTAGTAGAAGGACTCGAACTGAGAAGATCAACAACTTGAAGTTCAAAGCAGCTGAGAGTTCAATTGTTCCTCTTCGGACAGATGGTCAGATGAAGAGAGCATTTAGATAGAACATCAGCTAAAGACAAATCAGATGAAGATCAAAACTTCTCAACCGGCCAACCAATGTTGAAAGACTAATGTTGAGATTTGAAATTCAAATAAGGAAGCCACGTGAAGGTTTGACTCTCTGTCATTACCTCATTTGGCCTAACACAAGGCTGTCTCAGATGGAAAGCAAAAGTCCATAGTTGCCAAATCCGGAAAGTCTGCAGAGATGAGAAACAAGCCATCGATTTCACAAGAACAGAGATCAACGGCTCTTCTAACGGCTAGTTGATTCTCTCCGCCTATAAATAGAGGCCTTCATTCAAGACTACGGGAAATACAAGATAGAGAAGACAGACAAGAGCAAAGAGTTAGACGAGCGAACATCACCAGTTGAGAGTTCATATCGCAAACGAGCAAAACTACAATCAATCTCTAAGAACATCACTAGCTGAGAGTTCCTAGAGTGTTAGATTCTGTCTTGGTGTTTTTCGATCCAACCTTGAGAACATCACTAGTTGAGAGTTCATAGAGTGTTAGATCCTAGCTCACTTTCTTGTTCGAGCTACTAGTTGGAAAACCAACCCTCACACACACCCCTAAAAAGGTTGTTAGGACCCTACTCTTCCTGGAATTGAGTAGATAGGTTGATAAGTACCCGTAAACTTATAGTAAGGTTGATAAGTACCCGTAAACTTATCTTAAATGTTGCAAAGCCCGCGTAAGCTTTGTGGTTTTTGTCCAGAAGAACTTGGACTGAGTTGTGTGGACCCACAACTCCCCGTGGACGTAGGAGTTCTCTCCGAACCACGTAAATCCTTGTGTGTTTGTGTTTTTAGTTTAGTTATTTCTTACTGCATTTTCAACTAACCATCTAACCATCATACAAAACTGCATCTTTGCATATCAACTGTCTTGGTTATTGACCGACCTTGCATCTGAGCGTGAGTTGATTTTATACGAGTTTTTATCCACCACATTCCGCACAACACCACTCTTCCAACTGAGTTTGCTTACTCAGTTGTGAATCCAGCTGAGTCTTCTTACTCGGTTGTTGATTTTTTCAGGGGGTTGATTTTAAAATTCTTAACTGGTGTATTCCCCCCCCCCCCATACACCAGAACTCGTATCGGGACCATCATACCCAATGTAAAAGTTTCCAAGAAAGGCTTTTTTCTTGTCAAAATACCTACAAAATCGTGTTTTCACCTTGAAAAGCTCATTTGAAGCTCATTTCGAGCGTAGCTCCCGAACTTGTATTTTGCTCGAGCAATATAAATTTTTTTCGATCCACAATCATCACAAATTCCCTTATTATGATTTATCTAATGTAAAAGTTATCATGAAAGGATTAGTTCTTGTCAAAATACCTACAAAATTGTGTTTGCAATTCGAAAAGCTCATTTGAAGCTCATTTCGAGAGTAACTCCCGAATATGCATTTTTCTCGAGCAATATCAATTTTTTTCGACCCTAAACCACCACACACTCTCTTATTATGATGTATCCAATGTAAAAGTTTCAAATAAAGGCTTCGTTTTTATCAAAATACCTACAAAATCATGTTTGCACCTTTAAAAGCTCATTTGAAGGTCATTTCGAGCGTAGCTCCCGAACGTGCATTTTTTTCGAGCAATATAAAATACTTTCAACCCCAAACCACCACACACTCCCATATTATGATGCATCCAATGTAAAAGTTTCGAATAAAGGATTTGTTCCCGTAAAAATAGCTACAAAATCATGTTTGCACCTTTAAAAGCTCATTTGAAGCTCATTTTGAGCGTAACTCTCGAACTTGCATTTTTCTTGAGCAATATAAATTTTTATAGATCCAAGACCACAACAATCTCCCTTATTATTATGTATCCAATATAAAAGTTTCAAAGAAAGACTTCATTTTTGTCAAAATACCTACAAAATCGTGTTTTCACCTTTAAAAGCTCATTTGAAGCTCATTTCGAGCGTAGCTCCCAAACTTGCATTTTTCTCGAGCAATATAAATTATTTTCGACCCCAAACCACCACACACTCCCTTATTATAATGCTTCCAATGTAAAAATTTCAAATAAAGGCTTTGTTCTTGTCAAAATACCTACAAAGTCGTGTTTGCACCTTGAAAAGCTCATTTGATGCTCATTTCGAGCTTAACTCGCGAACTTGCGTTTTGCTTGAGCAATATAAATTTTTTTCGACCACAAACCACCACACACTCCCTTATTATGATGTACAAAGCGTAAATGTTTCCAAGAAAGGCTTTGTTCTTGTCAAAATACCTACAAAATCGTGTTTGCAACTTGAAAAGCTAATTTGAAGCTCATTTCGAGCGTAGCTCTCGAACTTGCTTTTTTCTCGAGAAATATAAATTATTTTCGACCCCAAGCCACAACACACTCCCTTATTATGATGTATCCGATATAAAAGTTTTATAGAAAGGCTTCATTTTTGTCAAAATACATACAGAATCGTATTTGCACCTTTAAAAGCTCATTTGAAGCTCATTTCGAGCGTAGCTCTCGAACTTGCATTTTTCTCGAGCAATATAAATTTTTTTCGATCCAAAACTACCACAAACTCCATTATTATTATGTATCCAATGTAAAAGTTTCAAAGAAAGGCTTCATTTTTGTCAAAATACCTACAAAATCGTGTTTTCACCTTTAAAAGCTCATTTGAAGCACATTTCGAGCGTAGCTCCCGAACATGAATTTTTCTCGAGCAATATAAATTGTTTTCAACCCCAAACCACCACACACTTCCTTATTATGATGCATCCAACTTAAAAGTTTCCAATAAAGGCTTTGTTCTTGTCAAAATACCTACAAAATCGTGTTTGCACCTTGAAAAGCTCATTTTAAGCTCATTTCGAGAGTAGCTCCCAAACTTGCATTTTTCTAGAGCAATATAAATTGTTTTTGACCCCAAACCACCACACACTCCCTTATTATGATGCATCCAACGTAAAAGTTTCCAATAAAGGCTTTGTTCTTGTAAAAAAACCTACAAAATAGTGTTTGCACCTTGAAAAGCTCGTTTGAAGCTCATTTCGAGCGTATCTCCCGAACTTGCGTTTTACTCGAGCAATATAAAATTTTTTCGACCCCAAACCACCACACACTCCCTTATTATGATGTACCCAATGTAAAAGTTTCCAAATAAGGCTTTGTTCTTGTCAAAATACCTACAAAATCGTGTTTGCACCTTAATAGCTCATTTGAAGCTCATTTCGAGCGTAGCTCCCGAACTTGTATTTTTCTTGATAAATAGAATTTTATTTCTACCCCAAGCCACAACACACTCCCTTGTTATGATGTATCCAATGTAAAAGTCTCGTAGAAAGGCTTCGTTTTTTTGTCAAAATACCGACAAAATCATGTTTGCACCTTTAAAAGCTCATTTCGAGCGTAGCTCCCGAATTTGCGTTTTGCTCGAGCAATATAAATTGTTTTCGATCCAAAATCACCACAAATTCCCTTATTATGATTTATCCAATGTAAAAGTTATCATGAAAGGCTTAGTTCTTGTCAAAATACCTATGAAATTGTGTTCGCAATTTGAAAAGCTCATTTGAAGCTCATTTCGAGCGTGACTCCCAAACTTACATTTTTCTCGAGCAATATAAATTGTTTTTGACCCCAAACCACCACACACTCCCTTATTATGATGCATCCAATGTAAAAGTTTCCAATAAAGGCTTTGTTCTTATCAAAATACCTACAAAATCATGTTTGTACCTTGTGTAATACCCCGAACTTCTATAACATTAGAGAGCGTATTAAATAACCTTATAAGTTTAAATGACGAGATTTGAAGAATAAATTTTTTTCTAAATAAGTAGAAAAGAGTAAAATGACTGAAATGCCCTTATGTGTTTTTACGTGAGATTATCTGTCCCTATTTCTTGAAATGATAATGTGATGCATATATTGAGCTTGTTTGTGTGAGAATGAGTACGAGTATGATTTTCAGATAAACTCCGAAGATTTTTGATTTGAAGTGAATAATGTTGATAACCGAGAAATCGCTATGCGCCGATGAACCTAGAATAGATTTTAATTAAAATCTTTGAACTTAGAATTAATTCTAAGATCATTGAGATAAGATAGAAGCTTATCCGAGATAATTTGAGAGAGTTACAAGAATTGAATTATTAAAGGATTAATAAGCCGACTAATTCTTAAGTTTTCATTCGTTATATGGAATTTAGACCTAAAAATTAGATAATCGGAATCTATAATTTATTTATTGAGATGTGAATTAGGTTTGAGATGTTTTTAATGTCGAAAACAAGACGAGGAGAGATTAGACCCGTTTTTAGCATAAATGGAGTAATACGGACCTTTTATCCGGAAAACTTTTTACGATCAGGTAAATAATACCTGTAATAAGATATTGAGAAAAATTCCACTCATCTCTCTCCCTCTCTACCGCCATCTCTCCCATCTCTCTCCCTAATCTCTCTCCAAACCTATTAAGTAGCATTCATCATGAAGATTCTTTAGTAATGAACCAAATCTTAGTAAATTGTGATGAAAAGATTGCATGCAAACATCCATCACATCAAACCATTATCACTCTCTCAATTCAAGTTCCAACACTATCATCATCACTTAAATTCCATGTGTTGGAAAAATAACTAATCAAGTGCATGCAAATTTTATACAATCTATCTCTCTCTTTCGATCTCTCACTCTCTCCATACAAAAGAAGAATTGTTTTCATTCAATCCATCTCTCTCTCTTTCGAAAATCTCTCAAGAAAGCCAAAGAAGAAAAAAATCTCTCTCTCCCCCTTGCCGTGAGCACACACACACCTCACACACTTGAAATTTCTTCCATGCAAGCTTAAAATCAAGCTCTAATCCATCATGAAGATCAAGTGAGGATCAATCCATCATCAAGTTTCCAAAGCCCAAATCTTAAAGGTATTGATCTTCCCCAATTTTTTAGTATTAAACTTCCATAATCATCCAAATTTCTTCTTCATTTTCGGCTCTTAAGCCCTAAAAATGGATGATTAATTGTTGTTTCGTATTTTCTTGAGGATTCAAGATAAGTTCTTCCAAGAGAAATCCAAGCTAGAAGTTGAGCCCCATTTCCCCACCAATTTCGGTTCTAAGGAGATCAAGAGAAGAAGATCCAATTTATTTTCTAAAGTATGATATTCATTTGATTTCTTGTATATATGTATCTCTATAAGCCCTAAAAGAAAAAAAACATGCATGGTATTTATTTCATGTTTAGGCAAATCTAGGTTATCAATGTGAGGATTAAGTGAGGAGAAATCGATAGGAGAATCGAACTCTACGTTTTAATCGATGAATTAAGAGAAGAAAAAGAAATTAAAAAACCCTAAAATATGGTTAATACCGAAAATTAGACAAAGATAGGAGAAAATTCGATTATTATGTTCTATGATGAATTTGATACTTGATATATGTTTTTGAGCATGTTTTCAATGAATATATGTGCATGAAAAATTGAGAAATAATTGCCCTAATTTTTTATGAAAATGCCGTGAGTTTTGGGGTGAAAAGAAGAAATTATTTTGTTTATTTTGTTGATGATTTAAGTGATGTTTTGAGCATGAGATTATTATGAGATGTGATGATTTAATCTTTGATGTTGATTAAGTGTGAAAAAAATCGATATATATATATGAAGTTTTTAAAGAAAATAATTTTATGATAATATGGAAGACTTAATGTAATAGTGTTGAAGCTCATTTGAAGCTCATTTGAAGACTTAATGTAATACCTACCAAATCGTGTTTGCACCTTTAAAATCTCATTTGAAGCTCATTTCGAGCGTAGCTACCGAACTTGCATTTTTCTCGAGCAACATAAAATATTTTCAACCCCAAACCACCACACACTCTCTTATTATGATGCATCCAATGTAAAAGTTTCCAAGAAAGGCTTTGTTCTTGTCAAAATACCTACAAAATTGTGTTTGCAATTTGAAAAGCTCATTTGAAGCTCATTTCGAGAGTAACTTCCGACTAACCATCACAAATTCCCTTATTATGATTTATCTAATGTAAAAGTTATCATGAAAGGATTAGTTCTTGTCAAAATACCTACAAAATTGTGTTTGCAATTCGAAAAGCTCATTTGAAGCTCATTTTGAGTGCAGCTCTCGAACTTGCATTTTTACTCGAGCAGTATAAATTTTTTTCAACCCAAAATCACCACAAACTCCCTTATTATTATGTATCCGTTGTAAAAGTTTCAAAGAAAGACTTCATTATTGTGAAAATACCTACAAAATCGTGTTTTTACCCTTAAAATCTTATTTGAAGCTGATTTCGAGCGTAGCTTCTGAACTTGCATTTTTCTCGAGCAATATAAATTGTTTTGTACCCCAAACCTCCACACACTCACTTATTATGATGCATTCAATGTAAAAGCTTCTAATAAAGGCTTTTTTCTTGTCAAAATACCTACAAAATCGTGTTTACACCTTGAAAAGCTCATTTGAAGCTCATTTCGAGCGTAGCTCCCGAACATGCATTTTGCTCGAGCAAAGTAAATTTTTTTCAACCCCAAGCTACAACACACTCCAATATTATGATGTATCTAATGTAAAACTTTCATAGAAAGGCTTCGTATTTGTCAAAATACATACAAAATCGTGTTTGCACCATTTAAAGCTCATTTAGAGTGCAGCTCTCGAACTTGCATTTTTCTCGAGCTGTATAAATTTTTTTCGATCCAAAATCACCACAAACTCCCTTATTATTATGTATCCAATGTAAAAGTTTCCAAGAAAGGCTTTGTTCTTGTCAAAATACCTACAAAATCGTGTTTGCACCTTGGAAAGCTCATTTGAAGCTCATTTCGAGAGTAGCTCCCGAACTTGCATTTTTCTCGAGCAATATAAATTTTTTTCGACCCAATGCCACAACAAACTCTCTTATTATGATGTATCCAATATAAGAGTTTCAAAGAAAGGCTTCATTTTTGTCAAAATACCTACAAAATCGTGTTTTCACCTTTAATAGCTCTTTTGAAGCTCATTTCGAGCATAGATCCCGAACTTGCATTTTTCTCGAGGAATATAAATTGTTTTCGAACCCAAACCACAAAACACTCCCTTATTATGATGCATCCAATGTAAAAATTTCCAATAAACGCTTTCTTCTTGTCAAAATACCTACAAAATCGTGTTTGAACCTTGAATGCTCATTTGAAGCTCATTTCGAGTGTAACTCCCAAACTTGCATTTTGCTCTACCAATATAAATTTTTTTCGACCCCAAACCACCACATACTCCCTTATTATGATGTACCCAATGTAAAAATTTCCAAGAAAAGCTTCATTTTTGTCAAAATACATACAAAATCGTGTTTGCACCATTTAAAGCTCATTTGAAGCTCATTTCGAGTGCAGCTCTCGAACTTGCATTTTTCTCGAGCAGTATAAATTTTTTTCGATCCAAATTCACCACAAACTCCCTTATTATTAGGTATCCAATGTAAGAGTTTCAAAGAAAGGCTTCGTTATTGTCAAAATACCTACAAAATCGTGTTTTTACCTTTAAAAGCTCATTTGAAGCTGATTTCGAGCGTAGCTTCTGAACTTGCATTTTTCTCGAGTAATATAAATTATTTTGCACCCCAAACCTCCACACACTCCCTTATTATAATGCATCCAATGTAAAAGCTTCCAATAAAGGCTTTTTTCTTGTCAAAATACCTACAAAATCGTATTTGCACCTTGAAAAGCTCATTTGAAGCTCATTTCGAGCGTAGCTCCCGAACTTGCATTTTGCTCGAGCATTATAAATTTTTTTCTACCCCAAGCCACAATACACTCCATTATTATGATGTATCCAATACAAAAGTTTCATAGAAAGGCTTCGTTTTTGTCAAAATACATACAAAATCGTGTTTGAACCATTTAAAGCTCATTTGAAGCTCATTTCGAGTGCAGCTCTCGAACTTGCATTTTTCTCGTGCAGTATAAATATTTTTCGATCCAAAATCACCACAAACTCCTTTATTGTTATGTATCCAATGTAAAAGTTTCAAAGAAAGGCTTCATTATTGTGAAAATACCTACAAAATCGTGTTTTTACCTTTAAAAGCTCATTTGAAGCTCATTTCGAGCGTAGCTCCCGAACTTGCATTTTTCTCGAGCAATATAAATCACTTTTGACCCCAAACCACCACACACTCCCTTATTATGATGCATACAATGTAAAAGTTTCCAATAAAGGCTTTGTTCTTGTCCAAATACCTACAAAATCGTGTTTGCACCTTAAAAAGCTCATTTGAAGCTCATTTCGAGCGTAACTCCCGAACTTGCGTTTTGCTAGAGCAATATAAATTTTTTTCGACCCTAAACAACCGCACACTCCCTTATTATGATGTACCCAATGTAAAAGTTTCCAAGAAAGACATTGTTCTTGTCAAAATACCTATAAAATCGTGTTTGAACCTTGGAAAACTCATTTGAAGCTCATTTCAAGAGTAGCTCCCGAACTTGCATTTTTCTCGAGCAATATAAATTTTTTTCGACCCAATGCCACAACACACTCCCTTATTATGATGTATCCAATATAAAAGTTTCAAAGAAAGGCTTCATTTTTGTCAAAATACCTACAAAATCGTGTTTTCACCTTTAATAGCTCTTTTAAATCTCATTTCGAGCGTGGCTCCCGAACTTGCATTTTTCTCGAGGAATATAAATTGTTTTCGAACCCAAACCACCACACACTCCCTTATTATGATGCATCCAATGTAAAAGTTTCCAATAAATGCTTTGTTCTTGTCAAAATACCTACAAAATCGTGTTTGTACCTTGAATGCTCATTTGAAGCTCATTTCGAGTGCAACTCCCGAACTTGCGTTTTGCTCTAGCAATATAAATTTTTTTCGACCCCAAACCACCACACACTCCCTTATTATGATGTATCCAATGTAAAAGTTTCCAAGAAAAGCTTCATTTTTTTCAAAATACATACAAAATCGTGTTTGCACCATTTAAAGCTCATTTCGAGTGCAGCTCTCGAACTTGCATTTTTCTCGAGCAGTATAAATTTTTTTCGATCCAAATTCACCACAAACTCACTTATTATTAGGTATCCAATGTAAGAGTTTCAAAGAAAGGCTTCATTATTGTGAAAATACCTACAAAATCGTGTTTTTACCTTTAAAAGCTCATTTGAAGCTGATTTCGAGCGTAGCTTCCGAACTTGCATTTTTCTCGAGCAATATAAATTGTTTTGCACCCAAAACTTCCACACACTTCCTTATTATGATGCATCCAATGTAAAAGCTTCCAATAAAGGCTTTTTTCTAGTCAAAATACCTACAAAATCGTGTTTGCACCTTGAAAAGCTCATTTGAAGCTCATTTCGAGCGTAGCTCCCGAACTTGCATTTTGCTCGAGCAATATAAAGTTTTTTCGACCCCAAGCCACAACACACTCTATTATTATGATGTATCTAATGTAAAAGTTTCATAGAAAGGCTTCGTTTTTGTCAAAATACATACAAAATCGTGTTTGCACCATTTAAAGCTCATTTGAAGCTCATTTCGAGTGTAGCTCTCGAACTTGCATTTTTCTCGAGCAGTATAAATTTTTTTCGATCCAAAATCACCACAAAGTCCCTTATTGTTATGTATCCAATGTAAAAGTTTCAAAGAAAGGCTTCATTATTGTGAAAATGCCTACAAAATCGTGTTTTTACCTTTAAAAGCTCATTTGAAGCTCATTTCGAGCGTAGCTCCCGAACTTGCATTTTTCTCGAGCAATATAAATCTCTTTCGAACCCAAACCACCACAAACTCCCTTATTATGATGCATACAATGTAAAAGTTTCCAATAAAGGCTTTTTTCTTGTCAAAATACCTACAAAATCGTGTTTGCACCTTGAAAAGCTCATTTGAAGCTCATTTCGAGCGTAACTCCCGAACTTGCATTTTGCTCGAGCAATATAAATTTTTTTCGACCCCAAACAACCACACACTCCCTTATTATGATGTACCCAATGTACAAGTTTCCAAGAAATACTTTGTTCTTGTCAAAATACCTATAAAATCGTGTTTGCACCTTGAAAAAGCTAATTTGAATCTCATTTCGAGCGTAGCTCCCGAACTTGCATTTTTCTCGAGCAATATAAATTTTTTTCGACCCAATGCCACAACACACTCCCTTATTATGATTTATCCAATATAAAAGTAACAAAGAAAGGCTTCATTTTTGTCAAAATACCTCCAAAATCGTGTTTTCACCTCTAATAGCTCTTTTGAAGCTCATTTCGAGCGTGGCTCCTGAACTTGCATTTTTCTCGAGGAATATAAATTGTTTTCGAACCCAAACCACCACACACTCCCTTATTTTGATGCATCCAATGTAAAAGTTTCCAATAAAGGCTTTGTTCTTGTCAAAATACCTACAAAATCGTGTTTGCACCTTGAATGCTCATTTGAAGCTCATTTCGAACGTAACTCCCGAACTTGCGTTTTGCTCTAGCAATATAAATTTTTTTCGACCCCAAACCACCACACACTCCCTTATTATGATGTACTCAATGTAAAAGTTTCCAAGAAAAGCTTCATTTTTGTCAAAATACATACAAAATCGTGTTTGCACCATTTAAAGCTCATTTCGAGTGCAGCTCTCAAACTTGCATTTTTCTCGAGCAGTATAAATTTTTTTCGATCCAAATTCACCACAAACTCCCTTATTATTAGGTATCCAATGTAAGAGTTTCAAAGAAAGGCTTCATTATTGTGAAAATACCTACAAAATCGTGTTTTTACCTTTAAAAGCTCATTTCAAGCTGATTGCGAGCGTAGCTTCCGAACTTGCATTTTTCTCGAGCAATATAAATTGTTTTGCACCCCAAACTTCCACACACTTCCTTATTATGATGCATCCAATGTAAAATCTTCCAATAAGGGCTTTTTTCTAGTCAAAATACCTACAAAATCGGGTTTGCACCTTGAAAAGCTCATTTGAAGCTCGTTTCGAGCGTAGCTCCCGAACTTGCATTTTGCTCGAGCAATATAAAGTTTTTTCGACCCTTAGCCACAACACACTCTATTATTATGATGTATCTAATGTAAAAGTTTCATAGAAAGGCTTCGTTTTTGTCAAAATACATACAAAATCGTGTTTGCACCATTTAATGCTCATTTGAAGCTCATTTCGAGTGTAGCTCTCGAACTTGCATTTTTCTCGAGCAATATAAATTTTTTTCGATCCAAAATCACCACAAATTCCTTTATTGTTATGTATCCAATGTAAAAGTTTCAAAGAAAGGCTTCATTATTGTAAAAATACCTACAAAATCGTGTTTTTACCTTTAAAAGCTCATTTGAAGCTCATTTCGAGCGTAGCTCCCGAACTTACATTTTTCTCGAGCAATATAAATCTCTTTCGAACCCAAACCACCACAAACTCCCTTATTATGATGCATACAATGTAAAAGTTTCCAATAAAGGCTTTTTTCTTGTCAAAATACCTACAAAATCGTGTTTGCAACTTGAAAAGCTCATTTGAAGCTCATTTCGAGCGTAACTCCCGAACTTGCGTTTTGCTCGAGCAATATAAATTTTTTTCGATCCCAAACAACCACATACTCCCTTATTATGATGTAACCAATGTAAAAGTTTCCAAGAAAGGCTTTGTTCTTGTCAAAATTCCTATAAAATCGTGTTTGCACCTTGAAAAAGCTCATTTGAATCTCATTTCGAGCGTAGCTCCCTAACTTGCATTTTTCTCGAGCAATATAAATTTTTTTCGACCCAATGCCACAACACACTCCCTTAATATGATGTATCCAATATAAAAGTTTCAAAGAAAGGCTTCATTTTTGTCAAAATACCTACAAAATCGTGTTTTCACCTTTAATAGCTCTTTTGAAGCTCATTTCGAGCGTGGCTCCCGAACTTGCATTTTTCTCGAGGAATATAAATTGTTTTCGAACCCAAACCACCACACACTCCCTTATTATGATGCATCCAATTTAAAAGTTTCCAATAAAGGCTTTGTTCTTGTCAAAATACCTACAAAATCGTATTTGCACCTTGAATGCTCATTTGAAGCTCATTTCGAGCGTAACTCCCGAACATGCGTTTTGCTCTAGCAATATAATTTTTTTTCAACCCTAAACCACCACACACTCCCTT
Organism: Schizonepeta tenuifolia; assembly: GCA_029490685.1. Classification (NCBI taxonomy): domain Eukaryota; kingdom Viridiplantae; phylum Streptophyta; class Magnoliopsida; order Lamiales; family Lamiaceae; genus Schizonepeta; species Schizonepeta tenuifolia. Next base: position 40,303,431 of record CM055958.1, on the reverse strand, counting down.
ATTATGATGTACTCAATGTAAAAGTTTCCAAGAAAAGCTTCATTTTTGTCAAAATACATACAAAATCGTGTTTGCACCATTTAAAGCTCATTTGAAGCTTATTTCGAGTGCTGCTCTCGAACTTGCATCTTTCTCGAGCAGTATAAATTTTTTTCGATCCAAATTCACCACAAACTCCCTTATTATTAGGTATCAAATGTAAAAGTTTCAAAGAAAGGCTTCATTATTGTGAAAATACCTACAAAATCGTGTTTTTACCTTTAAAAGCTCATTTGAAGCTGATTTCGAGCGTAGCTTCCGAACTTGCATTTTTCTCGAGCAATATAAATTGTTTTGCACCCCAAACTTCCACACACTTCCTTATTATGATGCATCCAATGTAAAAGCTTCCAATAAAGGTTTTTTTTTGTCAAAATACCTACAAAATCGTGTTTACACCTTGAAAAGCTCATTTGAAGCTCATTTCGAACGTAGTTCCCGAACTTGCATTTTGCTCGAGCAATATATATTTTTTTCAACCCCAAGCCACAACACACTCCATTATTATGATGTATCTAATGTAAAAGTTTCATAGAAAAGCTTCGTTTTAGTCAAAATACATACAAAATCGTGTTTGCACCATTTAAAGCTCATTTGAAGCTCATTTCGACTGCAGCTTTCGAACTTGCATTTTTCTCGAGCAGTATAAATTTTTTTCGATCCAAAATCACCACAAACTCCCTTATTATTATTTATCCAATGTAAAAGTTTCAAATAATGGCTTCATTATTGTAAAAATACCTACAAAATTGTGTTTTTACCTTTAAAAGCTCATTTGAAGCTCATTTCGAGCGTAGCTCCCGAACTTGCATTTTTCTCGAGCAATATAAATTGTTTTGCATCCCAAACCTCCACACACTCCCTTATTATGATGCATCCAATGTAAAAGCTTCCAATAAAGGCTTTTTTCTTGTCAAAATACCTACAAAATCGTGTTTACACCTTGAAAAGCTCATTTAAAGCTCATTTCGAACGTAGCTCCCGAACTTGCATTTTGCTCGAGCAATATAAATTTATTCCAACCCCAAGCCACAGCACACTCCATTATTATGATGTATCTAATGTAGAAGTTTTATAGAAAGGCTTCGTTTTTGTCAAAATACATACAAAATCGTGTTTACACCATTTAAAGCTCATTTGAAGCTCATTTCGAGCGTGGCTTCCGAACTTGCATTTTTCTCGAGGAATATAAATTGTTTTCGAACCCAAACCACCACATACTCCCTTTTTATGATGCATCCAATGTAAAAGTTTCCAATAAAGGCTTTGTTCTTGTCAAAATACCTACAAAATCGTGTTTGCACCTTGAATGCTCATTTGAAGCTCATTTCGAGCGTAACTCCCGAACTTGCGTTTTGCTCTAGCAATATAAATTTTTTTCAACCCCAAACCACCACACACTCCCTTATTATGATGTACTCAATGTAAAAGTTTCCAAGAAAAGCTTCATTTTTGTCAAAATACATACAAAATCGTGTTTGCACCATTTAAAGCTCATTTGAAGCTTATTTCGAGTGCTGCTCTCGAACTTGCATCTTTCTCGAGCAGTATAAATTTTTTTCGATCCAAATTCACCACAAACTCCCTTATTATTAGGTATCAAATGTAAAAGTTTCAAAGAAAGGCTTCATTATTGTGAAAATACCTACAAAATCGTGTTTTTACCTTTAAAAGCTCATTTGAAGCTGATTTCGAGCGTAGCTTCCGAACTTGCATTTTTCTCGAGCAATATAAATTGTTTTGCACCCCAAACTTCCACACACTTCCTTATTATGATGCATCCAATGTAAAAGCTTCCAATAAAGGTTTTTTTTTGTCAAAATACCTACAAAATCGTGTTTACACCTTGAAAAGCTCATTTGAAGCTCATTTCGAACGTAGTTCCCGAACTTGCATTTTGCTCGAGCAATATATATTTTTTTCAACCCCAAGCCACAACACACTCCATTATTATGATGTATCTAATGTAAAAGTTTCATAGAAAAGCTTCGTTTTAGTCAAAATACATACAAAATCGTGTTTGCACCATTTAAAGCTCATTTGAAGCTCATTTCGACTGCAGCTTTCGAACTTGCATTTTTCTCGAGCAGTATAAATTTTTTTCGATCCAAAATCACCACAAACTCCCTTATTATTATTTATCCAATGTAAAAGTTTCAAATAATGGCTTCATTATTGTAAAAATACCTACAAAATTGTGTTTTTACCTTTAAAAGCTCATTTGAAGCTCATTTCGAGCGTAGCTCCCGAACTTGCATTTTTCTCGAGCAATATAAATTGTTTTGCATCCCAAACCTCCACACACTCCCTTATTATGATGCATCCAATGTAAAAGCTTCCAATAAAGGCTTTTTTCTTGTCAAAATACCTACAAAATCGTGTTTACACCTTGAAAAGCTCATTTAAAGCTCATTTCGAACGTAGCTCCCGAACTTGCATTTTGCTCGAGCAATATAAATTTATTCCAACCCCAAGCCACAGCACACTCCATTATTATGATGTATCTAATGTAAAAGTTTTATAGAAAGGCTTCGTTTTTGTCAAAATACATACAAAATCGTGTTTACACCATTTAAAGCTTATTTGAAGCTCATTTCGAGCGTGGCTTCCGAACTTGCATTTTTCTCGAGGAATATAAATTGTTTTCGAACCCAAACCACCACACACTCCCTTTTTATGATGCATCCAATGTAAAAGTTTCCAATAAAGGCTTTGTTCTTGTCAAAATACCTACAAAATCGTGTTTGCACCTTGAATGCTCATTTGAAGCTCATTTCGAGCGTAACTCCCGAACTTGCGTTTTGCTCTAGCAATATAAATTTTTTTCAACCCCAAACCACCACACACTCCCTTATTATGATGTACTCAATGTAAAAGTTTCCAAGAAAAGCTTCATTTTTGTCAAAATACATACAAAATCGTGTTTGCACCATTTAAAGCTCATTTGAAGCTTATTTCGAGTGCTGCTCTCGAACTTGCATCTTTCTCGAGCAGTATAAATTTTTTTCGATCCAAATTCACCACAAACTCCCTTATTATTAGGTATCAAATGTAAAAGTTTCAAAGAAAGGCTTCATTATTGTGAAAATACCTACAAAATCGTGTTTTTACCTTTAAAAGCTCATTTGAAGCTGATTTCGAGCGTAGCTTCCGAACTTGCATTTTTCTCGAGCAATATAAATTGTTTTGCACCCCAAACTTCCACACACTTCCTTATTATGATGCATCCAATGTAAAAGCTTCCAATAAAGGTTTTTTTTTGTCAAAATACCTACAAAATCGTGTTTACACCTTGAAAAGCTCATTTGAAGCTCATTTCGAACGTAGTTCCCGAACTTGCATTTTGCTCGAGCAATATATATTTTTTTCAACCCCAAGCCACAACACACTCCATTATTATGATGTATCTAATGTAAAAGTTTCATAGAAAGGCTTCGTTTTAGTCAAAATACATACAAAATCGTGTTTGCACCATTTAAAGCTCATTTGAAGCTCATTTCGACTGCAGCTTTCGAACTTGCATTTTTCTCGAGCAGTATAAATTTTTTTCGATCCAAAATCACCACAAACTCCCTTATTATTATTTATCCAATGTAAAAGTTTCAAATAATGGCTTCATTATTGTAAAAATACCTACAAAATTGTGTTTTTACCTTTAAAAGCTCATTTGAAGCTCATTTCGAGCGTAGCTCCCGAACTTGCATTTTTCTCGAGCAATATAAATTGTTTTGCATCCCAAACCTCCACACACTCCCTTATTATGATGCATCCAATGTAAAAGCTTCCAATAAAGGCTTTTTTCTTGTCAAAATACCTACAAAATCGTGTTTACACCTTGAAAAGCTCATTTAAAGCTCATTTTGAACGTAGCTCCCGAACTTGCATTTTGCTCGAGCAATATAAATTTATTCCAACCCCAAGCCACAGCACACTCCATTATTATGATGTATCTAATGTTAAAGTTTTATAGAAAGGCTTCGTTTTTGTCAAAATACATACAAAATCGTGTTTACACCATTTAAAGCTCATTTGAAGCTCATTTCGAGTGCAGCTCTCGAACTTGCATTTTTCTCGAGCATTATAAATTTTTTTCGATCCAAAATCACCACAAACTCCCTTATTATGATGTATCCAATATTAAAGTTTCAAAGAAAGGCTTCATTTTTGTCAAAATACCTACAAAATTGTGTTTTCACCTTTAATAACTCTTTTGAAGCTCATTTCGAGCGTGGCTCCCGAACTTGCATTTTTCTCGAGGAATATAAATTGTTTTCGAATCCAAACCACCACACACTCGCTTATTATGATGCATCTAATGTAAAAGTTTCCAAGAAAGGCTTTGTTCTTGTCAAAATTCCTACAAAATCGTATTTGCACCGTGGAAAGCTCATTTGAAGCTCATTTCGAGCGTAGCTCCCGAACTTGTATTTTTCTCGAGCAATATAAATTTTTTCGACCCCAAACCACCACACAATCCATTATTATGATGTACCCAATGTAAAAGTTTCCAAGAAAAGCTTCATTTTTGTCAAAATACATACAAAATCGTGTTTGCACCATTTGAAGCTCATTTCGAGTGCAGCTCTCGAAATTGCATTTTTCTCGAGCAGTATAAATTTTTTTCAAACCAAAATCACCACAAACTCCCTTATTATTATGTATCCAATGTAAAAGTTTCAAAGAAAGGCTTCATTATTGTCACAGCCCCAAATCCCGAGGGACGGCAGAAGCCGGGGTGCGACTGGGGTTGGATTAAAGAAGCGGGGAAGAAGGGGGCTAACCGACTAAACATACATGATAAACATCGATAATCTATGAACAAGACTTTAACATAAATAAGAAAGAGTTAATCCCTAAGGATTACTCGACAAGAATATAAAAAGAAACTAAGTTCAAATTTACATACTTAGACTACTGAAAATTGTTCAAAAGTACATCAAAAGGAATTCAAAGTTTGGCAGCGGAAGGGGTTCTAACTAAGCATCCTATCCTTTACTCAACATCAACCGTCGCCGCTCACCGTCGCTTCAACCTGCACATTTAGAAACAATGCAGGGCTAAGTACAAACGTATTTAGTGGGCACGATGCCGAAAACATAATCATAAATATAGATAAATATGGCATTTTATAAACGTAGCACATCGGAGTTTTATTGAAAGAATCCGTGTCTACTAAACATTTTCTGACTTTTTCTCATAAATCACTCGGCCGAGTATTTTCAGGTATGCTATGTTCAATCTTGACCAAAACTAATTCACTGTGGCTGGCTACCCCTCAACAGGATACCACATACACCACAGGTTACAAAGTGCACTAACTCTGGAAAGCACTTAGCAGCTAACTCAGAGCCGATCGTTAGTTAATCTAAAATAGACTAACTCTAAATCTGGAAAACACGAATGTTGACTCAGATGGGTGCAAGAGAACTCACATAAAAACATAAAACAGTTCATGCCATAATATCACTTTGAAAACACAGATATTAAAGCGATAAAGAAAGATTTTCCGAGCATTGCTCGTTTTATTTGTATATAAAAGCCCACCTTGTAAATACAGAACTTATAAGCCAAAAGCTTCCAACTTTGGATCTTCTGTCCTCTCTTTACAGTTGGCTTCCTCCTTCATCGTAAAATAAACATACTTAAAAACGGTTCGCAAAAGAATAATCGAAGAAAGAGAATCGAAGAAAGATTTAGTTATTTTATTCTTTTGGCATTTGCACGCTTACTAGATTCGTTTTACTTAAACGGGAAACGAGACTCGTACTAATCTGGTTTAGAACTCGGAAGATTTCATACTCGACTCTCGGGTCAGTAGAGAATATAGTCGATATCTTAATACGACTTTAAAGATTAAAAGAAACTAAGTTGGAAAGGAACCAACTTAGGCGATTTACCCTTTAGTTAATTGAACGATTTATGAAAATTCTCGTTTATTACTTCTTTAAAGAAAGGATAAGATAAAAGATCTCGACTGGTTTTCATCACTCAAGGTTCTATACTTGACTCTAAGGTCAGTAGGGAGATGTTCATTAGATAAAAACGGCTTAAACGATCAAAAAAGACTAAGTTGTGAATTAAACAACTTAGAAAACAAGAAACTGAAATTTCACTGCACAGTCCAGTAACTCTGGAGGCTTTCCAAAACAGAGGTCTTGGAAACAGGGGGTGATCCCTGTACCACTAGAAAGCTTAGGAAGTCTAGTTCGCGCTCCAATTTACGGATCACAAATCCGATAAACGAGCTGGAAGATATTAAAGTTTCCGGCGAGGGTTGCAAAACTGCCGAACAAAACCCTAATTGCTTGAAGGTTCGACGTATAATGTTTCAGGTTCGTTCTAAGCTCTCGTATTAATTTTTTTAGAAACTGAACTCTTAAGGCAGTCATCACGTACCTCCATACGTGATGAACTCCTTCTCAAAACGCTCAAAAGCACGACGTTCTAACGTCTTATTTCAACTACCAAGTACTAAACCAACAAAGAAAAATCCAAACGCGTTCTAGTTCTCGACTATAACTTTAACCCATATTATATCAACTCGAAAGCTTATGACGCCAACTAGAAAGTTGTTCTAAATTTCATTATAAACAATAATATCAAATTATAAATTTCATCCGACTTCCCGATTTTTAGTTACAACTACATGTTCATCTCTTATACGATTTTCAAAAGTTGTCGGTTTTTGTTCAAACTTTTCGACGTTAAACTACGTCTAACGTGAAACATTTTCATGCATGTAAACACATCTTAACATCATTATAACTCAGTTTATATGGTGATCTTTGCCTCTTATGTTTCACTAAACATTTTTAGAAAATTCTCATTTAATTTCTATTATCAACTAACATGATTTGCAACATAAAACAACTAACAAATGATCACTTATATCAAACATGTATAAACCCCCAATTACTCTATAATTTTCTAGTTTTAAACATATGTTAAGGGGATGATTTTCTTCTCCAATTAACTACATTTATTTACTAATCAACATCTTATATCATCCATTTATCAATTATAATTCTAAAAACAACTAACATGCATAAAATCCCTAAATTCAATCCAAAATCCTAATTGAAAACTTACAAACACATAGGGCTTTCAATCCCTTTTCATTCCATACACTAATTAAACATTTATTAAGCAAGAATCAACCAACAAAAGAAGAAAAACAAAAATCCTACAAAAACCTAAAAAAAATTCTGCATTCACATAGGTTTTAGGATTCTTGGTTTTGATCATTTTTAATCCATAATTATCATATCTAACATATCTAATTTCATTATTCTAAGATCAAAACATCTATATTACCACTTCAAAATTTCGATCAAGGAAGAAAAGAAAAGAAAAGAAAAGAAAACTAATTGGATGAAGTTGTGGAGAAGATCATTACCTAGAGAATTAACAAAGGATGTATGGTGTTTGAATGGATGGATTGAAGACTTGTGTGATTTCTTCAAGCTTTGAGAGGTCTTCAATGGTGGATGGATGATGAAGAAGATGAAGTTGAGGGTGTGTGTGTGTGCTGCCGAGAGAGAGTGAGAGATGGAGAGAGATGGAATTGTTTTGTGTAGTGTTGTTATGATGAATAGGTTGAACATGTATAAAGGTAAGGTTAAGGTGTCATTAAATAAACAAGTCAACCATGCATGTCTTACACTTAAAATGCTGATGTGTCGGCTGCCATGCAAGAGATTAGAGGGTTACGGGTTTTTCCGGCGCGATCTGACGTTACGGAAAAACGAACGACGAAAAACGTTGCTCGGTACAAAAATCGTCGCGATTCGATTTGACTTAAAAATTTTAACGTATGAACTTAATAAGAAAATAAATTTAAAAAAATTATTTTGACAAAAACTCGGGACAACATAATCCGAGTTTTGTCCGGAAAAACAAAAAAACAAACTTTCTCGGCGTATTCGTATCGCGATTTTGTAAACGTAAAAAAATAAACAGTTTTCCGTTCTTAGTTTACAAACTAAGAACTTTTCGTACGTTCTAACCCTTAAATACAGTAGCCGTCTAGCAGACTTCTGTAATTTATTTTTTTAATAACGGATTCGACCGTTAGCCTTAGAATTCAAAAATTATAAACTTAGGCGTGCAAAGCCATTTATTTGTTTAACTTTAAATATTAGGAACGTAAGGAATTTACGGGGCATTACAATTATTGTCAAAATACCTACAAAATCGTGTTTTTACCTTTAAAAGCTCATTTGAAGCTGATTTCGAGCGTAGCTTCTGAACTTGTATTTTTCTCGAGCAATATAAATTGTTTTGCACCCCAAACCTCCACACACTCCCTTATTATGATACATCCAATGTAAAAGCTTCCAATAAAGGCTTTTTCTTGTCAAAATACCTACAAAATCATGTTTGCACCTTGAAAAGCTCATTTGAAGCTCATTTCGAGCGTAGCTCCCGAACTTGCATTTTGCTCGAGCAATATAAGTTTTTTTCGACCCCAAGCCACAACACACTCCATTATTATGATGTATCTAATGTAAAAGTTTCATAGAAAGGCTTCGTTTTTGTCAAAATACATACAAAATCGTGTTTGCACCATTTAAAACTCATTTGAAGCTCATTTCGAGTGCAACTCTCGAACTTGCATTTTTCTCGAGCATTATAAATTTTTTTCGATCCAAAATCACCACAAACTCCCTTATTATTATGTATTCAATGTAAAAGTTTCAAAGAAAGGCTTCATTATTGTGAAAATACCTACAAAATCGTGTTTTTACCTTTAAAAGCTCATTTGAAGCTCATTTCGAGCGTAGCTTCCGAATTTGCATTTTTCTCCAGCAATATAAATTATTTTGCACCACAAACCTCCACACACTCCCTTATTATGATGCATCCAATGTGAAAGCTTCCAATAAAGGCTTTTTTCTTGTCAAAATACCTACAAAATCGTGTTTGCACCTTGAAAAGCTCATTTGAAGCTCATTTCGAGTGTAGCTCCCGAACTTGCATTTTGCTCGAGCAATATAATTTTTTTTCAACCCCAAGACACGACACACTCCATTATTATGATGTATCTAATGTATCGTTTTGGTCAAAATACATACGAAATCGTGTTTGCACCATTTAAAACTTATTTGAAGCTCATTTCGAGTGCAACTCTCGAACTTGCATTTTTCTCGAGCGGTATAAATTTTTTTCAATCCAAAATCACCACAAACTCCCTTATTATTATGTATCCAATGTAAAAGTTTCAAAGAAAGGCTTCATTATTATGAAAATACCTACAAAATCGTGTTTTTACCTTTAAAAGCTCATTTTAAGCTCATTTCGAGCGTAGCTCCCGAACTTGCATTTTTCTCGAGCAATATAAATTACTTTCGACCCCAAACCACCACACACTCCCTTATTATGATGCATACAATGTAAAAGTTTCCAATAAAGGCTTTGTTCTTGTCAAAATACCTACAAAATCGTGTTTGCACCTTGAAAAGCTCATTTGAAGCTCATTTCGAGCGTAGCTCCCGAACTTATATTTTTCTCGAGCAATATAAATTTTTTTCGACCCCAAACCACCACATACTCCCTTATTATGATGTACTCAATGTAAAAGTTTCCAAGAAAAGCTTCGTTTTTGTCAAAATACATACAAAATCGTGTTTGCACCATTTGAAGCTCATTTCGAGTGCAGCTCTCGAACTTGCATTTTTCTCGAGCAGTATAATATTTTTTCAAACCAAAATCACCACAAACTCCCTTATTATTATGTATCCAATGTAATAATTTCAAAGAAAGGCTTCATTATTGTCAAAATACCTACAAAATCGTGTTTTTACCTTTAAAAGCTCATTTGAAGCTGATATCGAGCTTAGCTTCTGAACTTGCATTTTTCTCGAGCAATATAATTTTTTTTGCACCCCAAACCTCCACACACTCCCTTATTATGATGCATCCAATGTAAAAGCTTCTAATAAAGACTTTTTTCTTGTCAAAATACCTACAAAATCGTGTTTGCACCTTGAAAAGCTCATTTGAAGCTCATTTCGAGTGTAGCTCCCGAACTTGCATTTTGCTCGAGCAAAATCAACATGCATGTTCCCCACTAAGAAGGAAATGTTGGCTGCCATGTAGTATTTAGGAGGGTTACGGGTTTTTCCGGCGCGATCCGACGTTACGGAAAAACGAACGACGAAAAAAACGTTGCTCGGTACAAAATCGTCGCGATTTGATTTGACCTAAAATTCTAATGTATGAACTTAATTGGAAAATAAATTTACAAAAAATTATTTTGACAAAAACTCGGGACGACACAGTCCGAGTTTCGTCCGGAAAACATAAAAACGAATTTTCTCGAGCGTGCTCGTATCGCGATTTCGTAAACGTAAAAAAATTAGACGATTTTCCGTTCTGAGTTTACAAACTAAAAACTTTTCGTACGCGCTAAACCTAAATACAGTAGTCGTCTAGCTGACTTCTGTAATTTATTTTCAATAATAGATTCGACCGTTAGTCTTAGAATTCAAAAATTGTAAACTTAGGCGTGCAAAGCCATTATTTAATTAACTTTAAAATTTTTAAGAACGTAAGGAATTTACGGGCATTACATCCTACCCCCTTACGAAAAATTTCGTCCCAAAATTTGTTTACCTTCTGCAAAAAAATGAGGATATCGCTCCTTCATCTTCTCCTCGAGTTCCCACGTGGCTTCTCCTTGCCCGTGATGGTTCCACAACACTTTAACTATTGGTATCGATTTGGTTCTTAATTCTTGAACTTTTCTATCCAATATCGATATCGGCTTTTCTTCATAACTTAGGTCAGATTCAAGAATTACGTCTTGCTGACTAATGACGTGCTTAGGATCATAAACATATTTTCTCAATTGAGAAATGTGAAAAACGTTATGAACGCTTCCTAGACTTGGCGGTAAGGCCAATCTATACGCGACTGGTCCTATTCTCTCGAGGATTTCATACGGTCCTATAAACCTGGGTCTTAACTTACCTTTTACTCCGAACCTAAGGATTCCTTTGGTCGGGGATATCTTAAGAAAAACTTTATCTCCTGTTTCAAACTCAAGGTTGGTTCGACGATCGTCGGCATACGACTTCTGTCGGCTCTGGGCCTCCTTCATTCTATCTCGAATCTGTCGAACTATCTCAATCATCTCATTGATCGCATCTGGGCCTAGGTTCTTTCTCTCACCTACTTCGTCCCAATAAAGCGGTGATCTACACTTTCTCCCATACAAAGCCTCAAACGGTGCCATTCCTATTGTGGCCTGATAGCTGTTGTTGTAGGCGAATTCGACTAAGTGTAGAATTTCTTCCCAATTTGCGCCTCGGTCCAAGACCACTGTTCTTAACATATCGACCAAAATCTGAATCGTTCTCTCTGACTGCCCATCTGTCTGTGGGTGAAAAGCTGTACTGAAATTAAGCTCTGTTCCCAACTCTTTCTGCATCGTAATCCAAAATCTCAAGGTAAACTTAGCATCTCTGTCTGATATTATGACCTTCGGTATTCCATGCAGACGTACAATCTCTCTGACATACAACTGAGCTAGTCTCTCTGATCCATATGTAGTCTTAATCGGTAAGAAGTGAGCTGACTTCGTAAGTCTATCTATTATCACCCAAATTGCTGTATTCCCTCTTCTTGATTTAGGCAAGCTTGTGACAAAGTCCATAGCTATGCCTTCCCATTTCCAATCTGGGATATCCAACGGTTGTAGCAATCCATACGGTCGTCGGTGTAAAGCCTTAACTTGTTGACATGCTAGGCATCTTTCTATAAACGAGGCAACGTCTCGTTTCATTCCGTTCCACCAAAAGTTTCTTCTCAAATCTTGGTACATTTTCGTACTTCCTGGATGTGCTGTGTAAGGCGTATCGTGAGCCTCACTCAAGATTTCGTTCTTCAATTCACTGTCGTTCTCGGGAATACAAATCCTGCCTTCGTAAAGTATTGCATTGTCTAGAGCCTCAGAATATCCTTCCGGCTTATCTGTCCTTATCCTTACTCGTAACTTTTCCATTGACTCGTCTTTTCTCTGAGCACTAATGATCCTTTCTCTCAAATCTGGTGTAGCTTCTAATGGTGCTATTTGACTTGTTATCGTTGTTGGCGTTTCAAGCACTCTGATATCCATCTTCTCGAATTCTCGTATTAAGGTTTCTTCTTCTACGAAAAGACATCCTAACTTCGTGGGAGCCTTGCGACTCAATGCGTCTGCTACCACATTAGCCTTTCCTGGATGGTGGTTAATTCCACAGTCATAATCTTTGACTAATTCGAGCCATCGTCTTTGTCTCATGTTCAGTTCTTTTTGCTCGAAAAAGTACTTCAGGCTCTTGTGATCGGTGAATATCTCAACTCTTACACCATAGAGATGGTGTCTCCAAATCCTTAGCGCATGCACTACGGCTGCAAGTTCTAAATCGTGGGTTAGGTACTCAACTTTGTGGGGTCGAAGTTGTCATGAAGCATAAGCTATTACTCGTCCGTCTTGCATCAAGACACAACCTAATCCATTTTTCGATGCGTCAGTGTAAACCACATATTCCTTGTTCGTATCTGGAAGTGCTAGTACTGGCGCTGTAGTTAACTTTTCCTTAAGAGTTTGGAAACTCTTCTCGCACTCATCCGTCCACTTAAACTTGGTATCCTTCCTGAGTAGCTGCGTCATCGGGCGAGCTATTGTAGAAAATCCCTCGATAAATCTTCTGTAATAACCAGCTAATCCCAAGAAACTTCTGATCTCATTCTGACTTGTTGGTGCCTTCCAGTTGTGCACTGCTTCTACTTTGGCTGGATCCACCTTGATTCCTTCTGTCGATCAATGAATACTAGAACAAATTTGTCCAAGTAGGGGTGAAAGACTCTGTTCATAAGGTCCATGAATACGGCTGGAGCGTTGGTCAAACCAAATGGCATTACTAGAAATTCGTAGTGGCCATATCGAGTTCTAAAAGCGGTCTTATGTACATCCTCAGGTTTGATCTTGAGCTGATGATACCCTGACCTCAAATCTATCTTGGAGAAGATTCCTGCACCCTTAAGCTGATCGAACAGATCCTCGATCCTTGGCAAAGGATATTTGTTCTTGAGAGTGATCTTGTTCAGTTCTCAGTAATCGATGCACATTCTCATCGATCCGTCCTTTTTCCTAACAAAAAGCACGGGTGCTCCCCAAGGTGAGACGCTTGGCCTGATAAAACCAAGGTCTAGTAATTCCTGTTATTGGATTTTGAGCTCTTCCAGTTCCTTCGGTGCCATTCTATAAGGGGCTTTAGACTTAGGAGCTGCTCATGGTTCTAAATCGATCGTGAAATCTACATGACGATCTGGTGGCAATCCCGGTAGCACTTCCGGAAAAACATCTTCATATTCATTCACGACTTTTACGTCCTGAATGGTCTTCTCGGCTCCTGGTTCTCCAACTAGGTACACAAGATAGGCTGTGGTACCTTTCTTCTTCATGATTTTCGTGGCCTGAAGGGCTGATATGATTGGTACACCTCTACCCATTGAAATTCCGTGGAATTCGGTTGGTTCTTTACCCGGCGGCTGAAAAGAAATTTTTCTCTCGTTGCAGAGAATCGTGGCGTAATTCTCTGACAACCAATCCATTCCTAGGATTATATCTACGCCCCACATTATCATAACATTTAGGTTGTTCGCTATAACCTTATGAGTTCCGATTTCTAGTTCTAGGTTAGAGCAAACATGCGTGGAAGTAGTGATCTCTCCTGAAGGTGTGGCTACTCTCATAGATTGTGCAGCTCTTACAGGTCTGATGTCTAAGTTATTGGCACATGAGCCAGCAATGAAAGAATGCGATGCGCCAGTATCAAACAATATCTTAATGGGGGTGTTGTGGAGTTTTCCCATACCTGCTAGATTGCCTTTTCCTTTGCGCTGACCGCTTTGTTTGATAGCGCATGCCCTCGCATTCTGTTGCTGCTGTGCATGCTGCTGAAACTATTGCTGGTTCATAGGCGGCTGCTGCAGCTGTGCTTGGATGGCTCGGAGGGGTACTGCTTGAAGCGGTTTAGGGCAGTCCTTTTTCATGTGCCCCTTCTGTCCACAGTTGAAACAGTTAGGGGTGCCTATCTGGCAGACTCCAGGATGGGCTCGGTTGCACTTCGGGCAGACAGGGATGGTAACCCTCCCTGGGTTATTCGCTCCCTGGTTAAAATTCCTCTGTTGCCCTTGCGGCTGGTTTAACTGATTATTGCCCTTCCATGGCGAGTTCTGCCTGTTCCCTTGAATGAACAACCCCGATTGGTTGTTTCCCTGCCACGGCCTCTTGCCATTGTTGTTGTTGTTGGCAGCCTGCTGATAACCTCTTTTCTGTCCTCCCTGATTGTTGTAGCCCTGATTGTATCCTCCGCTACCTCCTCCGTTCCATTTTCTCTTCCCTTAGTAGTTGCTGCTGTTGTTATTGTAGTAGCCTCGATTATGATTCTGCGCTGGTGCTGATGCAGTTGGTACAATCTTTTTCTCATCAGGCACGTCGGCCTCCATTTCTAGTGCTCTTCCCAGTATGTCTGAATAACCTAGTCCTCCATGACTAGCCAAAGCGATTCCCAATTCATGACGTAAACCTCCCTGAAATTTCTTTGATAACTTCTCCTCAGTGTCGACCAATGTCGGCGCATACCTCATCAACTCGCAGAACTTGACGTCATATTCCGTCACAGTTAGCTTTCCCTGCTTCAGATTATAAAATTCGGCCTATACATCTTGGGAACGTACTTGTCAAAGAAAATCTCCTTAAACTCTTCCCACGAAAAACGAGCCAGATGCTCAGCAGGTATCACCTTCTGTCTTGCCTCCCATCAGTAATCTGCCGATCCCGTCAGTTGGAATGCAACACACAGCATTCTCTCCTCATCAGTGCATCTGAGGAGTTTGAAAATTTTCTCGATCGACCTCACCCGTAGCTCAGCATTGCTAGGGCTTCCAGTTCCATTAAACATTGGAGGGTTCCTTTTGAGGAAAAGATCCTCAATATCTCTACGGGGCGGTGGTGAAGGTGGTGGTGTTGGTGACGGGGGTGGAGATGGGGATGGAGTGATATTCTGCTCATATTTCTGTTCTTGGTTATTTTCTGGTTGACGTCCACCACGTCCTCTCGGCCTTCCAGAACTTCGACCTCTCCTGTTGTTAACATTTCTCGGCGGCATTTTCTTTAGTCTAGAGAAGAATTGAAAATTCTCATTAGTTTCCTTTCGTTAATTACACTTAGCACTTACTAGCTTGTTCTCAACTTAATCAAATTCATGGAACAACATATCAAACATAGCTTTGATATTATTTCATTAATCTTTTAACTTTCGGGTTAACTCATTTCCTCAACTTAAATGTTCTCAACTTAAATGTTTCATAGAAAGACTTCTTTTTTGTCAAAAATAGATACAAAACCGTGTTTGCACCTTTAAAAGCTCATTTGAAGCTCATTTCCAGCGTAGTTCCCGAACATGCATTTTTCTCGAGCAATATAAATTGTTTTCGACCGCAAACCACCACACACTCCCTCTTATGATGTATCTAATGTAAACGTTTGATAGAAAGGCTTCATTTTTGTCAAAATACATACAAAATCGTGTTTGCACCATTTAAAGCTCATTTGAAGCTCATTTCGAGTGCAACTCTCGAACTTGCATTTTTCTCGAGCATTATAAATTTTTTTGGATCCAAAATCACCACAAACTCCCTTATTATTATGTATCCAATGTAAAAGTTTCAAAGAAAAGCTTCATTATAGTCAAAATACCTACAAAATCGTGTTTTCACCTGTACAAGCTCATTTGAAGCTGATTTCGAGCGTAGCTTCTGAACTTGCATTTTTCTCGAGCAATATAAATTGTTTGCACCCCAAACCTCCACACACTCCCTTATTATGATGAAAACCAATGTAAAAGCTTCCAATAAAGGCTTTTTTCTTGTCAAAATGCCTACAAAATCGTGTTTGCACCTTGAAAAGCTCATTTGAAGCTCATTTCGAGCGTAGCTCCAGAACGTGCATTTTGCTCGAGCAATATAAATTTTTTTCGACCCCAAGCCACAACACAATCCATTATTATGATGTATCTAATGTAAAACTTTCATAGAAAGGCTTCGTTTTTGTCAAAATACATACAAAATCGTGTTTGCACCATTTAAAGCTCATTTGAAGCTCATTTCGAGTGCAACTCTCGAACTTGCGTTTTTCTCGAGCAGTATAAATTTTTTTCGATCTAAAATCACCACAAACTCCCTTATTATTATGTATCCAATGTAAAAGTTTCAAAGAAAGGCTTCATTATTGTGAAAATACCTACAAAATCGTGTTTTTACCTTTAAAAGCTCATTTGAAGCTCATTTCGAGCGTAGCTCCCGAACTTGCATTTTTCCCGAGCAATATAAATTGCTTTCGAGCCCAACCACCACACACTCCCTTATTATGATGCATCCAATGTAAAAGTTTCTAATAAATGCTTTGTTCTTGTCAAAATACCTACAAAATCGTGTTTGCACCTTGAAAAGCTCATTTGAAGCTCATTTCGAGCGTAACTCCCGAACTTGCGTTTTGCTCGAGCAATATAAATTTTTTTCGACCCTAAACAACCACACAGTCCCTTATTATGATGTACCCAATGTAAAAGTTTCCAAGAAAGGCTTTGTTCTTGTCAAAATACCAACAATATCGTGTTTGCACCTTGAAAAGCTCATTTGAAGCTCATTTCGAGCGTAGCTCCCGAACTTGCATTTTGCTCGAGCAATATATATTTTTTTCAACCCCAAGCCACAACACACTCCATTATTATGATGTATATAATGTAAAAGTTTCATAGAAAGATTTCATTTTTGTCAAAAATAGATACAAAACCGTGTTTGCACCTTTGAAAGCTCATTTGAAGCTCATTTCCAGCGTAGTTCCCGAACATGCATTTTTCTCGAGCAATATAAATTATTTTCGACCGCAAACCACTACACACTCCCTATTATGATGTATCTAATGTAAAAGTTTGATAGAAAGGCTTCGTTTTTGTCAAAATACATACAAAATCGTGTTTGCACCATTTAAAGCTCATTTGAAGCTCATTTCGAGTGGAGCTCTCGAACTTGCATATTTCTCGAGCATTATTTTTCGATCTAAAATCAGCACAAACTCCCTTATTATTATTTATCCAATGTAAAAGTTTCAAAGAAAAGCTTCATTATTGTCAAAATACCTACAAAATCGTGTTTTTACCTTTAAAAGCTCATTTGAAGCTGATTTCAAGCGTAGCTTCTGAACTTGCATTTTTCTCGAGCAATATAAATTGTTTTGCACCCCAAACCTCCACACATTCCCATATTATGATGAATCCAATGTAAAAGCTTCCAATAAAGGCTTTTTTCTTGTCAAAATACCTACAAAATCGTGTTTGCACCTTGAAAAGCTCATTTGAAGCTCATTTCGAGCGTAGCTCCCGAACGTGCATTTTGCTCGAGCAATATAAATTTTTTTCGACCCCAAGCCACAACACAATCCATTATTATGATGTATCTAATGTAAAACTTTCATAGAAAGTCTTCGTTTTTATCAAAATACATTCAAAATCGTGTTTGCACCATTTAAAGCTCATTTGAAGCTCATTTCGAGTGCAACTCTCGAACTTGCATTTTTCTCGAGCAGTATAAATTTTTTTCGATCTAAAATCACCACAAACTCCCTTATTATTATGTATCCAATGTAAAAGTTTCAAAGAAAGGCTTCATTATTGTGAAAATACCTACAAAATCGTGTTTTTACCTTTAAAAGCTCATTTGAAGCTCATTTCGAGCGTAGCTCATTTTTCTCGAGCAATATAAATTGCTTTCGACCCCAAACCACCACACACTCCCTTATTATGATGCATCCAATGTAAAAGTTTCCAATAAAGGCTTTGTTCTTGTCAAAATACCTACAAAATCGTGTTTGCACCTTGAAAAGCTCATTTGAAGCTCATTTCGAGCGTAACTCCCGAACTTGCGTTTTGCTCGAGCAATATAAATTTTTTTCGACCCCAAACAACCACACAGTCCCTTATTATGATGTACCCAATGTAAAAGTTTCCAAGAAAGGTGTCACAGCTCCAAATCCCAAGGGACGGCAGAAGCTGGGGTGCGACTGGGGTTGGATTAAAGAAGCGAGGAAGAAGGGGGCTAACTGACTAAACATACATAAACGACATCAAACATTCAAAGAACAAGACTGGAAATAAAAAAAGAAAGAGTTAATCACGAGTGATTACTCGACAAAAGTACACAGAGGTATCTAAGTTCACGATTATAGACTTATACTATAGTGTTTTGTCCAAAACATATACTCTCAAAAGATGCTAGAGTTCTGCAGCGGAAGAGTTCTAACTAAAGCATCCTATCTTTCAACTCAACATCAACCGTTGCCGCTCCCGTCGCTTCAACCTGCACATTTAGAAAACAATGCAGGGCTAAGTACAAAAGTACTTAGTGGGCACGATGCCGAAATCATAATCATAAGTATAAATAATCTGGCATTTTATAATCTTAGCGCATCGGGGTTTTATTAAAAAGGCCCGTGCGTACTAAACATTTTCTGACTAATTTGTATAAAGCAGCTTGCGCAAGCATTTTAAGAGTATGTTATGTTCAATCTTGACCAAAGCTAATTCACCGTGGCTGGCTACCCCTCAACAGGATACCACATACACCATAGGTTACAAAGTGCACTAACTCTGGAAAGCACTTAGCAGCTAACTCAGAGCCGATCGTTAGTTAACCTAGTTAGATTAACTCTAAAAGTCTGGAAAACCCGAAGGTTAACTCAGATAGGTACAAGAGAACTCACATAAAATAGTTGAAACAGTTTATGCCAAGATTATCACTTTGAAAACACAATTATCAAAGCGATAAATAATACTTTCGAGTTGTGGAAAAAAACCACATTTTATTTGATATAGATAAAAAGCCCACCTTGATTTTACAGAACTTAAAGCAAAACTTCCAACTTCGGATCTTCTGTCCTTTCTCTACAGTTGGCTTCCTCCTTCATTGTAAAATAAAAACACTTAAAAACGAGTTGTAAAAGGATAATCGATTAAAGAGAATCGAAGAAGATTTAGTTGTTTCATTCTATAGGCATTTGCACGCTTACTAGATTCGTTTTACTTAAACGGGAAACGAACTCGTACCAATCTCGTTTAGAACTCGGAAGATCTCATACTCGACTCTCGGGTCAGTAGAGAAGGTAGTCGGTATCTTAATACGACTTTAAAGATTAAAAGAAATTAAGTTGGAAAGAATCAACTTAGGCGATTTAAGGAAATTTCTCATTTATTACTTCTTTAACAAAAAGATAGATATAAGATCTCGACTGGTTTTCATCACTCAAGGTCCTGTACTTGACTCTAGGATCAGTAGGGTGATGTTCGTTAGATAAAACGGCTTAAACGATCGAAAGAAACTAAGTTATGAACTAAACAACTTAGAAAACAAGAAACTGAAATTTCACTGCACAGTCCAGTAACTCTGGAGGCTGTCCAGAACAGAGGACTTGGAAACAGGGAATGAGCCCTGTACCATTAGAAAGCTTAGGAAGTCTAGTTCGTGCTCCAATTTACGGATCACAAATCCGATAACCGAGCTGGAAGTTATTACAGTTTCCGGCAAGGGTCGCAAAACTGCCGTGAAAACCCTAATTGCTTGATAGGTTCGACGTATAACGTTTTAGGTTCGTCTTAAGCTCTCGTAATCAATTTTTTAGAAACTGGACTCTAAAGGCAGTCATCACGTGCTTCCGTACTTGACAAACTCCTTCTCAAAACTCGCTCAAAAGCACGACGTTCTAACGTCGGATTTCAACTAACAAGTACTAAACCAACAAAGATTTCAAAAAGCGTTCTAGTTCTCGATTATAACTATAGCCCATATTATATCAACTCGAAAGCTTATGATGTCAACTAGAAAGTTGTTCTAAATTCCATTATAAACAATAATATCATATTAGAAACCTCATCCGACTTCTCGATTAATAGTTACGACTAAAAGTTCGTCTCTTATATGATTTTTAAAAATTGTCGGATTTTATTCAAATTTCACGACGTTAAACTACGTCTAACGTGAATCATTTTCATGCATGCAAACACATCTTAACAACATTATAACTCAGTTTATATGGTGATCTTTGCCTCTTATGTTTCATTAAACATTTATAGAAAAATCTCATTTAATTTCTATTATCAACTAACATGATTTACATCATAATTCCATTAACAATTCATCACTTATATTAAACATGTATAAACTCCTAATTACTCTATAAATTTCTGGTTTTATATAGATGTTAAGGGGATGATTTTCTTCTCCAATTAACTACATTTATTCACTAATCAACCTATTATAACAACCATTTATCAATTGCAATTCCAAAAACAACTAACATGCATAAAATTCCTAAATTCAAACCAAAACCCTAATTTGAAATTCACAAACACATAGGGCTTTAAATTCTTTTTCATTCTAAACACTAATTAATCATCTACTAAGCATGAATCCATGATCAAAAGAAGAAAATTAAAAATCCTACCATTTTCCCAAAAAAAAATTCTGCATTTACATAGGTTTTAGGATTCTTGGTTTTGATCAATTCTAATCCCTAATTATCATATCTAACACATCCAATTTCATTATTCTAAGATCAAACTATCTATTCCAAACTTCCCAAAATTTCGATCAAGATGAAGAAGAGAAGAAAAGAAATCTAATTGGATGAAGTTGTGGAGGATCATCATACCTTGAGAATTAATGAAAGAACTTAAGAGGTTGAATGGATGGATTGTGACTTATGTGATTTCTTCAAGCTCTTGAAGGGTCTTCAATGGTGGATGAAAGGAATGAAGAAGATGAAGATTTGGGGGGAAAGAGAGGGCTGCCGAGAGAGTGTGAGAGAGAGAGAAAAAAAAAATTGATTTTGTCTTAGTTTTTGTTATGATGATAATGGTTGAACTTGTGTAAAGGTAAGGTTTAGGTGTCATACAATTAAGCAAGTCAACATGCAAGATTACACCTAATATGGTGATGTGGCGGCTGCGTGGAGAAAGATTAAAGGGTTACGGGTTTTTCCGGCTGTGGTATCAGAGCTGTGGTTCAAAAGACTGCTGACTCTGTTTCACGAGGTGTGAATTCGAGAATTTTATTTCAGTGGTCAACTGAACAGACCTTTTCACGCTAGTGCATACTTGCTCGTTTTTTTTTGTCCTATTTTTGTTTGTGCAGATGGACGTCAAGGACAAGATCGTAGTCATGTTCTCTGTTGTCAACTATACATCATGGAGAACTCGAATGAAGAAGATACTTCTGTCAAAGCATCATAGGATGCAACAAGTTCTCACATCTGGACCAATCGTCATACGGGATAGAATACTTCGCACTCCCACAAATCCCAACGATGGAGATGCAGTGGTGGAGTATGTGGAGAAACAGCCAGAAGACTACACTCCGGAGGAGGCCAAAGTGAGCCAGCTGGATATCTGGGCTTAGAGCACAATAATGTCCACGGTTGGACAAGATTATCTGCCCTGGATAAAGGAGTGTGAGACTGCAAAAGAGATGTGGGACATCCTGGCTTCGCTAAGTGAAGGAAGCGACGAGACGAAGGAAAATAAGTTCTCGCATGCATGTCAAGATTTCGACAATTTCAGTCTGCGACCTGATGAGACTATCGATCAGCTAGAGCTCTGGTTTATGGACATCATTAGAAGAATCCAGTCCATCCGGAAAGGAAAATACACTCTAAGAGAAATAAACCTCAAAGTGTTGCAAGCTCTACCGGCTGAGTGGGATACTTTCACAAATATCCACGAGAGCCGAGCTGACCTTGGTGAAATGGGAACTGAAAGATTGTTCTCAATCTTGAAAGGGAATGAGTATAAAGTCAACAGAAGGAGGTCGCAGCCCTCAAGTCAGACAAATAGAATTGAGGATGTCGGCTCAGCATCAAAGTCAGTTGCCCTCTGAGCTGACTACTCAAAATCAAGATCGTCAAGGCCAACCAGATCGGCTGACACATCTGCAAAGGAGCCGAGCAGAGAAGAACTACAATAGAACATTGCAGCGCTGTCAAAAAAACTAGCCGACATGGACACTCGGTTCGGCAAATATAAACGTTTCTATAAATCAAACCGAACTCGAGACAGTTCGAAGCCAATCACCAATGGATGCTTCGAATGTGGCAAGGAAGGACACTTCAAAGCTGACTGCCCAGACCTCTCAAAGAAGGAAAGAGAAGCACTGAGGGCCAAGCAAACTGCAAAGAACAAGGCCATGGTAGCAGAAGAGGCAGCTGACGATATGGACATCTTCACAGACACTGAAGATGAGGATGATCTAACCTCTACCAACAAAGTCATCAGTCCGGATCAATGCCTCATGGCACTTGGAACCGACCAAGATGATATTGAGGTACAATCTAATCCTGCTTGCTTAAATTCTTCCAATACTTCTTACATGCAGGAATCTCTGAGCGATGAGTTGGAACCCTCATGGAATGATTTTCAGGAACTCAGTGAGGAACTGCATCAGCAGTCGGTTGAGTTTAAGAGTCTTCAAGCCCAGTTCGCCAAGCTTGAAGATTTCTTAACCGAAAAGGACGATCTGATCAAGAGACAAGCTGAAGAAATTGACCAGCTGAAAAGTCAACTGAGTACAGCCAACCAAACTGAGGCTTCAACCGATGAACAGTTGAAGGAACAGATCAAGGCCCAGAACGAACAGTTGAACAAGCAAGAGGCTCAAATCGACTAGCTGATGAAGACATCAGATGCCCAGACCGAGCATATAGCCGGTCTTCTCAAGGATCTTCAAACTGAGAAGGACAACCTGACAAAGCTATATCAGTCATCCGAGATCATCGAGAATCTCATCAGATACAGACGGCAAACGGATGATGTGTCTGGACTCGGATACGACGTGGCAAAGAACACTGGAATTCCACCAGCTACCTTCACCAAGGCTGAGGAAGTCATGGTTGCCAAACCTAACACAGTTGAGTCTGCAACTGAACAAACACCCTCACAACCGACAAAGGCAACTGCGGCTGAGAAAGGCAAAGGAGCTGCAGATGGAGCACCAATGAAACAGTCTGTTAAGTCTACAACCGAGGGGGAATGTTCCAAGACTCAACAGAGGAACCAGAGACGTCGGAGTCGCAATCAGAACCGAGCTCAAAATCGACAACATAACCAAGCTCAGAACCGACGTGATAACCGATCAACAAACCAACCACAGCAGAGATGGAACCAACAGAACCGACCGAGCTTCAACCGACATAATCAACAACGGTTCCATCACCACAACAACCAGAGGTTCCAACAGAGTCAACCTATGTGGAACAGTTACGACAGCTATGGTTACTCATGCCACAACATGAATCAACATCCGGGCATGAACAACTATCGTCAACAGCCAGGGCAATGGAATCAGAATCAGCCAAGAAGATTCCACAATGGCGTCCGACCTCACAGACAAACTCAACAGGATAAGAATCGCCATCAAAACAGGGGGAAAGCCTCACCTCCTAAAGCCCAACATGGGAGAAATCCAACTCCTCCCAAGAAACAGAACATCACTACTAACAACAAGCCTAAGGATAACCGAGGTGTTGTTATAGTTGATGATGAAGGAAAAGTAATTTGGAATGATAAATCCATCCGAGTTTACAGGGAAAAGCGACGCACAGTTCCAGCGGGAACTAGTTCTAACCCTCCAGGACCCAACTGAAATTGGGGACCTAAGCGAGTTTCTCTTTGCAGGTACAGGAGAAACAGCTGAGGAAGAAGAAGGCGTCAACAACAATGTGGGTGATGGATAGTGGATGCTCGAAAAACATGACAAATCTGAAGGATTTGCTTGGAAGGTGGAGAAAGAAGGTCCATCAGTTACTTTTGGTGATAACTCAAAAGGTTATACCAGAGGTTACGGTACCCTTGAAACCAATCATGTTTCAATTTCTAATGTCTCTTATGTTGATGGATTGAAGCATAACCTGCTCTCCATCAGCCAATTCTGTGATAATGGTTTCTCTGTCAAGTTTGATGCACAGGGTTGCAGAGTTAAAGATGTCGGATCAAAGCAGGTGATATTATTGGGAAATCGATCTTCAACAGGGAATGTATACTACGCTGATTGGAACAGCAGCCTCCCTGACACTTGCCTGTTATCAAAGAGCAGTTCGGATGTGAGTTGGCTGTGGCACAAAAGGCTCAACCATCTGAATTTCAAGACGATGAACCGACTCGCCAGACAAGAACATGCAAGAGGCATACCTAACTGAGTGTTTTCAACAACACATATCTGCAGTGCATGCCAGCTGGGAAAGCTCGCTAGAACCTCCTTCCGGTTGAAGTTAACTCCCTCAACCAACCGAGTGTTGCAGCTGATCCATATGGATCTCTTCGGGCCAGTTACACCAAAAAGCATTAATGGAAACGAATATACTTTGGTTGTAACTGATGACTACTCAAGATATACGTGGACCATCTTCATGCGCCACAAGAGTGAAACCCGAGATGAGCTGCCCAAGCTGATGGATCGGATATCGAACCAACAAGAAGGAATTGACTTTGAAGATTCCTTTGCACCAGTTGCAAGGCTGGAAGCCATCCGGATCTTTCTAGCTTATGCCGCACATCACAAGTTCAAAGTATATCAGATGGATGTGAAGTGTGCATTCCTCAATGGAGATATAAAAGAAGATGTATATGTTGAACAGCCTCCTGGTTTTGAGACTGGAGATGGAAGAGTGTACAAGCTGAAGAAAGCTATCTATGGTCTAAACCAAGCGCCAAGAGCATGGTATGACACTCTTTGTGGATTTCTTCTGGACTCGGAGTTCAAACGAGATTTAGTTGATAAAACTCTGTTCACCATTAAAGTTGGAGAAGATATACTTGTCGTGCAAATTTATGTCGATGACATCATTTTCAGGTCCAAGTCGGAGGAGCTGTGCAAGAAATTCTCCGATCTTATGAAGGAAAAGTTCGAGATGTCAATGATGGGCGAGATGAATTATTTCCTTGGATTACAACAGAAGCAGTCACCTGAAGGGATTTTCATCAACCAGTCCAAATATACAAAGGAGCTCATCACCAAGTTCGGATTGCAGACAAGTAAGACAACGAAGATCCCTATGAACACGAACTGGAAGATCGAACCAGGAACTGAGGGAAATCTCATTGATGCCAGCCAGTATAGAGGGATCATCGGTTCGCTGCTCTATCTAACTGCCAGCCGACCAGACATTTCATACGCAGTTGGAGTGTGTGCTCGTTTTCAAGTCCAACCAAGAGAAGCACACATGTTGGCAGCAAATAACATCATTAAATATCTGAAGGGAACTGTCAATATTGGGTTGTGGTACCCAACTGATGACAATATCCAGCTGACTGGATACTCAGATGCCGACCTAGCAGGAGATCGGTTGGATAGGAAGTCTACTTCTGGACACTGTCAGTTCATGGGAAGCAAGCTGGTTTCATGGTTCTCCAAGAAACAAGCGTGTGTTGCTACTTCGACAACCGAGTCAGAGTACATGGCTGCCGGAAGCTGTTGCATGCAAGTATTGTGGCTGAAGCAGCAGCTAAGAGATTATGAAGTCTCAACTGGACAGGTTCCCATTCATTGTGATAGCTCGAGTGCCATAGCTATCTCTCTAAACCCTGTTCATCACTCTCGGACTAAGCATATCGATATTCGTCATCACTTCATCCGAGATCATATTGAGAAGAAGGATGTGTCCATGGAGAAGATCCCAACTGAGATTCAGAGAGCTGACATCCTCACCAAACCTCTTCCTGAAGCCCGGTTCAAGATGCTATGTGATCTTCTAGGACTCTTGGATCCAAGCTAAAAACTCATCCGAGCAGAAGAGTCATCCGAGATGAAGAGTCATCCGAGCTGAAGAATCGGATATCTATCTAAGGGGGAAGCTCAGATGGAGGGGGAAGCTTAGCTGAAGAAGAAATCTCAGATACGAATTGCCAACTGAAGACATCAAACGTCAGCTGAACAGACGAACTCGAGTCAGCTGATGGTATGCGGCAACTGAGGTATACAGCTGATATCGACATCAGCTGCCAGGTATCATTTATGACTGAAGGTGTTATGTTCTTAAATGAGAATGTTTGAAATAAATTCAAACATTTCTGTGCTAGTCAGTTACATTAAAATAGCCATCATGTCGCATTAAATGTAAAGTACGGCTGAGCATCCATAGCCTACTTTATAGTGCGATTGGGCTGACATGAAATTGTACACCTTCTCACGCGCTGGTTGGAACTCGGATCAAAACGTCGAGTCAAAGATAGTCAACAGTCGCGTAATCCCAGCCGTTGATGGATTCGCGCCATTTAACCCCAGCCGTTGATCTCATCCAAGTCAAAAACCTATATAAGGCGAAAAATTAGGAAGATATCTCCTACTTTCCTCATTCGTGCTTATCAATCATACTATTCATCGTCTTCCAGTTTTTCTGCCTAACCCTTTTCTGCAAATAGATTTCTTTCCTCTCCTATATATATTGCCTTTGCAGTGATTTAATGGCACCCAAAAGCAAAAGAATTGCATCATCCGGACCTTCCCTAGTGCCTACAACGTATGAAGAGTCGTTCGATATGTTAGTATCGAAGATTCACTTCGAGCAGATTCTCTCCGACGAGGATCTAGAGTCGCCGGTCCTAGCTCCTCTCGCCAATACTCTCCGCGAGAACGGACTTCTGGAATGGGCCAAGCTCTGCCCCTCTCACTTGCTCAGGCGTCAAGTCGGAGAATTCTATGTCAATCTTGTTCGCCCCCTTGATGGTTCAGAGGGAGTTTCTACGACGGTGTCATGCCGACAAAGGGATGTTCCGGCAAGGACAATACGTCGTGTCTCCTTCTCCATCGACGTGTCCGATGTCCTCCGATACATCATACCAATCAACCACACCGCCACCGAGTTCCTAGAGAATATTACCGACGAACAGGCGGATGAATTTCTACATGATGCTCTGATCGAGCCAGAGCGGTTGAGGAGCATCATGCAAAGGACTAAGATGAAGCCTAAACACCGCCTGCTGTTTGACGCCGTGTCGAAGGTCGTGTTCGGATACAGTGGCGCGTTCGGCGACATCAGCCGACCCAAGTTGAAACAGCTGTTGGCCCTGGAGCACCAACACCAAATCAACTGGTTCCAATATTTTCTGAACCAGTTGATGGGGGAAAAGTCGAAGATCTCTGAGACTACAACCGAGTCTGGAGAGAAGCTGCTGAGTGTGAAGGGCACGCTCAATTTCGGCTGCAAAATCTCCGCCCTCATCCTCCTCGCAACAAAGGACCGCAACATGGTCTGGGCTGACTGCGAGGAGACGCCGCTGAAGAAGCTGTTGCTATTCCTGACAGCCAAGAAAGCACAGGAGGTGCTGAGGAGTGTCTACACTCCCAAGGACAAGAGGGAGTCGGGAAGGCCAGCTGAGTCAACAGCTGAGGGGGAACAAGCTGCTGCTCGCCCCACAAAATCCAAAGCCTCACGTCGCCGACCTGACGCTGAGAAGGAGGCGACAGACGAACCTGCACAGAAAAAGTTAAGGGTAAGGTTCAAGAAGGCAATCAAGAAGGCAGCTGAGGTGCCAGCTGATGAGCCAACTGATGTTCCAGCTGACGAGTCAGCTGATGAGCCAGTTGAGGTTCCAGCTGAGGAGCCAGCTGAGGAACAAGCTCTAGACGAGGAGGGAGCGCAGGTCGAGTCCACACCTGCTGAGGAGCGTTCCGAATCCAGCCGCTCAGCTGAGGCCGCATCATTCGAGATTGCACCTCGAGGCTCCGGAGCTGATGAGGCTGAGGGCATGGAGACGTCGGATGCATCCTCCTCATCTGAGGACCTCGAAGATGCTACCACCTCCCCCACAGCTGGAGTGAATGTTGTACCGCCCCCAGAGCCTCTTGCTCTCTCTACCCAAACCGAGCCAGAAATTCCGAGCTCTCCGCTCGATGCCAACATCGTGACCTCTCCTTCGGCCGATGTTGAGGAAACCATTCCACCCTCTTCCCCAACTGAATCCCAAATTTCGAGCTCTCAGCTCGATGCCGATGTTGTGACCGACTCTTTGGCCAACATCGATGAACCTCTTGAACCCGAACCATACAATCTCACCCCCTCCCCGATCAACGAAGCGGAAGACCTGCAGGCTGTTGCTGACGAGCACGAAGGCAGGGTGGCCTACTGCTTTCAAAAGCTGTTGGGTCTGTTCCCTGCAGCTCGCGACATGCCCATCTTCGCCACACTGGGAACCGAGCTACTGTACCAGTTCCACCTGATCTTTAGCCAGTGGTATGTCAAGGAGGACACGATCAGGGTACTGAGCTGGGACAGGCTGAAATCTGATGAGTCCCGCATCCGAGCCTACTTCAACTATTCCAACTTGAGGGGCCGTACAACAACCGGATCGCGCTGCTCACTAGACTGTTGGACCAGAGTTTGGCTGAAGGGAAGGACACAAGGGAGGCAGCTGGAAAGGAGTGTGTCGACTTCCTTGACAGCATGTTGGTGAAATCAGCCGACTTCCTTGAAGATGTCGATGCAGCAGCCGCCGCCGCAAAAGAAGAGGAGGAGAACCTGAAGCTGTACCTGGCAAACCGTCTAGCCATGGTCACAGCTGAGCCTCTAGCTCCGTCTACTCAAGCCCTTCCAGCTGCTCAACTCGCTCCTTCAACAGAACAAATCTGCGAGCTAGTGGCTGAGAGGGTCAACCAGTTGAGGACCGAGCTGCTCGCCAACCTCCAGCACCAACACGATGACCAGTTGAGGGAGTTGGCAGCTCAGGAAGTGAAGTACCAACAACTGGTGGAGGAGAATGCCGAGCTGAAGATGAAGCTGAATGATCTCTCCTCCTCCACCAGTCAGGACATGTCGGAGCTGAAATCCACTCTGTTGGGCTTGAAGTTAGAAGTGAATGTCTTCAAGTCCTTGGCTGACTCAAATCTGGCCAAGTCCCAACAGACGCAGGATGCTGAATGGGAGTCCCGGTTCGAGTCGCGTTGGGCTGAGTTTGTTGCTTTTCAGACAGAGGTCAACGACAACCTCTCTGTCTTGAAGAAGGCAGAACAAGAGCGCCAGGACTCCGAACTGGCGAAGAAGATCGAACTGGAGTGTGCGGTCGATGAACTCTTCAACCGTGTTCAATCCACCGAAGCCAAACTCAACTCTCTGGACGGTTCAGTAGCAAACCTTGTTGCTGATGCCAAAAAGGGGGAAGAGAAAGAGAAGGAGGATGAAGCACAGGAAGAAGAAGAGACCCAAGAAGAAGGAGTGCCAGCTGCTCAACCATCAAAATCTCAGCTGAGGAGAAGGAAGCCTGCTGCTGCCAAGACAACCGAAGTCAGTGGAGCCGAAATGTCTAAGGACTTGGAGCAGGCAAAGAAGATTGGAGTTTCCTACAGCTCCATAGCCGAGATCGCAGCCGAGCTGGATTCTGAACTCGACGGGATAACAACAGAAGAGTGCATTGCAGCGGCCAAGGCTATGGATGTAGAGGAGAAGGACTACATGAACCCGAGCTGGATCAGAAAATTTGCCGCCAGCCAGGTGAGGAGGGTGAACCAGTTCGAGGTTGAGCTGAAGAAGGTTTCTCAGAACCTGGACCGCAACGTTGCATCCCGCAGCCGACGTCGCATCAACAAAATCCAATCAAAGGCGGAAGCTCGGTTGAAGCAACAAAGGTTGCCTCTAAAGTCCAAGGTTGAGAATCGGTTCAGGCATACCGACAAGTGGATGCCGACCGAGTGGAATGAGGATTGGGAGATGTTCAAGCAGGAGTTCGTGAACGACTTCTATTACAGGAAGGTTTACGCAACTGACGACCCAAGGAGAGCGTTCAAAGAGGCGCTGACCGAGTTGCACTCAGGTGACTCGGGCATGTTCAGTCAATTCAGGAGGGCCATGATTGATGCCAACCTGGACTTGAACACTGTTCCAGTTCCCAAGAGGGTCACTTATCGGCCACCTCTTCTCTCGGATTCCAGCAACCCGAACCGTCAGAAGATTGCATCTGAGGCGAGGTAGGTCTGCAAGGAGCATGGAGTAGACATCTCCAAGGAGTCACCTGCTAAGAGGGAAATTTTTGTAAGGATCCTTGGCAAGTATGGGCTACAATACTAGCTCAGTTAGTTTTCTAGCAACTGTTGTAATTTTCGGTTTTTGAGCCTATCTTTTGTAACAATCAATTGTAATGAAAACTATTCAGTTATAAGATTCACCTTGATGAACAATCCCTCATTGTCCAAGCTCTGAATCACAAAGTCTTTTAAATACCATGTTATAACTGTGCTAACCCTTTTGATGTATTATCTTATAGACTGTCTAGAATTTCAGCTGAGATTTTAGATAAGTTAGTGAGGTTTAGATCAGTAGTGGTTTCAAGTTGTAAGTGGTTTTGGCATCATCAAAAAGGGGGAAATTGTTGGGAAATTTATTAGTATAAATTTTGATGGATTCCAAAACCGACTGACCCCAACCGAGTAGATGTTGCCAGAACCTAATGTTAGAATTTAGGCTCGCTGTTTGAGCAAAGTTAAAATTTTATCTTTACAGGTCTCCAGCTGAAGATGGCAACAAGGCGTCACTCAGACAGAACATCAGTTGTGAAGAAAGACAACTGAGAGTTCATTTGTTCAGATGCAAACAAGGGGAAGTCTTCAGAACATCAGTTGTGAAGGAAACCAACTGACTAAATACAAGAAGGACAACTGAGCGTTCTAGTTGGAACATCAGTTGTAAACTTAATCAGTTAATATCAACAAGATGAAGTTCAAAGTCAGCTGAGAGTTCAACGGTTCAGACAGAACATCAGCTGAAGATCACTCA
Organism: Schizonepeta tenuifolia; assembly: GCA_029490685.1. Taxonomy (NCBI): domain Eukaryota; kingdom Viridiplantae; phylum Streptophyta; class Magnoliopsida; order Lamiales; family Lamiaceae; genus Schizonepeta; species Schizonepeta tenuifolia. The sequence continues at coordinate 40,272,539 of CM055958.1, read as the reverse complement.
GATCAAGGTCAAGACTTTCAACCGACAAACCGAAGTTGACTGTCAAAGATTTGAATTTCAAAAGGAAGTCACATGAGGGTTTGACCGTTCAGTCATTACCCCATCTGGCCCAACACAAGGCTGTCTCAGATGGAAAGCAGAAGAGCACAGATGCCATATCGGGAAAGTCTGCAGAGATGAGAGACAAGCCATCGCTTTCAACCGATCAGAGATCAACTGCTCCTCCAACGGCTAGTTGATTCTCTCCGCCTATAAATAGAGGCATTCTCTCATTCGAGAAAAATGACAGAAGATACATAGACGACGAAAATTCAAGAGCTTTCTCGAGAGAAATCAAAGCAAAAAGCAAATCTGCAAAATCATCATCTAAGAGCATCAGCACCTGAGAGTTCCAATTTAAGAGAACATTAGTAGCTGAGGGTTCCTAGAGATCGAAACTGTTTTTGATCTTAGGTTGAGTGTTTATTCGTTCAAGCCTTAGATCCAGTTCTCATTCGTGATCGAGCTGTAGTTGGAAATCCTACCCATTCTCACACCCTAAAAAGTGTGCTAGGACCTTACTCTTCCTGTAATTGAGTAGTCAGGTCGTCAAGTACTCGCAAACTTGACTTAGGCTGTTTAGTGCCCGGAAACTAAACTGTAACGGTTGCTCAGCCCGCGTAAGCTGAGTGGAACTGTCCAGAAGAACTTGGACTGAGGTGTGTGGACTCACATCTCCCCGTGGACGTAGGAGTTCTCTCCGAACCACGTAAATCTTGTGTGTCGTGTTTATTTGTGTTCAGTCATTATTTTGCATATCTCAACTGACAAACTAACCGCATACAATCTGCATACTTTCACATCAACAGTTTTGGTTTTGACCAACCGTGCATAAAAGCGTGAGTTTGTTTTTACGAGTTCATTTTCCACCACATTCCGCACAGCACCACTCTTCCAGCTGAGGTTGCTTACTCAGCTGTGAGATCCCAACCGAGTCCTTTTACTCAGTTGAAGTTGTTTTCAAGTGTTAAGTTCTTCGAAAGTTGAAAAATCCTAACTGGTGTATCCCCCCCCTCCCATACACCAGTAACTCGTATTGGGACCATCAAAGTTACTTGCTAATTATATAGATCTTTGTTGAAGTCTGAACTTGACACGAAACCAATGTTTCTCATTAACGGAGAAAACTTAAGGAGCTTTTTTTTTCCTTCTCAATTATTAAGTTCGAATTATTGTATATACTTAAGACTTTTGTCTTCTTTAAAACTCGTTTCCTTCTGATTCGAATCTATGGAATGATTTCGATCATTTTATTGACCGCATTTGGTCCTAAATTTTTTTTTTGCTTTCACCTACCTTATAACAATAAGGCAGCTATGTAAATCTTTTCTTTCTACAAGGTCTCGTAAGTCGTAAAATTATAACTATATCCTTCTATATCCGTTCTTGAATACCTTAATGTTTATTATAACTCGTATAGTTGTCAGGGAAAAGCTTTCCCCGACTTATAACTAAACATCTTTCTATCAACGAAACAACGTCTCGTTTCACTCTATTCCACTGGAAAACCCTTCTTAAATCTTAAATTCGTTATTGTTGGAATTACTAAGTCCACTCTTAAATTTCTATCATAAAACTCATTGCTTTAGAGTTGTTGTCTGGTCTATCCATCCTTTTCCTTAGTTGAGGCTTATCCATTGACTCGTCCTTTCTCTTGTACTTATAATCTTTCTCGTAATTTGATATAGCTACTTGTGTCGTTATTTGCCCTGCGATCGATGCTGATGTATCATGCATTTTTCTATATCTATCTTCTCGAATTTTCGTATAAGCGTCTCTCCTCACGTTGAGATACCTAACTTTATTGGAGTCTTACGACTCAGCGTGTCTATTCTTACTTTTAACTTCACCGAGATGGTAACTATTTTCACAAACGTAATATCTTACTAGTTCGAGCCATCTCCTTTGTCTTATATTATTTCCTTTGCTCGAAACGACGCTCCAAATTCTTATAATCCGTGAAGATCTCATCCCTTGCACCATATAGATGGTGTGTCCAAGTTTTCAATGCAAGCTCTACGACTGCAAGTTCTAAGTCATAGGTTGGGTACTCAATTTCTTGGGGTTAACATGTCGTGGAGCGTAAGCTATCACTTTCTAATTTTGCATTTATACCATCCTAACCCATTCTTTTTAGCACTGGTATCCACCTCGTATTCCTCGTCGTTTCTGGGAGGGTTGAACCTGGGTAATGATCAACTTTTCCTAGAACGTCCGCGTTTCTTTCCACAATTGTCTGTAGGTTTATTCTTTTCCTTCTATGTAGTTGCGCCATAAGTCTTAGTAATCATAGGCAATTCCTTAATGGAAACCTCTATTTTAACTATCCAGCCTAGGAACTTCTTATTTTATTCAGACTGGTAAGCGATTTTCCATTTGAGTAATGTCTCTACCTTAGCAGGAATCTATCTTAACATCTTCTGTCTACAATGTATATCCAAGAAACATTACTTCTCCATTCGAGCTTGCTCTTGCTAATTTGGCATCTAACTCTCGACTCTATGCGTTCTAGCACTATTCGCAAGTGTTCTTCGTGTTCTTACTCATTCTTAGCGTATGTGAAATTGTTGTCTAAGGATACTAAACAAATCCTTTTCTAAGCCTAGGTGAAAAATTCTATTCATGTGGTTCATGAATACTACGAAGTACTAGCCAACTAATGGCATAACTAAGCATTCGTAATGGTTTTATCTAGTTTGGAAGATAAATTTTTGGGTATATCACCAGTTTATCCTTTAACTAAAGATACTTAGACCTTAAGTCTATCCTCACAATTGCATTTGTTTTCTTTTTAAGCTTATCAGGGTCTTATATTCTCATAAAAGAATATATATATTTTTTTAAGTTTTATCTTATTTAACCTTTGACAGCTTATATACAATTTCACAGAATCATCCTTCTTTGATGATGAACATCACGAATGTTTTCAATAGTGAAAACATTTGTCTAAAGAAAATTGTCATCTAATAACTCTTGCAGTTGGATCTTAAGCTCCTCTAACTCCTTTGATATCGTTCTACATAAGGTCTTTAATTTGGGAGTTGCTCGTAGTTCTGAGTCGATCGTGAAACCTACACGACAATCTGGTAGTAAACCAGTTATTCCATATAATTCTGTAGGTTCTCTACTCGGGGTTTTTTTTTAAAAGAGATTTTTCTCTCGTTGTCGAGAATCGTGGTAATTCTCAAACAACTAATCTATTCCTAAGATTATATATATAGTACATTTTATTACTTACCAATCAATTGCTCAAAGAAACTAAGGGAATAATTCTCTGAGGTCATCAAAACTCCCTAAAGCGTAGTTGTTCTTATTTCAAGATTAGAGCGTTCTAGTCTTAGTCCTATAGTGTCAGAGGGTACTAGTTAAATGAATATAACGCTCTAGTATGGTCAAAAGGTACTGGAAAACTGGTATATAGTTCTAGTACGGGTCAACAATTTTGACAGGGTAATTTTTATAAGGTTCGTCCAATACCTGCCAAATCTTCCTTTCCTTCACTATGCCCCTCCTGCCTAATCATGTAAGCTCCTGCATTCTGTTGTGGTTGTAGTAATTGTGGCTGTGACTGAAGCTGAGCTGTAATTAGTGGTTGAGGCTGGCCGTACTGAAATGGTACTATCATTTGAAATAGCATTGGGCAGTCATTACTCATATGCCCCAACATTCCACAATTAAAGCATCTATCCATGTTCGTTAGGCATACACCCTCAGGCCCCTTATCACGTCCAGCATACGCAGAAACTCCCTGTTTCTGTTTTGCCGCTTGCCTCAGTTCTGGGCAATTTTTCTTAACGTGTCCCTTACGTAAACAATTGTAACAAGCACCAGATTTAGCTAGACATATCCCGGGGTGTTTCTTACCACACTTAGGGCAAACTGGAGAAAGGATTCTTTCTCTAGTATTTCTCTGAGTTTGGAGCTGATCGTGCTGGTTAATTCCATTTGCCGTCAGTAGCTCCGGGCAGTTTCTCCTAATATGTCCCTTATGTCCATAGTTGTAACAGTTGTTAGTGCCTACCTGACACACGCCTGAGTGCGATTTATTGCATCGGAGGCAAACATGAGTGTTAACCCTTACTGCGTGATTTCCTCCCTGATTTCTGTTCCCTTGCTGCCCTTGCAGCTGACCTAATGGATTGTTACTCTTGCCCTGTCCTGATTGTTTATTCCTTTGTGGGTTATTTCTTTGCCCTACTTTCTTTCCATAGTTACTTCCTTTTCCTGGCTGGTGGAAGCCTTGCCTAATCCTATTATGCTTCTCTTGACTCTTGTGGCGCTGGTAGCACTCACTGCTACTTCCTTCCCATTTCCTTTTTCCCTTATGGTTAACCTTATTGTTGGGGAGATTTTGGGTTGAGGTATGGTTTGGTGCTGGTGTGGATTTTACCATCTTTCCTTTATTAGGTACTAATGCCTCTATTTCACGGACTCGTTCTAGTAGTTCTGCATAACTCAGTCCCTCCTGTCTGGCTACTGCCCTTCCCAGTTCGTACTTGAGTTCTCCCTGAAGTTTCCTTGCTATTTCTTCTTCAGTTTCCACTTGGTTGTATACATACTTATTATAATATGCCACCTTAAAATCATTCCAAGTGGTTAGAGCCGTTTGTTCTACCGGTATAATTCTCTGTCTAGTCTTCCACCAATATTTAGCTGGTCCTGATAGCTGATACCCAGCACATGCTAAGCGCTCTTCATCACTAAGTCTAATTGGCTCAAAGATTCTCTCTATAGCATGTATCCATTGCTCGGCCTCACTAGGATTACCGGATCCATCGAAATATGGTGGTTTACTTCCGAAGAATAAATCCCCAATATTATGACGTTGAGGAGATAGGGGAAGTGAAAAGGTTTTTGGGTGTTTTTGTCTTTCCTCTCTTATACGTTGTTCTTGACCTCTATCAGGTCCTCTAGGATTTTCAGGTCCTCTTCGATTGTTAACAGCTCTCAGTGAAATTTTGAAACTATAAGATATAGACATTTTCTCATTAGTATTTGCTTTTAAATCTTCATTTTCTCACTAACCCTTTTCTTTTCCTATTTAATACTTTCACATAAACGAGAATAACAAAATTTAACTTTGACTCTATTTCTCTCAACTTTTAACCTCCAAGGTTAAATTAAACTCTCGTTACACGAGTTTTGTTTGATATAAGTGATGAATTGTTAATGGAATTATGATGTAAATCATGTTAGTTGATAATAGAAATTAAATGAGATTTTTCTAAAAATGTTTAATGAAACATAAGAGGCAAAGATCACCATATAAACTGAGTTATAATGTTGTTAAGATGTGTTTGCATGCATGAAAATGATTCACGTTAGACGTAGTTTAACGTCGTGAAATTTGAATAAAATCCGACAATTTTTAAAAATCATATAAGAGACGAACTTTTAGTCGTAACTATTAATCGAGAAGTCGGATGAGGTTTCTAATATGATATTATTGTTTATAATGGAATTTAGAACAACTTTCTAGTTGACATCATAAGCTTTCGAATTAATATAATATGGGCTATAATTATAATCGAGAACTAGAACGCGTTTTGAAATCTTTGTTGGTTTAGTACTTGTTAGTTGAAATCCGACGTTAGAACGTCGTGCTTTTGAGCGAGTTTTGAGAAGGAGTTTGTCATGTACGGAAGCACGTGATGACTGCCTTTAGAGTCCAGTTTCTTAAAAATTGAATACGAGAGCTTAAGACGAACCTAAAACGTTATACGTCGAACCTATCAAGCAATTAGGGTTTTCACGGCAGTTTTGCGACCCTTGCCGGAAACTGTAATAACTTCCAGCTCATTTATCGGATTTGTGATCCGTAAATTGGAGCGCGAACTAGACTTCCTAAGCTTTCTAATGGTACAGGGCTCATTCCCTGTTTCCAAGTCCTCTGTTCTGGACAGCCTCCAGAGTTACTGGACTGTGCAGTGAAATTTCAGTTTCTTGTTTTCTAAGTTGTTTAGTTCATAACTTAGTTTCTTTCGATCGTTTAAGCCGTTTTATCTAACGAACATCACCCTACTGATCATAGAGTCAAGTACAGGACCTTGAGTGATGAAAACCAGTCGAGATCTTATATCTTATCTTTTTGTTAAAGAAGTAATAAACGAGAAATTTCCTTAAATCGCCTAAGTTGATTCTTTCCAACTTAATTTCTTTTAATCTTTAAAGTTGTATTAAGATACCGACTACCTTCTCTACTGACCCGAGAGTCGAGTATGAGATCTTCCGAGTTCTAAAAGAGATTGGTACGAGTTCGTTTCCCGTTTAAGTAAAACGAATCTAGTAAGCGTGCAAATGCCTAAAGAATGAAACAACTAAATCTTCTTCGATTCTCTTTAATCGATTATCCTTTTACAACCCGTTTTTAAGTATGTTTATTTTACGATGAAGGAGGAAGCCAACTGTAGAGAAAGGTAGAGGCAGTACTCAAATGATAAATCGCCTACCAGTCTGAATGAAATAAGAAGTTTCCCAAGTTGGACAGTTATAATAGAAGTTTCCATTAAGAATTTTTTTTTATAATTACTAAGACTTATGAGACAACTACATAGAAGAAAAGAATAAATGTACAGACAATTGTGGAATAGGAACGCAGACGTTCTAGGAAAAGTTGATCATTACCCCAGATTTAGCCCTCCCAAAAACGATAAGGAATACGAAATGGATGTTAATGCTACTAAGAATGAGATAGTATGATATAAATGCAAAATGAGAAAGTGATAGCTTACGATTCACGACATATTAATCCCAGGAAATTGAATATCCAACCTACGACTTAGAACTTGCATTGAAAATTTGAACACACCATCTATATGGTTCAAGGGATGAGATCTTCACAGATCATAAGAATTAGGAGCGTGTATTCGAGCAAAGGAATTAACATAAGACAAAGGAGATAGCTCGAACTAGTAAGATATTTACGTTTGTGAAAATAATTACCATCTAGGTAAAGTTAAGAGTAAGAATAGACACGCTGAGTCGTGAGACTCCAACAAAGTTAAGTATCTCAACGTTGGAGAAGAAACGCTTATACGAGAAAGATTATAAGTATCAAGAGAAAGGACGAGTCAATGGATAAGCCTCGACTAAGGATAAGAATGGTTAAACCAGACAACGACTCTGAAACAATGAGTTTGTGATAGAAATTTAAGAGTGGACTTAGTAATTCCGATGACGACGAGATGGTTGTAGGTTACAAGGCAAAAAAGTCAGATAGCAAACCTAACTTTAGTACCGCTTCTCACTTCCAGTTGGATGGACAATCCGAGAAAACGATTCAGATATTCGTTCTTATGCTAAGAACAATAATAATAGCCGAAGAGCGAATTGAAGAACACGTAGTCAACAACCGAATTGTTATAATAATAACTATTAAGCTACGATAGGTATTACGACTTACGAGACCTTGTAGAAGGAAAAGATCTACATAGCTGCCTTATTGTTATAAGATAGGTGAAAGCAAAAATTTAGGACCAAATACAGTCAATGAAATGATCGAGATCATTCGATGGATTCGAGTCAGAAGAAAACGAGTTTTAAAGAAAACAAAAGTCCTAAGTATATACAATAATTCGAACTTAATAATCGAAAAGGAAAATGAAAGCTCCTTAAGTTTTCTCCGTTAATGAGAAACGTTAGTTTCGTGTCAAGTTCAGACTTTGACAAAGATCTATATAATTAGTAAGTAACTTGGGAAAGATAGTTCCAATACGAATAGTTATGGCTTTATCGCCAAGTTTATGAAATACTTATTTTAAGTATATCTCATTTCGATGAAGTAACATATATTCGTTTTTATACACGAAGTTCTATCAGCAAGACGTCGTTCTTGAAATCGACTAAATTTATTAGGAAAGATCGAAAGCGATCTTAGATCGAAAAGAGCAAAAGTTAAAAAGCAAGTCGAGACGAATAATAATAGCATTATAAGATCATCACAAGCAAGAGAAAGCCACGTCGAGTAAGAAGTACTTCAAGCAGTTAAAGAGGATAAGCAAATTTCGGGATGAAATTTTTCGTAAGGGGGGTAGGATGTAATGCCCCGTAAAATCCTTACGTTCTAACATTTAAAGTTAATTAAATAAATGGGTTTGCACGCCTAAATTTATAATTTTTGAATTCTAAGGCTAACGGTCGAATCCGTTATTAAAAATAAATTACGGGAGTCTGCTAGACGGCTATTGTATTTAGGGTTAGAGCGTACGAAAAATTCTTAGTTTGTAAACTAAGAACGGAAAACCGTTTAATTTTACGTTTACAAAATCGCAATACGAACACGCCGAGAAAGTTTGTTTTTACGTTTTTCCGGACGAAACTCGGACTTGTCGTCCCGAGTTTTTGTCAAAATAAATTTTATAAATTTATTTTCTAATTAAGTTCATACACTAGAATTTTCAAGTCAAATCGAATCGCGACGATTTTTGTACCGAACAACGTTTTTCGTCGTTCGTTTTCCCGTAACGTCGGATGGCGCCGGAAAAACCCGTAACCCTTTTAACCACCTCCATGCAGCCGACACCTCACCTCATGAGTGGCAAACATGCATGTTGACTTGTGTAATTAAGTGACACCAAGTCTACACTTTATACAACTTTCAAACTATTCATCATAACCAAAACTTGAACAAAAATCATTTTCATCCCATTTCTCTCTCTTTTTTCGGCTGCACCACTCCATTCTTCATCATCTTCATCTTCTCCACCTCTATCCACCATTGAAGAACACCTTCAAAGCTTGAAGATTTCATACAAGTCACAATTCATCCAACAAAACTCTACACATCCTTTGTTAATTCTCTAGGTAATGATCTCCTCTCCATTTCTATCCATTTAGTTTTCTTTTTTCTTCTCTTTTCCATCTTGTTCGAAATTTTAAGGTTATGGGATAGATGATTTGAGCTTAGAACAATGTAATTGGATGTATTAGATATGATAATTGGAGATTAAAATGGATCAAAACCAAGAATCCTAACATCTATGTTAATGCAGAATTTTTTGGGAAAATAATAGAATTTCTAATTTTCTTCTTTTGATCATGGATTCATGTTTAGTAGATGCTTAATTAGTGTTTGGAATGAAAAGGGATTGAAAGCCCTATGTTATTATGAAATTCAATTAGGGTTTGAATTATAAATTAGGGGTTTTTGCATGTTAGTTGTTTTTGGAATTGTAAGTGATTAATAGTTGTTATAATAGTTTGATTAGTGAATAAGTGATGTTAATTAGAGAAGAAAATCAACCCCTTAACATCTATATAAAACCAGAAATTTATAGAATAAATAGGAGTTGATACATGTTTGATATTAAGTGATGATTTGTTAGTTGATTATGTTGCAAATCATATTAGTTGATAATAGAAGTTAATTGGAAATTTTCTAAAAAAGTTTAATGAAGTATAAGAGGCAAAGATCACTATATAAACTGATTTATAAAGATGTTAAGATGTGTTTGCATGCATAAAAACGGTTCACATTAGACATAGTTTAACGTCGTAAAATTTGAACGAAAACCGACGACTTTTGGAAATCGCGTAAGAGACGAATATCTAGTTGTAACTAATAATCGGGAAGTCGGATGAAAATTCTAACTTGATATTATTGTTTATAATGAAATTTAGAACAACTTTTTAGTTGACATCATAAGCATCCGGGTTGATATAATATAGGTTATAGTTGTAATCAAGAACTAGAACGCGTTTGGATTTCTTTGATTGGTATAGTACTTGTTAGTTGAAATCCGACGTTAGAACGTCATGCCTTTGAGCAAGTTGAGAAGGAGTTTGTCACGTACAGAGGTACGTGATGACTGCCTTGAGAGTCCAGTTTCTAAAAAAGTTGAATACGAGAATTTAAACGAACCTAAAACGTTATACGGCGAACTTATCAATCAATTAGGGTTTCCACGGCAGTTTTGCGACCCTCGCCGGAAACTGTTATATCTTCCAGCTCATTTATCGGATTTGTGATCCGTAAATTGGAGCGCGATCTAGACTTCCAAAGCTTTCTAATGGTACAGGGCTCACCCCCTTTTTCCAAGCCCTCTGTTCTGGAAAGCCTCCAGAGTTACTGGACTGTACAGTAAATTTTCAGTTTCTTGTTTTCTAAGTTGTTTAGTTCACAACTTAGCTTCTTTCAATCGTTTAAGCCGCTTTTATCTATCGAACATCTACCTACTGAACCTAGAGTCAAGTATAGGACCTTGAGTGATAAAAACCAGTCGAGATCATATATTTTATCCTTTCATTAAAGAAGTAATAAACGAGAACTTTCATAAGTTGTGAAATGAGCTATAAAGTAAATCGCCTAAGTTGATCCTTTCCAACTTAGTTTCTTTTAATCTTTAAAGTCGTATTAAGATATTGACTACCTTCTCTTCTGACCCGAGAGTCGAATATGAGAGCTTCCTAGTTCTAAACGAGATTGGTACAAATCTCGTTTCCCGTTTAAGTAAAACGAATTAATTAAGCGTTCAAATGCCTAAAGAATAAAACAACTAAAACCTTCTTCGATTCTTTTTAATCGATTATCGTTACGACCCGTTTTTAAGTATATTTATTTTACGATGAAGGAGGAAGCCAACTGTAGAGAAAGGACGGAAGATCCAAAGTTGGAAGCTTTTGCTTGTAAGTTCTGTATTTACAAGGTGGGCTTTTATCTATATCAAATAAAATGTGGGTTTTTCCACAACTCGAAAGTATTATTTATCGCTTTGATAATTGTGTTTTCAAGGTGATAATCTTGGCATAAACTGTTTCAACTTTTTATGTGAGTTCTCTTGTACCTATCTGAGTTAACATTCGTGTTTTCCAGATTTCTGAGTTAACCTTCGGGTTTTCCAGACTTTTAGAGTTAATCTAACTAGGTTAATTAACGATCGGCTCTGAGTTAGCTGCTAAGTGCTTTCCAGAGTTAGTGCACTTTGTAACCTGTGGTGTATGTGGTATCCTGTTGAGGGGTAACCAGCCACGGTGAATTAGCTTTGGTCAAGATTGAACATAACATACTCTAAAAATGCTTGCGCAAGCTGCTTTATACAAATCAGTCAGAAAATGTTTAGTAGGCACGGGCCTTTTCAACAAAACCCCGATGCGCTACGGTTATAAAATGCCAGATTATTTATACTTATGACTATGATTTCGGCATCGTGCCCACTAAGTACGTTGTACTTAGCCCTGCATTGTTTTCTAAATGTGCAGGTTGAAGCGACGGTTGATGTTGAGTTGAAAGATAGGTTGCTTTAGTTAGAACTCTTCCGCTGTAGAACTCTGAATCTTTTGAGATGTACCTTTTGAACAATTCTCAGTAGTCTAAGTCTGTAAATATGAACTTAGCTCCTTTTGTACTTTTGTCAAGTAATCCTTAGGGATTAACTCTTTCTTGTCTATATTAAAGTCTTGTTCATGGTTTATCAATGTTTTTCATGAATGTTTAGTCAGTTAGCCCCCTTCTTCCCCGCTTCTTTAATCCAACCCCAGTCGCACCCCGGCTTCTGCCGTCCCTCGGGATTTGGGGCTGTGACAGAGTGGTATCAGAGCAGTAGTTTGTTTCCTGCTCTGGTTATGAGTCATTCTTTCTTAGTATGAGTCATTCCTTCTAGTAATATCACAGAGTGATATATATATACAAGTCTTTCTTCGAGTAATAATATAGAGTATTTGTTTGTACTCTATATCGAGTCTTCTTTCGAGTCATAAGACATGTATTCGTGTATACTCTGGATCAGAGTCGTCTTTCCAAGTATAAGATAAGAGTTAAACTCTAAAGCTAAGATTGAGAACATAGATGTCAACTCAACCGCCCGCTACGTCGACTCAACAAGGAAAAGTGAAAGAATTTTATAATGAGATTTTAAAAAAAAAAAAAAAAATGGGGGGGGGGGGGGGAATTTATGAGCAAGTATTCAAAAAAATTTAGAATGAGAATGAGTTGTGTTCCGAAATTAAGAATTTTATGGAAGTAAAATTTTTATACTTTATGTGATTGAGTGATAGTACAAGTACTATCTCATGTGATTATTTGCGCAATAATTTATTTCTTCTGAAAATTATTCGGACACAAGAATATAGTTGGATTTTAAGGAATTTTCCCGGTTCAATGAGAACGTAGACTTGAAACCTAAGAATTTTCCGATTCTTCGAGGACTTAGACGTTTTTAAGAAACGTTGTTTTGAAATGATTTCGAAAGGAGATCCCTAACGCGAGAAGGACTTCCTCTGATGAATGTCACGTGCGCTTAGTGACATGAATAAAGACTCGGCAAAGTTGATCTTTGTTTTACAACCCGATAAGAATTTCCTTCGAGGGAAATGAAATAAATAATGTTAAAATAAAGTAAATATGTACGAAAGAAATGAAAGAAATATATAGACGTGTGAGAAAAACGGGACTCCAAATTATCTGAGAAAAGGTTGAAACAAGAAGGTTAAATTGAAATAAACGGAAGAGCCGAATGTCACTTTAGTTATAAGGGCATGAACAAAATCTTTTGGAGATGACTTTGTTTTACTTATCAGGAGCCGTTCAAGTATTTGAATAGCTTAAAATGGTATTTTCCTCTAGAAGATTGAGTATTCCGAGCTAAATTGGAGAGTTTCCAAAGATTTCTTTTTAAGAAGTAGTTGTGTGTGCAATTCGAGAATTGCTGCTCGATTTAGAAAAGTAAAATTTGTATGAAGTAATCAATAGAGCGAGACAGAAGTTCCATGTGATTGAGGGACTGTTATGTGGACTTGATCAATCCACATAATAAGAAACTCAGTAATATGGGTCTTATGCCCCGCTAGTAAAGCCTTTTTAGTATGGTATAAGTGGGTTAAAGAGACAAATGTTATTTACGCATAAGTAACGTGTAACGACGTCGTTCCTTTTGTTTTCGTTTCTTTTTATAGTGTTCGCCTCGTTTGAACCTTGCGAAGAGAATTGTTTTACTATTAGGAGTCAAGCACGAAGCTTGATTAAATTTTCTAACGACCGTTCGTTTTTAGCATTGACAAATAGGACTTGTTCTAAAAAGTTATTCTTAGGATATATTCCATTTCTCTGTTGGGAATTTATATTTTATACTACGTCCTTGAACAAAGAATACGACACGTATGAGTATTATGATTAGTAAATGACAAAGTCTTTTGTAAATGAATGTTACTTTTGCATAAGTAACATGAACAAAGTATACGTGCTTTGTTTTTAATAAATGAGAATCAATAAGAAATTTTTCCTTGAGAAAGAAATAAGGATTAATGAAAGAAAATAAGGAATTAAAGTAAGAAATTAAAAGAATGAGATAAGAATGGGAATAAAACCTTGAAATTCTATTTCTATATATTGTGAGTACGAGAGCAATTTTCTGTGAAATTGCTAAATGTCTAAGATAAGTTGTTAGATTAAGTGTGGTAATATTACAATTGAATAAGGAGTATTCATTTTGTAATTTAAGATTTTCCGTAAGATAGAGTATCATCTTACCGTTACTGATCCGTGTTTCTTAAAACACTTTGTAGAATGACTTCCAGTAGTGACACGGCTTCAGAGAATCAGTCCCCGCCACAGCATACTTGGGCAGATCAGTTATTAGATAGGTATAGAGATTTTGAAGCTCATTTCGAGCATGGCTCCCGAACTTGCATTTTTCTCGAGAAATATAAATTGTTTTCGAACCCAAACCACCACACACTCCCTTATTATGATGCACCCAATGTAAAACTTTCCAATAAAGGCTTTGTTCTTGTCAAAATACCTACAAAATCGTGTTTGCACCTTGAATGCTCATTTGAAGCTCATTTCGAGCGTAACTCCCGAACTTGCGTTTTGCTCTAGCAATATAAATTTTTTTCCACCCCAAACCACCACACACTCCCTTATTATGATGTACCCAATGTAAAAGTTTCCAAGAAAAGCTTCGTTTTTGTCAAAATACATACAAAATCGTGTTTGCACCATTTGAAGCTCATTTCGAGTGCAGCTCTCGAACTTGCATTTTTCTCGAGCAGTATAAATTTTTTTCAAACCAAAATAATTACAAACTCCCTTATTATTATGTATCCAATGTAAAAGTTTCAAAGAAAGGCTTCATTATTGTCAAAATACGTACAAAATCGTTTTTTTACCTTTAAAAGCTCATTTGAAGCTAATATCGAGCTTAGCTTCTGAACTTGCATTTTTCTCGAGCAATATAAATTGTTTTGCACCCCAAACCTCCACACACTCCCTTATTATGATGCATCCAATGTAAAACCTTCCAATAAAGGCTTTTTTCTTGTCAAAATACCTACAAAATCGTGTTTGCACCTGGAAAAGCTCATTTGAAGCTCATTTCGAGCGTAGCTCCCGAACTTGCATTTTGCTCGAGCAATATAAATTTTTTTCGACCCCAAGCCACAACACACTCCATTATTATGATGTATCTAATGTAAAAGTTTCATAGAAAGGCTTCGTTTTTGTCAAAATACCTACAAAATCGTATTTGCACCATTTAAAGCTCATTTGAAACTCATTTCGAGTGCAGCTCGCCAACTTTCATTTTTCTCGAGCAGTATAAATTTTTTTCGACCCAAAATCACCACAAACTCTCTTATTATTATGTATCCTATGTAAAAGTTTCAAAGAAAGGCTTCATTATTGTTAAAATACCTACAAAATCGTGTTTTTACCTTTAAAAGCTCATTTGAAGCTGATTTCGAGCGAAGCTTCTGAACTTGCATTTTTATCGAGCAATATAAATTGTTTTGCACCCCAAACCTCCACACACTCCCTTATTATGATGCATCCAATGTAAAACCTTCCAATAAAGGTATTTTTCTTGTCAAAATACCTACAAAATCGTGTTTACACCTTGAAAAGCTCACTTGAAGCTCATTTCGAGCGTAGCTCCCGAACTTGCATTTTGCTCGAGTAATATAAACTTTTTTAAACCCCAAGCCACAACACACTCCATTATTATGATGTATCAAATGTAAAAGTTTCATAGAAATGCTTCGTTTTTGTCAAAATACATACAAAATCGTGTTTGCACCATTTAAAGCTCATTTGAAGCTCATTTCGAGTGCAGCTCTCGAACTTGCATTTTTCTCGAGCGGTATAAATTTTTTTCGATCTAAAATCACCACAAACTCCCTTATTATTATATATCCAATGTAAAAGTTTCAAAGAAAGGCTTTATTATTGTGAAAATACCTACAAAATCGTGTTTTTACCTTCAAAAGCTCATTTGAAGCTGCGTAGCTTCTGAACTTGCATTTTTCTCGAGCAATATGAATTGTTTTGCACCCCAAACCTCCACACACTCCCTTATTATGATGCATCCAATGTGAAAGTTTCCAATAAAGGCTTTTTTCTTGTCAAAATACTTACAAAATCGTGTTTGCACCTTGAAAAACACATTTGAAGCTCATTTCGATCGTAGCTCCTGAACTTGCATTTTGCTTGAGCAATATATATTTTTTTCAACCCCAAGCCCCAACACACTCCATTGTTATGATTTATCTAATGTAAAAGTTACATAGAAAGACTTCTTTTTTGTCAAAAATACATACAAAACCGTGTTTGCACCTTTAAAAGCTCATTTGAAGCTCATTTCCAGCGTAGTTCTCGAACATGCATTTTTCTCGAGCAATATAAATTGTTTTCGACCACAAACCACTACACACTCCCTTATTATGATGTATCTAATGTAAAATTTTCTTAGAAAGGCTTCGTTTTTGTCAAAATACATACAAAATCGTATTTGCACCATTTAAAGCTCATTTCGAGTGCATCTCTCGAACTTGCATTTTTCTCGAGCAGTATAAATTTTTTTCGAAGCACAATCACCACAAACTCCTTTATTATTATGTATCCAATGTAAACGTTTCAAAGAAAGGCTTCATTATTGTCAAAATACCTACAAAATCGTGTTTTTACCTTTAAAAGCTCATTTGAAGCTGATTTCGAGCGAAGCTTCTGAACTTGCATTTTTATCGAGCAATATAAATTGTTTTGCACCCCAAACCTCCACACACTCCCTTATTATGATGCATCCAATGTAAAAGCTTCCAATAAAGGCTTTTTTCTTGTCAAAATACCTACAAAATCGTGTTTACACCTTGAAAAGCTCATTTGAAGCTCATTTCGAGCGTAGCTCCCGAACTTGCATTTTGCTCGAGCAATATAAATTTTTTTCAACCCCAAGCCACAACACACTCCATTATTATGATGTATCTAATGTAAAAGTTTCATAGAAAGGCTTCGTTTTTGTCAAAATACATACAAAATCGTGTTTGCACCATTTAAAGCTCATTTGAAGCTCATTTCGAGTGCAGCTCTCGAACTTGCATTTTTCTCGAACATTATAAAGTTTTTTTGATCCAAACTCACCACAAACTCCCTTATTATTATGTATCCAATGTAGAAGTTTCAAAGAAAGGCTTCATTATTGTGAAAATACCTACAAAATCGTGTTTTTACCTTTAATAGCTCATTTAAAGCTCATTTCGAGCGTAGCTCCCGAACTTGCATTTTTCTCGAGCAATATAAATTTCTTTCGACCCCAAACCACCACACACTCCCTTATTATGATGCATCCAATGTAAAAGTTTCCAATAAAGGCTTAGTTCTTGTCAAAATACCTACAAAATCGTGTTTGCACCTTGAAAAGCTCATTTGAAGCTCATTTCGAGCGTAACTCCCGAACTTGCATTTTTCTCGAGGAATATAAATTGTTTTCGAACCCAAACCACCACACACTCCCTTATTATGATGCATCCAATGTAAAAGTTTCCAATAAAGGCTTTGTTCTTGTCAAAATGCCTACAAAATCGTGTTTGCACCTTGAATGCTCATTTGAAGCTCATTTCGAGCGTAACTCCCGAACTTGCGTTTTGCTCTAGCAATATAAATTTTTTTCGACCCCAAACCACCACACACTCCCTTATTATGAAGTATCAAAATACATACAAAATCGTGTTTGCACCATTTAAAGCTCATTTGAAGCTCATTTCGAGTGCAGCTCTCGAACTTGCATTTTTCTCGAGCGGTATAAATTTTTTTCGATCCAAAATCACCACAAACTCCCTTATTATTATATATCCAATGTAAAAGTTTCAAAGAAAGGCTTTATTATTGTGAAAATACCTAAAAAATCGTGTTTTTACCTTTAAAAGCTCATTTGAAGCTCATTTCGAGCGTAGCTCCCGAACTTGCATTTTTCTCAAGCAATATAAATTGCTTTCGACCCCAAACCACCACACACTCCCTTATTATGATGCATCCAATGTGAAAACTTCCAATAAAGGCTTTTTTCTTGTCAAAATACCTACAAAATCGTGTTTGCACCTTGAAAAACTCATTTGAAGCTCATTTCGAGCGTAGCTCCCGAACTTGCAATTTGCTCGAGCAATATATATTTTTTTCAACCCCAAGCCACAACACACTCCATTATTATGATGTATCTAATGTAAAAGTTTCATAGAAAGGCTTCGTTTTTGTCAAAATACATACAAAATCGTGTTTGCACCATTCAAAGCTCATTTGAAGCTCATTCCGAGTGCAGCTCTCAAACTTGCATTTTTCTCGAGAAGTATAAATTTTTTTCAATCTAAAATCACCTCAAACTCCCTTATTATTATGTATCCAATGTAAAAGTTTCAAAGAATGGCTTCGATATTGTGAAAATACCTAAAAAATCGTGTTTTTACCTTTAAAAGCTCATTTGAAGCTCATTTCGAGCGTAGCTCCCGAACTTGCATTTTTCTCAAGCAATATAAATTGCTTTCGACCCCAAACCACCACACACTCCCTTATTATGATGCATCCAATGTAAAAGTTTCCAATAAAGGCTTTGTTCTTGTCAAAATACCTACAAAATCGTGTTTGCACCTTGAAAAGCTCATTTGAAGCTCATTTCGAGCGTAACTCCCGAACTTGCGTTTTGCTCGAGCAGTAAAATTTTTTTCGATCCCAAACAACCACACACTCCCTTATTATGATGTACCCAATGTAAAAGTTTCCAAGAAAGGCTTTGTTCTTGTCAAAATACCTACAAAATCGTGTTTGCACCTTGAAAAGCTCATTTGAAGCTCATTTCGAGCGTAGCTCCCGAACTTGCATTTTTCTCGAGCAATATAAATTTTTTTCGACCCAATGCCACAACAAACTCCCTTATTATGATGTATCCAATATAAAAGTTTCAAAGAAAGGCTTCATTTTTGTCAAAATACCTACAAAATCGTGTTTTCACCTTTAATAGCTCTTTTGAAGCTCATTTCGAGCTTGGCTCCCGAACTTTCATTTTTCTTGAGGAATATAAATTGTTTTCGAACCCAAACCGCCACACACTCCCTCTTTATGATGCATCCAATGTAAAAGTTTCCAATAAAGGCTTTGTTCTTGTCAAAATACCTACAAAATCGTGTTTGCAACTTGAATGCTCATTTGAAGCACATTTCGAGCGTAACTCCCGAACTTGCATTTTGCTCTAGCAATATAAATTTTTTTCGACCCCAAACCACCACACACTCCCTTATTATGATGTACCCAATGTAAAAGTTTCTAAGAAAAGCTTTGTTCTTGTTAAAATACCTACAAATTCGTGTTTAAGCTCATTTGAAGCTCATTTCGAGTGTAGCTCCCGAATTTGTATTTTTCTCGAGCAATATAAATTTTTTTCGACCCCATGCCACAACACACTCCCTTATTGTGATGTATACAATGTAAAAGTTTCAAAGAAAGTGTCACGCCCCGACTCTCGAGATGCGACTTACGAATAACAACAAACCTAAACAACTAACAACTAACTCAAATAAAGGGAACATGCTCGGGGAAAACAAAGATGGAATATAAGGCAATCGAATTTGGTTTTCAAAAGCATAATGAAATAATAACCGAGCATCTTGACTTTACTTTTAACAGGAATTTCAACAAGTAAATCATGCTGATGGGAAAGGAATTCCAACAAAAAGAGGAAGCATACGATTATATACATCAAGATAAGGGATCATGTTCAACAACAAATCATGTTACGAGCCCATCGCTCGGGATTACAAGTTAAAGGGGTTACGAATTCAACAAGCATTCAAAGTCTTCGAGCACAACGCTCGGAATAAAAAACATGAATATTAGAGTATCAAAAGGATTGCAGCGGAAATTAGCATCAACTCCCAACACTTGCACGTATGAAGACGTACAAATGCCAGTCCGAAATTCTACCAAACTTAACCAACAAAACCAAACCACACCACCAAGTATCCACGCCATCGCCATCCAGTCAACCTGCATGTTTAGAAACCCACGCAGGGCTGAGTACTTCGTACTCAGTGAACACAAGCCAAAAGATGCTTCTTAAAGCTATATTAATTGAACTTGCCTTGCCAAACATCACAAGTATATAAGCAGTTTTAAAAACGGTTTTACTTGTGCATGTCAAAACATTTTTATTTAAAACAAACTGTGCAGTCAAATAACATAATATAACAGCATGTATCATCTATCACCAATAACTTCACTGTGCTGAGAAGTAGGCCTCCTTCTCAAACACTGTGACCGGTCCAACCGAAGCAAGGCTCACAGTCACCTCAACATATACCACACGTGGGTTCCTGCTTTCACAGGATAATCACATCTTCATATAAATAGATGATAACACATACTAACTTCAATAAAATGGCAAGTCAATCACATTTGAAAAACATATCATAATATTCAATAGCATAATAATTTTCATCGATAGTTTTGGTTCAGAAAAGCTCACCTGACTTCCGAAGAACTAGCTAGGTGGTCTAGGGCTATTTGTCCTCGCTTAACGATTCGTCCGGCTCGATCCTTCATAGTTCGACATCGATAGATAAGATATATGAAAGACGGACACAAAGGCGTTGGACTTTAACTAACGGACTTCTATTTGAGTCGTCGCTCTCTTCGTTCTAACTTTTCTAATAGATCTCACGTTCTCGTCTCTGTCACAGCCCCAAATCCCGAGGGACGGCAGATGCCGGGGTGCGACTGGGGTTGGATTAAAGAAGCGGGGAAGAAGGGGGCTAACTGACTAAACATACATGAAAAGACATCATTAAACCATGAACAAGACTTTAATATAGATAAGAAAGAGTTAATCCCTAAGGATTACTCGACAAAACTACAAAAGAAGCTAAGTTCATATTTACAGACTTAGACTACTGAGAATTGTTCAAAAGGTACATCTCAAAAGATTCAGAGTTCTACAGCGGAAGAGTTCTAACTAAAGCAACCTATCTTCCAACTCAACATCAACCGTCGCCGCTCACCGTCGCTTCAACCTGCACATTTAGAAAACAATGCAGGGCTAAGTACAACGTACTTAGTGGGCACGATGCCGAAATCATAGTCATAAGTATAAATAATCTGGCATACTATAACCGTAGCGCATTGGGATTTTGTTGAAAAGGCCCGTGCCTACTAAATATTTTCTGACTGATTTGTATAAAGCAGCTTGCGCAAGCATTTTTAGAGTATGTTATGTTCAATCTTGACCCAAACTAATTCACCGTGGCTGGTACCCCTCAACAGGATAGCACATACACCACAGGTTACAAAGTGCACTAACTCTGGAAAGCACTTAGCAGCTAACTCAGAGCCGATCGTTAGTTAACCTAGTTAGATTAACTCTAAAAGTCTGGAAAACCCGAAGGTTAACTCAGAAATCTGGAAAACACGAATGTTAACTCAGATAGGTACAAGAGAACTCACATAAAATAGTTGAAACAGTTTATGCCAAGATTATCACTTTGAAAACACAATTATCAAAGCGATAAATAATACTTTCGAGTTGTGGAAAAACCAACATTTTATTTGATATAGATAAAAGCCCACCTTGTAAATACAGAACTTAAAAGCAAAAGCTTCCAACTTTGGATCTTTCGTCCTTTCTTTACAGCTGGCTTCCTCCTTCATCGTAAAATAAAATATACTTAAAAACGGGTCGTAGAGAGTAATCGTTTAAAGAGAATCTGTAATGCCCCGTAAATTCCTTACGTTCTAAAAAGTTTAAAGTTAATTAAATAATGGCATTGCACGCCTAAATTTATAATTTTTGAATTCTAAGGCTAACGGTCGAATCCGTTATTAAAAATAAATTACAGAAGTCTGCTAGACGGCTACTGTATTTAGGGTTAGCGTGTACAAAAAGTTCTTAGTTCGTAAACTAAGAACGGAAAACCGTTTAGTTTTACAATCACGAAATTGCGATACGAACACGCCGAGAAAGTTTGTTTTTATGTTTTTCCGGACGAAACTCGGACTATGTCATCCCGAGTGTTTGTCAAAATAAATTTTGTAAATTTACTTTCAAATTAAGTTCATACGTTAGAATTTGTAAATCAAATCGAATCGCGACGATTTTTGTATCGAACAACGTTTTTCGTCGTTCGTTTTTCCGTAACGTCGCGCCGGAAAAACCCGTAACCCTCTAAACCTTTCACATGCAGCCGACACATCAGCCTTGTGAGTGGCAACATGCATGTTTTGACTTGCTTAATTGTATGACACCTAAACCTTACCTTTACACAAATTCAACCATTATCATCATAACAAAAACTAAGACAAAACCAATTTTTCTCTCTCTCTCACAACTCTCGGCTGCAACTCTCTCTCAATCTCCATTTTCTTCATCTTCCTCACTTCTATCCACCATTGAAGACCTTCCAAGAACAAGAAGAAAGAACACAAATCCTCAATCCATCCATTCAAACACCATACATCCTTTGTTAAATCTTAAGGTAATTCTTTCCTCCACATTTCTATCCAATTAGTTTTCTTTTCTTTTCTTTTTCCATCTTGATCGAAATTTTGAGTAATGGAATGGATGTTTTGATCTTAGAACAATGAAATTGGATATGTTAGATAGATTAATTAAGGTTTAAAATTGATCAAAACCAAGAATCCTAAAACCTAGGTAAATGCAGAATTTTTTGGGAAAATGGTAGGATTTTTAATTTTCTTCTTTTGATCATGGATTCATGTTTAGTAGATGATTAATTAGTGTTTTGAATAAAAAGGAATTGAAAGCCCTATGTGTTTGTGAAATTTCAATCAGGGTTTTGAATTGAATTTAGGGATTTTATGCATGTTAGTTGTTTTTGGAATTGCAATTGATAAATGATTATTATAATAGGTTGATTAGTATATAAATGTTGTTAATTGGAGAAGAAAATCATTTCCTTAACATATGTATAAAACCAGAAATTTATTAAGTATTTAGGGGTTTTCATGTATTGATGTTAAGTGATAAATTGTTAATGAAATATAGTTGCAAATCATGTTAGTTGATTAATAGAATTTAATTGAGAATTTTCTAAAAATGTTTAATGAAATATAAGAGATAAAGATCATCTTATAAACTGAGTTATAATGATGTTAAGATGTGTGTGCATGCATGAAAACGGTTCACGTTAGACGTAGTTTAACGTCATAAAATTTGAATAGAATCCGACAACGTTGAAAAAATCGCGTAAGAGACGAATATTTAGTTGTAACTAAAAATCGAGAAGTCGGATGAAAATTCTAAGTTGATATTATTGTTTATAATGAAATTCAGAACATCTTCCTAGTTGACGTCATAAGCTTTCGAGTTGAAATAATATGGGTTATAGTTAGAGTTGAGAACTAGAACGCGTTTTGAATTTTCTTTGTTGGTTTAGTAATTAATAGTTGAAACACGACGTTAGAACGTCGTGCTTTTGAGCAAGTTGAGAAGGAGTTTGTCACGTACGGAGGTACGTGATGACTGCCTTGAGAGTCCATTTTCTAAAAAAGTTGAATACGAGAGCTTAGAACGAACCTAAGACGTTATACGGCGAACCTATCAAACAATTAGGGTTTTCGAGCAGTTTTGCGACCCTTGCCGAAAACTGTAATAACTTCCAGCTCGTTTATCAGATTTGTGATCCGTAAATTGGAGTGCGAACTAGACTTCCTAAGCTTTCTAGTGGTATAGGGCTCATTCCCTGTTTCCAAGTCCTCTGTTCTGGACAGCCTCCAGAGTTACTGGACTGTGCAGTGAATTTTCAGTTTCTTGTTTTCTAAGTTGTTTAGTTCACAACTTAGTTTCTTTCGTTTGTTTAAGCCGTTTTATCTAACGAACATCTCCTTACTGACCCTAGAGTCAAGTTCAAGACCTTTAATGATGAAAACCAGTCGAGATCTTATATCTTATCCTTTCATTAAAGAAGTAATAAACGAGAAATTTCATAAGTCGTGAAATGAGCTAAAACGTAAATCGCCTAAGTTGATTCTTTCCAACTTAGTTTCTTATAATTTTTAAAGTCGTATTAAGTTACCGACTACCTTCTCTACTGACCCGAGAGTCGAGTATGAGATCTCCCGAATTCTAAATGAGATTAGTACGAGTCTCGTTTCCCGTTTAAGTAAAACGAATCTAGTAAGCGTGCAAATGCCTAAAGAATGAAACAACTAAAATTTCTTCGATTCTCTTTTAATCAATTATCTTTTACAACCCGTTTTTAAAGTATGTTTATTTTACGATGAAGGAGGAAGCCAACTGTAGAGAAAGGACGAAAGATCCAAAGTTGGAAGCTTTTGCTTATAAGTTCTGTAAAACAAAGGTGGGCTTTTATATACAAATAAAACGAGCAATGCTCGGAAAATCTTTCTTTATCGCTTTGATATCTGTGTTTTCAAAGTGATATTATGGCATGAACTGTTTTATGTTTTTATGTGAGTTCTCTTGTACCTATCTGAGTTAACATTCATGTTTTCCAGATTTAGAGTTAGTCTATTTAGATTAACTAACGATCGGCTCTGAGTTAGCTGCTAAGTGCTTTCCAGAGTTAGTGCACTTTGTAACCTGTGGTGTATGTGATATCCTGTTGAGGGGTACCAGCCACGGTGAATTAGAATTGGTCAAGATTGAACGTAACATTAGTCAGAAAATGCTCGCACGAGTGATTTATGAGAAAAAGTCAGAAAATGTTTAGTAGACACGGATTCTTTCAATAAAACTCCGATGTGCTACGTTTATGAAATGCCATTTTATCTATATTTATGATTATGATTTCGGCATCGTGCCCACTTAGTACGTTTGTACTTAGCTCTGCATTGTTTTCTAAATGTGCAGGTTGAAGCGACGGTGAGCGGCGACGGTTGATGTTGAGTTAAAAGATAGGATGTTTAGTTAGAACCCTTCCGCTGCCAAACTTTGAATTTTTTTGATGTACTTTTGAACAATATTCAGTAGTCTAAGTATGTAAATTTTGAACTTAGTTTCTTTTTATACTTTTGTCGAGTAATCTTTAGGGATTAACTCTTTCTTATTTATGTTAAAGTCTTATTCATGGTTTAATGATGTCTTTTCATGTATGTTAAGTCAGTTAGCCCCCTTCTTCCCCGCTTCTTTAATCCAACCCCAGTCGCACCCCGGCTTCTGCCGTCCCTCGGGATTTGGGGCTGTGACAGAGTGGTATCAGAGCGGTCGTTCCTGCTCTGTACCAGAGTCTTCCTTTCCTAAGTAGCACCACAAAGTGGTAGTAACAGAGCAATCGTTTCTGCTCTGCATATGAGTCTTCATTCAAGTAGTAGCATATAGTATTCGTTCTTACTCTATAAGGAGTCTTCTTCGTGTCGCAAGATAGAGTGTTCGTACTGATTCTATATCGAGTCTTCTTTCGAGTCGTGAAATGGAGTAGTTATTCATATTCTATAGTGAGTCTCTTTTTGAGTCATAAGATAAAGCACCTGTATATACTTTAGATCAGAGTGTTCTTTCAAGTAAAGATAGGAGTTAAGTTATGGCATTAAGATTCAGAATATAGATGACAACTCAACCTCCCGCTACGTCGACTCAACGTGGGAAAAAAAATATATAAGAAAGGAATGTCAGTAGATT
The DNA here is from genome assembly GCA_029490685.1 of Schizonepeta tenuifolia. NCBI lineage: Eukaryota > Viridiplantae > Streptophyta > Magnoliopsida > Lamiales > Lamiaceae > Schizonepeta > Schizonepeta tenuifolia. The sequence goes on along the minus strand of CM055958.1, from coordinate 40,247,655 downwards.
AATTTCTTTTCAAATAAGGAATTTCGAATAATTATTTCCCAAGTATAAGAATTTATACTTGCTTGTTTATGTGATTATGTGATAGCACTAGTGCTATGTTATGTGAAATTATCTGTGAAATAATTTCTTTTGTTTGAAAATATTTTTGATGCACAAGAATTTAGAAGGATTTTAGGGATTTTTCGCGGATTATGGAGAACGTAGACTTGAAAACCTAAGGTTTTTCCGGCTCTTCAAGAACTTAGACGTTTTAAGAAATATTAATTTCAAATGATTTTGAAAGGGATTCACAACACGGGAAGGACTTCTTTTGACAAATGTCACGTGCGTAAAGTGACATGAATAAAGTCTCGACAAGAGTCGATCTTTGTTATAACTCCGATATGAATTTCCTTCAAGAATGGAAATAATGAAGATTTATAAATAAATAAAAGTTATAAGAAAATAAATGGTTAATAAGATAGGGAATGGGAATAAAATCTCGAAAATTTATTTCTATATATTGTGCGTACGAATGCAATTTTCTGTGAAAATTGCTAAAATGTCTAAGATAAGATGGTTTGACTAAGTACGGTGTTATTACAATTGAATAAGGAATATTCATTTTGTAATTTAAGATTTTTCGTAAGATAAGATATTATCCTACATGTTACTGATCCGTGTTTCTTAAAAAAAAGGATGTCATCCAGTAGTGATTTGACTCAGGGGAGTCAATCTCCACCGCAGCGGACTTGGGAAGGTCAGCTAGTAGATAGGTTTTGGGATTATGGAGCAAACCCGGGACACGACGTAGGGCAGAGGATCAGTTATTTCTCGATGGTTTACTACTTCGCCCAGTGTTGGGTTACAGAGGCTCAGGCTATCATGGGTTTGGTTAGATGTCTACCAGAGGAATGGCGTGGTTGGGCAAACGACACGGCATGGTACCATCTTGGAGTTTTTGGTGACGACATAGAGCCTACAGGGAACTATTATGGATTTGCTTTAGAGGTACACAGTCGCTTCTACCTGAGCAGACACATGACAGCATATCCAGTTCAGGAGCACCCCCCCTACACTCACTACCCAGCAGATTCAGAGTCAGATCACGAGGGGATAGATCCAGAGTTTGTCGCACAGTTGGAGATTCCTTCGGTGATGATACCTAGCATGGGCACAAAGGAGTTAGTTGCAGGGATAGTTGACGGTTTAGGGTTACCTGCTCCTATCCTACAAGGGCCTTCTGTGAGAGCTCAAGGACCATTCGAGTCAGGACTGGAGTACTTGGACACAGACGCAGAGCCTGCCGCCCTGTTACAGTTTCCATCTTCTTACAGACCCCTTGACGAGATTTGCGCGGAGTTGGCTAGAGTTAGGACAGAGTTTGAGGCAGGACCGTCCAGGGTCCGTTCCAGGGAGGAGTACGAGCCCAGTGCACTTTCCGACCCCCTGCTACCTCCGAAGAAGCGGGCGTCAGTGACCTGCTGGGACTACTTAGTATCGGATAGCGAGACGATAGCTTCGGATGTGCCTGCACCACCATCACTTACCCTTGCAGACGGCACTACATTGAGGGTCGACTAGGCGCTCCAGTTTACCTTTGGTTCAGAGTCAGATGATGAGGACCCGGATGAGGAGCCGGAGGAGGATACCGACGAGGATACCGATGAGGACCCGGACGAGGATCCTGAGGAGGATCAGGCCGCAGAGGGTGGTGCAGATTAGACCGCAGTTAGACGAACGGAGCATCAGGGACGCGCAGTAGTATAGTAGCCCTCTGTTATGTACATAGTCGGATCAGTAACTAGATAGTTTTTGTAGTACTCTAACGGATACGAAATTTTTAAGGATCGTTTCCGTTCTAGTACTTCTGGTAGTACAGCAATGCAATATGTTAGTGCATCCTGTACAGGTAGGAAATCAGCCTAGCTTAGACTCGTTGTAGTCTAGTTTTGTATAAGTCCTTGTTAAAGGCAAAACTAATATTCTTTTTGATGTATATATATATACATGACCCCAAAAAAGGGTTTTTAATCACAAGAAAGTCCTTTATGAATCTTATAACTAAACCAGATTATCAAATGAACTCATGTAACGAGTGCTTATAATTTAACCTTGGAGGTTAAAAGTTGAAAGAATTAGAATCAAAGCTAATTCGATATTTCCGTATACGTGAAGTTGTTAAGTTGAAAAAAAAAAAAATTAATAAGAGAAAGAAGATTTAAAAGCAAATACTAACAAGGAAAATTCTTGTATTCTATAGTTCAGAAATGTCGCAGAAAGTCGTTAACAACCCAAGAGGACTCGATAGTCATAGAAAGTCTGACCAAGGTCAAGAGCAACGCATAAGGGAAGGAAGGCAGAAATATCCAGGAACTTTTTCACATTCCCAACCTTCTCAACATCATAGTATGACGAACTTATTCTTCGAAAGACAACCACCATCTTTCAATGGGTCTGGTAACCCAATGGAGGCCGAACGATGGATACACGCTATAGACAAAATCTTTGAGATAATTAGACCTAGCGATGAGGAGCGCCTAGCTTATGCCGAATATCAGCTAACCGGACCAGCTAAATATTGGTGGGAGAATAGGCAAAGAGTTATGACTGAAGAGCGAGCGGATCCAACTACTTGGAATGATTTTAAGAAGGCATATCATGATAGGTATGTACCCAAAAGAGCCGAGCTTGAGGAGGAAATAGCCAGAAAGCTTCAGGGAGAACTTAAATACGAACTGGGAATAGCAGTGGCCAGAAAGAAAGGATTGAGTTATGAAGAACTACTAGGTCGAGTTTGTGAGATAGAGGCATTAGTGCCTAATAAAGGAAAAATGGTAAAGTCCACACCAGTACCAAACGAGACAGCAACCCAAGACCCTCCCAACAATAAGGTTAATCATAAGGGAAAAAGAAAATGGGAAGGGAATAGCAGTGAGTGCTACCAGAGCCGCAATAACCAGGGGAAAAAGAATAGGATTCGGCAGAATTATCAGCAGCCAGGAAAAGGAAGTAAGGATGGAAAGAATGTAGGGCAGCAAAGGAATAGAAATCGGGGAAGAAAGCAACTAGAAAGGGTTCACATTCCAATTTGCTCCAAATGCAATAAGACGCACCCTGGAATATGTCAGGCAGGCACTAACAACTGTTTCAACTGTGGATATGAAGGACATATGAAGAAAAATTGCCCAAACCCACCGATGGCAAATAATGTATACCAACCCAAACACCTCCAAATTCTAAGAAATACCCAAGAAGGGATCTTTTCTCCAGCTTGCCCTAGGTGTGGCAAGATACATCCCGGTATATGTTTAGCAAAGTCTGATGTGTGTTTCAATTGTATGAGCGAGGGACACGTTAAGAGGTATTGCCCAGAACGGAAGCAGGCAACAAAACAGAAACAGGAAGTTTCTGTATGTTCAGAATGTGGTAAGAGGCATGAGGGCGTGTGCCTAGCAAACATGAATAGATGTTTCTTATGTGGAATGCTGGAGCATATAAGTGAGGATTGCCCAACACGGTTTCAAATGATAGTACCATATCAGTACGACCAGCCTCAATCATTGATTACAGCTCAAATCCAGTCTCAGGCACAACCGTTACAACCACAACAAAATATAGGAGCTTACATGATAGGGCAAGGAAAGCAGCGTGAAGGAAAAGGGAAGCTGGCAGGTATTGGACGAACCTTATAATTAATTTGTCATGGCTAAACCCATTTTAGGGCGTTATAATTATTTCCTTAGTACTTATTGATACTTTAGGGATAGAACTAGGACGCGCTAGCTACGAACTAGGGAGAACTACACTTTAGGAAGAACGATAACCTCAGAGAAATTATTTCCTTAGTTTCGTTGAACATGGAATTTAGATCTAGGGTCTTTTAAAAGTGATAACAAACAATCGAACAGTGATATGATGTTCAACATATTGTTTTTATATATATAATTTTAGGAATAAACTAGTTGTTTGGGAATTACATCATGATTCTCTACAACGAGAGAAAAATCTCTTCTCAACCCCGATTAGAGAACCAACAGAACTCTATGGAATTTCGATGGACATAAGGATACTGATAATATTCGCCCTACAAGTCAAGAAGTCAATGAAAATGAAATATACGATCGTTTATCTCGTGAACCTAGTTGGAGACCCCAGAGCCAACAAGACTTTTGAACGTGGGAATTAGGAACGAATATGAAAATATCTTTCCAGAAGTATTGATGGGACTACCATCGAATTATCATGTAGTTTCTGTGATCAACTTAGAACTGTTAGCAACGCCCAAATCAAAAACCTATTTAAAATGATACCAGGAGAATTATAAGAATTCTAGAACCATCTGCTAATGTTGTTAGGTAATGATTTCATTAGGCAGACGTTTTCCCCATGGAAAACAACGTGATGTTTAACGCAAGGATAAATGAGTCTTCAAGAACGTTCATTGGATATCAAGTTAAATAAGATAAGAAAGCAATAGTTTATGCTTCACGGAACTTTAACCTCAGGAATTTAAGTAACCAACCTATGACTTAGGGCTTGCAACCGTAGAACATGTACTGAAATATGGTGTAAGAGATTAGATCTTCACAGATCACAATAGATCGGAGTGCATTATCGAGCAAAGGAATTAGCGTAAGATAAAAGAGATAGCTCAAATTAGTAGAATAGTACGCTTGTGAAATGAATTACCACCTAGGTAAAAGCAGCGAAAGGATAGACACACTGAGTCGTAAGACCCCACCTAAGTTTAGGTATCTCTTCTTAGGAAAAGAAACGTTTATATAAGGATTTGGGATAATAGGTGTAGTAATGCACGATACCCCAACATCAATTATAGAAGCAAATAGCGATACAAGTAGCTATACCAAATTACGAGAAGGATTTTAAGTACCTAGAAGAAGGACGAGTAAATGAATTAGTTTCGACTAAGGATAAGATTGGACAAACCAGGCAATGACTCTAAAACAAAGAGTTTTGATAGGAATTAGGAATGGACTTAGTATCTCCAATGACAACAATTAAGGATTTAAGAAAGGTTTTCCAGTGGAATAGAGCGAAACAAGACTTTGTTTTGTTGATAGAATATCTTTAGCTTATAAGTAAGTGGAAGTTCTCACTGACGACCATGCGAACTGTTACAACCATTAAGTGTTCCAAAATGGAAATAAAAGGATATAGTATTAAATTGTTTAAGACTCGCTCAAAATTAACAGTAGGAATACTGCCTTGGGATAGTTTTCTATAGGCCGTTAATCAGTTTACTACCTACCAAATCCTAAAATTTTCCATAGATCAAAGAAGTTATCAGGACTATATATCCGTAAGATAGTGCATCTGTACGAAATATCAACTTCAATCTTAGCACCATTTTCCCGTCTCCAGTTTGATTAAATAATCTGAGAAAACGATTCAGATACTCGCTGATATGCTAAGATCGATAATATTAGCTCAAAGAGTGACATGGAAGAATAACTTCCATTAATCGAATTGTTATAATAATAGTAATAAGTTACGATAGGTAAAACGCCTTACGAGGCTTTAAATTTCTTTTTAATAGCTACCTTATTGTTATAAGGTGGGTAAAGGAACAAACTCAGGGTCAGAAACGGTCAGTGAAATAATCAAAATCATACGATATATCCGAATCGGAATAAAAGAATTTAAAGAAGACAAATGTCTTATGTGTATACTTCAATTTGACCCTTAATAATGTAAAGGAGGATATATAAAAAAAAAAAAAAACTCTTAAAGAGAAACAACAATTTTGTGTCAAGTTTAAAACTTCGACAAAGATTTTCATAATTAGCAAATAACTTGGAAAGAATAGTTTCCAAAACAAATAGTTATAGCTTTATCGCCAAATTTACAAATGCTTATCTTACGTGTATCTCATTTTGAGAAAGTATTATAAATCGTTTTATGCACAAAGTGTTGTCAGTAAGACGTCGGTCTTAAAACCGACCTAAATTATGGAAAAAGAACGAAAATGATCTTGAAACGAAAAGCATAAGAATTTAGAAACGAGTCAATGTGTTATTGAGTAGATAAGAAGATCAGTACGACCAGGAAAAGCCACGTGAGAGTTTAACAAAGAATTCAGAAAGGAATACCCTATCAGTTAAGAGGATAAGAAAATTTCGGGACGAAATTTTTCGTAAGGAGGGTAGGATGTAATGCCCCGTAAATTCCTTACGTTCTAAAAAGTTTAAAGTTAATTAAATAATGGCATTGCACGCCTAAGTTTATAATTTTTGAATTCTAAGGCTAACGGTCGAATCCGTTATTAAAAATAAATTACAGAAGTCTGCTAGACGGCTACTGTATTTAGGGTTAGCGTGTACAAAAAGTTCTTAGTTCGTAAACTAAGAACGGAAAACCGTTTAGTTTTACAATCACGAAATTGCGATACGAACACGCCGAAACAACTTAAACGATAGATAAAAACGGCTTAAACGATTGAAAGAAGCTAAGTTGTGAACTAAACAACTTAGAAAACAAGAAACTGAAAATTCACTGTACAGTCTAGTAACTCTGGAGGCTGTCCAGAACAGAGCATTTGGAAACAGGGGGTGAGCCCTGTACCAATAGAAAGCTTAGGAAGTCTAGTTCGTGCTCCAATTTACGGATCACAAATCCGATTAACGAGCTGGAAGTTATAACAGTTTCCGGCGAGGGTCGCAAAACTGCCGTGGAAACCCTAATTGATTAATAAGTTCGACGTATAACGTCTTAGGTTCGTTTTAAATTCTCGTATTCAACTTTTTTAGAAACTGGACTCTTAAAGTAGTCATCACGTACCTCCGTACGTGACAAACTCCTTCTCAACTTGTTCAAAAGTACGACGTTCTAACGTCGGATTTCAACTATCAAGTACTAAACCAACAAAGAAAATCCAAACGCGTTCTAGTTCTCGATTACAACTATAATCCATAGTATATTAACTCGGATGCTTATGATGTCAACTAGAGAAATATTCCAAATTTCATTATAAACAGTAATATCAACTTAAAATTCTCATCCGACTTCTTGATTTTCAGTTATAACTAGATATTCGTTTCTTACGCGATTTTTAAAAGTTGTCGGTTTTTGTTCAAATCTTACGACGTTAATCTACGTCTAATATAAATTATTTTCATGCATGCTAACATATCTTATCATCATTAGAACTCAGTTTATAAGGTGATTTTAGTCTCTTACATTCCATTAAATATTTTTAGAAAATTTTCCAATTAACTTCTATTATCAACTAATATGATTTGCAACACAATCAACTAACAAATCATCACTTAATATCAAACATGTATAAACCCTTATTTACTTTATAATTTTCTGGTTTTAAACATATATTAAGGGGATGATTTTCTTCTTTAATTAACATCATTTATTCACTAATCAAACTATTATCACAACTATTAATCACTTGCAATTCCAAAAACAACTAACATGCAAAAACCCCTAATTTATAATTCAAACCCTAATTGAATTTCATAATAACATAGGGCTTTCAATCCCTTTTCATTCCAAACACTAATTAAGCATCTACTAAACATGAATCCATGATCAAAAGAAGAAAAACAAAAATCCTACAATTTCCCAAAAAAATTCTGCATTCACACAATAATTAGAGTTCTTATTTTTGTTCCATTTTAATCCATAATTATCATATCTAACATATCTAATTACATTGTTCTAAGATCAAATCATCTATTCCATAGCTCAAAAATTTCGATCAAGAAGGAAAAGAAAAGAAAAAGAAAAGAGATTGGATAGGATTGTGGAGGATCATCATACCTTGAGAATTAAACAAGGATGTATGGTGTTTGAATGGATGGATTGACTTGTGTTCTTTCTTCTTGTGCTTGGAGAAGGCTTCAATGGTGGATGGAGAAGGAAAAAAAAATGAAGAAGTTGAAGAAGATGGAGGAGTGCAGCCGAGAATTGTGAGAGAGAAATGGAGAGATTTGTTTTGTCTAATGGTGTGTTATGATAAAAAAGTTAAAGTTGTGTAAAGTGGCTTTAGGTGTCATTTAACTAGCTAAGGTCTACATGCATGCATCCACTAAATAAATGAGGTGTCGGCTGCATGGAGGTGTTTTTAGAAGGTTACGGGTTTTTCCGGCGCGATCCGACGTTACGGGAAAACGAACGACGAAAACGTTGTTCGGTACAAAAATCGTCGCGATTCGATTTGACTTGAAAATTCTAATGTATGAACTTAATTAGAAAATAAATTTATAAAATTTATTTTGACAAAAATTCGGGACGACAAGTCCGAGTTTTGTCCCGAAAAAAACGTAAAAACAAACTTTCTCGGCGTGTTCGTATTGCGATTTTGTAAACGTAAAATTAAACGGTTTTCCGTTCTTAGTTTACAAACTAAGAATTTTTCGTACGCTCTAACCCTAAATACAGTAGCCGTCTAGCAGACTTCTATAATTTATTTTTAATAACGGATTCGACCGTTAGCCTTAGAATTCAAAAATTATAAATTTAGGCGTGCAAAGCCATTTATTTAATTAACTTTAAATGTTAGAACGTAAGGATTTTACGGGGCATTACATCCTACCCCCCTTATGAAAAATTTCGTCCCGAAATTTGCTTATCCTCTATAACTGCTTGAACTACTTCTTACTCGACATGATTTTCTCTTGCCTGTGATGATCTTATAATGCTATTACTATTCGTCTCGACTTGCTTTTTAACTTTTGCTCTTTTCGATCTAAGATCGCTTTCGATCTTTCCTAATAAATTTAGTCGATTTGAAGAACGACGTCTTGTTGATAGAACTTCGTGTATAAAAACGAATATACGTTACTTCATTGAAATGAGATATACTTAAAGTAAGTATTTCATAAATTTGGCGATAAAGCCATAACTATTCGTATTGGAACTATCTTTCCCAAGTTACTTACTAATTATATATATCTTTGTCAAAGTCTGAACTTGACACGAAACTAACGTTTCTCATTAACGGAGAAAACTTAAGGAGCTTTTGTCTTCTTTAAAACTTGTTTTCTTCTGACTCGAATCTATCGAATGATCCCGATCATTTTATTGACCGCATTTGGTCCTAAATTTTTGCTTTCACCTACCTTATAGCAATTAGGCAGCTATGTAAGTCTTTTCCTTCTACAAGGTCTCGTAAGTCGTAATTCCTATCGTAGCTTAATAGTTGTTGTTATAACAACTCGGTTGTTTGGCTACGTGTTCTTCAATTCACTCTTCGGCTAATATTATCGTTCTCAGCACATCAACGAGTATTTGAATCATTTTCTCGGACTATCCATTCAACTGGCGGTGAAAAGCGGTACTAAAGTTAGGTTTGCTATCTGACTTTTCTGCCTTGTAACCTACAACCATCTCGTCGTCATCGGAATTACTAAAGTTCACTTTTAAATTTCTATCACGAACTCATTGCTTCAGAGTCGCTGTCTGGTTTTATCCATTCTTATTCTTAGTCGAGGCTTATCCATTGACTCGTCCTTTCTCTTGATACTTATAATCTTTCTCGTATAAGCGTTTCTTCTCCAACGTTGAGATACTTAACTTTGTTGGAGTCTCACGACTCAACGTGTCTATTCTTACTCTTAACTTTACCTAGATAGTAATTATTTTCGCAAACGTAATATCTTACTAGTTCGAGCTATCTCCTTTGTCTTATGTTAATTCCTTTGCTCGAATACACGCTCCTAATTCTTATGATCTGTGAAGATCTCATCCCTTGAACCATATAGATGGTGTGTTCAAATTTTCAATGCAAGCTTTACGGCTGCAAGTTCTAAGTCGTAGGTTGGATATTCAATTTCCTGGGATTAAAGTGTCGTGAATCGTAAGCTATCACTTTCTCATTTTGCATTTATATCATACTATCTCATTCTTAGAGGGCTAAATCTGGGGTAATGATCAACTTTTCCTAAAACGTCTGCGTTCCCATTCCATAATTGTCTGTACATTTATTCTTTTCTTCTATGTAGTTGTGTCATAAGTCTTAGTAATTATAAAAAAAAAAATTCTTAATGGAAACTTCTATTATAACTGTCCAACTTGGAAAACTTCTTATTTCATTCAGACTGGTAGGCGATTTATCATTTGAGTACTGCCTCTACCTTGGCATGAATCTGTCTTAACATCTTCTGTTGACACTATATGTCCAAGAATTATTTCTTCTTCACTCGAACTTGCTCTTCTGAACTTGGCATCTAGTTTCTCGACTCTAAGTATTTCTAGTATTATTCGTATGTGTTCTTTGTGTTCATCCTCATTCTTAGGGTAACTGAAATTGTCGTTGATAAATACTAAAATGAATTCTTTTCTAAGTCTAGGTGGAAAAATTCTATTCATGTGGTTCATGAATACTACGGAGCACTAGCCAACTAACGGCATAACTAAGTATTTGTAGTAGTTTTATCTGGTTTGAAAGAGAATTTTTTTGGGCATATCACCAGTTTATCCTTTAACTAAAAAATTTTTAGACCTTAAGTTTATCCTCACAATTGTACTTGTTCCCTTTTTAAGTTTATCAGGGGTCTTCTATTCTCGTTAAAGGATACTTACTCTTAAGGGTTATCTCTATTTAACTTTTGACAGCCTATATACCTTCTTGCAGAATCATCTTTCTTTGATGATGAACATCTAAAATATTTTCCATGGTGAAAACGTTTGTCTAAAGAAATCATTATCTAACAACTCTTGCAGTTGGATCTTAAGCTCCTCTAACTCCTTTGATACCATTCTACATAAAACCTTTAATTTGGGACCTACTTGTAGTTCTAAGTCGATCGTGAAACCTACGCGTCAATCTGGTGATAACTCAGATAATATTTCATATAATTCTGTAGGTTCTCTATTTGGGATTTTTTTTTTAAAAGAGATTTTTCTCTCGTTGTCGAGAATCGTGGTAATTCTCAAACAACTAGTCTTTTCCTAAATTTATATATATAGTGCATTTTATTACTTCCCAATCGATTGCTTAATGAAACTAAGGGGTTAACTCTCTGAGGTCATCAATACTCCCTAAAGCGTAGTTGTTCTGATTTCAAGATTAGAGCGATCTAGTCTTAGTCCTCTAGTGCCAGAGGGTACTAGTCAAATGAATATAATGCTTTAGTATAGTTAAAAGGTACTGGAAAACTGGTGTAAAGTTCTAGTCTGGGTCAACAATTTTGACAGGGCAAAATTTTTTTTAAGGTTCGTCCAATACCTGCCAGATCTCCCTTTCCTTCATTAAGCCTTTCCTGCCTAAACATGTATGCTTTCGCATTCTGTTGTGATTGCATCAGTTGTGGCTATTACTGGACTTGAATGGTATTTGATGGTTGAAGCTGGCCGTATTGATTTGGTTTTGCCGTCCGAAGCAGCGTCGGACAACTCCTCCTTATATGTCCCGTCAGCCCACAATTAAAACATTTATCCGTGTTTGCCAAACACGCACCCTCATGCTTCTTACCACATCTAGAACAAGTAGAAAATTCTCGTTTATGTTCTACTGCTTGCCACAGCTCAGGACAATCCCTCTTAACATGCCCCTTACGTCCACAGTTGAAGCAAACACTAGTTTTTGCTAAACAAACACCAGGGTGTTCCTTATTACACTTAGGGTAATCTGGATTAGTGATTTTTCCTTGGTTACTGTTCCTTGGCTGCCCTTGCAGCTGTCCTAGTAGATGGCTTCTCTTGCCTTGACCGGATTGTTCATTTTTCTGCGGCTTACTCTTTTGTCCTACTTTCTTTCCATAGTTACTTCTTTTCCCTGGTTGGTGGAAACCCTGCCGAGCGCTATTCTGTTTTCCTTGCTTGTTGCGGTACTAGTAACAATTACTACTACTCCCTTCCCATTTCCTTTTCCCTTTATCGTTGATATTATTGTTGGGACGATTTTGGGTTGAAGTCTGGTTTGGTGCTGGTGTGGATTTTACCATCTTCCCTTTATTAGGTACTAATGCCTCTATTTCACGGACTCGTTCTAGTAGTTCTGCATAACTCAGTCGCTCCTTTCTGGCTACTGCCCTTCCCAGTTCGTACTTAAGTTCTCCCTGAAGTTTCCTTGCTATTTCTTCTTCAGTTTTCACTTGGTTGTATACATACTTATCATAATATGCCACCTTAAAATCATTCCAAGTGGTTAGAGCCGTTTGTTCTACCGGTATAATTCTCTGGCTAGTCTTCCACCAATATTTAGCTGGTCCTAATAGCTGATACCCAGCACATGCTAGGCGCTCTTCATCACTAAATCTAATTGGTTCAAAGATTCTCTCTATAGTATGTATCCATTGCTCGGCCTCACTCGGATTACCAGATCCATCGAAATATGGTGGTTTGCTTCCGAAGAATAAATCCTCAATGCTATGACGTTGAGGAGATAGGGGAAGTGAAAAGGTTTTTTGGGTGTTTTTGTCTTTCCTCTCTTATACGTTGTTCTTGACCTCTATCAGACTCTCTAGGACTATCAGGTCCTCTTCGATCGTTAACAGCTCTCAGCGACATTTTTAAGACTGTAAGATACAATTTTTTTTTTTTTATTAGCACTTGTTTCTAAACCTTCATTTTCTCACTAACCCTTTTCTTTCCCCACTTAATACTTTCACATAAACAAGAATAACAAATTAACTTTGACTCTATTTCTCTCAACTTTTAACCTTCAAGGTTAAATTAAACTCTCATTACACGAGTTTTGTTTAATATTCTGGTTTAGTTATACGATTCATATGAAACATCTTGTGACTAAAACCCTCTAATGGGTCATGTATATTATATATATACATTAAAAGATTATGTTAGTTTTGCCTTTAACAAGGACTTATACAAAACTAGACTACAACGAGTCTAAACTAGACTAATTGCCTATGTGTACAGAATGCACTAACATATTGCATTACTGTACTACTGAAGGTACTAGAACGGAAACGATTCATAAAATTTCGTATCCGATGGAGTACTACAAAACTATCTAGTTACTGATCCGACTATGTACAACTAAAGGCTACTATGCTACTATGCGTCTCTGACGCCTAGCTTAACAAACTACGGTCGAGTCACCACTGCCTACTATGGCCTAATTCTCCTCGGAATCCTCATCTGGATCCTTGTCCGAATCCTCATCAGTGTCCTCTTCCGGATCCTTATCCGGGTCCTCATCCTCTGACTCTAAACCGAAAGAAAATTTAAGTGCCTCGTCGACCCTCAAAGTAGTGCCATCAGCAAGTGTAAGTGATGGTGGTGCAGGCACATCTAAAATTGTCATTTCTAAATCTGAAACTGGGTAGTCCCAACAGGTCACTGATGCCCGCTTCTTCAGAGGCAGCAGGTGGTCGGGAAGTGAACAGGACTCGTACTTCTCTCTGGAATTGATCCTGGACGGTCCTGCCTCAAATTCAGTCCGAACCCTGACCAACTCCGCGCAAATTTCATCAAGGGGTCTGTAAGATGATGGGAACTGTAATAGGGCGGCTGTGTCTAAATACTCTGGTCCTGACTGAAATGGTCCCTGAACTCTCATAGAAGGCTCATGCTGAAAAGGGGCGGTTAACCCTAGGCCATCTACTGTCCTTGCAACTAACTCTCTTGTGTCCACACTAGGTACCATCATTGAAGGGATCTCCAACTGTGCGATCATCTCTGGACCTATCTTACCATGCTCTGACTCTGAATCTGCCGGAAAGTGAGTATAGGGAGGATGCGCCTGAACTGGGTATGATGCTATATGTCTGCTCTCGAAGAAACGCCTGTGTACCTCTAAAGTGAATCCATTGTAATTACTTGTTGGCTCTATATCGTCGTCAAACATCCCAAGGTAGTACCACGCCGTGTCGTGTGCCCAACCACGCCATTCCTCTGGTAGACGACTAACCAAATCAACTATAGCCTGACTTTCTGGAATAATATGCCGGACTGGATAATAAACCGACGAGAAGTAACTAATCCTCTGTCCTACATCGTGTCTCGGGTTTGCCTCAAAATCTCTATACCTATCTAATAACTGATCTGCCCAAGTACGCTGTGGCGGGGATTGATTCTCTGAAGCCGTGTCACTACTGGAAGTCATCCTACAAAGTGTTTTAAGAAACACGGATCAGTAACAGTAAGATGATACCTTATCTTACGGAAAATCTTAAATTACAAAATGAATACTCCTTATTTATTTGTAATATTACCTCACTTAATCTAACAACTTATCTTAGACATCTAGCAAATTTTACAGAAAATTGCTCTCGTACTCAATATATATATAAATAAAATTTCAAGGTTTTATTCTCATTTCTTATCTCATTTTTTTAATTTCTTACTTTAATTCCTTATTTTCTTTCATTAATCCGTATCTATTTCTCAAGGAAAAATTTCTTATCGGTTCTCTAAAACAAGGCACGTTGTAGTGGCCCAATGTATATGATTTGTGGATTTTTTTGTATAATTTCTATGTAATTAATGATATAGAGCGGAACTGTATAGATATTAGAAGGAAAAGGAGGAAGGAAGAAGAGTTGAGCAGAAAAAGTGATAATTCATTTCTTAATTCTTTCTTGGGTAGCAAGAGAGTATATATGCTGTGGTCCCAAGAGTAAAAACGAGTACAACTAAGAAATGCAAATACAATTTGATAAAACGCAGATTAAGGAATGCGCGACTTCCATTTTTCTTCCTCCAGCTGTAGCCCTCTTAGCCATGTGTAAGGTTGAGCTCCACCTCTACCTTTGAATCAGTCAACACAGCCACCTCACCACCTTCTTCCCTATTTCTTCCTGTTTCTATCCCCAATTCCTCTGTTCCTTCTTCCTCAATCCGAAATTTACTCACACCAACATCAAACCCATTCTCCACAGCCATGACAATACCCGCCACCGATGATAATCCTTGCCCACAAGGATCAAATGAGGGAAATTTGCGGCGAATAAAGCTTTCATCTTCCCAAGTAGCAAAATCAGGGTCATCCTTCAACCATTGCACCAAGATTTGAGAAACGAAAAGACCATTCCTCGGGATTTGACGAGTTCCCAAGACAGCAAAAGGCGTAATCTTGTACTGGCCATTGGCATTAACTTCTGGCAATTCCAGAACGGGTACGATCTTTCTTCCCACACATTTTTTTAGCAAAGATACATGAAAAACGGGGTGGATTCGGGAGGAATCAGGAAGATCCAGTTTATAGGCGACAGTACCAATTTTCTCCAAAATAGTGTAGGGACCGTAGTATCGAGCAGATAATTTTAAATTCTTGCACAGAGACATAGTATTCTGTTTATAAGGATGGAGTTTAAGATAAACCTGTTCCCCCACCAGAAAGGTTCGATCTTGACGTTTCTGATCAGCAAAAAACTTCATCCGACTTTGAGCTTGAATCAAATTTTCCTTGAGAATTTCTGTGAATTTCTGGCGCTCCACAGCCAAGTCCTTGACTTCCATATTAACAATGTCCAAATAGGAACTCAAACCCAACTGATGTGGCGGAAATCCATACAAAGCCTGGAAAGGTGTACACTTTAGGCTAGTATGGAAATTTGTGTTATACCAGAATTCAGCCAGGGACAACCACTTCACCCATTGCTTAGGACTAGCACTCACCATACAACGCAAGTAATTTTCCAAGCACTGATTCACTCTTTCTGTCTGTCCATCCGTCTGAGGATGATAAGCAGTAGATAGAGCCAGTTTGGTCCCCATAAGTTTGAAAAGCTCTTTCCAAAATGAACTTGTAAAAACCTTGTCCCTGTCAGAAATAATAACTTCGGGAGCACCATGCAACTTATAGATATTGTCGAGGAAAAGTCGAGCCACAGATTGAGCTGTGTAAGGGTGTGATAAGGCCAAGAAGTGCCCATATTTAGTAAGCCTGTCAACCACCACTAATATCACATCCTTGCCACCAGACTTTGGAAGACCCTCTACAAAATCCATAGAAATTTCTGCCCAAGCCTTCTTAGGAATCGGTAGAGGCTGCAACAAGCCAGGATAGGTACCCACATCTGACTTATGCCTCTGACAAACATCACAACTCTTGACAAAATCCATAACATCAGCTTTCATTTTAGGCCAGAAGAAATACCTTTTCAATCTCATGTAAGTACCATGAATTCCAGAATGTCCCCCATAAGCAGAAGTGTGCATCTCGGCCAGTAGAGTCAATCTTAAATCTGAATCAGAACCAACAACAACCTTCCCGTTGTACTTTAACAACTCATCAGCCACTTCATAATCAGCATAGGCCAACTTGTCAATAGCCTTAGCAGCAATAATTTGTGAAATATCAGAATCATGTTTATAACTCTGAACCACGTGCTGTATCCATAAAGGAATGACAGTAGTAATAGCCTCACACTCTTCCTGATCAGGTAAGCACCTAGATAAAGCATCAGCCACTTTATTATCAACCCCTTTATTGTACTGTATCTCATAATTGAATCCCAACAACTTAGTAAGCCATCTCTGTTGAACTGGATTGATAGACTTTTGATCCAACAAGTGTTTCAACGCCTGTTGATCGGTTTTGATAATGAACTTCTGACCCTGTAAATAGGTTTTCCATTTCTGCACCGCCAACACTACAGCCAAAAATTCCCTCTCATAGATAGACAGAGCTTGGTTCTTTGGGCAGAGAACCCTGCTCATATAATCAATTGGCCTGTTTTGTTGCATAAGGACTGCTCCTACCCCTGTGCCACTAGCATCAGTCTCCAACACAAAAGGCAAATTGAAATCAGGGAGAGCCAAAATAGGAGCAGTGGACATAGCCTTCTTAAGGAGTTGAAAAGCTTCATCTGCGTCAGAATTCCATTTGAATTTATCTTTCTTCAAAAGCATAGTGAGTGGTCTGCTAATTTGGCCATACCCTTTTACAAACTTCCTGTAGTACCCAGTCAAACCTAAAAACCCCCTCAATTGCTTTAGAGTTTTAGGTGGTGGCCAGCTGAGCATGCTGGAAACCTTTGCTGGATCAGTACACACCCCCTCTGGAGTAATAACATGTCCCAAATACTCTATTCGCTGTTGCCCGAATTGACATTTACTCCTTTTTGCAAACAGTGAATGCTCCCTAAGCAAGGTCAGTACCTCTCTCAAATGTAACATATGATCCTCCCAAGACTTGCTGTAAACCAATATGTCATCAAAGAAAACAAGTACACTCTTCCTTAGTAATTTATTGAAAACCGTGTTCATCAAAGATTGAAAAGTAGCTGGGACATTACATAAGCCAAAAGGCATCACCAAGAATTCATAGTGGCCTTGGTGTGTGCTGAAGGCAGTCAAATACCTATCAGAGGGGTTGACTAGAATTTGGAAATAGCCAGATCTTAAATCCAATTTAGAAAAAAAACTTGGCTCCATTTAACTCATCAAGCAGCTCATCTATAATAGGAATAGGGTAGTCATGCTTCACTGTTAAAGAATTTAAGTACCGGTAGTCTACACACATTCTCCAAGTCTGGTCCTTCTTTTTTACCAAGATGACAGGTGCAGCAAATGAACTCCGACTGTGCTGAATAACTCCATCTCTCAATAATTCACCCACAATTCTTTCAATTTCATTCTTGTGACTGTGAGAAGTTCTGTATGGGTGTTGTTGTTTGGGAATACTATTTGGCTTCAATCTAATATGGTGTTCTACCCCTCTTACAGGTGGCAACCCTTGAGGCTCAACAAATACATCAGCAAACTCTTCCAACAATGGAGCCATTTGGGAATTCAGCACACATTCACCAAGATGAGGTGTGATCAGGTAAATTTCCTCAATTTCCTCAAAATTTTTGTGCACTAAAGAGTGTAACCCAGGCCCTGATATTAGGAGGCACTCGGTAGCTGTAGTCACAGCCTGCATTTTGACTCTCTTCCCTCCATCATGTACAGTACAAGTCATCTTCTTATAATCTAAGAAAATAGGTGTGCAATGTTCCAACCAATCACTGCCTAAAATAATGTCATACCCTTCATTCTCCAATAGCCTAAGTGAATAGGTAAACTCATGGTTTTGTACCTTCCAAGTGAAATTTGTAGCAACATGGTTACTGATCAACTGTTGACCATTCGCCACCTTCACCAAAACTGGACTATCTTGATCAATCTTGCACCCCAAAGCTCCAGCAGTGCTCTTCCTGAGGAAACTAAGAGTACTACCAGTGTCAATTAATATTTGCAGCCTGTGACCATGGAAGTCCCCAATTATTCTCATAGTTTTGACTCCAATAGTTCCTGAAAGAGCATTAACAGAAATCTCAGACTCCTCCATAGGCTCATTATCTGCCAATTCCAACTCCACATACTCTGTGTCATGCTGGATATGTGCCAATTCTTGCTCTTCAGACATTGACATATAAAAGATCTTAGGTTTACACTTGTGACCATATATATATGGTTCATCGCAATTATAGCACAAACCCTTATCCCTCCGAGCTGCCATTTCGGCACTGGTAAGCAACTTAATGGGTACTTTGGTACTGTTTGGTGTATTTGGTTTGTGTGTGATCACCCCCTCAGGTCTTTTGTAGGTGGGAATTTGTTGGAAAATCCTAGGACTAGGTTTAACCCTCTTAGAAAGAGCATCCAGTGTCAACACCTGCTTCTGACCAATCTCAATTGCTTCTTGGAGTGATTGCGGTTTAAACAACAACATAAAATTCTGCATCTCATCATTCATCCCACTAATAAAATTTGCTATGAAGTACTCTTCAGAATAAGTCATCTGGCCACTAAGTAATAAACAAGCTCTAAGTTCTTCAAACTTATCCACATATTGAGAATATGGACCAGTCTGTTTCAAGTTCTTAAACTCCATAAGAATCTTGCCCTCATTGATATCCTCAAACCTAGCAGCAACAACTTGAAGGAACTGTTCCCAACTGATTTCCAAAATATTATCATACCCAAAATTCTGAAACCACTGCAAGGCCTTCCCCTCAAAATTATGAATAGCTAACTGAACCATATGCTCATCACTTATAGCAGATGTCAGTTTAAAATAGGTGTTGCATTTAATTATCCAAGCTCTAGGGTTAGAACCATCAAACTTAGGAAAATCCACCTTGTGAAAAGAGTTACTCACACCAGTATGGGGATTATCGGTCTTAAACTTGGAAGAATATGGTGTAAAAGCAGACTTAGAATTTTTCAAGGCATGGACAAGTTGAGGAGTCTTACCCAGAATAGATCCAGAGCCAGACCTAGTAGAAACGCCTTTGTCTGTTGACATATTCAGCAATTGGAGTTGAATTTCAGCTAGCACCGTAGAGAGGTTGTCACACTTTTGATCAATTCCGAGCATTTTCTCCTCCACCCTTTGATTGACATCTTTGATTTGCTCATGTAACTTTTCCTCTGCTGCAGCTCGCATCATTGTTTCAGTTTTCAAAACCTGATCCAATTTCTTTTGTGCATCTTGCAGATCTTTAAAGCGAGTAACGTCAGCCATAATTTTGCCCAGGGAATTGCAAATTCAAGGCTCTGAGATACCAATTGTAGTGGCCCAATGTATATGATTTGTGGATTTTTTTGTATAATTTCTATGTAATTAATGATATAGAGCGGAACTGTATAGATATTAGAAGGAGAAGGAGGAAGGAAGAAGAGTTGAGCAGAAAAAGTGATAATTCATTTCTTAATTCTTTCTTGGGTAGCAAGAGAGTATATATGCTGTGGTCCCAAGAGTAAAAACGAGTACAACTAAGAAATGCAAATACAATTTGATAAAACGCAGATTAAGGAATGCGCGACTTCCATTTTTCTTCCTCCAGCTGTAGCCCTCTTAGCCATGTGTAAGGTTGAGCTCCACCTCTACCTTTGAATCAGTCAACACAGCCACCTCACCACCTTCTTCCCTATTTCTTCCTGTTTCTATCCCCAATTCCTCTGTTCCTTCTTCCTCAATCCGAAATTTACTCACACCAACATCAAACCCATTCTCCACAGCCATGACACACGTATACTTTGTTCATGTTACTTATGCGAAAGTAACATTCATTTACAAAAGACCTTGTCGTTTACTAATCATAATACTCATACGTGTCGTATTCTTTGTTCAAGGACGAAGTATATATATATAAATTTCCAACGGAGAAAAGGAATATATCCTAAGAATAACTTTTTAGAACAAGTTCTATTTGTCAATGCTAAAAATGAGCGGTCGTTAGAAAATTTAATCAAGCTTCATGCTTGACTCCTAATAGTAAAACAATTCTCTTCGCAAGGTTCGAACGAGGCGAGCACTATAAAAAGAAACGAAAAGAAAAGGAACAACGTCGTTATAAGATACTTATACGTAAGTAATATTCGTCTCTTTAAACCACTTATATCATATTAAAAAGACTTTACTAGCGAGGCATAAGACCCATATTACTGAGTTTCTTATTATGTGGGTTGATCAAGTCCACATAACAGTCCCTCAATCACATGGAACTTCTGTCTCGCTCTATTGATTACTTCATACAGATTTTACTTTTCTAAATCGAGCAGCAATTTCTCGAATTGCACACACAACTACTTCTTAAAAGAAATCTTTGGAAACTCTCCAATTTAGCTCGGAATTCTCAATCTTCTAGAGGAAGATACATATTTAAACTAATCGAATACTTGAACGGCTCTTAGTAAGTAAAACAAAGCCATCTCCAAGGGACTTTGTTCATGCCCTTACAACTAAGGTAACATTCGGCTCTTCCGTTTATCCTTCTTGTTTCAACCTTTTCTCGGATAATTTGGAGTCACATTTTTCTCACACGTCTATATGTTTCTTTCATTCCTTTCGTACATATTTACTTTATTTTATTATTATTTATTTCATTTCCCTCGAAGGAAATTCTTATCGGGTTGTAAAACAAAGATCGACTTTGCCGAGTCTTTATTCATGTCACTAAGCGCACGTGACATTCATCAGAGGAAGTTCTTCTTGCGTTAGGGATCTCCTTTCGAAATCATTTCAAAACAACGTTTCTTAAAAACGTCTAAGTTCTCGAAGATCCGGAAAGTTCTTAGGTTTCAAGTCTACGTTCTCATTGAACCAGGAAAATCCCTAAAATCCAACTATATTCTGGTGTCCGAATAATTTTCAAAAGAAAGAAATTATTGCGCAAATAATCACATAAGATAGTACTTGTACTATCACTCAATCACATAAAGTATAAAAAATTTTACTTCCATAAAATTCTTAACTTCGGAACACAACTCATTCTCATTCTAAATTTTTTTGAATACTTGCTCATAAATTTCCCTTTTTTTTTCTTCTTTTTTTTTTTTTTAAAGAAATCTCATTATAAAATTCTTTCACTTTTCCTTGTTGAGTCGACGTAGCGGGCGGTTGAGTTGACATCTATGTTCTCAATCTTAGCTTTAGAGTTTAACTCTTATCTTATACTTGAAAGATGACTCTAATCCAGAGTATACACAAATACCGTATCTTACGACTTGAAAGGAGACTCGATATAGAGTACAAATGAATACTCTATATTATTACTCGAAGGAAGACTTGTATATATATATATATCACTCTTGTGATATTACTAGAAGGAATGACTCATACTAAGAAAGAATGACTCACACTAACTCATACTAGAAGATTGACTCAGAAGCAGAGCAGAAAACGAACACTGCTTTGATACCACTCTGTCACAGCCCCAAATCCCGAGGGACGGCAGAAGCCGAGGTGCGACTGGGGTTGGATTAAAGAAGCGGGGAAGAAGGGGGCTAACTGACTAAACATACATGAAAAGACATCATTAAACCATGAACAAGACTTTAATATAGATAAGAAAGAGTTAATCCCTAAGGATTACTCGACAAAAGTACAAAAGAAGCTAAGTTCATATTTACAGACTTAGACTACTGAGAATTGTTCAAAAGGTACATCTCAAAAGATTCAGAGTTCTACAGCGGAAGAGTTCTAACTAAAGCAACCTATCTTCCAACTCAACATCAACCGTCGCCGCTCACCATCGCTTCAACCTGCACATTTAGAAAACAATGCAAGGCTAAGTACAACGTACTTAGTGGGCACGATGCCGAAATCATAGTCATAAGTATAAATAATCTGGCATACTATAACCGTAGCGCATCGGGGTTTTGTTGAAAAGGCCCGTGCCTACTAAATATTTTCTGACTGATTTGTATAAAGCAGCTTGCGCAAGCATTTTTAGAGTATGTTATGTTCAATCTTGACCCAAACTAATTCACCGTCAGGTTACAAAGTGCACTAACTCTGGAAAGCACTTAGCAGCTAACTCAGAGCCAATCGTTAGTTAACCTAGTTAGATTAACTCTAAAAGTCTGGAAAACCCGAAGGTTAACTCAGAAATCTGGAAAACACGAATGTTAACTCAGATAGGTACAAGAGAACTCACATAAAATAGTTGAAACAGTTTATGCCAAGATTATCACTTTGAAAACACAATTATCAAAGCGATAAATAATACTTTCGAGTTGTGGAAAAACCCACATTTTATTTGATATAGATAAAAGCCCACCTTGTAAATACAGAACTTAAAAGCAAGAGCTTCTAACTTTGGATCTTTCGTCCTTTCTTTACAGCTGGCTTCCTCCTTCATCGTAAAATAAAATATACTTAAAAATGGATCGTAGAGAGTAATCGTTTAAAGAGAATCGAAAAAAGATTTAGTTATTTTTATTCTTTTGGGCATTTGCACGCTTACTAGATTCGTTTTACTTAAACGGGAAACGAGACTCGTATTAATCTCGTTAGAACTTGGAAGATCTCATACTCGACTCTCGGATCAGTAGAGATGGTAGTCGATATCCTAATACGATTTTAAAGATTAAGAGAAGCTAAGTTGGAAAGAATCAACTTAGGCGGTTTACTTTAATTCTTTGAATGATTTAAGGAATTTTTCGTTTATTACTTCTTTAAAGAAAAGATAAGATATAAGGTCTCGACTGGTCTCCATCACTAGAGGTCTTGTACTTGACTTTAGGGTCAGTAGGTAGATGTTTGATAGATAAAAACGGCTTAAACGATTGAAAGAAGCTAAGTTGTGAACTAAACAACTTAGAAAACAAGAAACTGAAAATTCACTGTACAGTCCAGTAACTCTGGAGGCTGTCCAGAACAGAGCATTTGGAAACAGGGGGTGAGCCCTGTACCAATAGAAAGCTTAGGAAGTCTAGTTCGTGCTCCAATTTACGGATCACAAATCCGATTAACGAGCTGGAAGTTATAACAGTTTCCGGCGAGGGTCGCAAAACTGCCGTGGAAACCCTAATTGATTAATAAGTTCGACGTATAACGTCTTAGGTTCGTTTTAAATTCTCGTATTCAACTTTTTTAGAAACTGGACTCTTAAAGTAGTCATCACGTACCTCCGTACGTGATAAACTCCTTCTCAACTTGTTCAAAAGTACGACGTTCTAACGTCGGATTTCAACTATCAAGTACTAAACCAACAAAGAAAATCCAAACGCGTTCTAGTTCTCGATTACAACTATAATCCATAGTATATTAACTCGGATGCTTATGATGTCAACTAGAGAAATATTCCAAATTTCATTATAAACAGTAATATCAACTTAAATTTCTCATCCGACTTCTTGATTTTCAGTTATAACTAGATATTCGTCTCTTACGCGATTTTTAAAAGTTGTCGGTTTTTGTTCAAATCTTACGACGTTAATCTACGTCTAATATAAATCATTTTCATGCATGCTAACATATCTTATCATCATTATAACTCAGTTTATAAGGTGATTTTAGTCTCTTACATTCCATTAAACATTTTTAGAAAATTTTCCAATTAACTTCTATTATCAACTAATATGATTTGCAACACAATCAACTAACAAATCATCACTTAATATCAAACATGTATAAACCTTTATTTACTTTATAATTTTCTGGTTTTAAACATATATTAAGGGGATGATTTTCTTCTCTAATTAACATCATTTATTCACTAATCAAACTATTATCACAACTATTAATCACTTGCAATTCCAAAAACAACAGAACATGCAAAAATCCCTAATTTATAATTCAAACCCTAATTGAATTTCATAATAACATAGGGTTTTCAATCCCTTTTCATTTCAAACACTAATTAAGCATCTACTAAACATGAATCCATGATCAAAAGAAGAAAAACAAAAATCCTACAATTTCCCAAAAAAATTCTGCATTCACACAATAATTAGAGTTCTTGTTTTTGTTCCATTTTAATCCATAATTATCATATCTAACATATCTAATTACATTGTTCTAAGATCAAATCATCTATTCCATAGCTCAAAAATTTCGAACAAGAAGGAAAAGAAAAGAAAAAGAAAAGAGATTGGATAGGATTGTGGAGGATCATCATACCTTGAGAATTAAACAAGGATGTATGGTGTTTGAATGGATGGATTGACTTGTGTTCTTTCTTCTTGTGCTTGGAGAAGGCTTCAATGGTGGATGGAGAAGAAAAAAAAAATGAAGAAGTTGAAGAAGATGGAGGAGTGCAGCCGAGAATTGTGAGAGAGAAATGGAGAGATTTGTTTTGTCTAATGGTGTGTTATGATGAAAAAGTTAAAGTTGTGTAAAGTGGCTTTAGGTGTCATTTAACTAGCTAAGGTCTACATGCATGCATCCACTAAATAAATGAGGTGTCGGCTGCATGGAGGTGTTTTTAGAAGGTTACGGGTTTTTCTGGCGCGATCCGACGTTACGGGAAAACGAACGACGAAAAC
Organism: Schizonepeta tenuifolia; assembly: GCA_029490685.1. Lineage (NCBI taxonomy): Eukaryota > Viridiplantae > Streptophyta > Magnoliopsida > Lamiales > Lamiaceae > Schizonepeta > Schizonepeta tenuifolia. Next base: position 40,223,031 of record CM055958.1, on the reverse strand, counting down.
GTTGTTCGGTACAAAAATCGTCGCGATTCGATTTGACTTGAAAATTCTAATGTATGAACTTAATTAGAAAATAAATTTATAAAATTTATTTTGACAAAAATTCGGGACGACAAGTCCGAGTTTCGTCCGGAAAAAAACGTAAAAACAAATTTTCTCGGCGTGTTCGTATTGCGATTTTGTAAACGTAAAATTAAACGGTTTTCCGTTCTTAGTTTACAAACTAAGAATTTTTCGTACGCTCTAACCCTAAATACAGTAGCCGTCTGGCAGACTTCTGTAATTTATTTTTAATAACGGATTCGACCGTTAGCCTTAGAATTCAAAAATTATAAATTTAGGCGTGCAAAGCCATTTATTTAATTAACTTTAAATGTTAGAACGTAAGGATTTTACGGGGCATTACATCTTTATTTTATTAACTCTATTCGAATTGGTTAACTTTACACTTAACATCGTACACTTTTCTCGTTCTAATTAATAACTTCATTGTTATCATTCTTTTACTTGAGCTTTCTTTCAAGGACTTTAGTTCATTCTCAATTTAACAATCAATCATCTTGCACACAAGTTCAATCATCTTTCACATTATAATACTATCATGCATTTAAACATTTATTCAAACATATAAAAATTTCAAATAAATCAAACATACTTCAAGATACATTAACATGCATTCCACTTGGACCTTAAAATCTAACTCGATTATGCATTTCTTTTTATGAAGGCTCAAACTATTCATTCTATTTTTCTTACTTATATAGACAATGCTTGTTTTACATCCGTTGTCTTGTAAGGTATTTTATAACTTTTATTCAATTAACAAAATTTCTCCTTAATTATTATTAACTCTTATAAAATTAGGATTTTCTTATTCTTCTTTAATTCAATCCTCATTTCTTATCTCGACTATTGTTCAACTAATTATTATCTCGGTTTTACTTTTTTATTCGTCTGGTTAGAAACAATGTATTCAATTAATTATTCAATTAATCTTCCTTCCATTTAATTCTTGACATCTTATTTTATTCTCATTTTCTCGATCAACTTATACGAGTATCTATCTTAACTCGTCTAGCATCTTTTCTTTACTCAATTTAACTTTCTTTTTATTTCTTATCGATTAATTCTTCTTAAACTCGGTTTTCTCTATTTTGTTTATTTCTTTAATAATTTCTTCTTTATTTGTCTTTAACTTAAGCTATTTCTTACTAAATAATTTCTTTATCTTTTGATACATATTTTTATGAATTAACTCACTTTATTATAAAAGATATTTTTGTTGTAGTTTTAGTAAAATTTCAAGTTTTTAAATTTTAATGTAGGACATTTAATTAATATATCTTTTCATACATCTTTTCATCTTTTATTTAATTAAAAGCTTTTCAACTTTAAGTCTTTTTATCCAAACTTCTATTTTTATTCCATATTCAAATTAACATTAATACATACTTAAACATTCAATCCTTTTTTTTATTATTTTTACAATTAATTTCTTTCAAAATTTCAACATGCCAACTTATTTTCTTAACTTAAACACATGTATAATCATATTAACATAACATACAATCATTCCATTGATCAAAACAACATTCAATTCATCAACAAAATTAACAATATAAAACCTCTATTTTTTCTCAAAAATCACGGCACACACATACACATTTTGTGCATTTTATTTCTCAATTTTTTTCATGCAAATATTCTCATTACTAACATGATAAAAATAACAAATCAAGTATCAAAATAACAATAACTCAAAGAATTTATATTTTCCCTATTTTTACTAATTTTTTCGGCACTTATTAAATTTTTAGGGTTTTAGTTTCTTTTTCTTCTCTTAATTCATCGATTAATATCTAGTGCTCGATTCTCCTAACGAATTCTTCTCACTCGATTAGCACATGCATATCCTAAGTTTGCCTAAACATAAATTAAATAACATGCATGCATAGATCTTTCCTTTAGGACTTATAGACATACATTTTTACAACTAATCAAATGAATTTCATACTTAATTAAATGGGAATCCTTCTCTTGGCTCTTGGGATTGAAATGGATGGAAATGGTAGCTTCAAAGCTTGAATCTAAGAAAGAAGGATGTCTTCTTGAATCCTCAAAGAAAAAGAAATAATATGGGATTAATCATCCATAGGTTTTAGGAATCAAAATAAAGAAAAGTGTTGGATAATTCTTGAATTCAACTTCAAGAACTTGGAAAATTCTTACCTTTCTTTGAAAATATGGATGAAATGGATGGAGATTGATAACTTCTACTTCATTTCCATGGATGGAGAGCTTGAATCTATGGTTGCATGTGAAGAAAAATCAAGTACGAGGGAGAGAGAGAGAATGCCGTGAGGGAGAGAGAGCTTGGGAGAGTTTGAGAGATTGTTTTTCTTTTCTTGCTAGAGAGAGAGATCGAATGGAGAGAGAGAGATGGAGTTTGATAAATGAATTGTGGTCTTTCCTACTTGTCTTAGATGAATAAGATTCAAATCCAACAAAGAGAAAAAGATATACTTGTTGGAAATTGTACAAGACAAGATTTGATAGTTGATGTGAACTTAACTTGTATGCACACTTTAAGTAATCCATGCATAAGACATCATCATGGTGTGTTGGTCTTGGAAATTGAGGGATGATGGGAGAGGAGGTGTGAGGTGGCGAGAGAGGGAGAGAGGTGGATGATACGTGTCATCGTCGTGTCGTTACGGGTATTAATTATCCGGTCGTAAAGGTTTTCCGGGTAAAACGATTCGTATTAATTCCGTTTTGTTCTATTAACGGGTCAAACCTCTTCTCGTTTCACTTTTGACATTAACTCATCCCAATTCTATTTCACGTCTCAAATTAAAAGATTAAAGGCTTCGATTATTTTAGTCCTTTAATTCTTAAAAGAATTTAATCGGCTTATTAATCCGTTTATTAATCCTTTTCAAGACTAATGCCTCATTTCTCTTCTCAATTCTCGGATAAGTTCTTACCCTATCTCAGTGATCTTAAAAGAAATTCTAAGTTCGAAGGTTCTAATTTAACTCTATTCTAGGTTCATCGGCATAAACATATTTCTCGGCGATTAACGTTATGTTATCTTAATTAAACAAACTTCTCGGGATTTTTCCGGAATTTAATCTCATACTCATTTTCATATAAACGACTCAACAAACATATCACATCATCATCATCTCAGATAATTAGAACAGATAAATTCACACAAGATTCACAAGGCAATTTAAACGTTTTATTCAAAACTTATCGATTGGAAAAGAAAAATTTTACTCCTAAATTCTCATCTTTGAACTTTACTCGGTTAATTAGACGCTCTCTAAAGGGATAAAAACTCGGGGTATCACAGAAAGGCTTCATTTTGGTCAAAAAACCTACAAAATCGTGTTTTCACCTTTAAAAGCTCATTTAAAGCTTATTTCGAGCGTAGCTCCCAAACTTGCATTTTTTCTCGAGCAATATAAAATGTTTTTGACCCCAAACTACCACACACTCCCTTATTATTATGCATCCGATGTAAAAGTTTCCAATAAAGGCTTTGTTCTTATCAAAATACCTACAAAATCGTGTTTGCATCTTGAAAAGCTCATTTGAAGCTCATTTCGAGCATAACTCCCGAACTTGCATTTTGCTCGAGCAATATATATTTTTTTCAACCCCAAGCCTCAACACACTCCATTATTATGATGTATCTAATGTAAAAATTTCATAAAAAGGCTTCATTTTTGTTAAAATACATACAAAATCGTGTTTGCGCCATTTAAAGCTCATTTGAAGCTCATTTCGAGGGCAGCTCTCGAACTTGCATTTTTCTCGAGCGGTATAAATTTTTTTCGATCCAAAATCACCACAAACTCCCTTAATATTATGTATCCAATGTAAAAGTTTCAAAGAAAGGCTTCATTATTGTGAAAATACCTACAAAATCGTGTTTTTACCTTCAAAAGCTCATTTGAAGCTGATTTCGAGCGTAGCTTCTGAACTTGCATTTTTCTCGAGCAATAAAAATTGTTTTGCACCCCAAACCTCCACACACTCCCTTATTATGATGCATCCAATGTGAAAGCTTCCAATAAAGGCTTTTTTCTTGTCAAAATACCTACAAAATCGTGTTTGCACCTTGAAAAGCTCATTTGAAGCTCATTTCGAGCGTAGCTCCCGAACTTGCATTTTGCTCGAGCAATATATATTTTTTTCAACCCCAAGCCACAACACACTCCATTATTATGATGTATCTAATGTAAAAGTTTCATAGAAAGACTTATTTTTTGTCAAAAATACATACAAAACCGTGTTTGCACCTTTAAAAGCTCATTTGAAGCTCAATTCCAGCGTAGTTCCTGAACATGCATTTTTCTCGAGCAATATAAATTGTTTTAGACCGCAAACCACCACACACTCCCTTATTATGATGTGTGTAATGTAAATGTTTCATAGAAAGGCTTCGTTTTTGTCAAAATACATACAAAATCGAGTTTGCACCATTTAAAGCTCATTTGAAGCTCATTTCGAGTGCATCTCTCAAACTTGCATTTTTCTCGAGCGGTATAAATTTTTTGCGATCCAAAATCACCACAAACTCCCTTATTATTATATATCCAATGTAAAAGTTTCAAAGAAAGGCTTTATTATTGTGAAAATACCTACAAAATCGTGTTTTTACCTTCAAAAGCTCATTTGAAGCTGATTTCGAGCGTAGCTTCTGAACTTGCATTTTTCTCGAGCAATATAAATTGTTTTGCACCCCAAACCTCCACACACTCATTTATTATGATGCATCCAATGTGAAAGCTTTCAATAAAGGCTTTTTTCTTGTCAAAATACCTACAAAATCTTGTTTGCACATTGAAAAACTCATTTGAAGCTCATTTCGAGTGTAGCTCCCGAACTTGCATTTTGCTCGAGCAATATAAATTTTTTTCAACCCCAAGCCACAACACAATCCATTATTATGATGTATCGAATGTAAAAGTTTCATAGAAAGGCTTCGTTTTTGTCGAAATACATACAAAATCATGTTTGCACCATTTAAGGCTCATTTGAAGCTCATTTCGAGTGCAGCTCTCGAACTTGCATTTTTCTCGAGCAGTATAAATTTTTTTCAATCTAAAATCACCACAAACTCCCTTATTATTATGTATCCAATGTAGAAGTTTCAAAGAAAGGCTTCATTATTGTCACAGCCCCAAATTCCGAGGGACGGCAGAAGCCGGGGTGCGATTGGGGTTGGATTAAAGAAGCGGAGAAGAAGGGGGTTAACTGACTAAACATACATGATAAACATCGATGAACAAGACTTGAATATAAAAGAAAGAGTTAATCCCTAAAGATTACTCGACAAAAGTACAAAAGAAACTAAGTTCATATTACAGACTTTGACTACAAGTATTGTTCAAAAAGTGATCTCAAAAGAAACACAGAGCTTGGCAGCAGAAGGGTTCTAACTATGCATCCTATACTTTAACTCAACATCAACCGTCGCCGCTCACCGTCGCTTCAACCTGCACATTTAGAAAACAATGCAGGGCTAAGTACAAACGTACTTAGTGGGCACGATGCCGAAAATATAATCATAAATATAGATAAATATGGCATTTTATAAACGTAGCACATCGGAGTTTTATTGAAAGAATCCGTGTCTACTAAACATTTTCTGACTTTTTCTCATAAATCACTCGGCCGAGTATTTTCAGGTATGCTATGTTCAATCTTGACCAAAACTAATTCACCGTGGCTGGCTACCCCTCAACAGGATACCACATACACCGCAGGTTACAAAGTGCACTAACTCTGGAAAGCACTTAGCAGCTAACTCAGAGCCGATCGTTAGTTAATCTAAAATAGACTAACTCTAAATCTGGAAAACACGAATGTTGACTCAGATGGGTGCAAGAGAACTCACATCAAAACATAAAACAGTTCATGCCATAATATCACTTTGAAAACACAGATATCAAAGCGATAAAGAAAGATTTTCCGAGCATTGCTCGTTTTATTTGTATATAAAAGCCCACCTTGTAAATACAGAACTTATAAGCAAAAGCTTCCAACTTCGGATCTTTCATCCTTTCTTTACAGTTGGCTTCCTCCTTCATCGTAAAATAAACATACTTCAAAAATGGTTCGTAAAAGAAAATCGATTAAAGAGAATCGAAGAAATTTTAGTTGTTTCATTTTTTTGGCATTTGCACGCTTACTAGATTTGTTTTACTTAAACGGGAAACGAGACTCGTACCAATCTCGTTTAGAACTCGAAAGATCTCATACTCGACTCTCGGGTCAGTAGAGAAGGTAGTCGATGTCTTAATATGACTTTAAAGATTAAAGGAAACTAAGTTGGAAAGAATCAACTTAGGCGATTTACATTTTAGTTTTTTGAACGACTTATGAAATTTCTCATTTATTACTTCTTAATGAAAGGATAAGAGATAAGATCTCGACTGGTTTTCATCACTCAAGGTTCTATACTTGACTCTAAGGTCAGTAGAGAGATGTTCGTTAGATAAAACGGCTTAAACAAACGAAAGAAACTAAGTTGTGAACTAAACAACTTAGAAAACAAGAAACTTAAATTTTCACTGCACAGTCCAGTAACTCTGGAGGCTGTCCAGAACAGAGGGTTTGGAAACAGGGAATGAGCCCTGTACCATTAGAAAGCTTAGAAAGTCTAGTTCGCGCTCCAATTTACGGATCACAAATCCGATAAACGAGCTGGAAGTTATTACAGTTTCCGGCGAGGGTCGCAAAACTGCCGTGAAAACCCTAATTGTTTGGTAGGTTTGCCGTATAACGTCTTAGGTTCGTTCTAAGCTCTCGTATTCAAAATTTTTAGAAACTGGACTCTCAAGGCAGTCATCACGTACCTCCGTACGTGACAAACTCCTTCTCAACTCGCTCAAAAGCACGACGTTCTAACGTCGGATTTCAACTAACAAGTACTAAACCAACAAAGAAAAATTCAAACGCGTTCTAATTCTCGACTATAACTATAACTCATATTATATCAACTCGAAAGCTTATAACGTCAACTAGAAAGATGTTCTAAATTTCATTATAAACAGTAATATCAAGTTAGAATTCCCATCCGACTTCTCGATTATTAGTTACAACTAAATATTCGTCTCTTATGCGATTTTTTCAACGTTGTCGGATTTTGTTCAAATTTTACGACGTTAAACTACGTCTAACGTGATTCATTTTCATGCATGCAAACACATCTTAACATCATTATAACTCAGTTTATATGGTGATCTTTGCCTCTTATGTTTCATTAAACATTTTTAGAAAATTCTCATTTAATTTCTATTATCAACTAACATGATTTACATCATAATTCCATTAACAATTCATCACTTATATTAAACATGTATAAACCCCTAATTACTCTAAAAATTTCTGGTTTTAAACATATGTTAAGGGGGTGATTTTCTTCTCAAATTAACAACATTTATTTACTAATCAACCTATTATATCATCAATTAACCAATTGCAATTCCAAAATCAACTAACATGCAAAAACCCCTAAATTCTTAATTCAAACCCTAATTAACTTTCATAAAAACATAGGGCTTTCAATTCTTTTTCATTCTAAACACTAATTAATCATCTACTAAGCATGAATCCATGATCAAAAGAAGAAAAACAAAAATCCTACTATTTTCCCAAAAATTCTGCATTTACATAGATGTTAGGGTTCTTGATTTTGTTCCATTTTAATCTCCAATTATCATATCTAACACATCTAATTACATTATTCTAAGATCAAATCTTCCATTCCAAAACTTCAAAAAATTAGATCAAGATGAAAAAGAGAAGAAAAGAAATCTAATTGGATAGGATTGTGGAGAAGTTCATTACCTTAAGAATTAACAAAGGATGTATGGTGTTTGAATGGATGATTGAGGACTTGTGTTCTTTCTTCAAGCTTTGAAGGTGTCTTCAATGGTGGATAGAGGTGGAGAAGATGAAGAAAATGGAGATGGAAAGGGTAGTGCAGCCGATGGTTGGGGAGAGAGAAGGAAAGGATTTGTTTTGTTCAAGTTTTGGTTATGATGAACTTGTTGAAAAACATGAAAAGTGTAGTTAAGGTGTCACTAAACTAAACAAAGTCAACATGCCTTCCTCCACCAAGGAGATGAGGTGTCGGCTGCCCATGCAGATTTTTGGGGGTTACGGGTTTTTCCGGCGCGATCCGACGTTACGGAAAAACGAACAACGAAAAACGTTGTTCGGTACAAAAATCGTCGCGATTCGATTTGACTTTAAAATTCTAACGTATGATCTTAATTAGAAAATAGATTTACAAAATTTATTTTGACAAAAACTCGGGACGACATAGTCCGAGTTTCGTCCGAAAAAACATAAAAACAAACTTTCTCGGCGTGTTCGTATCGCAATTTTGTAAACGTAAAAATTAGACGGTTTTCCGTTCTAAGATTACGAACTAAGAACTTTTCGTACGCGCTAACCCTAAATACGGTAGTCATCTAGCTGACTTCTGTAATTTATTTTCAATAACGGATTCGACCGTTAGCCTTAGAATTCAAAAATTGTAAACTTAGGCGTGCAAAGCCATTTATTTAATTAACTTTAAACTTTTTAGGACGTAAGGAATTTACGGGGCATTACAATTATTGTGAAAATACCTACAAAATCGTGTTTTTACCTTTAAAAGCTCATTTGAAGCTCATTTCGAGCGTAGCTCCCGAATTTGCATTTTTCTCGAGCAATATAAATTGCTTTCGACCCCAAACCACCACACACTCCCTTATTATGATGCATCCAATGTAAAAGTTTCCAATAAAGGCTTTGTTCTTGTCAAAATACCTACAAAATCGTATTTGCACCTTGAAAAGCTCATTTGAAGCTCATTTCGAGCGTAACTCCCGAACTTGCGTTTTGCTCGAGCAATATAAATTTTTTTCGACCCCAAACAACCACACGGTCCCTTATTATGATGTACCCAAAGTAAAAGTTTCCAAAAAACGCTTTGTTCTTGTCAAAATACCTACAAAATCGTGTTTGCACCTTGAAAATCTCATTTGAAGCTCATTTCGAGCGTAGCTCCCGAACATGCATTTTTCTCGAGCAATATAAATTTTTTTCGACCCAATGCCACAACACACTCCCTTATTATGATGTATCCAATATAAAAGTTTCAAAGAAAGACTTCATTTTTGTCAAAATACATACAAAATCGTGTTTTCACCTTTAATAGCTCTTTTGAAGCTCATTTCGAGCTTGGCTCCCGAACTTTCATTTTTCTTGAGGAATATAAATTGTTTTCGAACCCAAACCACCACACACTCCCTTTTTATGATGCATCCAATGTAAAAGTTTCCAATAAAGGCTTTGTTCTTGTCAAAATACCAACAAAATCATGTTTGCACCTTGAATGCTCATTTGAAGCTCATTTCGAGCGTAACTCCCGAACTTGCGTTTTGCTCTAGCAATATAAATTTTTTTCGACCCCAAACCACCACACACTCCCTTATTATGATGTACCCAATGTAAGAGTTTCCAAGAAAAGCTTTGTTCTTGCCAAAATAACTACAAATTCGTGTTTGCACCTTTAAAAGCTCATTTGAAGCCCATTTCGAGTGTAGCTCCCGAATTTGTATTTTTCTCGAGCAATATAAATTTTTTTCGACCCCATGCCACAACACACTCCCTTATTATGATGTATACAATGTAAAAGTTTCAAAGAAAGGCTTCATTTTTGTCAAAAAACCTACAAAATCGTGTTTTCACCTTTAAAAGCTCATTTAAAGCTTGTTTCGAGTGTAGCTCCCAAACTTGCATTTTTCTCGAGCAATATAAAATGTTTTTTACCCCAAACTACCACACACTCCCTTATTATTATGCATCCGATGTAAAAATTTCCAATAAAGGCTTTGTTCTTATCAAAATACCTACAAAATCGTGCTTGTACCTTGAAAAGCTCATTTGAAGCTCATTACGAGCGTAACTCCCGAACTTACATTTTGCTCGACCAATATAAATTTTTTTCGACCCTAAACCACCATACACTCCCTTATTATGATGTATCTAATGTAAACGTTTCAAAAAAAGGCTTCGTTTGTCAAAATACATTCAAAATCGCGTTTGCACCTTTAAAAGCTCATTTGAAGCTCATTTCGAGCGTAGCTCCCGAACTTTCATTTTTCTCGAGCAATATAAAATATTTTCAATCCAAAACCACCACAAACTCCCTTATTATGATGCATTCAATGTAAAAGTTTCCAAAAAAGGCTTTGTTCTTGTCAAAATACCTACAAAATCATGTTTGCACCTTAAAAAGCTCATTTGAAGCTTATTTCGAGCGTAGCTCCCGAACTTGCATTTTTCTCGAGCAATATAAATTTTTTTTTATCCAAAACCACAACATACTCCCTTATTATGATGTATCCAATGTAAAAGTTTCATAGAAAGGCTTCGTTTTTGTCAAAATACATATAGAATCGTGTTTGCACCTATAAAAGTTCATTTCGAGCGTAGCTCTCGAATTGCATTTTTCTCGAGCAACATAAATTTTTTTCGATCCAAAACCACCACAAACTCCCTTATTATTATGTATCCAATGTAAAAGTTTCAAAGAAAGGCTTTATTTTTGTCAAAATACCTACAAAATCGTGTTTTCACCTTTAAAAGCTCATTTGAAGCTCATTTCGAGCGTAGTTCCCGAACTTGCTTTTTTCTCGAGCAATATAAATTGTTTTCGACCCAAAACCACTACACACTCCCTTATTATAATGTACCCAATGTAAAAGTTTCCAAGAAAGGCTTTGTTATTGTCAAAGTACCTACAAAATCGTATTTGCACCTTGAAAAACTCATTTGAAGCTTATTTCGAGCGTAGCTCCCGAACTTGCATTTTTCTCGAGCAATATAAATTTTTTTTTATCCAAAACCACAACATACTCCCTTATTATGATGTATCCAATGTAAAAGTTTCATAGAAAGGCTTCGTTTTTGTCAAAATACATATAGAATCGTGTTTGCACCTATAAAAGTTCATTTCGAGCGTAGCTCTCGAATTGCATTTTTCTCGAGCAACATAAATTTTTTTCGATCCAAAACCACCACAAACTCCCTTATTATTATGTATCCAATGTAAAAGTTTCAAAGAAAGGCTTTATTTTTGTCAAAATACCTACAAAATCGTGTTTTCACCTTTAAAAGCTCATTTGAAGCTCATTTCGAGCGTAGTTCCCGAACTTGCTTTTTTTCGAGCAATATAAATTGTTTTCGACCCAAAACCACTACACACTCCCTTATTATAATGTACCCAATGTAAAAGTTTCCAAGAAAGGCTTTGTTATTGTCAAAGTACCTACAAAATCGTATTTGCACCTTGAAAAACTCATTTGAAGCTCATTTCGAGCATAGCTCCCGAACTTGCATTTCGCTCGAGCAATATAAAGTTTATTAGATAAAAAAATCACCCCATATTCCCTTATTATGATTTATCCAATGTAAAAGTTATCATGAAAGGCTTAGTTCTTGTCAAAATACCTACCAAATAGTGTTTGCAATTTGAAAAGCTCATTTGAAGCTCATTTCGAGAGTAACTCCCGAATATGCATTTTTCTCGAGCAATATCAATTTTTTTCGACTCCAAACCACCACACATTCTCTTATTATGATGTATCCAATGTAAAAGTTTCAAATAAAGGCTTTGTTTTTTGTCAAAATATCTACAAAATCGTGTTTGTACCTTTAAAAGCTCATTTGAAGGTCATTTCGAGCGTAGCTCTCGAACGTGCATTTTTCTCGAGCAATATAATATATTTTCAACCCCAAATTACCACACACTCCCTTATTATGATGCATTCAGTTTAAAAGTTCCCAATAAAGGTTTTGTTCTCGTCAAAATACCTACAAAATCGTGTTTGCACCTTGAAAAGCTCATTTGAAGCTCATTTCGAGCGTAACTCCAGAACTTGCATTTTTCTCGAGCAATATAAATTTTTTTTTACCCCAAACCACCACACACTCCCTTATTGTAATGTACCTAATGTAAAAGTTTTCAAGAAAGGCTTTGTTATTGTCAAAGTACCTACAAAATCGTATTTTCAACTTGAAAAGCTCATTTGAAGCTCATTTCGAGCGTAGCTCCCGAACTTGCATTTTGCTCGAGCAATATAAAGTTTATTAGATCAAAAATCACCCCATATTCCCTTATTATGATTTATCCAATGTAAAAGTTATCATAAAAGGCTTAGTTCTTGTCAAAATACCTACCAAATAGTGTTTGTAATTTGAAAAGCTCATTTGAAGCTCATTTCGAGAGTAACTCCCGAATATGCGTTTTTCTCGCGCAATATCAATTTTTTTTTACTCCAAACCACCACACATTCTCTTATTATGATGTATCCAATGTAAAAGTTTCAAATAAAGTGTCACAGCCCCAAATCCCAAGGGACGGCAGAAGCCGGGGTGCGACTGGGGTTGGATTAAAGAAGCGGGGAAGAAGGGGGCTAATTGACTAAACACACATGAAAAACATCGACAAACTATGAATAAGACTTGAATATCAATAAGAAAGAGTTAATCCCTAAAGATTACTCGACAAAAGTACAAGAAGGAAACTAAGTTCACAATTTACAGACTTGGGCTACTGAGTATAGTTCAAAAAGTACATCTCCAAAAAGAAATACAGAGATTGGCAACGGAAGGGTTCTAACTAAGCATCCTATCCTTTAACTCAACATCAACCGTCGCCGCTCACCGTCGCTTCAACCTGCACATTTAGAAAACAATGCAGGGCTAAGTACAAATGTACTTAGTGGGCACGATGCCGAAATCATAATCATAAGTATAAATAATCTGGCATTTTATAACCGTAGCGCATCGGGGTTTTGTTGAAAAGGCCCGAGCCTACTAAACCTTTTCTGACTAATTTGTATAAAGCAGCTTGCGCAAGCATTTTTAGAGTATGTTATGTTCAATCTTGACCAAAGCTAATTCACCGTGGCTGGCTACCCCTCAACAGGATACCACATACACCACAGGTTACAAAGTGCACTAACTCTGGAAAGCGCTTAATAACTAACTTAGAGCCGATCGATAATAGTTAACAATCCTAGCGGTTAACTATAAATTCTGGAAAACCCGAAGGTTAACTCAGAAGGGTACAAGAGAACTCACATAAAATAGTTAAACATTTTATGCCAAGATTCACACGTTGATAAAACACAATTATCAAAGCTGTAAACTTCACTTTCGGTTTGTGGAAAAACCCACGTTTTATTTTCATATAATAAAAGCCCACCTTGTAAATACAGAACTTATAAGCAAAAGCTTCCAACTTCGGATCTTTCGTCCTTTCTTTATAGTTGGCTTCCTCTTTTCTTTTTAGTCGTTTCGTTTCATTAGGCATTTGCACGCTACTAGATTCGTTTTACTTAAACGGGAAACGAGACTCGTACTAATCTTGTTTAGAACTCGGAAGATTTCATACTCGACTCTCGGGTCAGTAGAGAAGATATTCGATGTCTTAATACGACTTTAAGGATTATAAGAAACTAAGTTGGAAAGAAATAACTTAGGCGATTTATTTATAGCTCATTTCACGACTTATGAATATTTCTCGTTTATTACTTCTTTAAAGAAAGGATAAGAAATACGATCTCGACTGGTTTTCATCATTAAAGGTCTTGTCCTTGACTCTAGGGTCAGTAGGTAGGTATTCGTTAGATAAAAACGGCTTAAACGATTGAAAGAAGTTAAGTTGTGAACTAAACAACTTAGAAAACACGAAACTGAAATTTCACTGCACAGTCCAGTAACTCTGGAGGCTGTCCAGAACAGAGGACTTGGAAACAGGGGGTGAGCCCTGTACCACTAGAAAGCTTAGGAAGTCTAGTTTCTGCTCCAATTTACGGATCACAAATCCGATAAACGAGCTGGAAGTTATTACAGTTTCCGGCAAGGGTCGCAAAACTGCTCGAAAACCCTAATTTATTGATAAGTTTGCCGTATAACGTTTTAGGCTCGTTTTAAATTCTCGTATTCAACTTTTTTAGAAACTGGACTCTAAAGCAGTCATCACGTACCTCCGTACGTGACAAACTCTTTTTCAACTTACTCAAAAGCACGACGTTCTAACGTCGGATTTCAACTATCAAGTACTATACCAACAAAAACTTTCAAACACGTTCTAGTTCTCGATTACAACTATAACCCATATTATATCAACTCGGATGCTTATGATGTCAACTAGAAAGTTGTTCTAAATTTTATTATAAACAATAATATCAAGTTAGAAATTTCATCCGACTTCCCGATTATTAGTTACAACTAGATATTCGTCTCTTACGCGATTTCCAAAAGTCGTCGGTTTTCGTTCAAATTTTACGACGTTAAACTACGTCTAATGTGAATCATTTTCATGCATACAAACACATCTTAATATCATTATAACTCAGTTTATATGGTGATCTTTGCCTCTTATGTTTCACTAAACATTTTTAGAAAATTCTCATTTAATTTCTATTATCAACTAACATGATTTGCAACATAAAACAACTAACAAATGATCACTTATATCAAACATGTATAAACTCCTAATTATCTTATAAATTTTCTGATTTCATACATACTTTAAGGGGATGATTTTCTTCTCAAATTAACAACATTTATTTACTAAACATACTCTTATATCACCAATTAATCAATTGCAATTCTATTATCAATTAACATGCAAAAACCCCTAATTTATACTTCAAACCCTAATTAAATTTCATAATAACATAGGGCTTTCAATCCCTTTTCATCCCAATCACTAATTAAACACCTACTAAGCATGAATTCATGATCAAAAGAAGAAAAACAAAAATCCTACAATTTTCCAAAAAAATTCTGCATTGACAAAGGTTTTAGGATTATTGAATTTCTTCAAGTTTTAACCATAGAATTCCATTCTAACACACCTAATCTCATTATTCTAAGATCAATTCATCTATCCCATAACCTTAAAAATTCGAACATGAAGGAAAGGAGAAGAAAAGAAAATCTAAATGGATAGAATTGTGGAGGATGAAAATACCTTAAGATTTAATGAAGAACTTAAGAGATTGAATGGATAGATTGATGATTTGTGTGAGTTCTTTAAGCTCTTGAAAGTGTTCTTCAATGGTGGATGGGAAGGATGAAGAAGATGAAGTTTGAGGGAGAGAGAGAGTGTGTGGCCGAGAGAGAGATAGAGAGAGAGATGAAAATTGTCTTTGTCCAAGAGTTGAAATGATGAAAGGTTGAACATGCATAAAGGTAGGTTTAGGTGTCAACTAATTAAACATGGTCAAGATGCAAGCTTACACTTAATTAAGGTGAGGTGGCTCGGCTGCATGCATGTAATTAAGAGGGTTACGGTTTTTCCGGTGCGATCCGACGTTACGGAAAAACGAACGACGAAAAACGTTGTTCGGTACAAAAATCGTCGTGATTCGATTTGACTTAAAAATTCTAACGTATGAACTCAATTAGAAAATAAATAAATAAATTTATAAAATTTATTTTGACAAAAACTCAGGACGACAAGTCCGAGTTTCGTCCGGAAAAACGTAAAAACAAACTTTCTCGGTGTGTTCGTATTGCGATTTTGTAAACGTAAAATTAAACGGTTTTCCGTTCTTAGTTTACAAACTAAAAACTTTTCGTACGCGCTAACCCCTAATATAGGTAGTCGTCTAGCCGACTTCTATAAATTATTTTTAATAACGGATTCGACCGTTAGCCTTAGAAATCAAAAATTATAAACTTAGGCGTGCAAAGCCATTTATTTAATTAACTTTAAATATTAAGAAAGTAAGGATTTTACGGGGCATTACATCCTACCCTCCTTACGAAAAATTTCGTCCCGAAATTTGCTTACCTTCTGCAAAAAGATGAGGATATCGCTCCTTCATCTTTTCCTCGAGTTCCCACGTGGCTTCTTCTTGCCCGTGATGGTTCCATAGCACTTTAACTATCGGTATCGACTTGGTTCTTAATTCTTGAACTTTTCTATCCAAGATCGATATCGGCTTTTCTTCATAACTTAGGTCGGATTCAAGAACTACGTCTTGCTGACTAATAACATGCTTAGGATCGTAAACATATTTTCTTAATTGAGAAACGTGAAAAATGTTATGAACGCTTCCTAGACTTGGCGGTAAGGCCAATTTATACGCGACCGATCCTATTCTCTCGAGGATTTCATAAGGTCCTATAAACCTGGATCTTAACTTACCCTTAACTCCGATCCTAAGGATTCCTTTGGTCGGGGATATCTTAAGAAAAACTTTATCTCCTATTTCAAACTCAAGGTTGGTTCGGCGATCGTCAGCATACGACTTTTGTCGACTCTGGGCCTCCTTCATTCTATCTCGAATCTGTCGAACTATCCCAATCATCTCATTGATCGCATCTGGGCCTAGGTTCTTTCTCTCACCTACTTCATCCCAATAAAGCTGTGATCTACATTTTCTTCCATATAAAGCCTCAAATGGTGCCATTCCTATCGTGGCCTGATAGCTGTTGTTGTAGGCGAATTCGACTAGGTGTAGAATTTCTTCCCAATTCGCACCTCGGTCCAAAACTACTGTTCTTAACATATCGACCAAAATCTGAATCGTTCTCTCTGATTGCCCATCTGTCTGTGGGTGAAAAGCTGTACTAAAATTAAGCTCTGTTCCCAACTCTTTCTGCATTGTAATCCAAAATCTCGAGGTAAACTTAGCATCTCTGTCTGATATTATGACCTTCGGTATTCCATGCAGACGTACAATTTATCTGACATACAACTGAGCTAGTCTTTCTGATCCATATGTAGTCTTAATCGGCAAGAAGTGAGCTGACTTTGTAAGTCTATCTATTATTACCCAAATCGCTGTGTTTCCCTTTTTCGACTTAGGCAAGCCTGTGACAAAATCCATAGCTATGCCTTCCCATTCCAATCTGGGACATCCAACGGTTGTAGCAATCCATACTGTCGTCGGTGTAGTCTTAACTTGTTGACATGCTAGGCATCTTTCTATAAACAAGGCAACGTCTCGTTTCATTCCATTCCACCAAAAGTTTCTTCGCAAATCCTGGTACATTTTCGTACTTCCTGGATGTGCTGTGTAAGGCGTATCGTGAGCCTCACTCAAGATTTCGTTCTTCAATTCGTTGTCGTTGTCGGGAATACAAATCCTGCCTTCATAAAGTATTGCATTGTCTGGAGCCTCAGAATATCCTTCTGGCTTATCTGTCCTTATCCTTACTCATAACTTTTCCATCGACTCGTCTTTTCTCTGAGCACTAATGATCTTTTCTCTCAAATCTGGTGTAGCTTCTAGTGTTGCTATCTGACTTGTTATCGTTACTGACGTGTCAAGCACTCTGATATCTATCTTCTCGAATTCTCGTACTAAGGTTTCTTCTTCTAACAAAAGACATCCTAACTTCGTTGGAGCCTTGCGACTCAATGCATCTGCTACCACATTAGCCTTTCCTGGATGGTAGTTAATTCCACAGTCATAATCTTTGACTAATTCGAGCCATCGTCTTTGTCTCATGTTCAGTTCTTTTTGCTCGAAAAAGTACTTTAGACTCTTGTGATCGGTGAATATCTCAACTCTTACACCATAGAGATGGTGTCTCCAAATCTTTAACGTGTGCACTACGGTTGCAAGTTCTAAATCGTGGGTTGGGTATTCAACTTCGTGGGGTCGAAGTTGTCGTGAAGCATAAGCTATTACTCGTCCGTCTTGCATCAAGACACAACCTAACCCACTTTTCGATGCGTCAGTGTAAACCACATATTCCTTGTTTGCGTCTGGAAGTGCTAGCACTGGTGCTGTAGTTAACTTTTCCTTAAGAGTTTGAAAACTCTTCTCGCACTCATCTGTCCATTTAAATTTGGTATCCTTTTTGAGTAGCTGCGTTATTGGGCGAGCGATTGTAGAAAATCCCTCGATAAACCTTCTGTAATAACCAGCTAATCCCAAGAAACTTCTAATCTCATTCTAATTTGTTGGTGTCTTCCAATTGTGCACTGCTTCTACTTTGGCTGGATCCACCTTGATTCCTTCTGTCGATACTATGTGTCCAAGGAACATTACTTCCTTCAACCAAAATTCGCATTTACTGAATTTGGCATAGAGTTTCTCAGCTCTTAGTGTTTCCAACACTATCCGTAGATGTTCCTCGTGCTCCGTCTCATTCTTAGAATAAATGAGAATGTTGTCAATGAATACTAGAACAAATTTGTCCAAGTAGGGGTGGAAGACTCTGTTCATAAGGTCCATGAATACAGCTGGAGCGTTGGTCAAACCAAATGGCATCACTAAAAATTCGTAGTGGCCATATCGAGTTCTAAAAGCGGTCTTCGGTACATCCTCAGGCTTGATCTTGAGTTGATGATACCCTAATCTCAAATCTATCTTGGAAAAGACTCCTGCATCCTTAAGCTGATCGAACAGATCCTCGATCCTTGGCAAAGGATATTTGTTCTTGAGAGTGATCTTGTTCAGTTCTCGGTAATCGATGCACATTCTCATCGATCCGTCCTTTTTTCTAACAAACAGCACGGGTGCTCCCCAAGGTGAAACGCTTGGTCTGATAAAACCAAGATCTAGTGATTCCTGTAATTGGATTTTGAGCTCTTCCTATTCCTTCAGTGCCATTCTGTAAGGGGCTTTAGACTTAGGAGCTGCTCCTGGTTCTAAATCGATCGTAATGTCTACAAGACGATCTGGTGGCAATCCTGGTAGCACTTCTGGAAAAACATCTTCATATTCGTTCACGACTTTTACGTCTTGAATGGTCTTCTCGGCTCCTGGTTCTCCAACTAGGTATACAAGATATGCTATGGTACCTTTCTTCTTCATGAGTTTCGTGGCTTGAAGGGCCGATATGATTGGTACGCATCTACCTATTGAAATTCCGTGGAATTCGATCGGTTCTTTACCCGGCGGTTGAAAAGAAATTTTTCTCTCGTTGCAGAGAATCGTGGCGTAATTTTCTGACAACCAATCCATACCTAGGATTATATCTACGTCCCACATTATCATAACATTTAGATTGTTCGCTATAATTTTATGAGTTCCGATTTCTAATTCTAGGTTAGAGCAAACATGCGTGGAAGTAGTGATCTCTCCTGAAGGTGTGGCTACTCTCGTAGATTGTGCAGCTCTTACAGGTCTGATGTCTAAGTTATCGGCACATGAGCCAGCAATGAAAGAATGCAATGCGCCAGTATCAAACAGTATCTTAATGGGGGTGTTACGGAGTTTTCCCATACCTGCTAGATTGCCTTTTCCTTTGCGCTGACCACTTTGTTTGATAGCGCATGCCCTTGCATTTTGTTGCTGCTGTGCATGCTGCTGAAATTGCTGCTGGTTCATAGGCGGCTGCTGCAGCTGCGCTTGGATGGCTCGGAGGGGTACTGCTTGAAGCGGTTTAGGGCAGTCCTTTTTCATGTGTCCCTTCTGTCCACAGTTGAAACAGTTAGGGGTGCCTATCTGGCAGACTCCAGGATGGGCTCGGTTGCATTTCAGGCAGACAGGGATGGTAACCCTCCCTGGGTTATTCACTCCCTGGTTAAAATTCCTTTGTTGCCCTTGCGGCTGGTTCAACTGATTACTGCCTTTCCATGGCGAGTTCTGTCTGTTCCCTTGAATGAACAACCCCGATTGGTTGTTTCCTTGCCATGGCCTCTTACCACTGTTGTTGTTGTTGGCAGGCTGCTGATAACCTCTTTTCTGTCCTCCCTGATTGTTGTAGCCCTGATTGTATCCTCCGCTACCTCCTCCGTTCCATTTTCTCTTCCCTTGGTAGTTGCTGCTGTTGTTGTTGTAGTAGCCTCGATTCTGATTCTGCGCTGGTGCCGACGCAGTTGGCATAATCTTTTTCTCATCAGGCACGACGGCCTCCATTTCCAGTGCTCTTCCCAATATATCTGAATAACCTAGTCCTCCATGACTAGCCAAAGCGACTCCCAATTCATGACGTAAACCTCCCTGAAATTTCTTTGATAGCTTTTCCTCGGTGTCAACCAATGTCGGCGCATATCTCATCAACTCACAAAACTTGACGTCATATTCCGTCACAGTTAGTTTTCCTTGTTTCAGATTGTAAAATTCAGCCTCTTTCTGTGCCCTATACGTCTTGGGGACGTACTTATCATAGAAAATTTCCTTAAACTCTTCCCACGAAAAACGAGCCAGATGCTCAGCAGGTATAACCTTCTGTCTTGCTACCCACCAATAATCTGCCGATCCCGTCAGTTGGAATGCGACACACAACATTCTCTCCTTATCAGTGCATCTGAGGAGTTTGAAAATTTTCTCAGTCGACCTCACCCATAGCTCAGCATCGCTAGGGCTTCCAGTTCCATTAAACATTGGAGGGTTCCTTTTGAGGAAAAGGTCCTCGATATCTCTACGGGGCGGTGGTGGTGGTGATGGGGGTGGAGATGGGGATGGAGTGGTATTCTGTTCATGTTCCTGTCCTTGGTCATTTTCTGGCTGACGTCCACCACGTCCTCTTGGCCTTCCAGGTCTTCGACCTCTTCTATTGTTAACATTCCTTAGCGGCATTTTCTTTAGTCTAAAGGAGAATTGAAAACTCTCATTAGTTTCCTTCTGTTAATTACACTTAGCACTTACTAGCTCGTTCTCAACTTAGTCAAACTCGTAGAACAACATGTCGAACCTAGCTTGATATTATTTATTAATCTTTTAACTTTCGAGTTAAGCTCATTTCTTCGTTACACTAGTTTATTTAACATTCTATATATTTTTTTTAATTTATTACTTGATTCATAAGAGATTTTACTTGATTAAAAACCCTCTTTTACGGGTCATATATATATATATATATATATATATATATATATATATATATACATCCAAAAAGAAAATTACTTTTGCCTCCAACGAGGACTTATACAAAAAGGGTTAGACTACTATTAATCTAAACTAGGCTGACTGCCTACTATTTACCGGGTGCACTAACAAACTGCACTCCGTATCTACTAGAGTACCAGAACGGAAACGATTCATAAAATTTCGTATCCGCTAGAGTACTACCAAACTAACTAGTTACTGATCCGAC
The DNA here is from genome assembly GCA_029490685.1 of Schizonepeta tenuifolia. Taxonomy (NCBI): domain Eukaryota; kingdom Viridiplantae; phylum Streptophyta; class Magnoliopsida; order Lamiales; family Lamiaceae; genus Schizonepeta; species Schizonepeta tenuifolia. The sequence goes on along the minus strand of CM055958.1, from coordinate 40,201,944 downwards.
TCTATACAGGACAAAAGCTACCACTACCACTGATATTTACCCATATCTATACAGCACTGCCTAACTAAACTGCAGAAGAAAACCAAAAACTACTCCAAGGTCTGCAAAATCCTAACAACCCTCCACTGGGTCCTCCTCCGGGTCCTCTTCCGGATCCTCCTCCGGATCCTCTTCCGGATCCTCCTCCTCGGACTCTGAACCATAAACCAGCTCGAGTGGCTGGTCCACTCCCAAAGTAGAACCGTCGTCAAGTATAAACACGGTAGGTGACGGTGCCTCAGAAACAGTCTCCTCGTCCTCCTCTGGCTGCTCTAACTCAGCCTCAGGCTCCTCTAGTACTCCGTCTGGTGGCAACTCTAACAACTCTAACATATCCGGGTCTAAGTCAAGCTCCTCAATCTCCGTCCCGGCTGGAAAGTGACTGTAGGGGATGTGTGGCTCTAAAGGAAGGGAAAGCATATGCCTGCTCTCGAAGAAACGTCTGTGCACACACAAGGCAAATCCAGCATAGTTGCCAGTCGGCTCCGTGTCGTTGTCGATAATCCCCAAGTAGTACCAAGCTGCACGGTGCGCCCATCCACGCCACTTGTCCGGTAGGTGTTTACCAAGTCAAGTATAGTCTGTCTCGCTGGAATAGTATGCCGGACTGAATAATAAGCTGACAAGAAGTAACTGATCCTCTGTCCTACGTCATGTCTCGGGTTTGCATCATAATCTCTATACCTATCTAATAACTGATCTGCCCAAGTACGTTGTGGCGGGGACTGATTCTCTGAAGCCGTGTTACTACTGGAAGTCATCCTACAAAGTTTTAAGGTAAGACGGATCAGTAACAGGTAAGAAAAGAAAAATAACTTATCTTAATAATAACATAAATTACAAAATGAATATCCCTTATTCACTTGTAATATCAACACTTAAACCAACCACTTATTAAAACTTCTAGCAATTCAAGAAATTGCACTCAACAACATATATATATTACATACATAAAGGATTTTATTTTTATTCTTTTTGTTTCACCATATTATTATTCATTTTAATTCTTCTACTTCTTTTATTTCTTAACTCACTAACTCTTAACGATTTTCACTTATTAAAACAAAGTATTTTCACTTCGTTCATGTTACTTATTCAAAAGTAACATCCGTTCTCAAAAGAATTTATCGTTTACGACTCTTGATATTCGTACTAATCGTAGTCGTCGCTCAAGACGAAAATATGGAATTTAATTCCATAAAAAGAAAAAGAAACATAACTTAAGAAATAATTTCCTGGAAAACTAAGTTCCAGTTGTCGTCTCGTTCATATCTTTCTTAACTCGAAGCCGAAAGCTTCTCGAACGTCTAATCGCTCCTTCTTTTAGTAATACGATTTATTGAATTATTTTTATTTATTTTATTTCTTTTCCCTCGCAGGAAATTCTTAGACGACAAGTTCGACTTTGCCAAATCTTTATTCATGTCACTAAGTGCACGTGACATTCATCAGAGGAAGTCCTTCTCGCGTTAGGGGTCTCCTTTCGAAATCATTTCGAAACAACGTTTCTTAAAAAAACGTCTAAGTTCTCGAAGAACCAGAAAGTTCTTAAGTTTCACGTCTACGTTCTTATTGAACCGGGAAAAATCCCTAAAATCCGTCTATATTCTTGTATCCGCATACTTCTTCATAAAAAGAAAATCATTGCGCACATATTTTTCACATAAGATAGTACTTGTACTATCGCATAATCATATAAGTATAAAAATTATACTTCTATAAAAATTCTCATTTTTTTTTTTTAAAACACAACTTATTCTTATCTTCAAATTTCACTGAATACTTGCTCATAACTTTTCTTATTTAAAAGAAATCTCATTATAAAAATTCTTTTACTTTTCCCTTGTTGAGTCGACGTAGCGGGCGGTTGAGTTGACTTCTACGTTCTCAATCTTAACATCATAGTCTAACTCTTATCTCATACTTGGAAAGACGACTCTGATCCAGAGTATATACAAATACCATGTCTCATGACTTGAAAGAAGACTCGATATAGAGTACAAACGAATACTCTATATTACTTCTCGAAGAAAGACTTGTATACGGATACCACTTTATGATATTACTTCAAAAAAATGACTCGTACTTGAAAGAATGACTCATACTAACTCATACTAGAAGGTTGACTCAGAAGCAGAGCAGAAAACGAGCACTGCTCTGATACCACTCTGTGGTATCACTTAAAAGAATAACTTATACTAGAAGAAATGACTCGTAATCAGAGCAGGAAACCTGCTCTGATACCACTCTGTCACAGCCCCAAATCCTGAGGGACGGCAGAAGCCGGGGTGCGACTGGGGTTGGATTAAAGAAGCAGGGAAGAAGGGGGCTAACTGACTAAACATACATGATAAACATCGATAAACTATGAACAAGACTTTAATATAAATAAGAAAGAGTTAATCCCTAAGGATTACTCGGCAAAAGTACAAAAGACGAAACTAAGTTCAAATGTTCAGACATAGACTACTGAGTTGTTCAAAAATACATCTCAAAAAGAAATACAGAGACTGGCAGCGGAAGGGTTCTAATTAAGCATTCTATCTTTTACTCGACATCAACCGTCGCCGCTTACCGTCGCTTCAACCTGCACATTTAGAAAGCAATGCAGGGCTAAGTACAAACGTACTTAGTGGGCACGATGCCGAAATCATAATCATAAATATAGATAAATATAGTATTTATAAACGTAGCACATCGGAGTTTTATTGAAAGAATCCGTGTCTACTAAACATTTTCTGACTTTTTCTCATAAATCACTTGGCTAAGTATTTTTAGGTATGCTATGTTCAATATTGACCCAAACTAATTCACCGTGGCTGGCTACCCCTCAACAGGATACCACATACACCACAGGTTACAAAGTGCACTAACTATGGAAAGCACTTAGCAGCTAACTCAGAGCCGATCGTTAGTTAATCTAAAATAGACTAACTCTAAATCTGGAAAACACGAATGTTGACTCAGATAGGTACAAGAGAACTCACATAAAAACATAAAACATTTCATGCCATATTATCACTTTGAAAACACAGATATCAACGCGATAAAGAAAGATTTTCCGAGCATTGCTCGTTTTATTTTGTATATAAAAGCCCACCTTTGTTAATACAGAACTTATACGCAACAGCTTCCAACTTCGGATCTTTCGTCCTTTTTCTATAGTTGGCTTCCTCCTTCATCGTAAAAAGAACATACTTAAAAGCGGGTCGAACAAGAAATCGATTAAAGAGGATTGAAGAAAGTTTTAGTTATTTTATTCTTTTGGCATTTGCACGCTTACTAGATTCGTTTTACTTAAACGGGAAACGAGACTCGTACTAATCTTGTTTAGAACTCGGAAGATTTCATACTCAACTCTCGGGTCAGTAGAGAAGGTAGTCGATGTCTTAATACGACTTTAAAGATTATAAGAAATTAAGCTGGAAATAAATAACTTAGGCGATTTATTTATAGCTCATTTCACGACTTATGAATATTTCTCGTTTATTACTTCTTTAAAGAAAGGATAAGAAATACGATCTCGACTGGTTTTCATCATTAAAGGTCTTGTCCTTGACTCTAGGGTCAGTAGGTAGGTATTCGTTAGATAAAAACGGCTTAAACGATTGAAAGAAGTTAAGTTGTGAACTAAACAACTTAGAAAACACGAAACTGAAATTTCACTGCATAGTCCAGTTGTTTTCTAAGTTGTTTAATTCACAACTTAGTTCCTTTCAATCGTTTAAGCCGTTTTATCTAACGAATACCTTCTATCTGACCCTAGAGTCAAGGACAAGACCTTTAATGATGAAAACCAGTCGAGATCGTATCTCTTATCCTTTCTTTAAAGAAGTAATAAACGAGAAATTTCATAAGTCGTCCAAAGAACTAAAATATAAATCACCTAAGTTGATTCTTTCCAAATTAGTTTCTTATAATCCTTAAAGTCGTATTAAGACATCGACTACCTTCTCTACTGACTCAAGAGTCAAGTATAAGATCTTCCAAGTTCTAAACGAGATTGGTACAAGTCTCGTTTCCCGTTTAAGTAAAACGAATCTAGTAAGCGTGCAAATGCCTAAAGAATGAAACAACTAAAACTTCTTCGATTCTCTTTCTTCGAGTATCTTTTACGAACCGTTTTTAAGTATATTTTATTTTACGAGGAAGGAGGAAGCCAACTGTAGAGAAAGAACGAAGATCCAATCTTGGAAGCTTTTGCGTATAAGTTCTGTATTTACAAGGTGGGCTTTTATTATATGAAAATAAAACGTGGGTTTTTCCACAAACCGAAAGTGAAGTTTACAGCTTTGATAATTGTGTTTTATCAACGTGATAATCTTGGCATAAAATGTTTAACTGTTTTATGTGAGTTCTCTTGTACCTTTCTGAGTTAACCTTCGGGTTTTCCAGACTTTTAGAGTTAATCTAACTAGGTTAACTAACGATCGGCTCTGAGTTAGCTGCTAAGTGCTTTCCAGAGTTAGTGCACTTTGTAAACTGTGGTGTATGTGATATCCTGTTGAGGGGTACCGGCCACGGTGAATTAGTATTGGTCAAGATTGAATATAACATACTCTAAAATGCTTGCGCAAGCTACTTTATACAAATTAGTCAGAAAATGTTTAGTAGGCACGGGCCTTTTCAACAAAACCCCGATGCACTACGGTTATAAAATGCCAGATTATTTATACTTATGATTATGATTTCGGCATCGTGCCCACTAAGTACATTTGTACTTAGCCCTGCATTGTTTTCTAAATGTGCAGGTTGAAGCGACGGTGAGCGGCGACGGTTGATGTTGAGTAAAGGATAGGATGCTTAGTTAGAACCCCTTCCGCTGCCAAACTTTGAATTTTCTTTGATGTACTTTTGAACAATATTCAGTAGTCTAAGTATGTAACTTTTGAACTTAGTTTCTTTTTATACTTTTGTCAAGTAATCCTTAGGGATTAAATCTTTCTTATTGATATTCAAGTCTTATTCATAGTTTGTCGATGTTTTTCATGTATGTTTAGTCAATTAGCCCCCTTCTTCCCCGCTTCTTTAATCCAACCCCAGTCGCACCCCGGCCGCTGCCGTCCCTTGGGATTTGGGGCTGTGACATTATTTTCCAGAATTTTTTCCTCTTTTTCTGTTTTTTTTATTTTTCAATTTTTTTTTAATTTCCAAATTTTTGTTTGCCTCTTCGTTTTTTTGTTTGCCGCTTCTTCTTTGGTCAAGATTCGAGCGAGGGGAGCCGAAGGCCTTGGAGCGAGCCGAAAAAATCTAAATTGTTTCCCGACGATTATCCTTATATTAGTAATCGGAGCGAAGGCGGAGCCGTATAATCGGAGCCGAAGGCGGAGCCGCAAAATCAGAGTAGTATAACTTGAAATAATTGGAATGTTCGTCCCAAGAGTACCATATCATAACTTGGAACATCTGGAACTAATTTGACAATTCGTCCCAATTGTACCAAATCTGGAACAATTGGCACTAATGAGGCTAAATTCGTATCAGATGTACTAGAACAATTGGTACTAATAAGACTAAATTTGTACCAAAAGTACCAAATGCCTCATACCCGCCCGACCCGACCCGCGCCCGCCCGCATCAAACCCGACCCGCTCCGCATTTCATTAAGGGTATTTTCGTCCCAAATTGAAAAAAATGGCCAAAATTTATATTTTTGAAGAAGGTGGGCCAAAATTTATATTTTAATGATCATTATGGCTATTTCAAAATATGTCTCTTATTATTATGTATCCAATGTAAAAGTTTCAAAGAAAAGCTTCATTATTGTCAAAATACCTACAAAATAGTGTTTTTCCCTTTAAAAGCTCATTTGAAGCTCATTTCGAACGTAGCTCCCGAACATGCATTTTTCTCGAGCAATATAATTTTTTTTCGACCCCAAACCACAACACACTCCCTTATTATGATGTATTTAATGTAAAAGTTTCATAAAAAGGCTTCGTTTTTATCAAAATACATAGAAAATCGTGTTTGCACCTTGAAAAGCTCATTTGAAGTTCATTTTGAGCGTAGCTCACGAACTTGCATTTTTCTCGAGCAATATAAATTTTTTTCGACCCCAAACCCCAACACACTCCCTTTTTATGATGTATCCAATGTAAAAGGTTCATAGAAAGACTTCTTTTTTGTCAAAAATATATACAAAATCGTGTTTGCACCTTTAAAAGCTCATTTGAAGCTCATTTCGAGCGTAGTTCCCGAACATGCATTTTTCTCGAGCAATATAAATTGTTTTCGACCGCAAACCACCACACACTCCCTTATTAAGATGCATCCAATGTAAAAGTTTCCAATAAAGGCTTTGTTCTTGTCAAAATACCTACAAAATCGTGTTTGCACCTTTAAAAGCTCATTTGAAGCTCATTTTGAGCGTAGCTACCGAACTTGCATTTTTCTCGAGCAATATAAAATATTTTTTCAACCCCAAACCACCACACACTCCCTTATTATGATGCATCCAATGTACTAGTTTCCAAGAAAGGCTTTGTTTTTTTTTCAAAATACCTACAAAATTGTGTTTGCAATTTGAAAAACTCACTTGAAGCTCATTTCGACAGTAACTCCCGAACATGCATTTTTCTTGAGCAATATCAATTTTTTTTTACCCTAAACAACTACACACTCTTTTATTATAATGTATCCAATGTAAAAATTTCAAATAAAGGCTTCGTTTTTGACAAAATACCTACAAAATCGTGTTTTCACCTTTAAAAGCTCATTTGAAGCTCATTTCAAGCGTAGTTCCCGAACTTGCATTTTTCTCGAGCAATATAAATTGTTTTTTACCCCAAACCACCACACACTCCCTTATTATGAAGCAATCAATGTAAAAGTTTCCAATAAAGGCTTTGTTCTTGTGTAAATACCTAAAAAATCGTGTTTGCACCTTTAAAAGCTCATTTGAAGGTCATTTCGAGCGTAGCTCCCGAACGTGCATTTTTCTCGAGCAATATAAAATATTTTCAACCCCAAACCACCACACACTCCCTTATTATGATGCATCTAATGTAAAAGTTTCCAAGAAAGGCTTTGTTCTTATCAAAATACCTACAAAATCGTGTTTGCACCTTGAAAAGCTCATTTGAAGCTCATTTCGAGCGTTGCTCCCGAACTTGCATTTTTCTCGAGCAATATAAATTTTTTTCGACCCCAAACAACAACACACTCCCTTATTATGATGTATCCAATGTAAAAGTTTCATAGAAAGGCTCTTTTTTGTCAAAATACCTACAAAATCATGTTTGCACCTTTAAAAGCTCATTTGTAGCTCATTTTGAGCGTAGCTCCCGAACTTGCATTTTTCGCGAGCAATATAAATTGTTTTCGACCCCAAACCACCACACACTCCTTTATTATGATCCATCCAATGTAAAAGTTTCCAAGAAAGGCTTTGTTCTTGTCAAAATACCTACAAAATCATGTTTGCACCTTTAAAAGCTCATTTGAAGCTCATTTCGAGCGTAGCTACCGAACTTGCATTTTTCTCGAGCAATATAAAATATTTTTTCAACACCAAACCACCACACACTCCCTTATTATGATGCATCCAATGTACTAGTTTCCAAGAAAGGCTTTGTTTTTTTTTCAAAATACCTACAAAATTGTGTTTGCAATTTGAAAAACTCACTTGAAGCTCATTTCGACAGTAACTCCCGAACATGCATTTTTCTTGAGCAATATCAATTTTTTTTTACCCCAAACAACTACACACTCTTTTATTATAATGTATCCAATGTAAAAGTTTCAAATAAAGGCTTCGTTTTTGACAAAATACCTACAAAATCGTGTTTTCACCTTTAAAACCTCATTTGAAGCTCATTTCAAGCGTAGTTCCCGAACTTGCATTTTTCTCGAGCAATATAAATTGTTTTTTACCCCAAACCACCACACACTCCCTTATTATGAAGCAATCAATGTAAAAGTTTCCAATAAAGGCTTTGTTCTTGTGTAAATACCTACAAAATCGTGTTTGCACCTTTAAAAGCTCATTTGAAGGTCATTTCGAGCGTAGCTCCCGAACGTGCATTTTTCTCGAGCAATATGAAATATTTTCAACCCCAAACCACCACACACTCTCTTATTATGATGCATCTAATGTAAAAGTTTCCAAGAAAGGCTTTGTTCTTATCAAAATACCTACAAAATCGTGTTTGCACCTTGAAAAGCTCATTTGAAGCTCATTTCGAGCGTAGCTCCCGAACTTGCATTTTTCTCGAGCAATATAAATTTTTTTCGACCCCAAACAACAATACAATCCCTTATTATGATGTATCCAATGTAAAAGTTTCATAGAAAGGCTTTTTTTTGTCAAAATACCTACAAAATCATGTTTGCACCTTTAAAAGCTCATTTGTAGCTCATTTTGAGCGTAGCTCCCGAACTTTCATTTTTCGCGAGCAATATAAACTGTTTTCGAGCCCAAACCACCACACACTCCTTTATTATGATCCATCCAATGTAAAAGTTTCCAAGAAAGGCTTTGTTCTTGTCAAAATACCTACAAAATCGTGTTTGCACCTTTAAAAGCTCATTTGAAGCTCATTTCGAGCGTAGCTACCGAACTTGTATTTTTCTCGAGCAATATAAAATATTTTTTCAACCCCAAACCACCACACACTCCCTTATTATGATGCATCCAATGTACTAGTTTCCAAGAAAGGCTTTGTTTTTTTTTCAAAATACCTACAAAATTGTGTTTGCAATTTGAAAAACTCACTTGAAGCTCATTTCGACAGTAACTCCCGAACATGCATTTTTCTTGAGCAATATCAATTTTTTTTTACCCCAAACAACTACACACTCTTTTATTATAATGTATCCAATGTAAAAGTTTCAAATAAAGGCTTCGTTTTTGACAAAATACCTACAAAATCGTGTTTTCACCTTTAAAAGCTCATTTGAAGCTCATTTCAAGCGTAGTTCCCGAACTTGCATTTTTCTCGAGCAATATAAATTGTTTTTTACCCCAAACCACCACACACTCCCTTATTATGAAGCAATCAATGTAAAAGTTTCCAATAAAGGCTTTGTTCTTGTGTAAATACCTACAAAATCATGTTTGCACCTTTAAAAGCTCATTTGAAGGTCATTTCGAGCGTAGCTCCCGAACGTGCATTTTTCTCGAGCAATATGAAATATTTTCAACCCCAAACCACCACACACTCTCTTATTATGATGCATCTAATGTAAAAGTTTCCAAGAAAGGCTTTGTTCTTATCAAAATACCTACAAAATCGTGTTTGCACCTTGAAAAGCTCATTTGAAGCTCATTTCGAGCGTAGCTCCCGAACTTGTATTTTTCTCGAGCAATATAAATTTTTTTCGACCCCAAACAACAACACAATCCCTTATTATGATGTATCCAATGTAAAAGTTTCATAGAAAGGCTTTTTTTGTCAAAATACCTACAAAATCATGTTTGCACCTTTAAAAGCTCATTTGTAGCTCATTTTGAGCGTAGCTCCAGAACTTTCATTTTTCGCGAGCAATATAAACTGTTTTCGACCCCAAACCACCACACACTCCTTTATTATGATGCATCCAATGTAAAAGTTTCCAAGAAAGGCTTTGTTCTTGTCAAAATACCTACAAAATCGTGTTTTCACCTTTAAAAGCTCATTTGAAGCTCATTTCGAGCGTAGCTACCGAACTTGCATTTTTCTCGAGCAATATAAAATATTTTTTCAACCCCAAACCACCACATACTCCCTTATTATGATGCATCCAATGTACTAGTTTCCAAGAAAGGCTTTGTTCTTGTAAAAATACCTACAAAATTGTGTTTGCAATTTGAAAAACTCACTTGAAGTTCATTTCGACAGTAACTCCCGAACATGCATTTTTCTTGAGCAATATCAATTTTTTTTTACCCCAAACAACCACACACTCTCTTATTATAATGTATCCAATGTAAAAGTTTCAAATAAAGGCTTCATTTTTGTCAAAAAACATACAAAATCGTGTTTTCACCTTTAAAAGCTCATTTGAAGCTCATTTCGAGCGTAGTTCCCGAACTTGCATTTTTCTCGAGCAATATAAATTGTTTTTTACCTCAAACCACCACACACTCCCTTATTATGATGCAATCAATGTAAAAGTTTCCAATAAAGGCTTTGTTCTTGTCTAAATACCTACAAAATCGTGTTTGCACCTTTAAAAGCTCATTTGAAGGTCATTTCGAGCGTAGCTCCCGAACGTGCATTTTTCTCGAGCAATATAAAATATTTTCAACCGCAAACCACCACACACTCCCTTATTATGATGCATCCAATGTAAAAGTTTCCAAGAAAGGCTTTGTTCTTATCAAAATACCTACAAAATCGTGTTTGCACCTTGAAAAGCTCATTTGATGCTCATTTCGAGCGTAGCTCCCGAACTTGCATTTTTCTCGAGCAATATAAATTTTTTTCGACCCCAAACCATAACACACTCCCTTATTATGATGTATCCAATGTAAAAGTTTCATAGAAAGGCTTTTTTTTCTAAAAATGCCTACAAAATCATGTTTGCACCTTTAAAAGCTCATTTGTAGCTCATTTTGAGCGTAGCTCTCGAACTTGCATTTTGCTCGAGCAATATAAATTTTTTTCGATCCAAAATCACCACAAACTCCCTTATTATGATTTATCCAATGTAAAAGTTATCATGAAAGGCTTATTTCTTGTCAAAATACCTACAAAATCGTGTTTGCAACTTGAAAAGCTTATTTAAAGCTCATTTCGAGCGTAGCTCTCGAACTTGCATTTTTCTCGAGCAATATAAATTTTTTTCGATCCAAAACCACCACTTACTGCCTTATTATGATGCATCCAATGTAAAAGTTTCCAAGAAAGGCTTTGTTCTTGTATACCTACAAAATCGTGTTTGCACCTTTAAAAGCTCATTTAAAGCTCATTTCGAGCGTAGCTCCTGAACTTGCATTTTTCTCGAGCAATATAAATTTTTTTCGACCAAAGCCACAACACACTCCCTTATTACGATGTATCCAATGTAAAATTTTCATAAAAAGGCTTAATTTTTTGTCAAAATACCTACAAAATAGTGTTTGCACCTTTAAAAGCTCATTTGAAGCTCATTACGAGCGTAGCTCCCAAACTTGTATTTTTCTCGAGCAATATAAATTTTTTTCGACCCCAAGCCACAACACACTTCATTATTATGATGTATCTAATGTAAAAGTTTCATAGAAAGGCTTCGTTTTTGTCAAAATACATACAAAATCGTGTTTGCACCTTGAAAAGCTCATTTGAAGCTCATTTCGAGCGTAGCTCCCGAACTTGCATTTTTCACGAGCAATATAAATTTATTTCGGTCAAAAACCACCACAAACTCTCTTATTATGATGTATCCAATGTAAAAGTTACATAGAAAGGCTTCATTTTTGTCAAAATACATACAAAATCGTATTTGTACCTTTAAAAGCTCATTTGAAGCTTATTTCGAGCGTAGCTCCCGAACTTGCATTTTGCTCGAGCAATATAAATTTTTTTCGATCCAAAATCACCACAAACTCCATTATTATGATGTATCTAATGTAAAAGTTTCATAGAAAGGCTTCGTTTTTGTTAAAATACATACAAAATCGTGTTTGCACCATTTAAAGCTCATTTGAAACTCATTTCGAGTGCAGCTCTCGAACTTGCATTTTTCTCGAGCAGTATAAATTTTTTTCGATCCAAAATCACCACAAACTCTCTTATTATTATGTATCCAATATAAAATTTTCAAAGAAAGGCTTCATTATTGTCAAAATACCTACAAATTCGTGTTTTTACCTTTAAAAGCTCATCTGAAGCTGATTTCGAGCGTAGCTTCCGAACTTGCATTTTTCTCGAGCAATATAAATTGTTTTGGACCCCAAACCTCCACACACTCCCTTATTATGATGCATCCAATGTAAAAGTTTCCAATAAAGGCTTTTTTCTTGTCAAAATACCTACAAAATCGTGTTTGCACCTTGAAAATCTCATTTGTAGCTCATTTCGAGCGTGGCTCCCGAACTTGCATTTTTCTCGAGTAATATAAATTTTTTTCGATCTGAAACCACCACAAATTCTCTTATTATTATGTATCCAATGTAAAAGTATCAAAGAAAGGCTTCATTTTTGTCAAAATACCTACAAAATCATGTTTTCACTGTTTTACCTGTTTTTGGTTGTTTTTAGTTGGGTATATTTAGTGCATTTTGTTTGATTGCCGTTGTGTTTTGTTTTGTTTTTATATTCGGAATGCTTTAATGCTTTGGGTCGAGTTTTTGTTGGGAAAATACAGGATTTTTATTTTAGGTGTTTGATCACGAGAGAAATGGCTGAGAAGTTGTATGTTGAACGATCGTTCAACACTGGAATGATGTTCGACGATCGTTGAATAGAAGGCGTGTTGGGCGATCGTTCACATCTCGACGAGCGTCCAGCAGGCAATGTGAAGTATCAGAGAATCACCTTGGACGATCTTCCAAGGTCGGCGCTCGTCCAATAGACCTACAAGTTGGTGAGTGAGCTTTCAGAGAGGACACCCCAGTGATCGTGCAGCCTCAACGATCGTCTACTTGGCCGAGAAGAATTTCAGAGAGTGGCCTCCAGCGCTCGCCCACATTCGACGCTCGTTCATATAGGCGTGTCTTCGTGGTGATGGACGATCGTCCATGTTGGGCGATCGTTCACTTTGAGGCGGCGATATTTTCCTTATAAATAGCAAAGCGAATTATTTCCTTGTTCACGTTCTCTTTTCTCCAGTTTTGATTTTTTCCAAACTTTCGTTCTCTTTTCTTTACGCACAGACATACGTATTTTTCTTCTTCCAGTTCTTATGTTCATCTAAACACTAGGGTAGATTATTACTTTCAATTCGTACGGATTTTGCGACAGACTTCTACTACGAATTAATCATCGTAAGTTTCTTTTATTTTGCATCTCAATTATGTTTATGATTTACTTTGTTTTTAGAACTAGGGTTTATATTACTGTCTAGATTAATTGTCTTTCTAATTTCTTAGAGTAATCAAAACCTCCAATCAATCAAGCTTTATTGCTTTCTTTTATTTTCTGTTCTTTTCGTAATACAATAATCACCCTGTTAAGCCTTCCTTGTGAGACGATATTCGGGATAACTTATCTAATCTATAACAACCACGTTTAATTGCGTGCGACTTAGATTAATTTAGGTTGAACAAATTTGGCGCCGTTGCCGGGGAACGAACCCGGGTCACCCGCATGACAGGCGGGAATACTTACCACTATACAACAAATTTGGTGCCGTTACCGGGGAAGGCTTTAGGCGATTTTTTGTGTTACAATTTTAATTTTAATTTTGTTTGGTTATTTTTCTCCCTCCGGTGCGTTTAATCTGTGTGCTAGTGTTGTGTATGCGAGGTCGCAGAAGTCAGAAACAACCGTTAGCACCGTATATTGACAATATACACAGGAGAAGTGCAGTTTTGGAGCAAGTAAGGGAGGTAACCGAACCGCTTCCTGACAAAGTTGAAGACGAAGCTTTGTTTGGGAATTTGTTTTGTGATTCTGAGGGAAAGTGTCAGTTGAATTTTCAAAGAAATATGACTACCGAGGAAAACCAGCTCATGGGAGAATACTCCCGACCAGTTATTGAGGCCACGACGTCGGCCATTGTTCTTCCTGCCGGGGTCAGGAATTATGATTTGAAGCATAACTACTCTAGCATGCTTCCAACTTTCCATGGGATGCCCAATGAAGATACACTCCAATTCATTCGAGAGTTCTGTTCAATAGTGCAAACTTTCCCTCTGTCGGACCTTACAGAGGATCAATTAAGGCTCAAGTGCTTGCCTTACACCTTGAAGGATCAGGCTCGGGCGTGGCTTCTATCGCTTCCGTCAAATTCTATTAATTTTTGGAAGGATGCTTGTGAGAAGTTTATGTTGAAGTTCTACCCAAACCACAAGATACAGGATATTCGTACTCAGATTATAAATTTCACGCAAGGAACCGACGAGCCTTTCCATGAGGCTTAGGAGAGATTTCAAGAGCTCCTCCAACAATGCCCACATCATCAGTTGTCCACGATTATGATTAGTCAGTTCTTTTATGATGGACTTCTTACTACTACTCAGTTCATGGTGGACAACACGGCAGGGGGTAACATCTCTAAGAAGACCCCTACGGAACTCAACCAGATCTTCCAGACTTTGGCAGACAGTTCACAACAGAAGTCGATCCGAGGGAGAAGAGTTGATACCAATGCGGTAGCACCAAATTATGAGCTGCAGAAACAACTCGCAGGGATGATGAGGGAGTTGCAAGAATTGAAGATGAATAAGTCTGTGGCATCTCCCCCTCAATCAGCACCTGTTAGACATGAAATTACTCCTGAACCCTGTGGTATTTGTGGAGAATTGGGGCATCATCCTGAGGAGTGCCAGAGAATGGGGGAGTTGACTTATGAAGGAGACGCAGAAGTGTATGCGGCACAGGGATTCCCTCCTCGACAGCAGTTTGACCAGGGCCAAGGGTCTAATCCGAATCAGCGACAGCAGAACTCGGGATGGCAAAATCAGTCTACCACTGGATGGCGGAATCAGACCCAAGGCCAGGCATATGGAGGAAATTTTCAAAACTGTCGTCCTCCACAGCACTATAACCAGTATCCTCCTCAGCAATTTAACTAGTTTTCAAATCAGCAACAGTGCTACCCACAGCAGCAGCAGCAGTGGTACCCGCAGCAGCAGCAAAACTTTAATTCTCAGTGGCAGAATCCGGCTCAGCAAGGTCAGTTCCAGCAGGGACCACCACAACTTCAGCGCGCATCGCCACCACCTGCTCAGAAGAACTAATTTGAAGATAATCTCAATGCATTCATGCAAGAAAGCAGACAGGCAAGAGAAACTCAAGATGCAACCATCAAGCGTCTTGAGACGGCAGTGGGATAAGTTTCTGGTACTGTTAACCAGATGCAGCAGCAACAGCAGACCGGAAAGATTCTGAGCCAAGGTCAACCGCAACATCAAGCTTCAGCCGTCACCGTGTTGAGAAGTGGAAAGACGGTGGATAATAAGGTGGGCGATGCACCATCAGAGGTTGTGCAGCCTAGAGTTGCGGAAGAGCAGGCAGACATCCGACTTCATAAGGTTGAAAAGCCTTATCGCCCACCAGTACCTTTTCCTAGCAGATTGCGGAATGAGAAGCAGGACCAACAGTTTTCAGACTTTTATAAGATGCTATCCAAGGTGAATGTGAATTTACTTTTGCTCGATGTGATCCGAAACGTGCCTGCTTATGTGAAGTTCTTCAAGGAGTTAGCATCCAAGAAGAGAAAGTTTGATGAACCGGAACAAGTTCTAGTATCAGAAAGTGCCAACTCCATTATGCAGCACTCTCCACCCCAAAAGAAAAGAGATCCTGGGAGCTTTGTGATTAAAATAGCTATGGGGAATGGAAAGGAAGCTTCTGGAATGCTGGATTTAGGAGCAGGGATCAATCTGATGCCCTACTCAATTTTCAAACAGTTGGAATTGGGAGAGTTGAAGCCGACAAGGATGTGCTTGCAATTGGCAGACAGATTGGTTCGCCACCCTCGAGGAGTTATTGAAGATGTCCTGGTGCGAGTAGGGAAGCTTATTGTGCCGGTGGATTTTGTCGTTCTAGAGATTGGAGACGTCAAGGAAGATGGACGAGAGCACACTCTACTATTGGGGAGGCCTTTCATGGCTACAACCAATACTCTCATTGATGTAAAGAACGGCATAATTAAGATGTCAGTTTTGGGTAAGTCAGTTTCTTACGACGTCATAGCCAATAAGGGGATTCCGTCGGCCATTAGTGTTGATAATTGCTCTTACATTGATGCTATCGACACACTTGCCGAGGCTTGTTTTATGGAAGAGCAGCAGATTGAGGAGGTTTTTGAAGGCTCCGCCGACTTGGAGGAGAGACTTAGAGAGGAAGCAGCTATGGAAGCCTTGCTGCCAACCAACCTGTCTGTTAATGAGCCAGTCATAGTAGAGGCTCCTAAAGAAAAGAAGGAGATCGAGCTTGAACTTAAGGACCTTCCGGCTAACTTGAAGTACGTGTTCCTTGAAAAAGGAAAAAGAAAGCCTGTCATAATCTCTGCAGAGCTCAAGGCAGCCGAAGAAGAAGAATTGGTCAAGGTGCTCACAAGATTCAAGGCTGCTTTTGGATGGTGTTTGTCCGACATTAAGGGGATCAGTTCTGCAACATGTATGCATCGGATAAACTTGGTGGATGGAGCTACTCCAAAGAGAGATGGCCAAAGACGACTGAATCCTGTACTAATGGAAGTGGTGAGGAACGAGATCTACAAGCAGTTGGCCGAAGGGATCATCTTTCCCATTGCTGACAGTGAATGGCTCAGCCCCGTGCACGTGGTTTCGAAGAAAGGAGGAATCACGGTGGTCTTGAATGATAATAAAGAGTTGGTGCCCATGAGACCGGTTACAGGGTGGCGGATGTGCATAGACTTCAGGAAACTTAATGCAGCCACCAAGAAGGATCACTTCCCATTGCCATTCATTGACCAGATGCTCGACAGATTGGCGGGCCATGAGTTCTATTGTTTTCTGGATGGACTGTCAGGCTACTACCAGATCGCGATCGCGCCCGAGGATCAAGCTAAGACAGCCTTCATGTGCCCCTTTGGCACATATGCCTGCAAGAGGATGCCGTTCGGACTCTGCAACGCACCAGGTACCTTTCAAAGATGCATGATGTCCATATTTTCTGAGATGCTTAATGATTTTGTTGAGATCTTCATGGATGACTTTTCTGTGTTTGGATCATCTTTTAATGATTGTCTTAGAAAAATTGAACGGGTGTTAGTGAGGTGTGTCGAGAGTGGTTTGACTCTTAGTTGGAAAAGAGTCATTTTATGGTACGGAGGGGGAACGTGTTAGGCCACATCGTCTCTAAGAGGGGTGTAGAGGTCGACAAAGCGAAGGTGGATGTGATCGAAAGATTCCCTCCACCTCGTGATGTCAAAGGAATTAGGAGCTTTCTTGGTCATGCCGGTTTTTATCGGCGTTTCATTAAGGACTTTTCAAAAATCAGTCAACCTCTATGTCGTTTGCTTTCTCAAGATGTGCCTTTTATTTTCGATGATGCTTGTCTTAATGCGTTTAACTTGCTTAAGGAGAAGTTGAGTACTGCCCCTGTAGTGATTGGTCCTATTTGGTCAGAACCTTTAGAGATTATGTGTGATGCTTCTAATTCTGCAGTTGGTGCTATTTTGGGTCAACGTATTGATAAAATGCTTCGTGTTATTTATTATGCGAGTCTGACTCTTACTTCTGCTCAAGTGAATTACACCACTACAGAAAAAGAGATGTTTGTTGTTGTGTTTGCATTAGATAAGTTTCGTGCATACATCATAGGGTCTAAGGTCATCATTCATAGTGATCATGCTGCATTGCGTTATTTGTTGACCAAGTCTCAGGCTAAGCCAAGACTTATTCGTTGGGTGCTCTTACTCCAAGAATTCGACTTAGAGATTCGGGATAGGAAAGGTAGTGAGAATGCTGTAGCTGACCACTTATCTCGTCTTGGTAATCTTCCTTCTCCTGTTATTTGTGATAATTTGCTTGAGTCGTTCCCTTTTGAGCAAGCTTTGAGTACCGACATGGTTCCTTGGTATGCTGACATTGTTAATTTTCTTGCCTGTGATGAATTGAGGCCTGACCTTACTTCCCAAGAAAGGAAGCATTTTCTATCTGTGTGCAGGCAATACTTTTGGGAAGATCCTTACCTATTTAAGATTGGTAAGGATGATGTGATCAGAAGGTGTGTTCTGGATGATGAGCAAGTTAAAGTGCTCCAATTTTGCCATGAGTCACATTGTGGAGGGCACTTTGGAGGACAGAAAACGGCACACAAGGTGCTCCAATCAGGTTTATTCTGGCCTTCATTATTTAAGGATGCACATGCTTTTTATCTTGCCTGTGATCGTTGCCAAAGGGTAGGGTCTATTGGTCGTAGGAATGAGATGCCTCTTAATAATATTCTTGTGGTTGAGATGGGGTATCGATTTCATGGGACCGTTTCCCAAATCCTTTGGTTACGAGTACATTCTTTTAGTTGTTGATTATGTTTCCAAGTGGGTCGAGGCAATCCCCACTAGGACTTGTGACTCTCATGTTGTGCTTAAGTTTGTACAGGAAAATATTCTTTGTCGGTTCGGATTTCCTAAGGCAATAATAAGTGATGGAGGGAAGCATTTTTGCAATAAGCTGTTCGAGAAGCTTATGAAGAAGAATGGAATCACACACAAGGTGGCTACCCCCTATCACCCTCAAACATCGGGCCAAGCAGAGACGAGCAACCGACAAATCAAGGAAATTTTGGAGAAGACGGTGCAGCAGTCTCGTAAAGATTGGTCTTCAAAGCTCAATGATGCACTTTGGGCGTACCGAACAGCGTACAAAAGCATTCTGGGGATGAGTCCGTATCAGCTTGTATATGGAAAGAATTGCCACTTGCCTGTTGAAGTCGAGCATAAGGCGTATTGGGCAATCCGAGCAACAAATTTTGATCTTGAGGCCGCAGGGAAGCAAAGATTGTTGCAAATGTCCGAGTTGGATGAACTCCGGAATGAGGCTTATGACAATGCCAAGATCTACAAAGATCGAGTGAAGCGGTTGCATGATAGTCGGATTCTATCCAAGGAGTTGAAGCCCGGGATGAAAGTTCTTTTGTTCAACTCAAGGTTGAAGTTATTTCCAGGTAAGTTGAAGTCCCGATGGAGTGGGCCGTATCTCATTGAAGAAGTTCTACCTTTTGGAGCCGTTCGGTTGCTAAATGAACAGACTCAAGAATCCTTCCAAGCCAACGGACATCGAGTGAAACTGTACTATGACGGAGAACCTGTTTTGAAAGGAGTCGAGTCAATTTGGCTCGTGGATTCAGAATAAGTTTCATTTTTGTATGTCGAGCTAACGACGTTAAACAAGCGCTTCGTGGGAGGCAACCCACTGTAAAAAAAAAAAAAAAAATCAGGTACTGTGGCGCAGGATCGACGATTGCTCATCCTGGGCGAGCGCTCAGTGCGTTTTGATTCGATTCAGAGAGGAGGATTCGACGATCGCCCATCCTGGGCGAGCGGCCATCGCATTTTGCTTCTATTTCAGAGAAGGGAGTGCGACGATCGCTAACCCCGGGCGAGCGTCCAGTACTTGGCGTCTGGACTTCAGAGAGGGGGGTGCGACGAACGTCCATCCTGGGCGAGCGTCCAACGCGTTTTGCTTCAATTTCAGAGAAGGGGGTGCGACGATCGCTAACCCCGGGCAAGCGTCCAGCACTTGGAGTCTGGACTTCAGAGAGGGGGGTGCGACGATCGTCCACTCTGGACGAGCGTCCAACACCGCTCACCCCATGCCGACCAAATTTCAGTGGCGCAGGTCCGACGGTCGTTCATGGTGGGCGAGCGTCCAACACAACCTATCCCTCGGCCCATCTGTTCTGAGGCCCAATTCTGGGCGATCGCTCATAGCCAACGAGCGTCCACTTCCTTGACTATAAATATGTCTGCCCTAATTTTAAGGGCAGCCGCCTCCTTCCTCTTTTTCTTTCATTCGCTCTATGCGTGTGCTCGTTGAAGTCCCCTCCCTCTTAGTTTCTCCGTCATCGTTCCAGGCCGGCGACCGTCCCTACAATTCTGGCCGGCGACCTCCTGTTGTGGTCTTGTTTTCTCCGCCAGTGAACTCGATCTCTCAACAGCCCCGACGAGCGTCCACTTATTCCCATCGGCGAGTGTCTAATTATTTTCACCGGCCACGTATCCGGCGAGCGTATACGTCCGACGAGCGTCCACCCACGCTCCCTTGCCATCTTTACCGAAAGAGCGTCCACTATCGACGAGCGCCGGTTTCTCCATATCCGGCGACCGCTCAGTTATTCTCCTGCCTCATAGTCAGCGACCGCCGGCTTTGTGTTTCACATTGGTCGAGCGCTCACACCCGGCACTTCTAATTCTCTATGGCCCGTACCAAGAACATCGGTGGTAGTTCTTTCATCCCGTGCTAATGCCCCCGAGGCTATGGACACCGATGTGGCTGCACCACAGAATCTCTCAGCGACATATGCTGCTCCTTTCCCCATTTACTCGCTCCCTGAAGGTAAACTCTTTCTTCGCCTCAAGAGTAAATCTGTTACGGTACCTCGTTTTATTGATTGGGAGGTTATTGAGTCTCTGGGGGTGAAGGACGAATTGAATAAGTATCTAAAGGTCTTAGGATTATTCAAATATGCTCACTCAGAATGGCCTTCGTTTACTCCTTTGTGCTTGGAATTTCTTGTCTCTATGGAATTTGAAGATGATCTCGAGGGTATCACTTTTCGGTTGATGGGTAATACATATCATGTGGGGTACTCTGTTCTGCATACAGTTTTTGGGTTTCGGAAAGCTCATGGGGAATTGTCTGTTCCTCCGACATTTGATGCGAAAGCGGCTTGGTGTGAGTTGTCAGGATGTGACAATTGGGGAAATGGTGGTGGACCTAGTGGATTAATTCGTGATCCAGTTTTGTGTATTTTACACAAATTTCTTGTCTATCATATTAAAGGTCGGGCTGAGGCTAATAAGGTGTACAATGTTGAGCTATATTTGTTGGATTGTGCTGTGAAAAAGCGGAAGGTTTGTCCGGCTCCATTTATCTTTGACACTTTGCAGAGTATTGTTCGGACTTCGACATATTGGGCTGCTTTGCCGCATCTTGCTACTGCTTTGGCATATCACTTCAACGTTATTCGGGCAAATTCCACTCCTTCTAATCAAGTGCTGTTGAGATGCAAGTATTTGGGCTTTACTGAATTGAAACATGGATTTATTGCCCGTGATTTGGTGTCCTTTGCTCCCTATGAGACGCGCCCAGCAGTTAAGCGCCAGCGTGGTGCCGAGATCGCCGGCCCTAGTGTGCCCCCACCTCCTGCCTCTGGTTCTTCCGATGCCGAGTCGGACGGAGCCAATGATGATGCCACATCGGTTGGGAGTGATGATGAGCTTCCTCCTCAGGATGGGTTTATTCGTCAGATTGAACATGCTTCTCACCCTTATGGTAATTATGGCTCAGGCTCTGTGCCTTATGACTTTTCGGCGTTTCAGCAGGATTTTACTTCATTCCGTGGGGAGATGAGTTCCCAGTTTGGGCACTTGCAGCAGCAGATAATTCTACAGAATGCCCAATTGTTCCGTCAAGATCAACGGTGGGAGCAGAACGAACAACGGTGGGCGCGAAATGATCAGCGTTGGGCGGTTAACGAGCAGCGATGGGAGGAGCAGGCACTCAGAATTGGGCCACGAATGCTCAGTCTTGGACTCAGCAACAACAGCAAATGGCTTTTCAGGGTCGTCAATTGGATTCTTTGGAGCAACAATTCGCTCGTTGGAATTTCACTCCAGGTGGTTCGTCTGATCTACCGCTGGATCCGCAGTGATTCTCGTTGTTGTTGTGTACGCCGTTCTTTTCTCCTATTGTTTTTTTTTGTGCTTGTTGTTTTTCTTTTTGATTTCTTGTTATTGTTTTTTGTGTTAGTTTTTGCGTTTGGTTGGTTCTTTTGCTAGGTCGTTAGTGTTTATGTCTTGTGATACTCCCTTCCTTATTTTATTGCGTTTTGGTTGACAATGGGGACATTGTCCGTTTTTTTTTCGTGGAGGGGGGGGGGGGGTGTGTTTGTTGATATTATGATATTGTGAGTCCTCGGGTTTTTCTTATTTGGAATTAAGATGTTGAAGTTGAGGTTGAAGTTTATGACTTATGTCTTGATAGATTTTATTGATCAAGGTGGTTCTATTATGAAATGATTGGTGCGGTTGTTGCATGTCATTTGTGGGGCGATTCACACTTGAATTATTGATGCTTAACTCTTGAGTATAGGTGAAGGTTTGGAGATGGTGTTTTAGAATTGTATCCCAATTTAAATTAGTTTAAAAAAAACAAAAACAAAAAAAAAGAGTAAAAAAAGGGTTATAAAGGAAAAAAAAAATTCTTGTTAATAAGTTGAGTCACTTTGGGAGGTCTCTGCTCTTCTGGGAACCATGAGCATGGAAAACCACATGAGGATACTTTAGATGACCTCTAAATGTCTACACCTCATGAAGTATGGCCATATAACCCAATTTGACTTGATGTTTGTTTATTTCGTTTGTTTAAGTTTGTTGTGTTGTGAAGGGCTCTACCCCTCTTTCTCATTGCCTTGAATTCGTTCTTAAAGGTGGGGAATGGGTATGGAAAACCACGCTAGGAGGCCGGATTTTCCGTGAATTCACCTAGTGAAGATTGCCCGGATTTTGCATTTTTGTTAGTATAGTTTAATAAGTGGTTTGAGTTGGGATACTCTTTGATGTCACTGTTTCCTTTCTGTGATCTTGTGCTTGGATTTTGGGTGGATTGAGGTCTTGTGTGGAGGGCCACTAATTGGTTATGCGATTACTGTTTTCGATTGATGAGTGATAAATTGCCATGTGATTGAGAGTTTATTGAGATATGCGTTATTTAGTTCAAGTTTCACTTTCTTCGTTTTAATTTTTAATAAGATTTGCTTGAGGACAAGCAAGGTTTTGTGGGTGGAGGGGTTGTTTCACCTGTTTTTGGTTGTTTTTAGTTGGGTATATTTAGTGCATTTTGTTCGATTGCCGTTATGTTTTGTTTTGTTTTTATATTCGGAATGCTCTAATGCTTTGGGTCGAGTTTTTGTTGGGAAAATACAGGATTTTTGTTTTAGCTGTTTGATCACGAGAGAAATGGCTGAGAAGTTGTATGTTCAACTATCGTTCAACACTGGAATGATGTTCGACGATCGTTGAATAGAAGGCGTGTTGGGCGATCGTTCACATCTCGACGAGCGTCCAGCAGGCAATGTGAAGTTTCAGAGAATCACCTTGAACGATCGTCCAAGGTCGGTGCTCGTCCAATAGACCTACAAGTTGGCGAGTGAGCTTTCAGAGAGGACACCCCAGCGATCGTGCAGCCTCAACGATCGTCCACTTGGCCGAGAAGAATTTCAGAGATTGGCCTCCAGCGCTCGCCCACGTTCGACGCTCGTTCATATAGGCGTGTCTTCGTGGTGATGGACGATCGTCCATGTTGGGCGATCGTTCACTTTGAGGCGGCGATATTTTCCTTATAAATAGCAAAGCGAATTATTTCCTTGTTCACGTTCTCTTTTCTCCAGTTTTGATTTTTCGCAAACTTTCGTTCTCTTTTCTTTACGCACAGACATACGTATTTTTCTTCTTCCAGTTCTTATGTTCATCTAAACACTAGGGTAGATTATAACTTTCAATTCGTACGGATTTTGCGACAGACTTCTACTACGAATTAATCATCGTAAGTTTCTTTTATTTTGCATCTCAATTATGTTTATGATTTACTTTGTTTTTAGAACTAGGGTTTATATTACTGTCTAGATTAATTGTCTTTCTAATTTCTTAGAGTAATCAAAACCTCCAATCAATCAATCTTTATTGCTTTCTTTTATTTTCTGTTCTTTTCGTAATACAATAATCACCCTGTTAAGCCTTCCTTATGAGACGATATTCGGGATAACTTATCTAATCTATAACAACCACGTTTAATTGCGTGCGACTTAGATTAATTTAGGTTGAACATTCACCTTTAAAAGCTCATTTGAAGCTCATTTCGAGCATAGTTCCCGAACTTGCATTTTTCTCGAGCAATATAAATTGTTTTCGACCCCAAACCACCACACACTCCCTTATTATGATACATCCAATGTAAAAGTTTCCAATAAAGGCTTTTTTCTTGTCAAAATACCTTTAAAATCGTATTTGCACCTTGAAAAGCTCATTTGAAGCTCATTTCGAGCGTAACTCCCGAACTTGCATTTTTCTCGAGGAATATAAATTTTTTTCGACCCCAAACCACAACACACTTCCTTATTATGATGTATCCAATGAAAAAGTTTCATAGAATGGCCTCTCTGTTGTCAAAATACATACAAAATCGTGTTTGCACCTTTAAAAGCTCATTTGAAGCTCATTTCGAGCGTAGATCTCGAACTTGCATTTTTTTTCTCGAGCAATATAAATATTTTTCGATCCAAAACCACCAATTACTCCCTTATTATGATTTATCCAATGTAAAAGTTATCTGTAATACCCCGAACTTTCATTAATCCTTAAGTATGCCCTAAATGAGTTTAAATGCTTAATTAATGAGTTTTGAGTGAAGAGAATCTTCAAGAAAAGATATTTATTTGAAAATGACTAAAATGCTCCTGTGTGCTTTGATGTGAGTTTTTCTCGTTTTGATTATTTGATTGAGTATATTTATATGAGTTTGAGCATGAGTATGATTTTCAGAGAAATTTGAGAATTTTTACTTTTCAGTGAATAGTAATGCGAATCGAGAAAATACTATTCACCGACGAACTCAGAATTAGACCTAATTAGTGTTTTTTGAATCTAGATTTAATTCTAAGACCACTGAGATATGTTAGAAACTCATCCGAGATCATATGAGAGAATTTTAAGAATTTAGTTCTTAATGGATTAATTAGCCGATTGATTTTTAGGTTTTCTTCGTTACTTGGAATTTTAACCTGAAAATTAGATATTCGTGTTCCTTGATTTATTTCGTGAGATGTGAGATAGAGTTGAGGTGTTTCCGATGTCGGAAACGAGATGAGGAGAGATTAGAGTCGTTTTCAGCATAAATGAAATAACACGGATATATTCTACCGGAAAACTTTCTTATCCGGATAAAATTTTATCTGTAAAACGGTATATCTCTCTCTCTCCCTCCCTCTCTCTACCGACTTACCTCTCTCTCTCTCCCTAAATCTCTCTCATAGGTCCCTATTTTCAAAACCTATAAGGAATAATCATAATGATATTCCTTTCTTAACTAAGCTAAATTCATTTAACCTATCATCCATCATTTCATCATTTAATTCATGCATTCACCCTATCACACTCTCATTTCCAACATGAATATCACCAAGGGAAAGAAAAATACTCTCCATCTCTCTCCCCTCCCAACCGTGAGTCACACACACACACATAGTGAGAAAAACCTCCATTGAAGCTTCAAGTTCCAAGCTTCTAAGCTTCCAAGAGTTCAAGAGATCATCATCATCCTCTCCAATCTTTCATACTCTAAGTTGAAGAGGTAATTATTCATTAATTCTTGAGTCCAAAAATTCAATCCAAATCATCTCTATTTCCTTCATGATTTTCGGCACTCATGCTTTTGAAGAGATGAATAATTCTTGTTTTATTTTTCTTGAGGATTCAAGATGAAATCCACCAAGGAAATTCGAAGCTAGAGACTTGAGCCCCAAGCCTTCATTTTCGGTTCAACCATCATCAAGAGAGAAGCTTCGATTTAAATTTCTAAAGTAGGTTATTTGATTATTTGTATATTTGTAATCCCTAATCTCTAAAGAAAAGAAAGATACATGCATGTTTTAATTTTATGCTTTAGGCAAACTAGGGATTCGAGGTGAGAATCGAGTGAGAAAATCGAGCCTAGGAGTTAATCTTGATTAAAAGAGAAAAGAAAAATAATCTCCTAAAAATTTAATTGAAACCGAAAATGGGGAAGAAAAAGAGGAAAAATCGATTTCTATGATTTTGATGATTTAATTGCTATATATGTGTTTATGAGCATATTTGGAGTGATTATTATGCATGAAGAAGTTGAGAAATTATTTGCCTAAATTATGATGATGAAGCCGTGAGTTTTTGAGCTAAAGAGGAGGAATTATTTTGATTTTTTTTTTTTATGATTTGATGATGTTATAAGCATGATATGATTATGAATTTATGATGATTTGATTCATTATGTTGATGTGTAATACCCCGGATATTTATTCCGTCTTTAAAATAAAAAGTTAATTAATAATTAAGGCTCACACCTAAGTTAAGGATTTTCGATTCTAAGATTTACGGTGAAATCCGTTTCTGAAAATAAATTCCAGAAGTCGGTCGAACGACTATTGTATTAGGGTTTTTGCGTCCGATAGATTTTTCGTCTGAAAACTCAGATTGAAAAACCGTCAGAATTTACATTCACTTTTTCTTCGATACGAGTTCACCGGAGAAAGTCAGTTTCTATGATTTTTCCGGGTGAATTTTAGACTGTCTTATCCCGACCTTTTCTCGGATTTTGAAAAACGAATTAGGTTTTCCGAGTACGTGATTTATTTCTAATCTTACGGACGAATTAGATTTCGTCGAATACGTAACCAATTAAGAAATTATTTCTCGACTTTTATAACGTCGTTTAAAACTCGGAAACGAGATATTTCCGTCAAATATTTCGCGCCCAAACACCCCTTAACAACTCACCACCTTTGTTGTTAGATTTTTACACCTTTATCGAATAGTAAAATGGCTAGTCATCACCTCTCTCCTTCCTTCTTCATTACCGCCCCCATCATCTCTCTCTCTCTCTCCATTCTCTCTAAAATTCCTCCATTAAAAGTTCATCCTCCAAGTTTTCTCAAGAACACAAGTCTCTCATCTACCGATTAATTTCATTTCCGAGTTCATATTCCGCAAGGTAAGAACATCGTCTACGATATGAACTGAACAAAAACTCTACTCTATCTACTTATTTTTTTCGAAAAAAATGGAGCATGAAGAAGCATGTTGTCCTTTGATTAATATATGATATAGTATGCTTAGGAATAGATTTTATGGATTGAAATCGAAGGAATCATCCCCCCCCCCCCCCAGTTAGGTTAGTACCGAAATTTTTATAGATTTTAGGGGTTTTTCCTAGTTCAATCTTGTTGTTTGATTGATGAATTAGTGTTCTACATGTTGTTAATTGACTTCATGAATTAAATTAGAATTTTCTAAAAATAAAAAAATCAAAATGTAAGAGAAGAACAAGTGAGGATGTAATGCCCCGGAAATTCCTTACGTTCTTAAAAATTTAAAGTTAATAATAATAATGGTTTTGCACGCCTAAGTTTACGATTTTGAATTCTAAGACTAACAGTCGAATCCGTTTCCGAAAATAAATTACGGAAGTCAGCTAGACGACTACTACATTTAGGGTTAGCGCGTACGAAAAGTTTTTAGTTCATGAACTCAGAGCGGAAAAACCGTCTGATTTTTACATTCACGAAATCGCGATACGAACTCGCCCGAGAAAGTTCGTTTTTATGATTTTCCGGACGAAACTCGGACTGTGTCGTCCCGAGTTTTAGTCAGAATAAATTTTAGAATTATTATTTTCCGAGTAAGTTTAATACGCTAGAATTTTTGGTAAAATCGGATCGTGACGATTTTGTGCCGAGCTACGTTTTTCGTCGTTCGTTTTCCGTAACGTCGTATCGCGCCGGAAAACACGTATCACTCCTAAAAATTTCTAAGGGCAGCCGACCTCCCTCCTCTCACATAGGCTTGATATTTCCTTTTTTTATGTTAAGTAATTGGACACCTAAGGTAGTAACTATTCCTACTTTACACCTATTATACCTTATAACATATGTTATATCAAATTAAATCACATCTCCTCCTTCCCTTCCCCCATTTTCAGTAGCCTTCACTCTTCCTCTCTCCCATCTTCATCTTTTCTCCACCATTGAAGAAGCTTGAAGATCTTGAGCAAGAAATCACTCAAGTCATCATCCAACCATCAAAACCTATTACTTCCTTTGTTAGTCCTCAAGGTATTCATCTCCTCCATATTTCTATCCAATTGGATTCCTCTTCTTTTTATTTTTCTTCTTGGATCGAAAATTTAGGATTGATGAACTAGGTGTTTTGATCTTCGATTAGTGAAATTAGTTGTGATTGGATATGAATTCTAGGGTTAAAATTGATTGAAAACCAAGAACCCTAACTCTTTGAGATTACCGAAATTTTAGGGCTTTTTGTAGGATTTTTGGAATTCTTCAATTGATGTTATAATCATGCTTAGGAAGTGTTTAATTAGTGTTTAGAACCAAGAGAAATCGAAACCCCCATGTTTGATTGAAACCGATTAGGGTTTAGGGTTAGGATTTTGGGGATTTTTCAATTCATGTTGCAATTGAATTCCATTTGATCAATTGATGATATAATAGTGTAATTAAGAGATAAATGGTGTTGATTAATGAAGAAAATCACTCTCTTAATCTTTCTATAAATACCGAAATTTATTAGACATTTAGGGGTTTGATATGGCTTGGTTTAATTGATGAAATGATGATAGAATATGGTTACTATTGATATTAATTGTTGATAGGAATTTATTTAGATTTTTCTAAAAATATTTTGTGGGATGTAAGAGACGAAGAACTCGTCGTAAGTTGAAATATAGTGTTGATATGAAATGATTATATGCATGAAAGTGATTCTCGTTAGATGTTGTTTAATGACGTAAAATTTGAACGAAATCCGACAACTTTGAAAATCGCGTAAGAGACGAACAATTAGTCGTAACTAATAACCGAGAAGTCGAATGAGAATTTTAACTTGATATCATTGTTTATGATGGACTTGAGAATAACTTTGTAGTTGATGTCATGAGCTTTCGAGCTAATATAATATGAGTTATAGTGATACTCGAGAACTAGAACGAGAAATTTGATAACTTGCTTTGGTTTAGTACATGTTAGTTGAAAGCCGACGTTTAGAACGTCGTGCTATTGGACGAGATTTGAGAAGGAGTTCATCACGTACGGGAGTACGTGATGACTGCCTTGAGGGTCCAGTTTCTTAAGAAATCGAATTCGAGAACTTAGAACGAACCTAAGAAGTTGTACGTCTTTTCCATCGAACAACTAGGGTTAGCGCGGCAGTTTTGCGACCCTCGCCGGAAACTGTAATAACTTTTAGCTCGTTTATCGGATTTGCGATCCGTAAATTGGAGCGTAAACTAGACATCCCAAACTTTCAAATGGTATAGGGCTCATCCCCTGTTTCCAGATCCCCTATTCTGGGCAGTCCCCGGAGTTACTGTAATGCGCAGTGAAATTCCAGTTTCATTCTTCTAAGTTGTTTCATTCACAACTTAGTTTCTTTCGATCATCTAAGCCATAATAACTTGACGACTATTTTCCTACTGACCCTAGAGTCAAGAAAGGAGCCTTGAGTGCTAACCGAGATGAGTTGGTACCTCTTATCCGTTCAAGTAAAGAAGTTTAGTTAAGCGAGAAACTGCTTAAATCGTATAATGAACTAAAACTTAATTTCCTAAGTTGATTTCTTTTCCAACTTAGTTCCTTTTGAACTTTTAAGTCGTATTTAAGCTATCGACTACCCTCTATACTGACCTAAGAGTCGAGTATGAGACCTTTCAAGTTCTAAACAAGAATTGTTCGAGTCTCGTTTCCGTTTAATTAAAATGAAACTAGTAAGCGTGCAATTGCCTAAAGAAATGAAACGACTAAAACCCTATTTCGATTTTCAATGTTCGATTATCTTTTGCGACCCGATTTTAAGTATTATTATTTTACGATGAAGGAGGAAGCCAGCAGTAAAGAAAGGACGGAAGATCAGAAGATCGGAAGCTAGTGCTTTTTAGTTCTGTATTACAAGGCGGGCTTTTATATATAAAATAAAACGAGCAATGCTCGGAAAATCTTTCTTTATCGCTTTGATATCTGTGTCTTCAAGTGATAATCATGGCATAAACTGTTTAAATATTTTATGTGAGTTCTCTTGTGCCTATCTGAGTTAACCTTCGTGTTTTCCAGATTTATCAGTTAACGATCGGCTCTGAGTTAGCTACTAAGTGCTTTCCAGAGTTAGTGCACTTTGTAACCTGTGGTGTATGTGATACCCTGTTGAAGGGTACCAGCCACGGTGAATGAGAATTGGTCAAGATTGAACGTAACATACCAGAAAAATGCTTGTACAAGCTAATTTATATAAATGAGTCAGAAAATGTTTAGTAGACACGGGCCATTTTCAATAAAACCCCGATGTGCTACGATTATGAGATGCCTGATTATTTATACTTATGAATATGTTTTTGGCAACGTGCCCACTAAGTACTTTTGTACTTAGCCCTGCATATGTTATCTAAATGTGCAGGTTGAAGCGATGGAAGCGGCGAAGGTTGAATAAAGTTGTCATAGGAAGACTTTAGTTAGTATGAATCACATTTCCGCTGCATAAACTCTAGTATTTTGATGAACATATATGTAATCACTGTAGACTAAGATCTGTCTTATAACTTAGTTTATCTACCGTGTACTTTCAGTCGAGTAATCCTTTGAGTTTAACTCTTCCTTTATGTAAATAAAGCCTTGTTCATAGTATGTATGATGTCTCTCATGTATGTATGTTTAGTCAATCCCCTTCATCCCCGCTTCTTAAATCCAATCCCAGTCGCGCCCCGGCTTCTGCTGTCCCTCGAGATTTGGGGCCGTGACAGAGGATTTGATGAAGAAGATGATATGATATGCATGATTTGTTAATGGAAATGAGATGTAGTATGTATGTAGATGAATATATATTTATTTGGAATTTTTCTCAAAATAAATTTAAAAACATAAGAGACGGAAATCCATCGATAAGTTGAAGCTAATTAATGATATGAGAATATGGTTTGCATATTAGTAATGCTTGATAGATGATGATCGTTGTTGTAAAATTTGAACGAAATTGGATAACGTCGGATTTTTAGTAAGAGACGAGCAATCGTCGATAAGTCGAGCATGAAAAATGATTTAGGTTTGTGATTCGAACCTATGATAATCTTGTTAGTTGATGATCGTAACCGTAAAGTTTGAATGAATTCTAAGAAGATTTGATTTTTGATAAGAGACGGAGAATCGAGATTAAAAGCCGATAGAAAAGTCGAATAAGGAAAACCTTTTTGATAATAATGATTGTTATGGATTGACGAATGATATTGTAGTTAACGAATTTTCCATCCGAGATACGAGATGTTATGAGTTATAGTTAAGAAACGAGAAGTTGATAAACGAAAATGAAATAGGAATTGAATTTAAAGTTGTTTTGGTATAGTAATTGGTTAGTTGGAAATGACGAGGAAATGCTAGTCGTTTGTTTAATCAAAAGACGTGAATGTGAACCCGATTGAGGGATACTGCATATAGACTTTCTTAAGATGGAAATTTCGCAAAAATAAAAGTGGAATAGTATTAATCGTACCTAGGGAATCGTGCGTCAAGATTTGTCGAGCATTAGGGTTTCGCGCGACTGTTTTGCAATGTTTCACGGAAACTGTCATAACTTCTAGCTTGCTTAACGAAATCAAGATCCATAAATTGGAGAGTAAACTAGACACCCATGGCTTTCTTTTGGTATAAGATTCATCCCTTTTTTTAATATTCTCTATTCTGTGCGAACTCCAGAATCACTGACTTGTGCAGAAAGATTTCGAAACTTAATTTCCTAAGTTGAATCCTTTTCAACTTCGTTCCTTGTGAACTTTTAAGTCGTTCTAAGTTATCGACATCCATATACCTACTGACCTAAGTGTCGAGTAATGAGCCGAGTCAGTTTATAAACGAGAATTGATCGAAGTCTCGTTTATTAGTTAATCAAAAGAAAGTAGTAAAGCGCAAAAGCCTAAAAGAGACTAAACCGATTTCGATTTCCTGTTTCTTTTATCGTTGCGATAAAGTTATTAAGTTTATCTATTTATGATAAAAGGGGGAAGTCAGCACCGAGGATAGGACGGAAGACCAGAGACGCAAGCTCGAATTGTAGTTCTGTATTCAGTAAGGTGGGCTTTTCTATATACAAACTAAAATGAGCGATGCTCGAAATCTTTGTTTACAAGCTTTGATAATTGTGTTTTCAACGTGTTAATCAGAGCATGAAATGATTTGTTTTTATGTGAGTTCTCTTGTACCCTTCTGAGTTAGCCGACCTGCTATCCAGAATTATTAGTTAGCATACTTGCTAACTAAAACGATCAGACTTTGAGTTAGCCGACTTGTTATCCAAAGTTAGTGTACACAGTAGCTGTTGTGTGTGGAACCCTGTTAAGGGGTGGCCAGCTATAGTGATAATTATTGGGCAAGATTGAACGTAACATCATGTCACAGCCCCAAATCCCGAGGGACGGCAGAAGCCTGGGTGCGATTGGGGTTGGATTAAAGAAGCGGGGAAGAAGGGAGCCAACTGACTAAACATACATGAAAAGACATCATTAAACCATGAATAAGACTTGAATATAAATAAGAAAGAGTTAATCACGAGTGATTACTCGACAAAAATACACAGAAGAGACTAAGTTCAAAATTACAGACTTAACTGTAGTGTATTGTTCAAAAGGTGTGTTTGAAAAGATTTAGAGTTCTGCAGCGGAAGAGTTCTAACTAAAGCATCCTATCTTTCAACTCAACATCAACCGTCGCCGCTCACCGTCGCTTCAACCTGCACATTTAGAAAATAATGCAGGGCTAAGTACAAACGCACTTAGTGGGCACGATGCCGAAATCATAATCATAAGTATAAATAATCTGGCATTTTATAACCGTAGCGTATCGGGGTTTTGTTGAAAAGGCCCGTGCCTACTAAACATTTTTCTGACTGATTTGTATAAAGCAGCTTGCGCAAGCATTTTTAGAGTATGTTATGTTCAATCTTGACCAAAGCTAATTCACCGTGGCTGGCTACCCCTCAACAGGATACCACATACACCACAGGTTACAAAGTGCACTAACTCTGGAAAGCACTTAGCAGCTAACTCAGAGCCGATCGTTAGTTAACCTAGTTAGATTAACTCTAAAATTCTGGAAAACCCGAAGGTTAACTCAGAAATCTGGAAAACACGAATGTTAACTCAGATAGGTACAAGAGAACTCACATAAAATAGTTGAAACAGTTTATGCCAAGATTATCACTTTGAAAACACAATTATCAAAGCGATAAATAATACTTTCGAGTTGTGGAAAAACCCACATTTTATTTGATATAGATAAAAGCCCACCTTAATTTACAGAACTTAAAGCAAAACTTCCAACTTCGGATCTTCCGTCCTTTCTCTACAGTTGGCTTCCTCCTTCATCGTAAAATAAACATACTTAAAAACGGGTCGTAGAAGATAATCGATTAAAAGAATCGAAAAAGGTTTTAGTTGTTTCATTCTTTAGGTATTTGCACGCTTACTAGTTTCATTTTACTTAAACGGGAACGAGACTCGTACCAATCTCGTTTAGAACTCGGAAGATCTCATACTCGACTCTCGGGTCAGTAGAGAGGGTAGTCGATAACTTAATACGATTTAAAAGATTATAAGGAACTAAGTTGGAAAGAATCACTTAGGCGATTTACGTTTTAGATCTTTAAAGGATTTATGAAATTTCTCACTTACTACTTCTTTATTTGAAAGGATAAGATACGATCTCGACTGGTTTTTATCATTAAAGGTCATGTACTTGACTCTAGGGTCAGTAAGGAGATGTTCGTTAGATAAAACTGCTTAAACAAACGAAAGAAACTAAGTTGTGAACTAAACAACTTAGAAAACAAGAAACTGAAATTTCGCGCAAGGAAGTCTAGTTCGCGCTCCAATTTACGGATCACAAATCTGATAAACGGGCTGGAAGTTATTACAGTTTCCGGCGAGGGTCGCAAAACTGCCGTGAAAACCCTAATTGTTTGATAGGTTCGCCGTATAATGTTTTAGGTTCGTTTTAAATTCTCGTGTTCAACTTTTTTAGAAATTGGACTCTCAAGGCAGTCATCACGTATCTCCGTACGTGACAAACTCCTTCTCAACTCGCTCAAAAGCACGACGTTCTAACGTCGGATTTCAACTAACAAGTACTTAACCAACAAAGAAAATTCAAACGCGTTCTAGTTCTCGACTATAACTTTAACTCATATTATATCAATTCGAAAGCTTATGACGTCAACTAGAAAGTTGTTCTAAATTTCATTATAAACAATAATATCAACTTAAAATTTTCATCCGACTTCTCGATTTTTAGTTACAACTAAATGTTTGTCTCTTATGCGATTTTTCAACGTTGTCGGATTTTATTCAAATTTTACGACGTTAAACTACGTCTAACGTGAAACATTTTCATGCATGCAAACACATCTTAACATCATTATAACTCAGTTTATATGGTGATCTTTGCCTCTTATGTTTCATTAAACATTTTTAGAAAATTTTCAAATAATTTCTATTATCAACTAACATGATTTACATCATGATTCCATTAACAATTCATTACTTATACTAAACATGTATAAACCCCTAATTACTCTATAAATTTGTGGTTTTATATAGATGTTAAGGGAGTGATTTTCTTCCCCAATTAACTACATTTATCCACTAATCAACCTATTATAACAACCCTTAATCAATTGCAATTCCATAATCAACTAACATACAAAAATCCCCAAATTCAATTCAAAATCCTAATTGAAATTTCACAAAAACATAGGGCTTTCAACTCTTTTTCATTCTAAACACCAATTAAACATCTACTAAGCATGAATCCATGATCAAAAAAAGAAAAACAAAAATCCTACCATTTTCCCAAAAAATTCTGCATTTACATAGGTTTTAGGATTCTTATTTTTGTTCCATTTTAATCTCCAATTATCATATCTAAAACATCTAATTTCATTATTCTAAGATCAAAACATCCATTCCAATACCTTAAAAATTTCGATCAAGATGGAAAAAGAAAAGAAAAGAAATCTAAATGGATAGAATTGTGGAGGATGGAAATACCTTAAGATTTAATGAAGAACTTAAGAGGTTGAATGGATGGATTGATGACTTGTGTGAGTTCTTCAAGCTTTGAAGGTGTCTTCAATGGTGAATGGAGAAGTGGAGAAGATGAAGATTGAGTGGAGAGAGAGAGTTGCAGCCGAGAGTTGTGAGAGAGAGAGAGAAAAATTGGTTTTGTCTAAGTATGTGAAATGATGAATGGTTGAACACATGGAAAGGTAGATTTAGGTGTCATTAGCTTAACAAGTCAACATGCATGTCTTACACCTAAATGGTGATGTGTCGGCTGCATGGAAGAGGTTTAGAGGGTTACGGGTTTTTCCGGCGCGATCTGACGTTACGGAAAAACGAATGACGAAAAACATTGTTCGGTACAAAATCGTCGCGATTCGATTTGACTTAAAAATTCTAACGTATGAACTTAATTAGAGAATAAATTTACAAAATTTATTTTGAACAAAATTCGGGACGACATAGTCCAAGTTTCGTCCGGAAAAACATAAAAACGAACTTTCTCGGCGTGTTCGTATCGCAATTTTGTAATGGTAAAAATTAGACGGTTTTCCGTTCTTAGTTTATGAACTAAGAACTTTTCGTATGCGCTATCCCTAACTACAGTAGTCGTCTAGCTGACTTCTGTAATTTATTTTTAATAACGGATTCGACCGTTAGCCTTAGAATTCAAAAATTGTAAACTTAGGCGTGCAAAGCCATTATTTAATTAACTTTAAAATTTTTAGAACGTAAGGATTTTCCGGGGTATTACATCCTACCCCCCTTGCGAAAAATTTCGTCCCGAAATTTGCTTATCCTCTATAACTGCTTGAAGTACTTCTTACTCGACGTGGCTTTCTCTTGCCTGTGATGATCTTATAATGCTATTATTATTCGTCTCGACTTGCTCTTTAACTTTTGCGCTTTTCGATCCAAGATCGCTTTCGATCTTTCCTAATAACTTTAGTTGATTTCAAGAACGACGTCTTGCTGATAGAACTTCGTGTATAAAAACGAATATACGTTACTTTTTCGAAATGAGATATACTTAAAATAAGTATTTCATAAACTTGGCGATAAAGCCATAATTATTCGTATTGGAACTATCTTTCCCAAGTTACTTACTAATTCTATAGATCTTTGTCGAAGTCTGAACTTGACATGAAACTACTGTTTCTCATTAACGGAGAAAACTTAAGGAGCTTTTATTTTCCTTCTCGATTATTAAGTTCGAATTATTGTATATACTTAAAACTTTTGTCTTCTTTAAAATTCGTTTTCTTTTTACTCGAATCTATCGAATGATCTCGATCATTTCATTGACTGCATTTGGTCCTAAATTTTTGCTTTCACCTACCATATAGCAATAAGGCAGCTATGTAAAACTTTTCCTTCTACAAGGTCTCGTAAGTCGTAATACCTATCGTAACTTAATAGTTATTGTTATAATAATTCGGTTGTTGGCTATGTGTTCTTCAATTCGCTCTTCGGCTAATATTATCGTTCTTATCCTTAGTCGAGGCTTATCCATTGACTTGTCCTTTCTCTTGATACCTATAATCTTTCTCGTATAAGCGTTTCTTCTCCAACGTTGAGATACCTAACTTTGTTGGAGTCTTACGATTCAGCGTGTCTATTTTTACTCTTAACTTTACCTAGCTGGTAATTATTTTCACAAACGTAATATCTTACTAGTTCGAGCTATCTCCATTGTCTTATGTTAATTCCTTTGCTCAAATACACGCTCCAAATTCTTATGATCTGTGAAGATCTCATTCCTTGCACCATATAGATGATGTGTCCAAATTTTCAATGGAAGCTCTACGGCTGCAAGTTCTAAGTCGTAGGTTGGGTACTCAATTTCTTGGGGTTAACGTGTCGTGGAGCGTAAGCTATCACTTTCTCATTTTGCATTTATACCATCTTAACCTATTCTTTTTAGCATTGGTATCTACCTCGTATTCCTTGTCGTTTCTGGGAGGGCTGAACCTGGGGTAGTGATCAACTTTCCCTAGAACGTCCGCGTTCCTATTTCACAATTGTCTGTATATTTATTCTTTTCCTTCTATGTAGTTGCGCCATAAGTCTTAGTAATCATAGGGAATTCCTTAATGGAAATCTCTATTTTAATTATCCAGCCTGGGAATTTCTTATTTCATTCAGACTGGTAAGCGATTTTCCATTTGAGTACTATCTCTACCTTAGCAGGAATTTATCTTAACATCTTCTGCCTACAATGTATATCCAAGAAACATTACTTCTCCATTCGAGCTTACTCTTGCTAATTTGGCATCTAACTCCCGACTCTATGCGTTCTAATACTATTCACAAGTGTTCTTCGTGTTCATCTTCATTCTTGGGTAAGTGAATTTGTCATCGATAAATACTAAAATGAATTATTTTCTAAGTCTAGGTGGAAAAATTCTATTCATATGGTTCATGAATACTACGGAGCACTAGCCAATTAATGTCATAACTAAGCATTTGTAATGGTTTTATTTGGTTTGAAAGAGAATTTTGGGTATATCACCAGATTATCCTCACAATTGCATTTGTTTTCTTTTTAAGCTTATCAGGGTCTTATATTCTAATAAAAGAATATATAATTTTTTTTAAGGGTTATCTTATTTAACCTTTGACAGCTTATATACAATCTCACAGAATCATCCTTCTTTGATAATAAACATCACAAATGTTTTCCATAGTGAAAACGTTTGTCTAAAGAAAATTGTCATCTAACAACTCTTGCAGTTGGATCTTAAGCTCCTCTAACTCCTTTGATACCATTTTACATAAGGCCTTTAATTTGGGAGCTGCTCATAGTTCTAAGTCGATCGTGAAACTTATACGACAATCTGGTAGTAACCCAGATATTTCATATAATTCTGTAGGCTCTCTACTCGAGTTTTTTTTTTTTTTTTTTTTTTAGAAGAGATTTTTCTCTCGTTGTCGAGAATCGTGGTAATTCTCAAACAACTAGTCCATTTCTAGATATATATATATAGTACAGTTTATTACTTCTCAATCGATTGCTCAATGAAACTAAGGGAATAACTCTCTGAGGCCATCAACACTCCCTAAAGCATAGTTGTTCTTATTTCAAGATTAGCGTGTTCTAGTCTTAGCCCTATAGTGTTAGAGGGTACTAGTCAAATGAATATAATGCTCTAGTATGGTCAATAGGTACTAGAAAACTGGTATAAGGTTCTAGTCCGGGTCAACAATTTTGACAGGGTAATTTTATAAGGTTCGTCCAATACCTGCCAAATCTTCCTGTCCTTCACTATGCCCCTCCTGCCTAATCATGTAAGCTCCCGCATTCTGTTGTGGTTGTAGCAGTTGTGGCTGTGACTGAAGTTGAACTATAATCAGTGGTTGAGGCTGGCCGTGCTGAAAGGGTACTATCATTTGAAACAGCATTGGGCAGTCATTACTCATATGCCCCAACATTCTACAGTTAAAGCATCTATCCATGTTCGCTAGACATACACCCTCAGGCTCCTTATCACATCCAGCACACGCAGAAATTCCCTGTTTCTGTTTAGCCACTTGCCTTAGTTCTGGGCAATTTTTCTTAACGTGCCCCTTACGCAAACAATTATAACAAACACTAGATTTGGCTAGACATATCCCGGGGTGTTTCTTACCACACTTAGGACAAACTGGAGAAGGGATCTTTTCTCTAGTATTTCTCTGAGTTTGGAGCTGATCGTACTGGTTAATTCCATTTGCCGTCAGTAGTTCCGGGCAGTTTCTCCTAATATGTCCCTTATGTCCACAGTTGTAACAGTTGTCAGTGCCTACCTGACACACGCCTGAGTGCGATTTATCGCATCGGAGGCAAACATGAGTGTTAACCCTTACTGCGTGATTTCCTCCTAGATTTTCATTCCCTTGCTGCCCTTGCAGCTGTCCTAGTGGATTGTTATTCTTGCCCGGACCGATTTGTTCATTCCTCTGTGGATTATTCTTTTGCCCTGCTTTCTTCCCATAGTTACTTCCTTTTCCTGGCTGGTGGAAGCCTTGCCTAATCCTATTATGTTTCCCTTGACTCTTGTGGTGCTGGTAGCACTCACTGCTACTTCCTTCCCGTTTCCTTTTTTCCTTATGGTTAACCTTATTGTTGGGAAGATTTTGGGTTGAGGTCTGGTTTGGTGCCGGTGTGGACATTACTATCTTTTCCTTACTAGGCACTACTGCTTCTATTTCTTGAACTCGTTCCAGTAATTCGGCATAACTCAATCCCCCCTGTCTGGCTACTGCTATTCTCAGTTCATACTTAAGTTCTCCCTGAAGCTTCCTGGCTATTTCCTCCTCAGTCTCGACTTGATCGGTTACATACTTTTCATAATATGCCTTCTTAAAACCATTCCAGGTGGTTAGAGCCGCTTGTTCTACCGGCATAAGTCTCTATCTAGTCTTCCACCAATATTTAGCTGGTCCGGTTAGCTGATACCCAGCGCATGCTAGACGTTCCTCATCACTAAGTCTAATCAGCTCAAAGATCCTCTCCATAGAACGTATCCATTGTTCGGCCTCACTTGGATTGCCAGATCCATCGAAAAATGGTGGTTTACTTCCGAAGAATAAATCCTCAATGCTATGACGTTGTGGAGATAGGGGTAGTGAAAAGGTTGCTGGGTGTTTTTGCCTTTCCTCGCTTACACGTTGTTCTTGACCTCTATCAGGTCCTCTAAGATTTTCAGGTCCTCTTTGATCGTTAACAGCTCTCAGCGACATTTTTAAAACTGTAAGATACAAAAATTTTTCTTATTAGCACTTGTTTTTAAATCTTCATTTTCTCACTAACCCTTTTTCCTTTCCCTCTTAATACTTTCACATAAACGAGAATAACAAATTTTTAACTTTGACTCTATTTCTTTCAACTTTTAACCTCCAAGGTTAAATTAAACTCTCGTTACACGAGTTTTAGTTGATATTCTGGTTTAGTTATACGATTCATAAGAAACTTCTTCTGACTAAAACCCTCTCATGGGTTATGTATATTATATATATATACTTCAAAAAGGGTTATGTTAGTTTTGCCTTCAACAAGGACTTATACTAATTAGACTACAACGAGTCTAAGCTAGTCTAATTGCCTACGCGTACAGAATGCACTAACATATTGCATTTCCGTACTACTGGAAGTACTAGAACGGAAACGATTCATAAAAAATTTGTATCCGTTGGAAAACTACAAAACTATCTAGTTACTGATCCGACTATGTACAACTAAAGGCTACTATGCTACTATGCATCTCTGACGCCTAGCTTAACAAACTACAGTCGAGTCACTAATGCCCACCATGGCCTAATCCTCCTCGGGGTCCTTGTCCGGATTCTCATCCGAATCCTCATCAGTGTCCTCTTCCGGATCCTCATCCGAGTCCTCATCGTCTGACTCTGAACCGAAAGCAAACTGGAGTGCCTCGTCAACCCTCAAAGTAGTGCCATCCGCAAGTGTAAG
Source organism: Schizonepeta tenuifolia (assembly GCA_029490685.1). Lineage (NCBI taxonomy): Eukaryota > Viridiplantae > Streptophyta > Magnoliopsida > Lamiales > Lamiaceae > Schizonepeta > Schizonepeta tenuifolia. The sequence continues at coordinate 40,161,835 of CM055958.1, read as the reverse complement.
TGATGGTGGTGCAGGCACATCTGAAACTGTCATCTCTGAATCTGAAACCGGGTAGTCCCAGCAGGTCACTGATGCCCGCTTCTTCAGAGGCAGCAGGTGGTCGGGAAGTGAACCAGACTCGTACTCCTTTCTAGAATGGACCCTGGACGGTCCTACCTCAAACTCAGCCCGAACTCTGGCCAACTCCGCGCAAATCTCATCAAGGGGTCTGTAAGATGATGGAAACTGTAATAGGGCGGTTGTGTCTAAATACTCTGGTCCTGACTGAAATGGTCCCTGAACTCTCATAGAAGGCTCATGCTGAAAAGGGGCGGGTAACCCTAGGCCATCCGCTGTCTCTGTAACCAATTCCCTTGTGCCCTCACTGGGTACCATCACTGAAGGGATCTCCAACTGTGCAATCATCTCTGGACCTATCTCATCGTGCTCTGACTCTGAATCTACCGGAAAGTGAGTGTAGGGAGGATGCGCCTGAACAGGATATGCTGTTATGTGTCTGCTCTCGAAGAAACGCTTGTGTATCTCCAAGGCGAATCCATTGTAATTACCTGTCGGCTCTATATCGTCGTCAAACATCCCAAGGTAGTACCACGCCGTGTCATGTGCCCAACCACGCCATTCCTCTAGTAGACAGCTAACCAAGTCAAGTATAGCCTGACTCTCTGGAATAGTATGCCGGACTGGATAATAAACTGACGAGAAGTAACTAATCCTCTGTCCTACGTCGTGTCTCGGGTCTGCCTCAAAATCTCTATACCTATCTAATAACTGATCTGCCCAAGTACGCTGTGGCGGGGACTGATTCTCTGAAGCCGTGTCACTACTGGAAGTCATCCTACAAAGTGTTTTAAGAAACACGGATCAGTAACGGTAAGATGATACCTTATCTTACCGAAAATCTTAAATTACAAAATGAATACTCCTTATTCAATTGTAATATTACCACACTTAATCTAACAACTTATTTTAGACATTTAGCAATTTCACAGAAAATTGCTCTCGTACTCACAATATATAGAAATAGAATTTCAAGGTTTTATTCCCATTCTTATCTCATTCTTTTAATTTCTTACTTTAATTCCTTATTTTCTTTCATTAATCCTTATCTCTTTCTCAAGGAAAAATTTCTTATCGATTCTCATTTATTAAAAACAAAACACGTATACTTTGTTCATGTTACTTATGCAAAAGTAACTAATCATAATACTCATACGTGTCGTATTCTTTGTTCACGGACGAAGTATAAAAATATAAATTCCCAACGGAGAAATGGAATATATCCTAAGAATAACTTTTTAGAACAAGTTCTATTTGTCAATGCTAAAATCGAGTGGTCGTTAAAAATTTAATCAAGCTTCGCGCTTGACTCCTAATAGTAAAACAATTCTCTTCGCAAAATTCAAACAAGGCGAACACTACAAAAATGAAACGAAAAGAAAAATGGAATGACGTCGTTATAAGTTACTTATACATTAGTAACATTCGTCTCTTTAAACCACTTATACCATATTAAAAAGGCTTTACTAGCGGGGCATAAGACCCATATTACTAAGTTTCTTATTATGTGGGTTGATCAAGTCCACATAACAGTCCCTCAATCATATGGAACTTCTGTCTCGCTCTATTGATTACTTCATACAGATTTTACTTTTCTAAATCGAGCAGCAATTTCTCGAATTGCACACACAACTACTTCTTAAAAAGAAATCTTTGGAAACTCTCCAATTTAGCTCGGAATACTCAATCTTCTAGAGGAAGATACAATTTTAAGCTACTCGAATACTTGAACGACTCCTAATAAGTAAAACAAAGTCATCTCCAAAAGACTTTGTTCATGCCCTTACAACTAAGGTAACATTCGGCTCTTTCGTTTATTTCAAATTATCCTTCTTGTTTCAACCTTTTCTCGAATAATTTGGAGTCACATTTTTCTCACACGTCTATTTGTTTCTTCCATTCCTTTCATACATATTTACTTTATTTTATCAAAATTTATTTCATTTTCCTCGAAGGAAATTCTTATCGGGTTTTAAAACAAAAATCGACTTTGCCGAGTCTTTATTCATGTCACTATACGCATGTGACATTTATCAATAGAAGTCCTTCTCATGTTATGGATCTCCTTTCTAAATCATTTGAAATAACGTTTCTTAAAAACGTCTAAATTCTCGAAGAATCGGAAAGTTCTTAGGTTTCAAGTCTACGTTCTCATCGAACCGAGAAAAATCCCTAAAATCCAACTATATTCTTGTGTCCGAATAATTTTCAAAAGAAAGAAATTATTGCGCAAATAATCACATAAGATAGTACTTGTACTATCACTCAATCACATAAAGTATAAAAATTTTACTTCCATAAAATTCTTAATTTCGGAACACAACTCATTCTCATTCTCAATTTTTTTGAATATTTGCTCATAATTTCCTTTTTTAAAAGAAATCTCATTATAAAATTCTTTCATTTTTTCTCATTGAGTCGACGTAGCGGGCGGTTGAGTTGACTTCTACGTTCTCAATCTTAGCATCATAGTCTAACTCTTATCTTATACTTGAAAGATGACTCTGATCCAGAGTATACACAAATACCGTGTCTTATGACTTGAAAGGAGACTTGATATAGAGTACAAACGAATACTCTATATTATTTAAAGGAATGACTCGTACTAGAAAGAATGACTCACACTAACTCATACTAGAAGATTGACTCAGAAGCAAAGCAGAAAACGAACACTGCTCTGATACCACTCTGTCACAGCCCCAAATCCCGAGGGACGGCAGAAGCCGGGGTGCGACTGGGGTTGGGTTAAAGAAGCGGGGAAGAAGGGGGCTAACTGATTAACATACATGAAAAGACATCATTAAACCATGAATAAGACTTGAATATAAATAAGAAAGAGTTAATCACGAGTGATTACTCGACAAAAATACACAGAAGAGACTAAGTTCAAAATTACAGACTTAACTACAGTGTATTGTTCAAAAGGTGTGTTTGAAAAGATTTAGAGTTCTGCAGCGGAAGAGTTCTAACTAAAGCATCCTATCTTTCAACTCAACATCAACCGTCGCCGCTCACCGTCGCTTCAACCTGCACATTTAGAAAACAATGCAGGGCTAAGTACAAATGTACTTAGTGGGCACGATGCCGAAATCATAATCATAAGTATAAAGAATCTGGCATTTTATAACCGTAGCGCATCGGGGTTTTGTTGAAAAGGCCCGTGCCTACTAAACATTTTTCTGACTGATTTGTATAAAACTGCTTGCGCAAGCATTTTTAGAGTATGTTATGTTCAATCTTGACCAAAGCTAATTCACCGTGGCTGGCTACCCCTCAACAGGATACCACATACACCACAGGTTATAAAGTGCACTAACTCTGGAAAGCACTTAGCAGCTAACTCAGAGCCGATCGTTAGTTAACCTAGTTAGATTAACTCTAAAAGTCTGGAAAACCCGAAGGTTAACTCAGAAATCTGGAAAACACGAATGTTAACTCAGATAGGTACAACAGAACTCACATAAAATAGTTGAAACAGTTTATGCCAAGATTATCACTTTGAAAACACAATTATCAAAGCGATAAATAATACTTTCGAGTTGTGGAAAAACCCACATTTTATTTGATATAGATAAAAGCCCACCTTAATTTACAGAACTTAAAGCAAAACTTCCAACTTCGGATCTTCCGTCCTTTCTCTACAGTTGGCTTCCTCCTTCATCGTAAAATAAACATACTTAAAAATGGGTCGTAGAAGATAATCGATTAAAAGAATCGAAAAAGGTTTTAGTTGTTTCATTCTTTAGGTATTTGCACGCTTACTAGTTTCATTTTACTTAACGGGAACGAGACTCGTACCAATCTCGTTTAAAACTCGGAAGATATCATACTCGACTCTCGGGTCAGTAGAGAGGGTAGTCGATAACTTAATACGATTTAAAAGATTATAAGGAACTAAGTTGGAAAGAATCACTTAGGCGATTTACGTTTTAGATCTTTAAATGATTTATGAAATTTCTCGCTTACTACTTCTTTATTTGAAAGGATAAGATACGATCTCGACTGGTTTTTATCATTAAAGGTATTGTACTTGACTCTAGGGTCAGTAAGGAGATGTTCGTTAGATAAAACGGCTTAAACAAACGAAAGAAACTAAGTTGTGAGCCTTGTACCATTAGAAAGCTGTCCAGAACAGAAGACTTGGAAACAGGGGGTGAGCCTTGTACCATTAGAAAGCTTAGGAAGTCTAGTTCGCGCTCCAATTTACGGATCACAAATCCGATAAACGGGCTGGAAGTTATTACAGTTTCCGGAGAGGGTCACAAAACTGCCGTGAAAACCCTAATTGTTTGATAGGTTCGCCGTATAATGTTTTAGGTTCGTTTTAAATTCTCGTGTTCAACTTTTTTAGAAACTGGACTCTCAAGGCAGTCATCACATATCTCCGTACGTGACAAACTCCTTCTCAACTAGCTCAAAAGCACGACGTTCTAACGTCGGATTTCAACTAACAAGTACTAAACCAACAAAGAAAATTCAAACGCGTTCTAGTTCTCGACTATAACTTTAACTCATATTATATCAATTCGAAAGCTTATGACGTCAACTAGAAAGTTGTTCTAAATTTCATTATAAACAATAATATCAACTTAAAATTTTCATCCGACTTCTAGATTTTGAGTTACAACTAAATGTTTGTCTCTTATGCGATTTTTCAACGTTGTCGGATTTTATTCAAATTTTACGACGTTAAACTACGTCTAACGTGAAACATTTTCATGCATGCAAACACATCTTAACATCATTATAACTCAGTTTATATGGTGATCTTTTCCTCTTATGTTTCATTAAACATTTTTAGAAAATTTTCAAATAATTTCTATTGTCAACTAACATGATTTACATCATGATTCCATTAACAAACAATTCATTACTTATACTAAACATGTATAAACCCCTAATTACTCTATAAATTTGTGGTTTTATATAGATGTTAAGGGAGTGATTTTCTTCCCCAATTAACTACATTTATCCACTAATCAAGCTATTATAACAACCCTTAATCAATTGCAATTCCATAATCAACTAACATACAAAAATCCCCAAATTCAATTCAAAATCGTAATTGAAATTTCACAAAAACATAGGGCTTTCAACTCTTTTTCATTCTAAACACCAATTAAACATCTACTAAGCATGAATCCATGATCAAAAGAAGAAAAACAAAAATCCTACCATTTTCCCAAAAAATTCTGCATTTACATAGGTTATAGGATTCTTATTTTTGTTCCATTTTAATCTCCAATTATCATATCTAAAACATCTAATTTCATTATTCTAAGATCAAAACATCCATTCCAATACCTTAAAAATTTCGATCAAGATGGAAAAAGAAAAGAAAAGAAATCTAAATGGATAGAATTGTGGAGGATGGAAATACCTTAAGATTTAATGAAGAACTTAAGAGGTTGAATGGATGGATTGATGACTTGTGTGAGTTCTTCAAGCTTTGAAGGTGTCTTCAATGGTGAATGGAGAAGTGGAGAAGATGAAGATTGAGGGGAGAGAGAGAGTTGCAGCCGAGAGTTGTGAGAGAGAGAGAGAAAAATTGGTTTTGTCTAAGTATGTGAAATGATGAATGGTTGAACACATGGAAAGGTAGATTTAGGTGTCATTAGCTTAACAAGTCAACATGCATGTCTTACACCTAAATGGTGATGTGTCGGCTGCATGGAAGAGGTTTAGAGGGTTACGGGTTTTTCTGGCGCGATCCGACGTTACGGAAAAACGAACGACGAAAAATGTTGTTCGGTACAAAATCGTCGCGATTCGATTTGACTTAAAAATTCTAACGTATGAACTTAATTAGAGAATAAATTTACAAAATTTATTTTGAACAAAACTCGGGACAACATAGTCCGAGTTTCATCCGGAAAAACATAAAAACAAACTTTCTCGGCGTGTTCGTATCGCAATTTTGTAATGGTAAAAATTAGACGGTTATCCGTTCTTAGTTTACGAACTAAGAAATTTTCGTATGCGCTATCCCTAACTACAGTAGTCATCTAGCTGACTTCTGTAATTTATTTTTAATAACGGATTCGACCGTTAGCCTTAGAATTCAAAAATTGTAAACTTAAGCGTGCAAAGCCATTATTTAATTAACTTTAAAATTTTTATAACGTAAGGATTTTCCGGGGTATTACACATCAGTCAGAAAATGCTCGCGCGAGTGCGAGTGATTTATAAGAAAAGAAAATGTTTAGTAGACACGGGCCTTTATTGAAAAACCCCGGTATGCTACAAAAATGAGATGCCTGATTCATCTGTACTTATTATATGTTTTCGGCAACGTACCCACTAAGTATGTTTATACTTAGCCCTGCATATGTTTTATAAAATGTGCAGGTTGAGTGACGGTAGCGGCGGTGGTTGATGTTGAGTTAAGAAGTCGTTTTTAGAATAAAGGACTTGTATGTCAAGCTTTACGCTTTCCGCTGCCAATCTTTTGAAGTTTTTGTATCTATCTGTTGGGTCTAAGCCCGTACAATTAACTCAGTTTCTTTTTGAGAACCTTGTCGAGTGATCCTTCGAGATCAACTCTTTCTTTTTAATAAAGTCTTGTTCATAGAGTTTATTCTATTATTAATGTATGTTTATTCATTCATTCTTATTTATCCCCCTTCTTCCCCACTTCTTTAATCCAACCCCTAGTCGTACCCCGATTTCTGCCGTCCCTCGGGATTTGGGGCTGTGACATGATGTTATGAGAAATCAAAATATATGCATGATAAGGAAGAAATTATAACTTGATGATTTTTGATGATAAGATGATATGAGTATGTTTATGTTAGATTTGATGTATTAGATGTTTTAATGAGAATTTTTGAGATGAAAGAAATTAATTTTTAAGTATGAAAAGATGCAAAAATCGAAAAAAATGGGTTTGAATGCCTAGTGTGTGTTCTAGGTGTTCTTGGTGAAAAATATGAGTTTTTGAAGATTTGAATGAATGCCTAGCGTGCGTTCTAGGTGTTCTTGGTGTAATATTTGAAGATTTAAAGAACATTAAAATTAATTCTAAAAGAAATTAATTATTTAATTAATAAAATATTCAAGATATTTTGAGAATAAAAATTAAATAGAAATTAGAGAGAAAAGTTAATGATGAGTCATTACTTGAGAAAAATAAATAAAAAATATATATAATAATAATAATAATAATAATAATAATAATAATAATAATAATAATAATAATAGTTCATTATTAAATAAGTAGAGTTAAAAGGAGAAAAAATGAGTTAAATAAATAATAGAGAGTAAGAGAGCTAATAATTGAGAAATAAAAGATGAATTAGAGCCAAGAGAATAGAGTATAAAATTTGAGACGAGTAGTCGAGGTCGAGTCGTTCAATCGAACGTAAAATAACGAGAAATAATAAGAAATAATAATAATAATAATAATAATAATAATAATAATAATAATAATAATAATAATAATAATAATAATAATAATAATAATAATAATAATAATAATAATAATAATAATAATAATAATAGTAAAATTTTAAATTAAATAAATTCTCTTCTAAAAGAGAAAAGATTAGAGGAGTCGAGCATAAGAAACTTAGTGAGAAGTTTAATTGAGTCGAGTTCGTTTACTCATTTGATCATAAATTATTTGAGGAATTTTGAAATAAAAATAATAAAATTTGAGTTAATTAATTAAAGAGAAAATTTCATAATTGAATATGAAATAATAACATATAAGAGTAATAAATGAGTCGAGCTTAGATAATCGAATAATAATAATTGAAGAGATAAGTCAAGTAAGAGAAGCTTATGAGTATAGAGTCGAGTAAGTATTGTTCATTAAAATAATGAAATTGAGTTAAAATAGTTTAATAGTTAATTATTAAATTAAATAAGAAGTATTAGAAAACCGAAAAGGAGATTTATAGGAGTTGTTTTGAATTCAAAATCGAGTCTATTAAATGATGAGTGTTTAAGTATTCGTTTATGAATATTATTTCGAGTATAGAATAATTGATGATGCTTGAGTAAAATTATTTAAGTTGCTTCATAAATCGTTTTAATTAGAAATAAGTCGACGAAGTTATCGAGTTATTAAAATTAAGAATCGGGTATTTGAAGTTAGAGATCGAGTTTTCGTAAAATAAAAGGAACAAGAATTTTGGTAAACGAAGTTCTAAAAGTCGAGTTATAAATAGAAAATGAGTTTTTATAAGAATTTAATTGAGAATATTAAAAAAGAAGTTATAATAATAGAATAAGTAAACAAGATAATAATACGTACTCATATACGTATATGAAGTTGAGGAAAGACAACGTATTTTAAAGATAATATCGTATATTGAGTCGAGAAATATTAGATAATTATTTGAGTTTTGAATTCAAAGAAATTCTTAGTACTTGAACCTGTATTCATTTATTTAGAAAGACGAGAATCTATTCTATGAGATTGAAGTTTTAAAATTAGAGTCGAGTAGTAATTAAGTGATTGTTAATTGAGTTTAGAATATGAATCATGTCGAGATTGCATGTTTGCTTGAATTTCTATGTGAGTTTATTATGTTTAAATGAGCTTATGTGCTTGAATAAATGATTATGTTTAAACGAGCTTATGTTGAGTGAGACGTTTATATTCTATTTATGATGTTATGATTTGTTCAAATTGTTGAGAATGCTATTATATGCAACGAGATTGATTTGATATGACGTTAGTTGAGTTAAGAATGCAAGTAAGAATTCGAGTAATGAAATTGAGATAAATGATATTTCCTTAATTAGTGAGAAATGCCCTAGAATTAGCAATTAGCATTACTGATTTACGATAAGACATTAATGACTTATAATGAAAGTACGAGATGAAATATTTAGCAATCGAGTAGAATCGAGAACCGAGAACGAGAAAGTCGAGAAAGAGATCAATTTAGAAAAGATAAAATAAGAATAGAGAGACCCGAGTCAAGTAGAAGTCCTCCAGCCGAAACCAAAATCTACTTTACGTCGTATCGCGTCGAGTCTTATTTTCTTTTATCGATGTCGAATTATAAAGGACCGAGCGGGACGGACAAGTAGCGAGGACAATCACGAGTAAGCCGCCTAGCTAGTCTTCGGAAGACAGGTGGGCTTTTCTAAACCAAAACTATGATGAATGTTATTATGTATTGAGTATTACTATGTGAGTTTTAAAATTCAATTGACTTGCCGTTTTATGTGAGTTTGGTATGTTTTATCATCTGCTTGTTTGAGATTGTAATACCCCGGATAACTATTCCGTCATTAAAAAAATTAATTAATAATTAAGGCTTTGCACGCCTAAGTTAAGGATTTTCGATTCTAAGATTAACGGTGAAATCCGTTTCTGAAAATAAATTCCAGAAGTCGGTCGAACGACTACTGTATTAGGATTTTCGCGTCCGATAGAATTTTCGTCTGAAAACTCAGATTGAAAAACCGTCAGAATTTGCATTCACTTTTTCTTCGATATGAGTTCACTGGAGAAAGTCAGTTTTTATGATTTTTCCGGGCGAATTTTAGACTGTCTAATCTTGACTTTTTATCGGATTTTGAAAAACAAATTAGGTTTTCTGAGTATGTGATTTATTTCTAATCTAACGGACGAATTAGATTTCGTCGAATACGTAACTATCTAAGAAATTATTTCTTGACTTTTATAACGTCATTCTAGACCCAAAAACGAGATATTTCCGTCAAATTAAACCCACCCAAACCGCCATCCCCTAGGTGAGTCATCACCTTTGGATATTTTTCTACTTTATGCTATAGTAATAAGCCTTGTCATCCTCCCTCTCCCTCATCTCACTGCCGCCACCTTCATCTCCTCTCTCTCTCATTTCTCTCTCAAATTCCTCCATTAAAGTTCATCATTCAAGCTTTATCAAGAGCAACAAGTCACCCGTCTACCAATCGATTTTATTTCCGAGTTCATATTTCGCAAGGTAGGAACATCGTCTACGTTATGAATCGAACAAAAATCAATTTCCATCCACTTAATTTTTTTCGAAAAAAATGGAGATGAAGAAGCATGATGAACCTATGTTTAATTCATGATATAGTATGCTTAGAATTAGGTTTTATGGGTCGAATCATGAAGAAATCATCCCTCCTAACCTAATGAATATTACCGAATTTTTATAGAGATTTAGGGCTTTTTTCTAGTTCAATTTTCTTGATGTTTGAGTGATGGATTCTTGTTCTACATGATGTTAGATGATCACATGATTTAATTAGTATTTTTCTAAAAATAAAAATAAAATCGTAAGAGAAGAACAAGTGAGGATTTGATGAAGAAGATGATATAGTTTGCATGTTTTGATAATAGAAATGGTATGTAGGATGTTTAAGGATGAATATATAATTTAGTGAGATTTTTCTAAAAATAAATTGACAAACGTAAGAGACGGAAACTTGTCAATAAGTTGAAGCTCGATAATATTTTTAGAATATGGTTTGCATATTAGTGATGCTTGATATGTCACAGCCCCAAATCCCGAGGGACGGCAGAAGCCGGGGTGCAACTGGGGTTGGATTAAAGAAGCGGGGAAGAAGGGGGCTAATTAACTAAACATACATGAAAAACATCGACAAACTATGCATAAGACTTGAATATCAAGAAGAAAGAGTTAATCCCTAAGGATTACTCTACAAGAGTACAAAAAGGAAACTAAGTTCACATTTTACAGACTTGGACTACTGAGTATAGTTCAAAAAGTACATCTCCCAAAAGAAATACAGAGATTGGCAGCGGAAGGGTTCTAACTAAGCATCCTATCCTTTAACTCAACATCAACCGTCGCCGCTCACCGTCGCTTCAACCTGCACATTTAGAAAACAATGCAGGGCTAAGTACAAATGTACTTAGTGGGCACGATGCCGAAATCATAATCATAAGTATAAATAATCTGGCATTTTATAACCGTAGCGCATCGGGGTTTTGTTGAAAAGGCCCGAGCCTACTAAACCTTTTCTGACTAATTTGTATAAAGCAGCTTGCGCAAGCATTTTTAGAGTATGTTATGTTCAATCTTGACCAAAGCTAATTCACCGTGGTTGGCTACCCCTCAAAAGGGTACCACATACACCACAGGTTACAAAGTGCACTAACTCTGTAAAGCGCTTAATAGCTAACTCAGAGCCGATCGATAATAGTTAACAATCCTAGCGGTTAACTATAAATTCTGAAAAACCCGAAGGTTAACTCAGAAAGGTACAAGAGAACTCACATAAAACAGTTAAACATTTTATGCCAAGATCATCACGTTGATAAAACACAATTATCAAAGCTGTAAACTTCACTTTCGGTTTGTGGAAAAACCCACGTTTTATTTTCATATAATAAAAGCCCACCTTGTAAAATACAGAACTTATAAGCAAAAGCTTCCAACTTGGGATCTTCCGTCCTTTCTCTACAGTTGGCTTCCTCCTTCATCGTAAAATAAACATACTTAAAATCGGTTCGCAAAAGAATAATCGAAGAAAGAGAATCGAAGAAAGATTTAGTTATTTTATTCTTTTGGCATTTGCACGCTTACTAGATTCGTTTTACTTAAACGGGAAACGAGACTCATACTAATCTTGTTTAGAACTCGGAAGATCTCATATTCGACTCTCGGGTCAGAAGAGAAGGTATTCGATGTCTTAATATGACTTTAAGGATTATAAGTAACTAAGTTGGAAAGAATCAACTTAGGTGATTTATATTTTAGTTCCTTGAACGACTTATGAAATTTCTCGTTTATTACTTCTTTAATGAAAGGATAAGATATAAGATCTCGACTGGTTTTCATCACTCAAGGTTCTATACTTGACTCTAAGGTCAGTAGGGAGATGTTCGTTAGCTAAAAACGGCTTAAACGTTTGAAAGAAACTAAGTTGTGAATTAAACAACTTAGGAAACAAGAAACTGAAATTTCACTGCACAGTCCAGTAACTCTGGAGGCTGTCCAGAACAGAGGACTTGGAAACAGGGCGTGAGCCCTATACCATTAAAAAGCTTAGGAAGTCTAGTTCGCACTCCAATTTACGGATCACAAATCCGATAAATGAGCTGGAAGATATTACAGTTTCCGGCGAGGGTCGCAAAACTGCCGTGGAAACCCTAATTGATTGATAAGTTCGACGTATAACGTTTTAGGTTCGTTTTAAGCTCTCGTATTCATTTTTTTAGAAACTGGACTCTCAAGGCAGTCATCACGTACTTCCGTACGTGACAAACTCCTTCTCAACTCGCTCAAAAGCACGACGTTCTAACGTCTTATTTCAACTACCAAGTACTAAACCAACAAAGAAATTCCAAACGTCTTCTAGTTCTTGACTATAACTATAATCCATATTATTTCAACTCGAACGCTTATGACATCAATTAGAAAGATGTTCTAAATTTCATTATAAACAGTAATATCATATTAGAATTCTCATCCGACTTCTTGATTTTTAGTTACAACTAAATGTTCGTCTCTTATATGATTTTCAAAAGTTGTCGGTTTTTGTTCAAATTTTACGACGTTAAACTACGTCTAACGTGAATCATTTTCATGCATGCAAACACATCTTAACATCATTATAACTCAGTTTATATGGTGATCTTTGCCTCTTATGTTTCACTAAACATTTTTAGAAAATTCTCATTTAATTTCTATTATCAACTAACATGATTTGCAACATAAATCAACTAACAAATGATCACTTATATCAAACATGTATAAACCCCCAATTACTCTATAATTTTCTGGTTTTAAAATATGTTAAGGGGATGATTTTCTTCTCCAATTAACTACATTTATTTACTAATCAACATCTTATATCATCCATTTATCAATTATAATTCCAAAAACAACTAACATGCATAAAATCCCTAAACTCTTAATTCAAACCCTAATTAACTTTCATAAAAACATAGGGCTTTCAATTCTTTTTCATTCTAAACACTAATTAATCATCTACTAAGCATGAATCCATGATCAAAAGAAGAAAAACAAAAATCCTACTATTTTCCCAAAAAATTCTGCATTCACATAGGTTTTAGGATTCTTGGTTTTGATCATTTTTAATCCATAATTATCATATCTAACATATCCAATTTCATTGTTCTAAGATCAAAACATCTATTCCAAAACCTTAAAATTTCGATCAAGGTGAAAAAGAGAAGAAAAAGAAATCTAATTGGATGAAATTGTTGAGGATCATCATACCTTAAGAATTAACAAAGAATGTAAGGTGTTTGAATGGATGATTGAGGACTTGTGTTCTTTCTTCAAGCTCTTGAAGGGTCTTCAATGGTGAATAGAAGGAAATGAAGGTGAAGAAGATGAAGAAAATGAGGTGATGCAGCCGATGGATAGGGAGAGAGAGAGAAATGGTTTGATCAAGTGTGTTGTTATGATGAAAATGTTGAATTTGTGTAAAGTGTGGTTTAGGTGTCAAGCAATTAGCAAGGTCAACATGCAAAAATTACACCTAAAATATGGTGAGGTGTCGGCTGCATGGAGGAGGTTAAGAGGGTTACGGGTTTTTCCGGCGTGATCCGACGTTACGGGAAAATGAACGACGAAAAACGTTGTTCGGTACAAAAATCGTCGCGATTCGATTTGATTTACAAATTCTAACGTATGAACTTAATTTGAAAATAAATTTACAAAATTTATTTTGACAAAAACTCGGGACGACATAGTCCGAGTTTCGTCCGGAAAAACATAAAAACAAACTTTCTCGGCGTGTTCGTATCGCAATTTTATAAACGTAAAATTAAACGGTTTTCCGTTCTTAGTTTACGAACTAAAAAATTTTCGTACACGCTAACCCTAAATACAGTAGCCGTCTAGCAGACTTCTGTAATTTATTTTTAATAACGGATTCAACTGTTAGCCTTAGAATTCAAAAATTATAAACTTAGGCGTGCAATGCCATTATTTAATTAACTTTAAACTTTTTAGAACGTAAGGAATTTACGGGGCATTACATCCTACCCCCCTTACGAAAAATTTCGTCCCGAAATTTGCTTATCCTCTTAACTGATAGGGGTATTCCTTTCTCAATTCTTCGTTAAACTCTAACGTGGCTTTTCTTGGTCGTAAAGATCTTCTTATCTACTCAATAACACATTGACTCGTTTCTAAATTCTTATACTTTTCGTTTCAAGACCATTTTCGTTCTTCTTCCATAATTTAGGTCGGTTTTATGACCGACGTCTTACTGACAATACTTTGTGCATAAAACGATTTATAATACTTTCTCAAAATGAGATACACGTAAGATAAGCATTTGTAAATTTGGCGATAAAGCCATAACTATTTGTATTGGAAACTATTCTTTCCGAGTTATTTGCTAATTATGAAAATCTTTGTCGAAGTTTTAAACTTGACACAAAATTGTCGTTTCTCTATAAGAGTTTTTTTTTTTTTTTTTTTATATCCTCCTTTACATTATTAAGGGTCAAATTGAAGTATAGACATAAGACATTTGTCTTCTTTAAATTTGTTCTAGTATTCATCGACGACATCCTTATTTATTCTAAGAACGAGACGGAGCACGAGGAACATCTACAGATAGTGTTGGAAACACTAAGAGCTGAGAAACTCTACGCCAAGTTCAGTAAATGCGAATTTTGGCTGAAAGAAGTAATGTTCCTTGGACACATAGTATCGACAGAAGGAATCAAGGTGGATCCAGCCAAAGTAGAAGCAGTGCAAAACTGGAATTCACCAACAAGTCAGAATGAGATCAGAAGTTTCTTGGGATTAGCTGGTTATTACAGAAGGTTTATCGAGGGATTTTCTACAATCGCTCACCCGATGACCCAGCTACTCAGGAAGGATACCAAGTTTAAATGGTCAGATGAGTGCGAGAAGAGTTTCCAAACTCTTAAGGAGAAGCTAACTACAGCGCCAGTACTAGCACTTCCAGACGCAAACAAAGAATATGTGGTTTATACTGACGCATCGAAAAATGGATTAGGTTGTGTCTTGATGCAAGACGGACGAGTGATAGCTTATGCTTCATGACAACTTCGACCCCACGAAGTTGAGTACCCAACCCATGATTTAGAACTTGCAGCCGTAGTTCATGCGCTAAAGATTTGGAGACACCATCTCTATGGTGTAAGAGTTGAGATATTCACCGATCACAAGAGCCTGAAGTACTTTTTCGAGCAAAAAGAACTGAACATGAGACAAAGACGATGGCTCGAATTAGTCAAAGATTATGACTGTGGAATTAACTACCATCCAAGAAAGGCTAATGTGGTAGCAGACTCATTGAGTCGCAAGGCTCCAACGAAGTTAGGATATCTTTTTGTGGAAGAAGAAACTTTAGTACGAGAATTCGAGAAGATGGATATCAGAGTGCTTGACACGCCAACAACGATAACAAGTCAAATAGCAGCACTAGAAGCTACACCAGATTTGAGAGAAAGGATCATTAGTGCTCAGAGAAAAGATGAGTCAATGGAGAAGTTACGAGTAAGGATAAGGACGGATAAGCCAGAAGGATATTCTGAGGCTCCAGACAATGCAATACTTTATAAAGGCAGGATTTGTATTCCCGACAACGACAGTGAATTGAAGGACGAAATCTTGAGTGAGGCTCACGATACGCCTTACACAGTACATCCAGGAAGTACGAAAATGTACCAAGATTTGAGAAGAAACTTTGGTGGAACGGAATGAAACGAGACGTTGCCTCGTTTATAGAAAGATGCCTAGCATGTCAACAAGTTAAGGCTTTACACCGACGACCGTATGGATTGCTACAACCGTTGGATATCCCAAATTGGAAATGGGAAGGCATAGCTATGGATTTTGTCACAGGCTTGCCTAAGTCGAAAAAGGGAAACACAGCAATTTGGGTAATAATAGATAGACTTACAAAGTCAGCTCACTTCTTACCGATTAAGACTACATATGGATCAGAGAGACTAGCTCAGTTGTATGTCAGAGAGATTGTACGTCTGCATGGAATACCGAAGGTCATAATATCAGACAGAGATGCTAAGTTTACCTCGAGATTTTGGATTACGATGCAGAAGGAGTTGGGAACAAGCTAAATTTCAGTACAGCTTTTCACCCACAGACAGATGGGCAATCAGAGAGAACGATTCAGATTTTGGTCGATATGTTAAGAACAGTGGTTTTGGACCGAGGCGCGAATTGGGAGAAAATTCTACACTTTGTCGAATTCGCCTACAACAACAGCTATCAGGCCACAATAGGAATGGCACCGTTTGAGGCTTTGTATGGGAGAAAATGTAGATCACCGCTTTATTGGGACGAAGTAGGTGAGAGAAAGAACCTAGGCCCAGATGCAATCAATGAGATGATTGAGATAATTCGACAGATTCGAGATAGAATGAAAGAGGCCCAGAACCGACAGAAGTCGTTTGCCGACGACCGTCGAACCAACCTTGAGTTTGAAATAGGATATAAAGTCTTTCTTAAGATATCCCCAACCAAAGGAATCCTTAGGTTCGGAGTAAAAGGTAAGTTAAGACCCAGGTTTATAGGACCTTATGAAATCCTCGAGAGAATAGGATCAGTCGCGTATAGATTGGCCTTACCGCCAAGTCTAGGAAGCGTTCATAACGTTTTTCACGTTTCCCAATTGAGAAAATATGTTTACGATCCTAAGCACGTTATTAGTCAGCAAGACGTAGTTCTTGAATCCGACCTAAGTTATGAAGAAAAGCCGATATCGATTTTGGATAGAAAAGTTCAAGAGTTAAGAACCAAATCGATACCGATAGTTAAAGTGTTATGGAACCATCACGGGCAAGAAGAAGCCACGTGGGAACTCGAGGAGAAGATGAAGGAGCGATATCCTCATCTTTTTGCAGAAGGTAAGCAAATTTCGGGACAAAATTTTTCGTAAGGGGGGTAGGATGTAATACCCCGTAAAAATCCTTACGTTCTTAAAATTTAAAGTTAATTAAATAAATGGCTTTGCACGCCTAAGTTTACAATTTTTGATTTTTAAGGCTAACGGTCGAATCCGTTATTAAAAATAATTTACAGAAGTCGGCTAGACGACTACCGTATTAGGGGTTAGCGCGTACGAAAAGTTCTTAGTTTGTAAACTAAGAACGGAAAACCGTTTAATTTTTACGTTTACAAAATCGCAATACGAACACGCCGAGAAAGTTTGTTTTTACGTTTTTCCGGACGAAACTCGGACTTGTCGTCCCGAGTTTTTGTCAAAATAAATTTTATAAATTTATTTTCTAATTGAGTTCATACATTAGAATTTAAGGTCAAATCGAATCACGATGATTTTTGTACCGAACAACGTTTTTCGTCGTTCGTTTTTCCGTAACGTCGGATCGCGCCGGAAAAACCCGTACCCTCCTAATCCCATGCATGCAGCCGCCACCTCACTTAATTAGGTGTTAACATGCATGTGTTGACTTGATTAAGCTAATGATACCTAAACTACACTTTACACCATTCAACATTTTTCATCATTTCATCATCTAAGACAAAACCATTTCCATCTCTCTCTCTCCACTCTCTCTCTCGGAAATACTCTCTCTCTCTCCCTCAAACTTCATCTTCTTCATCATCTATCCACCATTGAAGACCTCTCAAAGCTTGAAGAAAGAACACAAGTCCTCAATCATCCATTCAAACACCATACATCCTTAGTTAAATCTTAAGGTATTTGCATTCTCCACAATCCTATCCATTTAGTTTTTCTTTTCTTTTCTTTTCTTCTTGTTCGAAAATTTAGAAGTTTGGGATAGATGAATTGATCTTGAAATAGTGAAATTAGATATGTTAGATATGATAATTATGGATTAAAAATGATCAAAACCAAGAACCCTAATTATTGTGTGAATGCAGAATTTTTTTTAGGAAATTGTAGAATTTTTGTTTTTCTTCTTTTGATCATGAATTCATGCTTAGTAGGTGTTTAATTAGTGATTGGAATGAAAAGGGATTGAAAGCCTTATGTTGTTATGAAATTCAATTAGGGTTTTGATTTGAATTTGGGGATTTTTGTATGTTAATTGATAATAGAATTGCAATTGTTTAATTGATGATATAAGAGTATGTTTAGTGAATAAATGTTGTTAATTTGAGAAGAAAATCATCCCATTAACATATGTATAAAACCAGAAATTTATAAGTAATTAGGGGTTTTCCACATGATTGTTTAAAGTGATGAATTGTTAGTTGAATATTGTTGCAAATTATATTAGTTGATTATAGAAGTTAATTGGAAATTTTCTAAAAATGTTTAATGGAATGTAAGAGACTAAAATCACCATATAAACTGAGTTATAATGATGATAAGATATGTTAGCATGCATGAAAATGATTCACGTTAGACGTAGTTTAATGTCGTAAAATTTGAACAAAAACCGACAACTTTTGGAAATCGCGTAAGAGACGAATATCTAGTTGTAACTAATGATCGGGAAGTCGGATGAAAATTCTAACTTGATATTATTGTTTATAATGAAAATTAGAACATCTTTCTAGTTGACATCATAAGCATCCGAGTTGATATAATATGGATTATAGTTGTAATCGAGAACTAGAACGCATTTGGATTTTCTTTGTTGGTATAGTACTTGTTAGTTGAAATCCGACATTAGAACGTCGTGTTTTTGAGCAAGTTGAAAAGGAGGTTGTAGCGTACGGAGGTACGTGATGACTGCCTTATAGTCCAGTTTCTAAAAAAAGTTGAAAACGAGAATTTAAAACGAACCTAAGACGTTATACGTCGAACCTACCAAGCAACTAGGGTTTCACGGCAGTTTTGTGACTCTTGCCGGAAACTGTAATAACTTCCAGCTCGTTTATCGGATTTGTGATCCGTAAATTGGAGCGCGAACTAGACTTCCTAAGCTTTCTATTGGTACAGGGATCACCCCCTGTTTCCAAGTCCTCTGTTCTGGACAGCCTCCAGAGTTACTGGACTGTGCAGTGAAATTTCAGTTTCTTGTTTTCTAAGTTGTTTAGTTCACAACTTAGTTCCTTTCAATCGTTTAAGCCGTTTTATCTAACGGATACCTTCTATCTGACCCTAGAGTCAAGGACAAGACCTTTAATGATGAAAACCAGTCGAGATCGTATTTCTTATCCTTTCTTTAAAAGAAGTAATAAACGAGAAATATTCATAAGTCGTGAAATGAGCTATAAATAAATCGCCTAAGTTGTTTCTTTCCAGCTTAATTTCTTATAATCTTTAAAGTCGTATTAAGACATCGACTACCTTCTCTTCTGACCCGAGAGTCGAGTATGAGATCTTCCGAGTTCTAAACAAGATTAGTACGAGTCTCGCTTCCCGTTTAAGTAAAACGAATCTAGTAAGCGTGCAAATGCCAAAAGAATAAAATAACTAAATCTTTCTTCGATTCTCTTTCTTTGAGTATCTTTTACGAACCGTTTTTAAGTATATTTTATTTTACGATGAAGGAGGAAGCCAGCTGTAAAGAAAGGACGAAAGATCCAAAGTTGGAAGCTTTTGCTTATAAGTTCTGTATTTACAAGGTGGGCTTTTATATACAAATAAAACGAGCAATGCTCGAAAAATCTTTCTTTATCGCTTTGATATTTGTGTTTTCAAAGTGATAATATGGCATGAACTGTTTTATGTTTTTATGTGAGTTCTCTTGTACCTATCTGAGTCAATATACGTGTTTTCCAGATTTAGAGTTAGTCTATTTTAGATTAACTAACGATCGGCTCTGAGTTAGCTGCTAAGTGCTTTCCAGAGTTAGTGCACTTTGTAACCTGTGGTGTATGTGGTATCCTGTTGAGGGGTAGCCAGCCACGGTGAATTAGTTTGGGTCAAGATTGAACATAGCATACCTGAAAATACTTGGCCAAGTGATTTATGAGAAAAAGTCAGAAAAAGTTTTAGTAGACACGGATTCTTTCAATAAAACTCCGATGTGCTACGTTTACAAATGCCATATTTATCTATATTTATGATTATGTTTTCGGCATCGTGCCCACTAAGTACGTTTGTATTTAGCCCTGCATTGTTTTCTAAATGTGCAGGTTGAAGCGACGGTGAGCGGCGACGGTTGATGTTGAGTAAAGGATAGGATGCTTAGTTAGAACCCCTTCCGCTGCCAAACTTTAAATTCCTTTTGATGTACTTTTGAACAATACTCAGTAGTCTAAGTCTGTAATTATGAATTTAGTTTCTTTTTATACTTTTGTCGAGTAATCCTTAGGGATTAACTCTTTTTTATTTATGTTAAAGTCTTGTTCATAGTTTAATAATGTCTTTTCCATATATGTTTAGTCAGTTAGCCCCCTTCTTCCTCGCTTCTTTAATCCAATCCTAGTCGCACCCCGGCATCTGCTGTCCCTCGGGATTTGGGGCTGTGACACCCCCTGTTTTTAAGTTCTCTGTTCTGTGCGAACTCCAGAACCCCTGTATTGTGCAGAAAGTTTCCAAAACTTAAATGCTTAAGTTGAATCCTTTTCAACTTCGTTCCTTGTGAACTTTTAAGTCGTTATAAGTTATCGACATCCATTATCTACTGACCTAAGTGTCGAGTAATGAGCCGAGTCAGTTTGTAGACGAGAATTGATCGAGTCTCATTTATTAGTTAATCAAAAGAAAATAGTAAAGTGCAAAGGCCTAAAAGACTAAAACCGATTTCGATTTCCTGTTTCTTTTATCGTTGCGATCAAGTTATTAAGTTTGTTTATTTACGATAAAAGGGGGAAGTCAACACCAAGGATAGGATGGAAGACCAGAGACGGAAGCTCGTATTATAGTTCTGTAAACTTTAAGGTGGGCTTTTTCTATATACGAAATAAAATGAGCGATGCTCGAAAATCTTTATTTACAAGCTTTGATAATTGTGTTTTCAACGTGATAATCAGAGCATGAAATGTTTGTTTTTATGTGAGTTCTCTTGTACCCTTCTGAGTTAGCCGACATGCTATCCAGAATTATTAGTTAGCCGACTTGCTAACTAAAACGATCGGACTTTGAGTTAGCCGACTTGCTATCCAAAGTTAGTGTACACAGTAGCCATTGTGTGTGAAACCCTGTTGAGGGGTAGCCAGCCACGGTGATAATTATTGGGCAAGATTGAACGTAACATCTATCAGAAAAGTGCTTGATCAAGCCATATTGTGAAAATGAGAAAGAAAATATTTAGTAGACACGGGTATTTATTGAAAAACCCCGATGTGCTACAGAAATGAGATGCCTGATTTATCTATACTTATGATATATTTTCGGCAATGTGCCCACTAAGTGCTTTTGTACTTAGCCCTGCATATATTTTATAAAATGTGCAGGTTGAGCGACGGGAGCGGCAGAGGTTGATGTTGAATTAAGAGTCGTATTTAGAATAAAGAACTTGTATCAAGCTTTACGCTTTCCGCTGCCAATCTTTTTGAAGTTATTGTATCTATCTGTTGGGTCTAAACCCGTACAATGAACTCAGTTCTTTTTGAACAACTTGTCGAGTGATCTTTCGAGATCAACTCTTTCTTTTAAATGAAGTCTTGTTCATAGAAGTTATTCTGTTATTAATGTCTATTTATTCGTTCATGCTCATTCATCCCCCTTCTTCCCCGCTTCTTTAATCCAACCCCTAGTCGCACCGTGGCTTTGCCGTCCCTCGGATTTGGGGCTGTGACAGAGTTGTATCAGAGCAGTCGATTCTGCTCTGGTCTTAAGTTATTTTTCTAGTGATACCACAGAGTGGTATCAGAGCAATCGTTTCTGCTCTGCATACGAATTTCTTTCAAGTAGTAAGATAGAGTATTTGTATATACTCTATACCCGAGTCTTCTTTCAAGTAAAGTTAAGTCGTAACACTAAGTTTAAGAGTGTAGACGACAACTCAACCTCCCGCTACGTCAACTCAACCAAAGAAGAAAAGTAAGGAAAGAATTTCAGAAGTATGATTTCTTTTAAGAAGAAATTTTTGAATAAGCATGCAAGAATTTGGGAATAAAGTATGCAAGTATGATGAGATTAAGTATGCCGTGTATGATTTGATTAAAGTATAAAGTTATACTTTGTGAGATTACGTGAACTATGTGAAAGCATGAATTCTATACTATGTTAAAGTATGTGAAAGTATGTGAATTATAATTCTTTTATTCAAGATGTTTGTTTGGCATGAGAATTTAGAAGAATTTTAAGGCCTTCTCGATTCTTTGAGAACATAGACGTTTTAAGAAGTGTTGGTTCCAAAATTTCCAAGAAACGATCGGATCGGAAAGGACAGAATAAAGGGGATCAAAGAGAATAAACGAATGTCACCTGCGTAAAGTGACATGAACAACAGACTTGTTGGAGTCGACTTGTTTTTGAAAATGAAAGCCGTAAGAATTTCCTTTTAAGGAAATAAAATAAAGAATATCAAGAAAAATAAGAATAAATAAGTTGATAAGTTAAGAGAATGGAAAAGAAATCGTCAAGAAATTTTCTTCGAGAAAGAAATAAAAGTGAGAAAGTAAAAGAATAATAAGTAAAATGATGAAAATAAAATCCTGAAAATTTTTTCTATTATTATGTGATTGTTTGAGTGCAATTCTTGAAATTCCTAGATGATTAAGATAAGTTGTGATTAAGTAGTTAAGTATTGCAATTTGAATAATGGAATATTCTAATTGTGATTTAAGAATTCTTTAAGATATGTTATATCCCTACCAGTTACTGATCCGTGTTCTCTTAAAACTTTGTAGGATGCCTGCTACACGTGTTACGGCTCGGAAGAGTCGACCTTTGAGACAGCGTACAGTAGTTGATGAGATCTTACACAAGTATTACGACTATGAGGTGGACCCGAATCATGATATCGGGCAGTTGGTTAGTGACTTCGCTGCACGCTTCTACGCAGCTCGTCACTTTGTTACTGAGCATCAGGCGATGGCCAATCTAACTGTACGGCTGCCCAACGAGTGGCATGGGTGGGCTCATGCCATATCCTGGTACCACATCGCACTGATCAGCGATGACCCCGAGCCGATCGACGACTTTGCTGGTTTTGCCTTAGCCATACATAGGCAGTTCTTTCACAGTCGGGTTATGTGGACTATCCTGGTTGAAGAGCACCTTCCCTACCTTCACATTCCGACAGAGTCTGTGCCCGAGTTTGAGCCCGAGCCGTTAGCCCTAGACCCTGAGTTTGCTGCACTGTTGGAGCTGCCGCCAGTGCTTTCACCTAGTGAGGGGTTAGTTCTAAGAGACGAGTACCTAGAGAGAGACGCAGAGCTGGCTGCGATGTTAGAGTTACCATCTTCTCTTACACCACTGGAGGAGATTTGTGCTGAGTGGACGAGAGGCCGGGGACTTTTTGAGGCAGGGCCATCCAGAGCCCGTTCTGTAGAGGTGTACGCATCTAGTTCACTTCCTGAGCACCTTTTTCCCCTGAAGAAGCGTGCAGTGGTATCCAGTTCAGACTACCTGATTTCAGACTCCGAGAGGACAACTTCTGACGTGCCTTCACCACCACCACTTACACTTCTGGACGGCACTACTTTGAGGGTTGATGAGGCACTCCAGCTCGTGTTTGGTTCAGATTCTGAGGAGGAGGATCTGGAGGAGGATCCGATGGAGGACGACCCCGAGGAGGACCCTGAGGAGGACTCCGAGGAGTTGCAGGCCGTAGAGGGCAGTAGTGACTCGACAGCAGCTTGTTGAGCAGAGCGTCTTAGACGCGTAGTAGTAGTAGAAGTCTCCTTTTGTCTTGTAAATAGTCGGATCAGTAACTATCCTTTTGTAGTACTCTCTGCGTATACAAAGTTTTTGGGATCGTTTCCGTTCTAGTACTTCCAGTAAATACGGAGATGCAACTTGTTAGTGCACCCGGTTCATAGATAGGCAGTTAGCCTAGTTTAGACTAGTCGTAGTCTAACCTTTTGTATAAGTCCTCGTTGGAGGCAAAACTAATATTCTTTTTGACGTGTATATAATATATATATATATGATGACCCGAGAGTGGGCTTAAATCTTATGAAAGTTTCTTCTAAGCACGATTAGAAGAAAAAAGTTTAGATGAATATTCCGGTTTAACCGAGAAGTTAAAAGTTTAAAGAGCTGAGTATCGAAGCTATTATCAGATTTCTTTTCCCCAGCTTAAACAAGAAAAAGAGTTAGAAAGTAAAAGAAGGCTTAAAAGTAAGGTGCTAATGAGAGTTTTGTTCTTATAGTTTCAAATGAGAAAAAAAAAATACCGTCAAGGGTAGTTAACAATCGAGGAAGACCTGGTAGGCCCAGGGGACGTGGTAGACGTCCAGCGCAGAATGATAAAGAGGAAGAACAGGAACATCTAATACCCCTCCCCCACCATCACCATCACCACCTCCACCACCACCCCGTCGTGACATTGAGGATTTATTCCTCAAACGTAACCCACCTATGTTTAACGGATTTGGTAGCCCAAGCGATGCTGAGCTTTGGGTACGATCTATCGAAAGGATTTTCAAACTCCTTAGATGTACTGATGAGGAGCGACTGTTGTGTGTCGCGTTCCAGCTTTCTAGACCAGCTGCCTACTGGTGGGAAGCGCGGCAGAAGGTTATACCCGCAGAGCACGTGGCTCGTTTTACCTGGGAAGAATTCAAGGAAGCACTGTATGATAAGTATGTACCTAAGACCTATAGAGCTCAGAAGGAGGCTGAGTTCTATAATCTGAAACAAGAAAAGATGACAGTAACAGAATATGACGCCAAGTTTTGTGAATTGTCGAGGTATGCGCCTGCTCAGGTGGATACCGAAGATAAGATAGCAAAGAAGTTCCATGGGGGACTGAAGCATGAGTTTGGGATTGCAATAGCCAGTCATGGTGGACTGAGCTACACGGAAGTTTTAGGGCGAGCCCTAGAGATGGAGGCCGTAGTGCCTGATGAAAGAAAAGCAATAACAACCGTACCAGCCCCAACCCAGAATCAAAACCGAGGCTACTACAACAACAACAATAACAACTACCAAGGGAAAAGAAAGTGGGAAGGGGGAAATAGCAGTGGATATAATCAGAACTACAACAACCAAGGGAATCAGAGAAGTGGCAACCAGCAAGGCTTTCAGCAGCCCAACCCGAACAACAATTTTGGCAAGAGGCCATGGCAGGGAAACAATCAGTCAGGGTTGTTTTTACAAGGAAATAGACAGGCAGGGTCAGGAAGAGGAAATAACCAGCAGAATCAGCCACAGGGACAAGAAAAGAATTACATCCATGGAAATAATAACCCAGGGAGGGTTACCTTTCCTGTCTGCCCTAAGTGTAATAGGACGCATCCTGGCGTTTGTCAAGCAGGCACAAGTGTTTGCTTTAACTGCGGACAGAAAGGGCATATGAAGAGAGAGTGCCCGAAGCCACTACAAGCGGTAGGACAAAACCATTATGGATAGCCCCAGCCTTTGAGGGCGATTCAAGCACAGTCGCAGCAGCAGATGACCCAGCAGCACGCTCAACAGCAACAGAATACAAGGGCATGTGCGATCAAACAGAGTGCGCAGAATAAAGGAAAGGAAACCTAACAGGTATGGGAAAACTTCGCAATATCCCTATTAAGATACTGTTTGATACTGGTGCATCGCATTCTTTTATTGCTGGTTCGTGTGCGGATAACTTAGATATCAGACCTATACGAGCTGAACACGCTATGAGAATAGCTACACCTTCAGGAGAGATCACTACTTCCACGCATGTTTGCTCTAACCTAGAATTAGAAATCGGAACTCTTAAGGTTAAAGCGAACAACTTGAATGTTATGATAATGTGGGACGTAGATATAATCTTAGGATTGGACTGGTTGTCAGAGATTTATGCCACGATACTCTACAACGAAAGGAAAATCTCTTTCCAACCACCAGGAAAAGAACCGACAGAATTTCATGGGATTGCAATGGGCAAGAGAGTACTGATAATATCTGCCTTACAAGCCAAGAAATTGATGAAGAAGAAGGGTTGCACCGCTTATCTTGTGTACCTAGTTGGAGAACCAGGAGCCGAGAAGACCATTCAAGACGTGAAAGTTGTTAACGAATATGAAGACGTTTTTCCAGAAATTTTACCTGGTTTACCACCTGACCGTCACATAGATTTCTAGATTGACTTAGAACCAGGATCGGCCCCCAAATCAAAAGCCCCATATAGGATGGCGCCACAAGAATTAGAAGAGCTTAAGATCCAGCTACAAGAATTGTTAGACCTTGGATTCATTAGACCGAGTGTTTCACCGTGGGGAGCACCTGTTTTGTTTGTCAGAAAGAAGGATGGTTCTATGAGAATGTGTATAGACTATCGAGAGCTCAATAAGATCACCCTTAAGAATAAGTATCCTTTGCCAAGGATAGAAGACATCTTTGATCAGCTTAAGGGCGCAGGAGTCTTTTCAAAAATAGATTTAAGATCTGGGTATCACCAATTGAAAATTAAACCCGAGGACATACCTAAGACTGCTTTCCGAACCAGATATGGCCATTACGAATTCCTAGTTATGCCATTCGGTTTAACTAACGCTCCCGCAGTATTCATGGATCTCATGAATCAAATCTTCCACCCGTACTTAGACAAATTTGTTTTGGTATTCATTGACGACATTCTCATTTACTCCAAGAATGAGGAAGAACACAAGGAACACTTGAGAATAGTTTTAGAAATGCTTAGAGCTGAGAAGCTTTACGCCAAATTTAGTAAGTGCGAGTTTTTGGCTGAAGGAAGTAATGTTGGACACATCGTATCAGCAGAAGGCATCAAGATAGATCCTGCCAAGGTAGAGGCAGTGCGCGATTGGAAATCGCCAACAAGTCCGAACGAAATTAGGAGTTTCTTAGGTTTAGCCGGTTATTACAGAAGATTCATTGAAGGATTTTCAACGATTGCTAGACCTATGACGCAACTACTTCGGAAGGAAAACAAGTACAAATGGACGGATGAATGCGAGAAGAGTTTTCAGACACTTAAGGAGAAGTTAACCACAGCACCAGTGTTGGCTCTGCCAGAAGCGAATATGGAATACGTGGTCTATACAGATGCTTCGAAAAATGGATTAGGTTGTGTTTTGATGCAAGACAGAAAGGTGATAGCTTATGCTTCACGACAACTTCGACCTCATGAAGTTGAATACCCAACCCACGACTTAGAACTAGCAGTCGTTGTGCATGCACTGAAGATTTGGAGACACCATCTCTATGGTGTTAGGGTTGAGATTTTTACGGACCATAAGAGTTTGAAGTACTTTTTCGAGCAAAAGGAATTGAACATGAGGCAAAGACGATGGCTCGAATTAGTCAAGGATTATGATTGCGGAATCAACTATCATCCAGGAAAAGCAAACGTGGTAGATGACGCGCTGAGTCGCAAGACTCCAACCAAGTTAGGATGTCTCTTTGTTGAGAAAGAAGCTCTCGTGCGAGAATTTGAGGAAATGGACTTAGAAGTGCTGGATACACCTGAAACAATAACAAATCAAATAGCAGCACTCGAAGCTACATCAGACTTACGAGAAAGAATTATAAGTGCGCAGAGAAAGGACGAGTCAACTGAGAAGCTTCGACTAATGATAAGAACGGATAAACCGGACGGTTTTTCTGAGGCACCAGATAATGCAATTTTGTTTGAAGGCAGACTTTGTATCCCTGAAAACGACGAATTGAAGAACGATATCATGAGTGAGACTCACGATACGCCATATACAGCACACCCAGGGAGTACGAAGATGTATCAGGATTTAAGAAAGAATTTTTGGTGGAACGGTTTGAAACGAGACGTTGCCTCGTTTGTAGAAAGATGTTTGGTTTGTCAACAAGTGAAAGCTCTACACCAAAGACCATATGGATTGTTACAGCCATTAAGTATTCTAGAATGGAAATGGGAGGATATAACTATAGATTTTGTGACAGGTTTGCCTAAGTCAAGAAGAGGAAACACTACCATCTGGGCAGTTATAGATAGACTCACTAAATCAGCTCACTTTCTACCGATTAAGATTACCTATGGATCAGAAAAGTTAGCACAGCTGTATGTCCGTGAGATTGTACGTCTGCACGGAATACCAATGTCGATAACATCAGATAGAGATGCCAAATTCACTTCGAGATTTTGGATCGTTGATACTCGTTGACATGTTGACTGCATTGAGATGAAATTTTCGTGAAAATAAAAGTGGAATAGCATTAATTGAACCTAGGGAATCGTGCGTTGAGTTTTGTCGAGCATTAGGGTTTCGCGTGACTGTTTTGCGACGTTTCACGGAAACTGTCATAACTTTTAGCTCGCTTAACGAAATCGAGATCCGTAAATTGGAGAGTAAACTAGACACACATGGATTTCTTTTGGTATAAATTACACCCCCTGTTTTTAAGTTCTCTGTTCTGTGCGAACTCCAGAACCCCTGTATTGTGCAGAAAGTTTCCAAAACTTAAATTCTTAAGTTGAATCATTTTCAACTTCGTTCCTTGTGAACTTTTAAGTCATTATAAGTTATCGACATCCATTATCTACTGACCTAAGTGTCGAGTAATGAGCCGAGTCAGTTTGTAGACGAGAATTGATCGAGTCTCGTTTATTAGTTAATCAAAAGAAAATAGTAAAGTGCAAAGGCCTAAAAGACTAAAACCGATTTCGATTTCTTGTTTCTTTTATCGTTGCGATCAAGTTATTAAGTCTATTTATTTACGATAAAAGGGGGAAGTCAGTACCAAGGATAGGATGGAAGACCAGAGACGGAAGCTCGTATTATAGTTCTGTAAACTTTAAGGTGGGCTTTTTCTATATACGAAATAAAATGAGCGATGCTCGAAAATCATTATTTACAAGCTCTGATAATTGTGTTTTCAACGTGATAATCAGAGCATGAAATGTTTGTTTTTATGTGAGTTCTCTTGTACCCTTCTGAGTTAGCCGACATGCTATCCAGAATTATTAGTTAGCCGACTTGCTAACTAAAACGATCGGACTTTGAGTTAGCCGACTTGCTATCCAAAGTTAGTGTACACAGTAGCCGTTGTGTGGAACCCTGTTGAGGGGTGGCCAGCCACGGTGATAATTATTGGGCAAGATTGAACGTAACATCTATCAGAAAAGTGCTTGATCAAGCCATATTGTGAAAATGAGAAAGAAAATGTTTAGTAGACACGGGTATTTATTGAAAAACCCCGATGTGCTACAGAAATGAGATGCCTGATTTATCTATACTTATGATATATTTTCGGCAATGTGCCCACTAAGTGCTTTTGTACTTAGCCCTGCATATGTTAAGCGATGGGAGCGGCAGAGGTTGATGTTGAATTAAGAGTCATATTTAGAATAAAGAACTTGTATCAAGCTTTACGCTTTCCGTTGCCAATCTTTTTAAAGTTATTGTATCTATCTGTTGGGTCTAAACCCGTACAATGAACTCAGTTCCTTTTGAACAACTTGTCGAGTGATCTTTCGAGATCAACTCTTTCTTTTAAATGAAGTCTTGTTCATAGAAGTTATTCTGTTATTAATGTCTATTTATTCGTTCATTCTCATTCATCCCCTTTCTTCCCCACTTCTTTAATCCAACCCCTAGTCGCACCCCGACTTTGCCGTCCCTCGGGATTTGGGGCTGTGACAGAGATATTATTGTCCTGTGAAAGACAGGAAACCCACGTGTGGTATATGAATTGTGGAGGTGACTGTGAGCCTTGCTTCGGTTGAGCCGGTCACAGTGTTCGAGAAGGAGGCCTACTTGTAATGCCCTGTAAATTCTTTACGTCCTTAAAATTTTAAAGTTAATCAAATAAATGACTTTGCACGCCTAAGTTTACAATTTGTTTTTGAATTCTAAGACTAACAGTCGAATCCGTTTCTGAAAATAAATTACAGAAGTCAGCTAGATGACTACTGTATTTAGGGTTAGCACGTACGATAAGTTTTTAGTTCGTGAACTCAGAACGGAAAAACCGTCTGATTTTTACATTCACGAAATCGCGATACGAACACGCCCGAGAAAGTTCGTTTTTATGATTTTCCGGACGAAACTCGGACTGTGTCGTCCCGAGTTTTTGTCAAAATAATTTTTGTAAATTTATTTTCCAATTAAGTTTCGTACGTTAGAATTTTAGGTCAAATCGGATCGCGACGATTTCGTGCCGAGCAACGTTTTTCGTCGTTCGATTTCCGTAACGTCGGATCGCGCCGGAAAAATGCATATCCCTCCAAAAAAATCTGCATGGCAGCCGACTTTTTTTTATTATTTTTAATTAATTAGAAAACATGCATGTTGATAATGCCTAATTAAGTGACACCTATTTGAACTTTACACCTATTAGTTTACAGTATATAGTTAATTCAAAATTAAAAACAACCCATTTCCTCCCAAACACACACACAATCGGCAGCACCACTCTCCACTCCATCATCTTCTTCACTTCATCAACCTCTATTGAAGACAAGCTCCAAGAACAAGAAGAAATCTTACAAGTCTCAATCCTTCCATTCAAACCTCTTAACTTCTTCATTAATTCTTAAGGTAATTCCCTTCTCTATAATCCTATCCAATCATCTTTCTTTTCTTTTTCTTTTCTTCTTGATCGAAATTTTAGAGTATTGGAATAGATGTTTTGATCTTGAAATAATGAAATTAGATGTATTAGATAGGATAATTAGGGATAAAAATTGAACAAAAATAAGAACCCTAATACCTATATTAATACTGAAAATTTAGGGCATGTTAGTAGGATTTTTAATTTTCTTCATTTGATGATTGATTCTTGTTTAATAGATGTTTAATTAGTGATTAGAATGAAAAGGAATCAAAAGCCCTATGTGTTTGTGAAATTTCAATTAGGGTTTGAGTTGAATTTAGGGGTTTTATGCATGTTAGTTGGAAATTGATTTGTAATGGATTAATAGTTGTTATAAGAGGTTGGTTAATGAATAAATGTAGTTAATTGGAGAAGAAAATCACCCCCTTAACATCTTTATAAAAACCGAAATTTATAGAGTAATTAGGGGTTTCCACATGTTTGATTTAATTGATGAATTGTTGGTTGAATTATGTTGCAAATAATGTTAGTTGATTATAGAATTTAATTGAGAATTTTCTAAAAATGTTTAACGAAACGTAAGAGACAAAGATCACCTTATAAGTTGAGTTATAATGATGTTATGATATGTTTGCATGCATGAAAGTGATTCACGTTAGACGTAGTTTAACGTCGTAAAATTTGAACGGAATCCGACAACTTTGAAAATCGCGTAAGAGACGAACATTTAGTCGTAACTAATAATCGAGAAGTCGGATGAGAATTCTAATTTGATATTATTGTTTATGATGAAATTTAGAACAACTTTCTAGTTGATGTCATAAGCTTTTGAGTTGATATAATATGGGCTATAGTTATAGTCGAGAACTAGAACGCGTTTGGAATTTTTGTTGGTTTAGTAATTGTTAGTTGAAATCCGACGTTAGAACGTCGTGCTTTTGAGCGAGTTTTGAGAAGGAGTTCGTCACGTACGGAAGTACGTGATGACTGCCTTGAGAGTCTAGTTTCTAAAGAAATTGAATACGAGAGCTTAGAATGAACCTAAGACATTATACGTCGAACCTATCAAGCAATTAGGGTTTTCACGGCAGTTTTGCGACCCTCGCCGGAAACTGTAATAACTTTTAGCTCGTTTATCGGATTTGTGATCCGTAAATTGGAGCGTACATCCCAATCTTTCCAATGGTACAAGGCTCATCCCCTGTTTCCAAATCCTCTGTTCTGGACAGCCTCCAGAGTTACTAGATTGTGCAGTAAAAATTCAGTTTCTTGTTTTCTAAGTTGTTTAGTTCACAACTTAGTTTCTTTCGATCGTTTAAGCCGTTTTACCTAATGAATATCTCCCTACTGACCCTAGAGTCAAGTACAGGACCTTGAGTGATATAAACCAGTCGAGATCTTATCTCTTATCCTTTCATTAAAGAAGTAATAAACGAGAAATTTCATAAATCGTTCAATGAACTAAAACGTAAATCGCCTAAGTTGATTCTTTCCAACTTAGTTTCTTATAATCTTTAAAGTCGTATTAAGATATCGACTACCTTCTCTACTGACCCGAGAGTCAAGTATGAGATCTTCCGAGTTCTAAATGAGATTGGTACGAATCTCGTTTCCCGTTTAAGTAAAACGAATCTAGTAACTGTGCAAATGCCTAAAGAATGAAACAACTAAAACTTACTTCGATTCTCTTTAATCGATTATCTTTTACAACCCGTTTTTAAGTATGTTTATTTTACGATGAAGGAGGAAGCCAACTGTAGAGAAAGGACGGAAGATCCAAAGTTGGAAGCTTTTGCTTTAAGTTCTGTAAATCAAGGTGGGCTTTTATATACAAATAAAACGAGCAATGCTCGAAAAATCTTTCTTTATCGCGTTGATATCTGTGTTTTCAAAGTGATATTATGGCATGAACTGTTTTATGTTTTATGTGAGTTCTCTTGTACCGATCTGAGTCAACATTCGTGTTTTCCAGATTTAGAGTTAATCTAATTAGATTAACTAACGATCGGCTCTGAGTTAGCTGCTAAGTGCTTTCCAGAGTTAGTGCACTTTGTAACCTGTGGTGTATGTGATATCCTGTTGAGGGGTACCAGCCACGGTGAATTAGAATTGGTCAAGATTGAACGTAACATTAGTCAGAAAAATGCTCGCGCGATGAGAAAAGAGTCAGAAAATGTTTAGTAGACACGGATTCTTTCAATAAAACTCCGATGTGCTATGCTTATGAAATGCCATATTTATCTATATTTATGATTATGATTTCGGCATCGTGCTCACTAAGTACGTTTGTACTTAGCCCTACATTGTTTTCTAAATGTGCAGGTTGAAGCGACGGTGAGCGGCGACGGTTGGTGTTGAGTTAAAGGATAGGATGCTTAGTTAGAACCCTTCCGATGCAATACTCTGAATATCTTTTGAGATGTATTTTTGAACAACTCTGTAATTAAGTCTGTAATTATGAACTTAGTTTCTTCTATGTTTTTCTGTCGAGTAATCCTTAGCGATTAACTCTTCCTTATCTATATTCAAGTCTTGTTTATGTTTTAACGATGCCTTTTTCATGTATGTTTAGTCAGTTAGCCCCCTTCTTCCCCGCTTCTTTAATCCAACCCCAGTCGCACCCCGGCTTCTGCCGTCCCTCGGGATTTGGGGCTGTGACACTACTTCTCGACACGGATGGATGGATGATGTGGTAGATGATGCATACTGTTTGATGTATATATAATTGTTTTGACTGGCCAGTCTATTCGAAAAGAAAATAATTTTGCATTCACAAGTAAAACTGTTTTCACTGCATAAATACTTGTGATGCTTCGGCAAGGCAAGTTCAATTGATATAGCTCTAAGAGCAGGTTTTCAAATGTTTTCAGCATGTGTTCACTGAGTACGAAGTACTCAGTCCTGCATGTATTTCTAAACGTGCAGGTTAGCAGGATGTGGATGGCGTGGACAGCTTGGTGGTGTGTTTCTTTTGAGTCATAAATTGGACTGGCAGTTGCATATCTTCATACATGTAATTGTTGGGATTGAGTCGAGGTCTCCGCTGCTACGTTTTGATAGACAATGTTGTTGATATCTGTTGAACCATACTTTATATTCTGTTGATTAAGAGTATTGTGCTCGAAACAATTATTGGTTTTTATTGGTTCATGTTTTTAAGAATTGAAAATACTTATGCCGTTTCGGTTTCTTATGTAAATTACCCATGCTCGATTGGTATTTTCATTGTGACTTGGAAGCACGTTCTTAATTGTTAATCGCTTTCAGTCAATATTCCCTTGTTTCCCGAGCATGATTCCCTTATTTGAGTTGAGTTGATGGATGGTTAGTAGTGTTAGTGTTCGTGCGTCGCACCTCGGGAGTCAGGGTGTGACATTATCATGAAAGGCTTAGTTCTTGTCAAAATACCTACAAAATCGTGTTCGCAACTTGAAAAGCTTATTTAAAGCTCATTTCGAGCGTAGCTCTCGAACTTGCATTTTTCTCGAGCAATATAAATTTTTTTCTATCCAAAACCAACACTTACTCCCTTATTATGATGCATCCAATGTAAAAGTTTCCAAGAAAGGCTTTGTTCTTGTATACCTACAAAACCGTGTATGCACCTTGAAAAGCTCATTTGAAGCTCATTTCGACCGTAGCTCCCGAACATGTTTTTTTCTCGAGCAATATAAATTTTTTTTTACCCCAAGCCACAACAGACTCCCTTATTACGATGTGTCCAATGTAAAAGTTTCATAGAAAGGCTTCACTTTTTGTCAACATACCTACAAAATCATGTTTGCACCTTGAAAAGCTCATTTGAAGCTCATTTCGAGCGTAGCTCCCGAACTTGCATTTTTCTCGAGCAATATAAAGGCTTCACTTTTTGTCAACATACCTACAAAATCATGTTTGCACCTTGAAAAGCTCATTTGAAGCTCATTTCGAGCGTAGCTCCCAAACTTGCATTTTTCTCGAGCAATATAAAAATTTTTCGACCCCAAGCCACAACACACTCCATTATTATGATGTATCCAATGTAAAAGTTTCATAGAAAGGCTTCGTTTTTGTCAAAATACAAACAAAATCGTGTTTGCACCATTTAAAGCTCATTTCAAGCTCATTTCGAACGTAGCTCTCGAACTTGCATTTTTCTCTAGCAATATAAATTTTTTCGATCCAAAATCACCACAAACTCCCTTATTATTATGTATCCAATGTAGAAGTTTCAAAGAAAGGCTTCATTTTTGTCAAAATAACTACAAAATCGTGTTTTTACCTTTAAAAGCTCATTTCAAGCTCATTTCGAGCGTAGCTCCCGAACTTGCATTTTTTTCGAGCAATATAAATTGTTTTGGACCCCAACCTCCACACACTCCCTTATTATGATGCATCCAATGTAAAAGTTTCCAATAAAGGCCTTTTTCTTGTCAAATTACCTCTAATTATGATGTAACCAATTTAAAAGCTCATTTAAAGCTTATTTCGAGCGTAGCTCCCGAACTTTCATTTTTCACGAGCAATATAAATTTATTTCGATCCAAAACCACCACAAACTCTCTTATTATGATGAAACCAATTTAAAAGTTATAATGAAAGGCTTAGTTCTTGTCAAAATACCTACAAAATCGTTCTGCACCTTGTAAAGCTCATTTGCAGGTCATTTCGAGCGTAGCTCCCGAACTTGAATTTTTCCTGAGCAATATAAAAATTTTTCGATCCAAAATCACCACAAAATCCCTTATTATTATGTATCAAATGTAAAAGTTTCAAAGAAAGGCTTCATTTTTGTCAAAATACCTACAAAATCGTGTGTGCGCCTTTAAAAGCTCATTTGAAGCTCATTTCGAGCGTAGCTCTCGAACTTGCATTTTTCTCGAGCAATATAAATTTTTTTCGATCCAAAACCACCACTTGCTCCCTTATTATGATCCATCCAATGTAAAAGTTTCCAAGAAGGGCTTTGTTCTTGTATACCTACAAAATTGTATTTGCACCTTCAAAAGCTCATTTGTAGCTCATTTCAAGCGTAGCTCCCAAACTTGCATTTTTCTCAAGGAATATAAATTTTTTTCGACCCCAAGCCATAACACACTCCCTTATTATGATGTATCCAATGTCAAAGTTTCATAGAAAGTCTTCGGTTTTTGTCAAAATACCTACAAAATCGTGTTTGCACCATTAAAAGCTCATTTGAAGCTCATTTCGAGCATAACTCCCGAACTTGCATTTTGCTCGAGCAATATAAATTTATTTCGATCCAGAACCACCACAAACTCCCTTATTATTATGTATCCAATGTAAAAGTTTCAAAGAAAGGCTTCATTTTTGTCAAAATACATACAAAATCGTGTTTGCACCTTTAAAAGCTCATTTCGAGCGTAGCACTCGAACTTGCATTTTTCTCGAGCAATATAAATTTTTTTCGATCCAAAACCACCACTTACTCCCTTATTATGATGCATCCAATGTAAAAGTTTCCAAAAAAGGCTTTGTTCTTGTATACCTACAAAATCGGGTTTGCACCTTCAAAAGCTCATTTGAAGCTCATTTCAAGTGTAGCTCCAGAACTTATTTTTTTCTCGAGCAATATAAATTTTTTTCGACCCCAAGCCACAACACAATCCATTATTATGATGTATCCAATGTAAAAGTTTCATAGAAAGGCTTCATTTTTGTCAAAATACATACAAAATTGTGTTTGCACCATTTAAAGCTCATTTCGAGCGGAGCTCCAGAACTTGCATTTTTTACGAGCAATATAAATTTATTTCGATCCAAAACCACCACAAACTATCTTATTATGATGTATCCAATTTAAAAGTTATAATGAAAGGCTTAGTTCTTGTCAAAATACATACAAAATCGTGTTTGCACCTTTAAAAGCTCATTTCGAGCGTAGCACTCGAACTTGCATTTTTCTCGAGCAATATAAATTTTTTTCGATCCAAAACCACCACTTACTCCCTTATTATGATGCATCCAATGTAAAAGTTTCCAAAAAAGGCTTTGTTCTTGTATACCTACAAAATCGGGTTTGCACCTTCAAAAGCTCATTTGAAACTCATTTCAAGTGTAGCTCCAGAACTTGTTTTTTTCTCGAGCAATATAAATTTTTTTCGACCCCAAGCCACAACACACTCCCTTATTACGATGTATCCAATGTAAAAGATTCATAGAAAGGCATCATTTTTTGTCAAAATACCTACAAAATCCTGTTTGCACCTTGAAAAGCTCATTTGAAGCTCATTTCGAGCGTAGCTCCCGAACTTGCATTTTTCTCGAGCAATATAAATTTATTTCGACCCCAAGCCACAACACACTCCCTTATTACGATGTATCCAACGTAAAAGATTCATAAAAAGGCTTCATTTTTTGTCAAAATACCTACAAAATCGTGTTTGCACCTTGAAAAGCTCATTTGAAGCTCATTTCGAGCATAGCTCCCGAACTTATTTTTTTCTCGAGAAATATAAATTTTTTTCGACCCCAAGCCACAACACAATCCATTATTATGATGTATCCAATGTAAAAGTTTCATAGAAAGGCTTCATTTTTGTCAAAATACATACAAAATTGTGTTTGCACCATTTAAAGCTCATTTCGAGCGTAGCTCTCAAACTTGAATTTTTCTCGAGCAATATAAATGTTTTTCGATCCAAAATTCCCACAAACTCCCTTATTATTATGTATCCAATGTAAAAGCTTCAAACAAAGGCTTCATTTTTGTCAAAATACCTACAAAATCGTGTTTTTACCTTTAAAAGCTCATTTGAAGCTCATTTCGAGCGTAGCTCCTGAACTTGAATTTTTCTCGAGCAATATAAATTGTTTTGGACCCCAAACCTCCACACACTCCCTTATTATGATACATCCAATGTAAAAGTTTCCAATAAATGTTTTTTTCTTGTCAAAATACCTACAAAATCGTGTTTGCACCTTGAAAAGCTCATTTGAAGCTCATTTCGAGCGTAGCACCCGAACTTGCATTTTGCTCGAGCAGTATAAATTTTTTTCGATCCAAAATCGACACAAACTTTCTTATTATAATGTATCCAATTTAAAAAATTCATAGAAAGGCTTCGTTTTTGTCAAAATACCTACAAATTTGTGTTTGCACCTTTAAAAGCTCATTTGAAGCTCATTTCGAGCGTAGCTTCCGAACTTGCATTTTTCACGAGCAATATAAATTTATTTTGATCCAGAACCACCACAAACTTTCTTATTATTATGTATCCGATTTAAAAGTTATAATGAAAGGCTTAGTTCTTGTCAAAATACCTACAAAATCGTGTCTGCACCATGAGAAGCTCATTTGAAGCTCATTTCGAGCGTAACTCCCGAACTTGCATTTTTCTCGAGGAATATAAATTTTTTTCGACCCCAAACCACAACACACTCCCTTATTATAATGAATCCAATGTAAAAGTTTCATAGAAAGGCTTTTTTTTAGTCAAAATATATACAAAATCGTGTTTGCACGTTTAAAAGCTCATTTGAAGATCATTTCGAGCGTAGCTCTCGAACTTGCATTTTTCTCGAGCAATATAAATTTTTTTCGATCCAAAACCACCACTTACTCCCGTATTATGATGCATCCAATGTAAAAGTTTCCAAGAAAGGCTTTGTTCTTGTATACCTACAAAATTGTATTTGCACCTTGAAAAGCTCATTTGAAGCTCATTTCGACCGTAGCTGCCAAACTTGCATTCTTCTCGAGGAATATAAATTTTTTTCGACCCCAAGCCACAACACACTCCCTTATTATGATGTATCCAATGTAAAAGTTTCATAGAAGGGCTTCGTTTTTTGTCAAACTACCTACAAAATCGTGTTTGCACCTTGAAAAGCTCATTTGAAGCTCATTTGGAGCGTAGCTCCCGAACTTGCGTTTTGCTCGAGCAATTTTCTATCCAAAACCATCAAAAACTCCCTTATTATGATGTAACCAATGTAAAAGTTTTATAGAAAGGCTTCTTTTTTGTCAAAATACATACAAATTCGAGTTTGCACCTTTAAAAGCTCATTTGAAGCTCATTTCGAGCGGAGCTCCAGAACTTGCATTTTTTACGAGCAATATAAATTTATTTCGATCCAAAACCACCACAAACTATCTTATTATGATGTATCCAATTTAAAAGTTATAATGAAAGGCTTAGTTCTTGTCAAAATACCTACAAAATTGTGTCTGCACCTTGAAAAGCTCATTTGAAACTCATTTCGAGCGTAACTCCCGAACTTGCCTTTTTCTCGAGGAATATAAATTTTATTCGACCCCAAACCACAACACACTCCCTTATTGATATGTATCCAATGTAAAAGTTTCATAGAAAGGCTTTTTTTAAGTCAAAATATATACAAAATCGTGTTTGCACCTTTAAAAGCTCATTTGAAGCTCATTACGAGCGTAGCTCTCGAACTTGCATTTTTCTCGAGCAAAATAAATTTTTTTCGATCCAAAACCACCACTTACTCCTGTATTATGACGCATCCAATGTAAAAGTTTCCAAGAAAGGCTTTGTTCTTGTATACCTACAAAATCGTATTTGCACCTTGAAAAGCTCATTTGAAACTCATTTCGACCGTAGCTGCCAAACTTGCATTCTTCTCGAGGAATATAAATTTTTTTCGACCCCAAGCCACAACACACTCCCTTATTATAATGTATCCAATGTAAAAGTTTCATAGAACGGCTTTGTTTTTTGTCAAAAGACCTACAAAATCGTGTTTGCTCCTTGAAAAGCTCATTTGAAGCTCATTTGGAGCGTAGCTCCCGAACTTGCATTTTGCTCGAGCAATATAAATCTTTTTCTATCAAAAACCATCACAAACTCCTTTATTATGATGTAACCAATGTAAAAGTTTTATAGAAAGGCTTCTTTTTTGTAAAAATACATACAAATTCGTGTTTGCACCTTTAAAAGATCATTTGAAGCTCATTTCGAGCGGAGCTCCCGAACTTGCATTTTTTACGAGCAATATAAATTTATTTCGATCCAAAACCACCACAAACTCTCTTATTATGATGTATCCAATTTAAAAGTTATAATGAAAGGCTTCGTTCTTGTCAAAATACCTACAAAATCGTGTCTGCACCTTGTAAAACTCATTTGAAGCTCATTTCGAGCGTAGCTCCCGAACTTGAATTTTTCCCGAGCAATATAAATACTTTTCGATCCAAAATTGCCACAAACTCCCTTATTATTATGTATCCAATGTAAAAGCTTCAAACAAAGGCTTCATTTTTGTCAAAATGCCTACAAAATCGTGTTTTTACCTTTAAAAGCTCATTTGAAGCTCATTTCGAGCGTAGCTCCTGAACTTGAATTTTTCTCGAGCAATATAAATTGTTTTGGACCCCAAACCTCCACACACTCCCTTATTATGATACATCCAATGTAAAAGTTTCCAATAAATGCTTTTTTCTTGTCAAAATACCTACAAAATCGTGTTTGCACCTTGAAAAGCTCATTTGAAGCTCATTTCGAGCGTAGCACCCGAACTTGCATTTTGCTCGAGCAATATAAATTTTTTTCGATCCAAAATCGACACAAACTTTCTTATTATAATGTATCGAATGTAAAAAATTCATAGAAAGGCTTCGTTTTTGTCAAAATACCTACAAATTTGTGTTTGCACCTTTAAAAGCTCATTTGAAGCTCATTTCGAGCGTAGCTTCCGAACTTGCATTTTTCACGAGCAATATAAATTTATTTTGATCCAGAACCACCACAAACTTTCTTATTATTATGTATCCGATTTAAAAGTTATAATGAAAGGCTTAGTTCTTGTCAAAATACCTACAAAATCGTGTCTGCACCATGAGAAGCTCATTTGAAGCTCATTTCGAGCGTAACTCCCGAACTTGCATTTTTCTCGAGGAATATAAATTTTTTTCGACCCCAAACCACAACACACTCCCTTATTATAATGAATCCAATGTAAAAGTTTCATAGAAAGGCTTTTTTTTAGTCAAAATATATACAAAATCGTGTTTGCACGTTTAAAAGCTCATTTGAAGATCATTTCGAGCGTAGCTCTCGAACTTGCATTTTTCTCTAGCAATATAAATTTTTTTCGATCCAAAACCACCACTTACTCCCGTATTATGATGCATCCAATGTAAAAGTTTCCAAGAAAGGCTTTGTTCTTGTATACCTACAAAATTGTATTTGCACCTTGAAAAGCTCATTTGAAGCTCATTTCGACCGTAGCTGCCAAACTTGCATTCTTCTCGAGGAATATAAATTTTTTTCGACCCCAAGCCACAACACACTCCCTTATTATGATGTATCCAATGTAAAAGTTTCATAGAACGGCTTCGTTTTTTGTCAAAGTACCTACAAAATCGTGTTTGCACCTTGAAAAGCTCATTTGAAGCTCATTTGGAGCGTAGCTCCCGAACTTGCGTTTTGCTCGAGCAATTTTCTATCCAAAACCATCACAAACTCCCTTATTATGATGTAACGAATGTAAAAGTTTTATAGAAAGGCTTCTTTTTTGTCAAAATACATACAAATTCGTGTTTGCACCTTTAAAAGCTCATTTGAAGCTCATTTCGAGCGGAGCTCCAGAACTTGCATTTTTTACGAGCAATATAAATTTATTTCGATCCAAAACCACCACAAACTATCTTATTATGATGTATCCAATTTAAAAGTTATAATGAAAGGCTTAGTTCTTGTCAAAATACCTACAAAATCGTGTCTGCACCATGAGAAGCTCATTTGAAGCTCATTTCGAGCGTAACTCCCGAACTTGCATTTTTCTCGAGGAATATAAATTTTTTTCGACCCCAAACCACAACACACTCCCTTATTATAATGAATCCAATGTAAAAGTTTCGTAGAAAGGCTTTTTTTAAGTCAAAATATATACAAAATCGTGTTTGCACGTTTAAAAGCTCATTTGTAGATCATTTCGAGCGTAGCTCTCGAACTTGCATTTTTCTCGAGCAATATAAATTTTTTTCGATCCAAAACCACCACTTACTCCCGTATTATGATGCATCCAATGTAAAAGTTTCCAAGAAAGGCTTTGTTCTTGTATACCTACAAAATTGTATTTGCACCTTGAAAAGCTCATTTGAAGCTCATTTCGACCGTAGCTGCCAAACTTGCATTCTTCTCGAGGAATATAAATTTTTTTCGACCCCAAGCCACAACACACTCCCTTATTATGATGTATCCAATGTAAAAGTTTCATAGAACGGCTTCGTTTTTTGTCAAAGTACCTACAAAATCGTGTTTGCACCTTGAAAAGCTCATTTGAAGCTCATTTGGAGCGTAGCTCCCGAACTTGCGTTTTGCTCGAGCAATTTTCTATCCAAAACCATCACAAACTCCCTTATTATGATGTAACCAATGTAAAAGTTTTATAGAAAGGCTTCTTTTTTGTCAAAATACATACAAATTCGTGTTTGCACCTTTAAAAGCTCATTTGAAGCTCATTTCGAGCGGAGCTCCAGAACTTGCATTTTTTACGAGCAATATAAATTTATTTCGATCCAAAACCACCACAAACTATCTTATTATGATGTATCCAATTTAAACGTTATAATGAAAGGCTTAGTTCTTGTCAAAATACCTACAAAATCGTGTCTGCACCTTGAAAAGCTCATTTGAAACTCATTTCGAGCGAAACTCCCGAACTTGCCTTTTTCTCGAGGAATATAAATTTTATTCGACCCCAAACCACAACACACTCCCTTATTGATATGTATCCAATCTAAAAGTTTCATAGAAAGGCTTTTTTTAAGTCAAAATATATACAAAATCGTGTTTGCACCTTTAAAAGCTCATTTGAAGCTCATTTCGAGCGTAGCTCTCGAACTTGCATTTTTCTCGAGCAATATAAATTTTTTTCGATCCAAAACCACCACTTACTCCCGTATTATGATGCATCCAATGTAAAAGTTTCCAAGAAAGGCTTTGTTCTTGTATACCTACAAAATTGTATTTGCACCTTGAAAAGCTCATTTGAAGCTCATTTCGACCGTAGCTGC
Organism: Schizonepeta tenuifolia; assembly: GCA_029490685.1. Taxonomy (NCBI): domain Eukaryota; kingdom Viridiplantae; phylum Streptophyta; class Magnoliopsida; order Lamiales; family Lamiaceae; genus Schizonepeta; species Schizonepeta tenuifolia. The sequence goes on along the minus strand of CM055958.1, from coordinate 40,119,366 downwards.
CAAACTTGCATTCTTCTCGAGGAATATAAATTTTTTTCGACCCCAAGCCACAACACACTCCCTTATTATGATGTATCCAATGTAAAAGTTTCATAGAACGGCTTCGTTTTTTGTCAAAGTACCTACAAAATCGTGTTTGCACCTTGAAAAGCTCATTTGAAGCTCATTTGGAGCGTAGCTCCCGAACTTGCGTTTTGCTCGAGCAATTTTCTATCCAAAACCATCACAAACTCCCTTATTATGATGTAACCAATGTAAAAGTTTTATAGAAAGGCTTCTTTTTTGTCAAAATACATACAAATTCGTGTTTGCACCTTTAAAAGATCATTTGAAGCTCATTTCGAGCGGAGCTCCAGAACTTGCATTTTTTACGAGCAATATAAATTTATTTCGATCCAAAACCACCACAAACTATCTTATTATGATGTATCCAATTTAAACGTTATAATGAAAGGCTTAGTTCTTGTCAAAATACCTACAAAATCGTGTCTGCACCTTGAAAAGCTCATTTGAAACTCATTTCGAGCGAAACTCCCGAACTTGTCTTTTTCTCGAGGAATATAAATTTTATTCGACCCCAAACCACAACACACTCCCTTATTGATATGTATCCAATCTAAAAGTTTCATAGAAAGGCTTTTTTTAAGTCAAAATATATACAAAATCGTGTTTGCACCTTTAAAAGCTCATTTGAAGCTCATTTCGAGCGTAGCTCTCGAACTTGCATTTTTCTCGAGCAATATAAATTTTTTTCGATCCAAAACCACCACTTACTCCTGTATTATGACGCATCCAATGTAAAAGTTTCCAAGAAATGCTTTGTTCTTGTATACCTACAAAATCGTATTTGCACCTTGAAAAGCTCATTTGAAGCTCATTTCGACCGTAGCTGCCAAACTTGCATTCTTCTCGAGGAATATAAATTTTTTTCGACCCCAAGCCACAACACACTCCCTTATTATAATGTATCCAATGTAAAAGTTTCATAGAACGGCTTTGTTTTTTGTCAAAAGACCTACAAAATCTGGTTTGCACCTTGAAAAGCTCATTTGAAGCTCATTTGGAGCGTAGCTCCCGAACTTGCATTTTGCTCGAGCAATATAAATTTTTTTCTATCCAAAACCATCACAAACTCCCTTATTATGATGTAACCAATGTAAAAGTTTTATAGAAAGGCTTCTTTTTTGTAAAAATACATACAAATTCGTGTTTGCACCTTTAAAAGATCATTTGAAGCTCATTTCGAGCGGAGCTCCCGAACTTGCATTTTTCCCGAGCAATATAAATACTTTTCGATCCAAAACCACCACAAACTCCCTTATTTTTATGTATGCAATGTAAAAGTTTCAAAGAAAAGCTTCATTTTTGTCAAAATAACTACAAAATCGTGTTTTCACCTTTAAAAGCTCATTTGAAACTCATTTCGAGCGTAGCTTCCGAACAAGCATTTTTCTCGAGCAATATAAATTGTTTTCCACCCCAAACCACGACACACTCCCTTATTATGATGTATCAGATGTAAAAGTTTCCAATAAAGGCTTTGTTCTTGTAAAAATACCTACAAAATCGTATTTGCACCTTGAAAAGCTCATTTGAAGCTCATTTCGAGCGTAACTCCCGAACTTGCATTTTGCTCGAGCAATATAAATTTTTTTCGACCCCAAGCCACAACACACTCCCTTATTATGATGTATCCAATGTAAAATTTATCATGAAAGGCTTAGTTCTTTTCAAAATAACTACAAAATCGTGTCTGAACCTTGTAACGCTCATTTGAAGCTCATTTCAAGTGTAGCTCCCGAACTTGCATTTTTTTCGAGCAATATATACTTTTTTCGAACAAAAACCACCACAAACTCCCTTATTATTATGTATCAAATGTAAAAGTTATCATGAAACGATTAGTTTTAGTTAAAATACCTACAAAATCGTGTTTGCAACTTGAAAACCTCATTTGAAGCTCATTTCGAGCGTAGCTCCCGAACTTGCATTTTTCTCGAGCAATACAAATTATTTTCGATCCAAAAACACCATGTAAACACAAATTTTATGTATTTATAACAAACACGATAAATCGTGTACAAATAAGTATTTGCAGATTTGAAGTAAAATGCGAGTTCGATCTCTAGCTTTTATCCTCTGATTGGTCTCTTCCACTTGTTCTTGAACGATCTTTAAGCAGCTTCCGGGATCCTTGGAGATTTAGCCTCCTTTATCTTGATCGGTTTTGATACTTGACTTGATAACGTTAATCCGGAGGGCCGACGCTTTGTTTCTGGATCAAACGCTAGATTTGGGACGCTTTTGGTGAAGAACTCCTTGAACTCCACGAAGAACGCCTTGAATGCCGCGAAGAACGCTTGAATGTTGTAGAGAATTTTCCTACAACTCTTGAGCTCTTCAATATGATTTTTGGTGTGATTTAAAGTTGTGTGGAGACCTCTATTTATAGGGAAAAATATGGTGGATTTGGTGGGCTTTTAGGCTCCATCATGGGCTTGAGGGATGAGGTGGCGCGATCTCATTGGCTCTAAAATATTGATGTATATCATTTACTTGTTCCCAAAGAAATAGATATTTATCACCATATAAAAATATATTTATCAATTAAATAACTTATTTAATATGGATATCATAAGATTCCATGACAAAATAAAATATTAAAATCAATAAAATATTTCTTTTAATTTTCTATATCTACACACCACAAACTCCCTTATTATGATGTATCTAATGTAAAAGTTATCATGAAAGGCTTAGTTCTTGTGAAAATACCTACAAAATCGTGTTTGCAACTTGAAAAACTCATTTGAAGTTCATTTCGAGCGTAGCACCCGAACTTGCATTTTTATTGAGCAATATCAATTTTTTTCGAACCCAAACCACCATACACTCCCTTATTATGATGTATCCAATGTAAAAGTTTCAAAGAAAGGGTTCGTTTTTGTCAAAATACCTACAAAATCGTGTTTACAACATGAAAAGCTCATTTGAAATTCATTTCGAGCGTAGCACCTGAACATGCATTTTTATTGAGCAATATCAATTTTTTTCGACCCCAAACCACCATACACTCCCTTATTATGATGTATCCAATGTAAAAGTTTCAAAGAAAAGGTTCGTTTTTTGTCAAAATACCTACAAAATCGTATTTACACCGTTAAATCCTCATTTGAAGGTCATTACGATCAAAGCTCCAGAACTTGCCTTTTTCTCGAGCAATATAAATTTTTTTCAACCCCAAACCACTACACACTCCCTTATTATGATGAATCCAATGTAAAAGTTTCCAAGAAAGGCTTTGTTCTTGTAAAAATACCTACAAGATCGTGTTTGCATCTTGAAAAGCACATTTGAAGCTCATATCGAGCGTAACTCCCAAACTTGCATTTTTCTCGAGCAATATAAATTTTTTCGATCCAAAACCATCACAGACTCCCTTATTATTATATATCCAATGTAGAAGTTTCAAAGAAAGGCTTTATTTTTGAAAAAGTACCTAAAAAATAGTGTTTTCACCTTTAAAAGCTTATTTGAGGCTCATTTCTAGCGTAGCTCACGAACTTGTGTTTTTCTCCAGCAATATAAATTGTTTTCGACCCCAAACCACCGCACACTCCCTTATTATGATGCATCCAACGTAAAAGTGTCCAATAAAGGCTATGTTCTAGTCAAAATACCTACAAAATCGTGTTTGCACCTTGAAAAGCACATTTGAAGCTCAATTCGAGCGTAACTCCCGAACTTGCATTTTTCTCGAGCAATATAACTTTTTTGTGATCCAAAACAACCACAAACTCCATTATTATTATGTATCCAATGTAAATGTTTTAAAGAAAGGCTTCATTTTTGTCAAAATACTTACAAAATCGTGTTTTCACCTTTAAAAGCTCGTTTCAAGCGTAGCTCCCGAACATGCATTTTTCTAGAGCAATATACATTGTTTTCGACCCCAAACCACCACACACTCTCTTATTATGATTCACCCAATGTAAAACTATTCAATAAAGGCTATGTTCTGGACAAAATACCTATAAAATCGTGTTTGCACCTTGAAAAGCACATTTGAAGCTTATTTCAAGCGTAACTCCCGAACTTTCATTTCTCTCGAGCAATATAACTTTTTTGCGATCCAAAACCACCACAAATCCCTTAATATTATGTATCCAATGTAAATGTTTCAAAGAAAGGCTTCATTTTTGTCAAAATTTCATGTTTTCACCTTTAAAAGTTCGTTTCGAGCGTAGCTCCCGAACTTGCATTTTTCTCGAGCAATATAAATTGTTTTCGACCCCAAACCACCACACACTCCCTTATTATGATGCATCCAATGTAAAACCGTTCAATAAAGGCTATGTTCTTGTCAAAATACCTACAAAATCGTGTTTGCACCTTAAAAAGCACATTTGAAGCTCATTTCGAGCGTAACTCCCGAACTTGCATTTTTCTCGAGCAATATAACTTCTTTTGCGATCCAAAACCACCACAAACTCCCTTATTATTATGTATCCAATGTAAAGGTTTCAAATAAAGTCTTAATTTTTTGTTAAAATACCTACAAAATCGTGTTTTCACCTTTAAAAGCTCGTTTCGAGCGTAGCTCCCGAACTTGCATTTTTCTCGAGGGATATAAATTGTTTTCGATCCCAAACCATCACACTCCCTTATTATGATGCATCCAATGTAAAAGTTTCCAATAAAGGCTTTGTTCTTGTCAAAATACCTACAAAATCGTGTTTGCACCTTGAAAATCTCATTTGAAGCTCATTTCGAGCTTAGCTCCCGAACTTGCATTTTTCTCGAGCAATATAAATTTTTTTCGACCCCAAGCCACAATACACTCCCTTATTATGATGTATCCAATGTAAATTTATCATGAAATGCTTAGTTCTTTTCAAAATAACTACAATATTGTGTCTGCACCTTGTAAAACTCATTTGAATCTCTTTTCAAGTGTTGCTCCCGAACTTGCATTTTTTTCGAGCAATATAAACTTTTTTCGAACCAAAACCACCACTAACTCCTTTATTATTATGTATCAAATGTAAAGGTTATCATGAAACGATTAGTTTTAGTTAAAATACCTTCAAAATCGTGTTTGCAACTTGAAAATCTCATTTGAAGCTCATTCTGAGCGTAGCTCCCGAACTTGCATTTTTCTCGAGCAATATAAATTGTTTTCGATCCAAAACCACCACAAACTCCCTTATTATGATGTCTCCAATGCAAAAAGTTATCATGAATGGCTTAGTTCTGGTCAAAATACCTACAAGATCGTGTTTGCTTCTTGAAAAGCACATTTGAAGTTCATTTCGAGCGTAACTCCCTAACTTGCATTTTTCTCGAGCAATATAAATTTTTTCGATCCAAAACCATCACAGACTCCCTTATTATTATATATCCAATGTAGAAGTTTCAAAGAAAGGCTTTATTTTTGAAAAAATACCTAAAAAATCGTGTTTTCACCTTTAAAAGCTTATTTGAGGCTCATTTCTAGCGTAGCTCGTGAACTTGTGTTTTTCTCCAGCAAAATAAATTTTTTTCGACCCCAAACCACCACACACTAACTTATTATGATGCATCCAATGTAAAAGTATCCAATAAAGGCTATGTTCTTGTCAAAATACCTACAAAATCGTGTTTGCACCTTGAAAAGCACATTTGAAGCTCATTTCGAGCGTAACTCCCGAACTTGCATTTTTCTCGAGCAATATAACTTTTTTGCGATCCGACACCACCACAAACTCCCTTATTATTATGTATCCAATGTAAAGGTTTCAAAGAAAGGCTTCATTTTTGTCAAAATACCTACAAAATCGTGTTTTCAACTTTAAAAGCTCATTTCGAGCGTAGCTCCCGAACTTGCAATTTTCTCGAGCAATATAAATTTTTTTCAACCCCAAACCGCCACACACTCCCTTATTATGATGCATCCAATGTAAAAGTTTCCAATAAAGGCATTGTTCTTGTCAAAATACCTAAAAAATCGTGTTTGCACCTTGAAAATCTCATTTGAAGCTCAATTCGAGCGTAGCTCCCGAACTTGCATTTTCTCGAGCAATATAAATTTTTTTCGACCCCAAGCCACAACACACTCCCTTATTATGATGTATCCAATGTAAAAGTTATCATGAAAGGCTTAGTTCTTTTCAAAATAACTACAAAATTGTGTCTGCACCTTGTAAAGCTCATTTGAAGCTCATTTCAAGCGTAGCTCCTAAACTTGCATTTTTCTCGAGCAATATAAACTTTTTTCGAACAAAAACCACCACAAACTCCTTTATTATTATGTATCCAATTTAAAAGTTATCATGAAATGATTAGTTTTTGTTAAAATACCTACAAAATCGTGTTTGCAACTTGAAAAACTCATTAGAAGCTCATTTCAAGCGTAGCTCCTGAACTTGCATTTTTCTCGAGCAATATAAAGTTTTTTCGAACCAAAACCACCACAAACTCCCTTATTATTGTGTATCCAATGTAAAAGTTATCATGAAACGATTAGTTTTTGTTAACATACCTACGAAATCGTGTTTGCACCTTGAAAAGCACATTCGAAGCTCATTTCGAGTGTCAGTGCCGAACTTGCATTTTTCTCGAGCAATATAAATTTTTTCGATCCAAAACCACCACAAACTCCCTTATTATTATGTATTCAATGTAAAAGTTTCAAAGAAATGCTTTAGTTTTGTCAAAATACCTAAAAAATCATGTTTTCACCTTTAAAAGCTTATTTGAAGCTCATTTTGAGCGTAGCTCCCGAACTTGTGTTTTTCTCGAGCAATATAAATTGTTTTTGACACCAAACCACCACACACTAACTTATTATGATTCATCCAATGTAAAAGTATCCAATAAAGCCTATGTTCTTGTCAAAATACCTACAAAATCGTGTTTGCACCTTGAAAAGCACATTTGAAGCTCATTTCGAGCGTAACACCCGAACTTGCATTTTTCTCGAGATATATAACTTTTTTGCGATCCAAAACCACCACAAACTCTCTTTTTATTATGTATCCAATGTAAATGTTTCAAAGAAAGGCTTCATTTTTGTCAAAATACCTACAAAATCGTGTTTTCAATTTAAAAGCTCATTTCGAGCGTAGCTCCCGAACTTGCATTTTTCTCGAGCAATATAAATTTTTTTCAACCCCAAACTGCCACACACTTCCTTATTATGATGCATCCAATGTAAAAGTTTCCAATAAAGGCATTGTTCTTGTCAAAATACCTAAAAAATCGTGTTTGCACCTTGAAAATCTCATTTGAAGCTCAATTCGAGCATAGCTCCCGAACTTGCATTTTTCTCGAGCAATATAAATTTTTTTCGATCCCAAGCCACAACACACTCCCTTATTATGATGTATCCAATGTAAAAGTTATCATGAAAGGCTTAGTTCTTTTCAAAATAACTACAAAATTGTGTCTGCACATTGTAAAGCTCATTCGAAGCTCATTTCAAGCGTAGCTCCTGAACTTGCATTTTTCTCGAGCAATATAAACTTTTTTCGAACAAAAACCACCACAAACTCCCTTATTATTATGTATCCAATGTAAAAGTTATCATGAAACGATTAGTTTTTGTTAAAATACCTACAAAATCGTGTTTGCAACTTGAAAAGCTCATTTGAAACTCATTTCAAGCGTAGCTCCTGAACTTGCATTTTTCTCGAGCAATATAAAGTTTTTTCGAACCAAAACCACCACAAACTCTCTTATTATTGTGTATCCAATGTAAAAGTTATCATGAAATGATTAGTTTTTGTTAACATATCTACGAATTCGTGTTTGCACCTTGAAAAGCACATTTGAAGCTCATTTCGAGTGTAACTGCTGAACTTGCATTTTTCTCGAGCAATATAAATTTTTTCGATCCAAAATCACCACAAACTCCCTTATTATTATGTATTCAATGTAAAAGTTTCAAAGAAATGCTTTAGTTTTGTCAAAATACCTAAAAAATCATGTTTTCACCTTTAAAAGCTTATTTGAAGCTCATTTCGAGCATAGCTCCCGAACTTGCATTTTTTTCGAGCAATATAAATTATTTTTGACCCCAAACCACCACATACTCCCTTATTATGATGCATCCAATGTAAAATTGTTCAATAAAGGCTATGTTCTTGTCAAAATACCTACAAAATCGTGTTTGCACCATGAAAAGCACATTTGAAGCTCATTTCGAGCGTAACTCCTGAACTTTCATTTCTCTCAACCAATATAACTTTTTTGCGATCCAAAACCACCACAAACTCCCTTATTATTATGTATCCAATGTAAATGTTTCAAAGAAAAGCTTCATTTTTGTCAAAATACCTACAAAATCGTGTGTAATGCCCCGTAAATTCCTTACGTTCTTAAAATTTAAAGTTAATCAAATAAATGGCTTTGCACGCCTAAGTTTACAATTTTGTTGAATTCTAAGACTAACGGTCGAATCCGTTATTAAAAAAATAAATTATAGAAGTCAGCTAGACGACTACTGTATTTAGGGTTAGCGCGTACGAAAAGTTTTTAGTTCGTTAACTAAGAACGGAAAACCGTCTAATTTTTTTTACAATTACGAAATTGCGAAACGAACACGTCCGAGAAAGTTCGTTTTTATGTTTTTCCAGACGAAGCTCGGACTATGTCGTCCCGAGTTTTTGTCAAAATAAATTTTGTAAATTTATTTTTCAATTAAGTTCATACATTAGAATTTTTTTTAAGTCAAATCGAATCGCGACGATTTTGTACCGAACAACGTTTTTCGTCGTTCGTTTTTCCGTAACGTCGGATCGCGCCGGAAAAACCCGTAACCTTCTAAAACTTTCTCCATGCAGCCGACACCTCATTTAATTAGGTGTAAGCATGCATGTTTGACCTTGCTAATTGTATGACACCTAAATCTACTTTACACAATTTCAACCTTTCATCATTTCAACACTTAAGCAAAAAAATTTCTCCATCTCTCTCTCTAGTTCTCGGCTGCACCACCACTTTTTCTTCATCTTCTTCACCTTCATTCCTTCCATCCACCATTGAAGAACACCTCCAAGAACAAGAAGAGTTCATACAAGTCACAATTCATCCAACAAAACCTTCTACATCCTTTGTTAATTCTTAAGGTAATGATCTTCTCTTCAATTCTATCCAATTAGTTTTCTTTTCTTTTCTTTTTTCCTCTTGATCGAAATTTCTAGAGTTTGGAATAGATGATTTGATCTTGGATTAATGAAATTAGATGTATTAGATATGATAATTAGGGGTTAAAATTGATCAAAATCAAGAACCCTAAAACCTAAGTAAATGCAGAAATTTTTGGGAAAATGGTAGGATTTTTAATTTTCTTCTTTTGATGATTGATTCATGCTTAGTAGATGTTTAATTAGTATTTAGAATGAAAAAGAGTTGAAAGCCCTATGTTTTTGTGAAATTTCCAATTAAAATTTGAATTGAATTTAGGGGTTTTTATGCATGTTAGTTGATAATTGTTTTGCAAGTGATTAATAGTTGTTATAATAGATTAATTAGTGGATAAATGTTGTTAATTAGGGAAGAAAATCACCCCCTTAATATCTTCATAAAACCAGAAATTTATAGGGTGAATAGGGGTCTCCATGTGTTGATGTTAAGTGATGAATTGTTAATGGAATATAGTTGCAAATCATGTTAGTTGATTAATAGAATTTAAATGAGAATTTTCTAAAATGTTTAATGAAACATAAGAGATGAAAATTACCTTATAAATTGAGTTATAACGATGTTAAGATGTGTTTGCATGCATGAAAATGATTCACGTTAGACGTAGTTTAACGTCGTAAAATTTGAACAAAAACCGACAACTTTTGAAAATCGTATAAAAGACGAACATGTAGTTGTAACTAATAATCGAGAAGTTGGATGAGAATTCTAATATGATATTATTGTTTATAATGGAATTTAGAACAACTTTTTAGTTGACGTCATAAGCTTTCGAGTTGATATAATATGGGCTATGGTTATAATCGAGAACTAGAACGCGTTTTGAATTCTTTGTTGGTTTAGTACTTGTTAGTTGAAATCCGACGTATAGAACGTCGTGCTTTTGAGCGAGTTTTGAGAAGGAGTTTGTCACGTACGGAGATACGTGATGACTGCCTTGAAAGTCCAGTTTCTAAAAAAATGAATACGAGAGCTTAGAACGAACCTAAAACGTTATACGTTGAACCTACCAAGCAATTAGGGTTTTCACGGCAGTTTTGCGACCCTCGCCGGAAACTGTAATATCTTCCAGCTCGTTTATCGGATTTGTGATCCGTAAATTGGAGCGCGAACTAGACTTCCTAAGCTTTCTAATGGTATAGGGCTCACCCCCTGTTTCCAAATCCTCTGTTCTGGACAGCCTCCAGAGTTACTGGACTGTGCAGTGAAAATTCAGTTTCTTGTTTTCTAAGTTGTTTAGTTCACAACTTAGTTTCTTTCAATCGTTTAAGCCGTTTTATCTAACGAACATCTCCCTACTGACCCTAGAGTCAAGTACAGGACCATGAGTGATGAAAACCAGTCGAGATCTTATATCTTATCCTTTCATTAAAGAAGTAATAAACGAGAAATTTCATAAGTCGTTCAAAGAACTAAAATGTAAATCGCCTAAGTTGATTGTTTCCAACTTAGTTTCTTTTAATCTTTAAAGTCGTATTAAGACATCGACTACCTTCTCTACTGACCCGAGAGTCGAGTATGAGATCTCCCGAGTTCAAAACGAGATTGGTACGAGTCTCGTTTCCCGTTTAAGTAAAACGAATCTAGTAAGCGTGCAAATGCCTAAAGAATGAAACAACTAAAACTTTCTTCGATTCTCTTTAATTGATTATCTTTTACAACCCGTTTTTAAGTATATTTATTTTACGATGAAGGAGGAAGCCAACTGTAGAGAAAGGACAGAAGATCCAAAGTTGGAAGTTTTGCTTTAAGTTCTGTAAAATCAAGGTGGGCTTTTATCTATATCAAATAAAATGTGGGTTTTTCCACAACTCGATAGTATTATTTATCGGTTTGATAATTGTGTTTTTTAAGGTGATAATCTTGGCATAAACTGTTTCAACTATTTTTATGTGAGTTCTCTTGTACCTATCTGCGTAAACCTTCGGGTTTACCAGATTTCTAGTTAACCTTCGGGTTTTCCAGACTTTTTAAGTTAACCGCTAGGATTGTTAACTATCGATCGGCTCTGAGTTAGCTATTAAGCGCTTTCCAGAGTTAGTGCACTTTGTAACCTGTGGTGTATGTGGTATCCTGTTGAGGGGTAACCAGCCACGGTGAATTAGCTTTGGTCAAGATTGAACATAACATACTCTAAAAATGCTTGCGCAAGCTGCTTTATACAAATCAGTCAGAAAATGTTTAGTAGGCACGGGCTTTTTCAACAAAACCCCGATGCGCTACGGTTATAAAATGCCAGATTATTTATACTTATGACTATGATTTCGGCATCGTGCCCACTAAGTACGTTGTACTTAGCCCTGCATTGTTTTCTAAATGTGCAGGTTGAAGCGACGGGAGCGGCAACGGTTGGTGTTGAGTTGAAAGATAAGATGCTTTAGTTAGAACTCTTCCGCTGCAGAACTCTAAATCTTTTCAAATATACCTTTTGAATAATACACTGTAGTTAAGTCTGTAATTTGGAACTTAGTCTCTTCTGTGTACTTTTGTCGAGTAATCACTCGTGATTAACTCTTCCTTTATTATATTCCAGTCTTGTTCATTGAATGTTTGATGTCGTTTCTGTATGTTAAGTCAGTTAGCCCCCTTCTTCCCCGCTACTTTAATCCGACCCCGGTCGCACCCCGGCTTCTGTCGTCCCTCGGGATTTGGGGCTGTGACATCGTGTTTTCACCTTTAAAAGCTCATTTCGAGCGTAGCTCCCGAACTTGCATTTTTCTCGAGCAATATTAATTGTTTTCAACCCCAAACTGCCACACACTCCCTTATTATGATGCATCCAATGTAAAAGTTTCCAATAAAGGCATTGTTCTTGTCAAAATACCTACAAAATCGTGTTTGCACCTTGAAAATCTCATTTGAAGCTCAATTCGAGCGTAGCTCCCTGTGATACCCCGAGTTTTTATCCCTTTAGAGAACGTCTAATTAACCGAGTAAAGTTCAAAGATGAGAATTTAGGAGTAAAATTTTTTCTTTTCCAATCGATAAGTTTTGAATAAAACGTTTAAATTGCCTTGTGAATCTTGTGTGAATTTATCTATTCTAATTATCTGAGATGATGATGATGTGATATGTTTGTTGAGTCGTTTATATGAAAATGAGTATGAGATTAAATTCCGGAAAAATCCCGAGAAGTTTGTTTAATTAAGATAACATAACGTTAATCGCCGAGAAATATGTTTACGCCGATGAACCTAGAATAGAGTTAAATTAGAACCTTCGAACTTAGAATTTCTTTTAAGATCACTGAGATAGGGTAAGAACTTATCCGAGAATTGAGAAGAGAAATGAGGCATTAGTCTTGAAAAGGATTAATAAACGGATTAATAAGCCGATTAAATTCTTTTAAGAATTAAAGGACTAAAATAATCGAAGCCTTTAATCTTTTAATTTGAGACGTGAAATAGGATTGGGATGAGTTAATGTCAAAAGTGAAACGAGAAGAGGTTAGACCCGTTAATAGAACAAAATGGAATTAATACGAATCGTTTTACCCGGAAAACCTTTACGACCGGATAATTAATACCCGTAACGACACGACGACGACACGTGTCATCCACCTCTCTCCCTCTCTCGCCACCTCACACCTCCTCTCCTATCATCCCTCAATTTCCAAGACCAACACACCATGATGATGTCTTATGCATGGATTACTTAAAGTGTGCATACAAGTTAAGTTCACATCAACTATAAAATCTTGTCTTGTACAATTTCCAACAAGTATATCTTTTTCTCTTTGTTGGATTTGAATCTTATTCATCTAAGACAAGTAGGAAGACCACAATTCATTTATCAAACTCCATCTCTCTCTCTCCATTCGATCTCTCTCTCTAGCAAGAAAAGAAAAACAACCTCTCAAACTCTCCCAAGCTCTCTCTCTCTCGGCAATGCCTCTCTCTCCCTCATACTTAATTTTTCTTCACATGCAACCATAGATTCAAGCTCTCCATCCATGGAAATGAAGTAGAAGTTATCAATCTCCATCCATTTCATCCATATTTTCAAAGAAAGGTAAGAATTTTCCAAATTCTTGAAGTTGAATTCAAGAATTATCCAACACTTTTCTTTATTTTGATTCCTAAAACCTATGGATGATTAATCCCATATTATTTCTTTTTCTTTGAGGATTCAAGAAGATATCCTTCTTTCTTTCAAGATTCAAGCTTTGAAGCTACCATTTCCATCCATTTCAATCCCAAGAGCCAAGAGAAGGATTTCCATTTAATTAAGTATGAAATTCATTTGATTAGTTGTAAAAATGTATGTCTATAAGTCCTAAAGGAAAGATCTATGCATGCATGTTATTTAATTTAGGTTTAGGCAAACTTAGGATATGCATGTGCTAATCGAGTGAGAAGAATTCGTTAGGAGAATCGAGCACTAGATATTAATCGATGAATTAAGAGAAGAAAAAGAAACTAAAACCCTAAAAATTTAATAAGTGCCGAAAAAATTAGTAAAAATAGGGAAAATATAAATTCTTTGAGTTATTGTTATTTTGATGCTTGATTTGTTATTTTTATCATGTTAGTAATGAGATTATTTGCATGAAAAAAATTTAGAAATAAAATGCACAAAATGTGTATGTATGTGCCGTGATTTTTGAGAAAAAATAGAGGTTTTATATTGTTAATTTTGTTGATGAATTGAATGTTGTTTTGATCAATGGAATGATTGTATGTTATGTTAATATGATTATACATGTGTTTAAGTTAAGAAAATAAGTTGGCATGTTGAAATTTTGAAAGAAATTAATTGTAAAAATAATAAAAAAAAAAAAGGATTGAATGTTTAAGTATGTATTAATGTTAATTTGAATATGAAATAAAAATAGAAGTTTGGATAAAAAGACTTAAAGTTGAAAAGCTTTTAATTAAATAAAAGATGAAAAGATGTATGAAAAGATATATTAATTAAATGTCCTACATTAAAATTTAAAAACTTGAAATTTTACTAAAACTACAACAAAAAGATCTTTTATAATAAAGTGAGTTAATTCATAAAAATATGTATCACAAGATAAAGAAATTATTTAGTAAGAAATAGCTTAAGTTAAAGACAAATAAAGAAGAAATTATTAAAGAAATAAACAAAATAGAGAAAACCGAGTTTAAGAACAATTAATCGATAAGAAATAAAAAGAAAGTTAAATTGAGTAAAGAAAAGATGCTAGACGAGTTAAGATAGATACTCGTATAAGTTGATCGAGAAAATGAGAATAAAATAAGATGTCAAGAATTAAATGGAAGGAAGATTAATTGAATAATTAATTGAATACATTGTTTCTAACCAGACGAATAAAAAAGTAAAACCGAGATAATAATTAGATGAACAATAGTCGAGATAAGAAATGAGGATTGAATTAAAGAAGAATAAGAAAATCCTAATTTTATAAGAGTTAATAATAATTAAGGAGAAATTTTGTTAATTGAATAAAAGTTATAAAATACCTTATAAGACAACGGATGTAAAACAAGCATTGTCTATATAAGTAAGAAAAATAGAATGAATAGTTTGAGCCTTCATAAAAACAAATGCATAATCGAGTTAGATTTTAAGGTCCAAGTGGAATGCATGTTAATGTATCTTGAAGTATGTTTGATTTATTTGAATTTTTTATATGTTTGAATAAATATTTAAATGCATGATAGTATTATAATGTGAAAGATGATTGAACTTGTGTGCAAGATGATTGATTGTTAAATTGAGAATGAACTAAAGTCCTTGAAAGAAAGCTCAAGTAATAGAATGATAACAATGAAGTTATTAATTAGAACGAGAAAAGTGTACGATGTTAAGTAGTAAAGTTAACCAATTCGAATAGAGTTAATAAAATAAAGACGAGAACGTGAGATCTTTTAGAAAAGTTAGAACGAAGAGAACGACGACTCAAATAGAAGTCCGTCAGTTTAAGTCCAACGCCTTTATGTCCGTCTTTCATATATCTTATCTATCGATGTCGAACTATGAAGGATCGAGCCGGACGGATCGTTAAGCGAGGACAAATAGCCCTAGACCACCTAGTTAGTTCTTCGGAAATCAGGTGGGCTTTTCTGAACCAAAACTATCGATGAAAATTATTATGCTATTGAATATTATGATATGTTTTTCAAATGTGATTGACTTGCCATTTTATTGAAGTTAGTATGTGTTATCATCTATTTATATGAAGATGTGATTATCCTGTGAAAGCAGGAACCCACGTGTGGTATATGTTGAGGTGACTGTGAGCATTGCTTCGGTTGGGCCGGTCACAGTGTTTGAGAAGGAGGCCTACTTCTCGGCACAGTGAAGTTATTGGTGATAGATGATACATGCTGTTATATTATGTTATTTGACTGCGCAGTCTGTTTTAAATAAAAATGTTTTGACATGCACAAGTAAAACCGTTTTTAAAACTGCTTATATACTTGTGATGTTTGGCAAGGCAAGTTCAATTAATATAGCTTTAAGAAGCATCTTTATTCAAATGTTTTGGCTTGTTTTCACTGAGTACGAAGTACTCAGCCCTGCGTGTGTTTCTAAACATGCAGGTTGACTGGATGGCGATGGCGTGGATACTTGGTGGTGTGGTTTGGTTTTGTTGGTTAAGTTTGGTAGAATTTCGGACTGGCATTTGTACGTCTTCATACGTGCAAGTGTTGGGAGTTGATGCTAATTTTCGCTGCAATCCTTTTGATCTAATGTCTGTTGATGCTAGTACTCTAATATTCATGTTTTTGATTCCGAGTGTTGTGCTCGAAGACTTTGAATGCTTGTTGAATTCGTAACCCCTTTAACTTGTAATCCCGAGCGATGGGCTCGTAACATGATTTGTTGTTGAACATGATCCCTTATCTTGATGTATATAATCGTATGCTTCCTCTTTTTGTTGGAATTCCTTTCCCATCAGCATGATTTACTTGTTGAAATTCCTGTTAAAAGTCAAGTGAAGATGCTCGGTTATTATTTCATTATGCTTTTGAAAACCAAATTCGATTGCCTTATATTCCATCTTTGT
The DNA here is from genome assembly GCA_029490685.1 of Schizonepeta tenuifolia. Classification (NCBI taxonomy): domain Eukaryota; kingdom Viridiplantae; phylum Streptophyta; class Magnoliopsida; order Lamiales; family Lamiaceae; genus Schizonepeta; species Schizonepeta tenuifolia. The sequence continues at coordinate 40,103,183 of CM055958.1, read as the reverse complement.
TTTCCCCGAGCATGTTCCCTTTATTTGAGTTAGTTGTCAGTTGTTTAGGTTTGTTGTTATTCGTAAGTCGCACCTCGAGAGTCGGGGCGTGACACTCCCGAACTTGCATTTTTCTCGAGCAATATAAATTTTTTTCGACCCCAAACTACAACACACTCCCTTATTATGATGTATCCAATGTAAAAGTTATCATGAAAGGCTTAGTTCTTTTCAAAATAACTACAAAATTGTGTCTGCACATTGTAAAGCTCATTTGAAGCTCATTTCAAGCGTAGCTCCTGAACTTGCATTTTTCTCGAGCAATATAAACTTTTTTCGAACAAAAACCACCACCAACTCCCTTATTATTATGTATCCAATGTAAAAGTTATCATGAAACGATTAGTTTTTGTTAAAATACCTACAAAATCGTGTTTGCAACTTGAAAAGCTCATTTGAAGCTCATTTCAAGCGTAGCTCCTGAACTTGCATTTTTCTCGAGCAATATAAAGTTTTTTCGAACCAAAACCACCACAAACTCCCTTATTATTGTGTATCCAATGTAAAAGTTATCATGAAATGATTAGTTTTTGTTAACATACCTACAAAATCGTGTTTGCACCTTGAAAAGCACATTTGAAGCTCATTTAGAATGTAAGTGCCGAACTTGCATTTTTCTCGAGCAATATAAATTTTTTCAATCCAAAACCACCACAAACTCCCTTATTATTATGTATACAATGTAAAAGTTTCAAAGAAATGCTTTAGTTTTGTCAAAATACCTAAAAAATCATGTTTTCACCTTTAAAAGTTTAGTTGAAGCTCATTTCGAGCGTAGCTCCCGAACTTATGTTTTTCTCGAGCAATATAAATTATTTTTGACACCAAACCACCACACACTAACTTATTATGATGCATCCAATGTAAAAGAATACAATAAAGGCTATGTTCTTGTCAAAATACCTACAAAATCGTGTTTGCACCTTGAAAAGCACATTTGAAGCTCATTTCGAGCGTAACTCCCGAACTTGCATTTTTCTCGAGCAATATAACTTTTTTGCGATCCAAAACCACCACAAACTCTCTTTTTATTATGTATCCAATGTAAATGTTTCAAAGAAAGGCTTCATTTTTGTCAAAATACCTACAAAATCGTGTTTTCAACTTTAAAAGCTCATTTCGAGCGTAGCTCCTGAACTTGCAATTTTCTCGAGCAATATAAATTTTTTTCAACCCCAAACCGCCACACACTCCCTTATTATGATGCATCCAATGTAAAAGTTTCCAATAAAGGCATTGTTCTTGTCAAAATACCTAAAAAATCGTGTTTGCACCTTGAAAATCTCATTTGAAGCTCAATTCGAGCGTAGCTCCCGAACTTGCATTTTTCTCGAGCAATATAAATTTTTTTCGACCCCAAACCACAACACACTCCCTTATTATGATGTATCCAATGTAAAAGTTATCATGAAAGGCTTAGTTCTTTTCAAAATAACTACAAAATTGTGTCTGCACCTTGTAAAGTTCATTTGAAGCTCATTTCAAGCGTAGCTCCTGAACTTGCATTTTTCTCGAGCAATATAAACTTTTTTCGAACAAAAACCACCACAAACTCCCTTATTATTATGTATCCAATGTAAAAGTTATCATGAAACGATTAGTTTTTGTTAAAATACCTACAAAATCGTGTTTGCAACTTGAAAAGCTCATTTGAAGCTCATTTCAAGCGTAGCTCCTGAACTTGCATTTTTCTCGAGCAATATAAAGTTTTTTCGAACCAAAACCACCACAAACTCCCTTATTATTGTGTATCCAATGTAAAAGTTATCATTAAATAATTAGTTTTTGTTAACATACCTACGAAATCGTGTTTGCACCTTGAAAAGCACATTTGAACCTCATTTCGAGTGAAAGTGCCGAACTTGCATTTTTCTCGAGCAATATAAATTTTTTCGATCCAAAACCACCACAAACTCCCTTATTATTATGTATTCAATGTAAAAGTTTCAAAGAAATGCTTTAGTTTTTTCAAAATACCTAAAAAATCATGTTTTCACCTTTAAAAGCTTATTTGAAGCTCATTTCGAGCGTAGCTCCCGAACTTATATTTTTCTCGAGCAATATAAATTGTTTTGGACACCAAACCACCACACACTAACTTGTTATGATGCATCCAATGTAAAAGTATCCAATAAAGGCTATGTTCTTGTCAAAATACCTACAAAATCGTGTTTGCACCTTGAAAAGCACATTTGAAGCTCATTTCGAGCGTAACTCCCGAACTTGCATTTTTCTCGAGCAATATAACTTTTTTGCGATCCAAAACCACCACAAACTCCCTTATTATTATGTATCCAATGTAAATGTTTCAAAGAAAGGCTTCATTTTTGTCAAAATACCTACAAAATCGTGTTTTCAACTTTAAAAGCTCATTTCGAGCGTAGCTCGTGAACTTGCAATTTTCTCGAGCAATATAAATTTTTTTCAACCCCAAACCGCCACACACTCCCTTATTATGATGCATCCTGTAATGCCCCGTAAATTCCTTACGTTCTTAAAATTTAAAGTTAATCAAATAAATGGCTTTGCACGCCTAAGTTTACAATTTTGTTGAATTCTAAGACTAACGGTCGAATCCGTTATTAAAAATAAATTACAAAAGTCAGCTAGATGACTACTGTATTTAGGATTAGCGCCTACGAGAAGTTTTTAGTTCGTAAACTTAGAACGGAAAACCGTCTAATTTTTACGTTTACAAAATTGCGATACGAACACCCCGAGAAAGTTTGTTTTTATGTTTTTCCGGACGAAACTCGGACTATGTCGTCCCGAGTTTTTGTCAAAATAAATTTTGTAAATTTATTTTCTAACTAAGTTCATACGTTAGAATTTTTTTTAAGTCAAATCGAATCGCGACGATTTTTGTACCAAACAACGTTTTTCGTCGTTCGTTTTTCCGTAACGTCGGATCGCGCCGAAAAAACCCGTAACCCTCTTAAGTGTATACATGCAGCCGACACCTCATTAATTAGTGGCAAACATGCATGTAATCTATGTCTAGATAAATGACACCAAGCCTACACTTTACATAATTTCAAACCTTTAATCATAACACACAATTAGACAAAACCAATCTCTCCATCTCTCTCTCTAGTTCTCGGCTGCACCACCACTTTTTCTTCATCTTCTTCACCTTCATTCCTTCCATCCACCATTGAAGAACACCTCCAAGAACAAGAAGAGTTCATACAAGTCACAATTCATCCGACAAAATATATTACATCCTTTGTTAATTCTCAAGGTAATGATCTTCTCTTCAATTCTATCCAAGTGGATTTCTTTTCTTTTCTTTTTCCATCTTGATCGAAATTTTGAGTAATGGAATGGATGTTTTGATCTTAGAACAATGAAATTGGATATGTTAGATAGATTAATTAGGGATTAAAATTGATCAAAACCAAGAACCCTAAAACCTATGTAAATGCAGAAATTTTTGGGAAAATGGTAGGATTTTTAATTTTCTTCTTTTGATGATTGATTCATGCTTAGTAGATGTTTAATTGATGATTAAAATGAAAAGGAATCAAAAGCCCTATGTGTTTGTGAATTTCCAATTAGAATTTGAATTGAATTTAGGGGTTTTTATGCATGTTAGTTGATAGTTGTTTTGCAAGTGATTAATAGTTGTTATAATAGATTGATTAGTAGATAAATGTTGTTAATTGGGGAAGAAAATCACCCCCTTGATATCTTCATAAAACCAGAAATTTATAGGGTGAATAGGGGTTTCCATGTGTTGATGTTAAGTGATGAATTGTTAATGGAATATAGTTGCAAATCATGTTAGTTGATTAATAGAATTTAAATGAGAATTTTCTAAAATGTTTAATGAAACATAAGAGATGAAAATCACCCTATAAACTGAGTTATAATGATGTTAAGATGTGTTTGCATGCATGAAAATGATTCACGTTAGACGTAGTTTAACGTCGTAAAATTTGAACGAAATCCGACAATTTTGAAAAAATTGCATAAGAGACGAACATTTAGTTGTAACTAATAATCGAGAAATCGGATGGGAATTCTAAGTTGATATTATTGTTTATAATGAAATTTAGAACAACTTTCTAGTTGATGTCATAAGCTTTCGAGTTGATCTAATATGGGCTATAGTTATAATCGAGAACTAGAACGCGTTTTGAAGTTTTTTGTTGGTATAGTACTTGTTAGTTGAAACCCGACGTTAGAACGTCATGCTTTTGAGCGAGTTTTAAGAAGGAGTTTGTCACGTACGGAAGTACGTGATGACTGCCTTGAGAGTCCAGTTTCTAAAAAAAAAATATGAGAGCTTAGAACGAACCTAAAACGTTTTACGTCAAACCTATCAAGCAATTAAGGTTTTCACGGCAGTTTTGCGACCCTCGCCGGAAACTGTAATAACTTCCAGCTCATTTATCAGATTTGTGATCCGTAAATTGGAGCACAAACTAGACTTCCTAAGCTTTCTAATGGTATAGGGCTCACCCCCTGTTTCCAAATCCTTTGTTCTGGACAGCCTCCAGAGTTACTGGACTGTGCAGTGAAAATTCAGTTTCTTGTTTTCTAAATTGTTTAGTTCACAACTTAGCTTCTTTCAATCGTTTAAGCCGTTTTTATCTAACGAAAATCTCCCTACTGATCCTAGAGTCAAGTACAGGACCTTGAGTGATGAAAACCAGTCGAGATCTTATATCTTATCTTTTTGTTAAAGAAGTAATAAACGAGAAATTTCCTTAAATCGCCTAAGTTGATTCTTTCCAACTTAATTTCTTTTAATCTTTAAAGTCGTATTAAGATACCGACTACCTTCTCTACTGACCTGAGAGTCGAGTATGAGATCTTCCGAGTTCTAAACGAGATTGGTACGAGTTCGTTTCCCGTTTAAGTAAAACGAATCTAGTAAGCGTGCAAATGCCTAAAGAATGAAACAACTAAATCTTCTTCGATTCTCTTTAATCGATTATCCTTTTACAACCCGTTTTTAAGTATTTTTATTTTACGATGAAGGAGGAAGCCAACTGTAGAGAAAGGACAGAAGATCCGAAGTTGGAAGTTTTGCTTTAAGTTCTGTAAAATCAAGGTGGGCTTTTATCTATATCAAATAAAATGTGGGTTTTTCCACAACTCGAAAGTATTATTTATGTCACAGCCCCAAATCCCGAGGGACGGCAGAAGCCGGGGTGCGACTGGGGTTGGATTAAAGAAGCGGGGAAGAAGGGGGCTAACTGACTAAACATACATGAAAAGACATCATTAAACCATGAATAAGACTTGAATACAAATAAGAAAGAGTTAATCACGAGTGATTACTCGACAAAAAATACACAGAAGAGACTAAGTTCAAAATTACAGACTTAACTACAGTGTATTGTTCAGAAGGTGTGTTTGAAAAGATTTAGAGTTCTGCAGCGGAAGAGTTCTAACTAAAGCATCCTATCTTTCAACTCAACATCAACCGTCGTCGCTCACCGTCGCTTCAACCTGCACATTTAGAAAACAATGCAGGGCTAAGTACAAACGTACTTAGTGGGCACGATGCCGAAATCATAATCATAAGTATAAATAATCTGGGATTTTATAACCGTAGCGCATCGGGGTTTTGTTGAAAAGGCCCGTGCCTACTAACCTTTTCTGACTAATTTGTATAAAGCAGCTTGCGCAAGCATTTTTAGAGTATGTTATGTTCAATCTTGACCAAAACTAATTCACTGTGGCTGGCTACCCCTCAACAGGATACCACATACACCACAGGTTACAAAGTGCACTAACTCTGGAAAGCACTTAGCAGCTAACTCAGAGCCGATCGTTAGTTAACCTAGTTAGATTAACTCTAAAAGTCTGGAAAACCCGAAGGTTAACTCAGAAATCTGGTAAACCCGAAGGTTAACTCAGATAGGTACAAGAGAACTCACATAAAATAGTTGAAACAGTTTATGCCAAGATTATCACTTTGAAAACACAATTATCAAAGCGATAAATAATACTTTCGAGTTGTGGAAAAACCCACATTTTATTTGATATAGATAAAAAGCCCACCTTAATTTACAGGACTTAAAGCAAAACTTCCAACTTCGGATCTTCCGTCCTTTCTCTACAGTTGGCTTCCTCCTTCATCGTAAAATAAACATATTTAAAAACGGGTCGTAAAAGATAAATCGATTAAAGAGAATCGAAGAGGTTTTAGTTGTTTCATTCTTTAGGCATTTGCACGCTTACTAGATTCGTTACTTAATCGGAAAACGAGACTCGAACCAATCTCGTTTTGAACTCGGAAGATCTCATACTCGACTCTCGGGTCAGTAGAGAAGGTAGTCGATATCTTAACACGACTTTAAAGATTAAAAGAAACTAAGTTGGAAAGGATCAACTTAGGCGATTTACTTTATAGTTCATTTCACGACTTATGAAATTTCTCGTTTATTACTTCTTTAAAGAAAAGATAAGATATAAGGTCTCGACTGGTCTCCATCACTAGAGGTCTTGTACTTGACTTTAGAGTCAGTAGGTAGATGTTCGATAGATAAAAACGGCTTAAACGATTGAAATAAGCTAAGTTGTGAACTAAACAACTTAGAAAACAAGAAACTGAAAATTCATTGTACAGTCCAGTAACTCTGGAGGCTGTCCAGAACAAAGGACTTGGAAACAGGGGGTGAGCCCTATACCATTAGAAAGCTTAGGAAGTCTAGTTCGTGCTCCAATTTACGGATCACAAATCCGATAAAAGAGCTGGAAGTTATAACAATTTCCGGCGAGGGTCGCAAAACTGCCGTGGAAACCCTAATTGATTGATAAGTTCGCCGTATAACGTTTTAGGTTCGTTTTAAATTCTCGTATTTAACTTTTTTAGAAACTGGACTCTTAAAGCAGTCATCACGTACCTCCGTACGTGACAAACTCCTTCTCAACTTGTTCAAAAGTATGACGTTCTAACGTCGGATTCCAACTATCAAGTATTAAACCAACAAAGAAAAACCAAACGCGTTCTAGTTTTCGATTACAACTATAATCCATATTATATTAACTCGGATGCTTATGATGTCAACTAGAAAAATGTTCCAAATTTCATTATAAACAGTAATATCAACTTAGAATTCTCATCCGACTTCTTGATTTTCAGTTACAACTAGATATTCGTCTCTTACGCGATTTTTCAACGTTGTCGATTTTTGTTCAAACTTTACGACGTTAAACTATATCTAACTTGAATCATTTTCATGCATGCAAACATATCTTAACATCATTATAACTCAGTTTATAAAGTGATCTTTGCCTCTTATGTTTCATTAAACATTTTTAGAAAATTCTCATTTAATTTCTATTATCAACTAATATGATTTGCAACATAATCAACTAACAAATCATCACTTAATATCAACATGTATAAACTCTTATTTATTCTATAAATTTCTGGTTTTATATAGATGTTAAGGGGTTGATTTTCTTCTCCAATTAACATCATTTATTCACTAATCAAACTATTATAACAACTATTAATCACTTGCAATTCCAAAAAACAACTAACATGCAAAAACCCCTAATTTATAATTCAAACTCTAATTGAATTTCATAACAACATAGGGCTTTCAATCCCTTTTCATTCCATACACTAATTAAACATCTATTAAGCATGAATCCATGATCAAAAGAAGAAAAACAAAAATTCTACAATTTCCCAAAAAAATTCTGCATTTACACAAAAGATAAAGTTCTTGGTTTTGATCAATTTTGAATCCCTAATTATCATATCTAATACATCCAATTTCATTATTCTAAGATCAAAACATCTATATCATCACTTCTTACAATTCGATCAAAAGGAAAAATAAAAAGAAAAGGGTTTTTGGATGGATAGAATTAAAGAGAGTTGAATACCTAAAGATTTAATGAAAGATGTAATAGGTTTTGTTGGATGATTGATGACTTGTGTGGTTTTCTTCTTCAAGAACTTCAAGGTATCATCAATGGTGGATGGAGAAGTGGAGAAGATGAAGTTTGAGGGAGAGTGTGTGTGTGTGGCCCAGAGAGTGAGAGAGAGATGAGAGGAAAATTGGTTTGTCTAAGTGTTGAAATGATTAAAGGTTTGAAACTAAGAAAAGTAATGGTTAAGGTGTCACTTAATCACCACATTAGCATGCATGTCTTACACCTAAAAGGGGTGAGGTGGCGGCTGCATGCAAGGGCTTTAAAGGGTTACGGGTTTTTCCGGCGCGATCCGACGTTACGGGAAAACGAACGACGAAAAACGTTGTTCGGTACAAAAATCGTCGTGATTCGATTTGACCTTAAATTCTAACGTATGAACTTAATTAGAAAATAAATTTATAAAATTTATTTTGACAAAAACTCGGGACGACAAGTCCGAGTTTCGTCTGGAAAAACGTAAAAACAAACTTTCTTGGCGTGTTCGTATTGCGATTTTGTAAACGTAAAATTAAACGGTTTTCCGTTTTTAGTTTACAAACTAAAAACTCTTCGTACGCGCTAACCCCTAATACAGTAGTCATCTAGCTGACTCCCGTAATGTATTTTTAATAACAGATTCGACCGTTAGCCTTAGAATTCAAAAATTATAAACTTAGGCGTGCAAAGCCATTTATTTAATTAACTTTAAAATTTTTAGAACGTAAGGAATTTACGGGGCATTACAATTTATCGCTTTGATAATTGTGTTTTCAAAGTGATAATCTTGGCATAAACTGTTTCAACTATTTTATGTGAGTTCTCTTGTACCTATGAGTTAACCTTCGAGTTTTCCAGACTTTTTGAGTTAACCGCTAGGATTGTTAACTATCGATCGGCTCTGAGTTAGCTATTAAGCGCTTTCCAGAGTTAGTGCACTTTGTAACCTATGGTGTATGTGGTATCCTGTTGAGGGGTAGCCAGCCACGGTGAATTAGTTTCGGTCAAGATTGAACATAACATACTCTAAAAATGCTTGCGCAAGTTGCTTTATACAAATCAGTCAGAAAATGTTTAGTAGGCACGGGCCTTTTCAACAAAACCCCGATAGGCTATGGTTATAAAATGCCAGATTATTTATACTTATGATTATGATTTCGGCATCGTGCCCACTAAGTACTTTCGTACTTAGCCCTGCATTGTTTTCTAAATGTGCAGGTTGAAGCGACGGGAGCGACAACGGTTGATGTTGAGTTGAAAGATAGGATGCTTTAGTTAGAACTCTTCCGCTGCAGAACTCTAAATCTTTTCAAATATATCTTTTGAACTTAGTCTCTTCTGTGTACTTTTGTCGAGTAATCACTCATGATTAACTCTTTCTTTATTATATTCTAGTCTTGTTCATTGAATGTTTGATGTCATTTATGTATGTTTAGTCAGTTAGCCCCCTTCTTCCCCGCTTCTTTAATCCAACCCCAGTCGCACCCCGGCTTTTGCCGTCCCTCGGGATTTGGGGTTGTGACACATCCAATGTAAAAGTTTCCAATAAAGGCATTGTTCTTGTCAAAATACCTACAAAATCGTGTTTGCACCTTGAAAATCTCATTTGAAGCTCAATTCAAGCGTAGCTCCCGAACTTGCATTTTTCTCGAGCAATATAAATTTTTTTCGACCCCAAGCCACAACACACTCGCTTATTATGATGTATCAAATGTAAAAGTTATCATGAAAGGCTTAGTTCTTTTCAAAATAACTACAAAATTGTGTCTGCACCTTGTAAAGCTCATTTGGAGCTCATTTCAAGCGTAGCTCCTGAACTTGCATTTTTCTCGAGCAATATAAACTTTTTTCGAACAAAAACCACCACAAACTCCCTTATTATTATGTATCCAATGTAAAAGTTATCATGAAACGATTAGTTTTTGTTAAAATACCTACAAAATCGTGTTTGCAACTTGAAAAGCTCATTTGAAGCTCATTTCAAGCGTAGCTCCTGAACTTCCATTTTTCTCGAGCAATATAAAGTTTTTTCAATGTAAATTTTTCAAAGAAAACCACCACAAACTCCCTTATTATGATGCATCCAATGTAAAAGTTTTCAATAAAGGCTTTGTTATTGTAATGCCCCGTAAATTCCTTACGATCTTAAAATTTTAAAGTTAATTAAATAAATGGCTTTGCACGCCTAAGTTTACGATTTTGAATTCTAAGACTAACGGTCGAATCCGTTTCCAAAAATAAATTACGAAAGTCAGCTAGACGACTACTGTATTTAGGGTTAGCGCATACGAAAAAAATTTTGTTCATGAACTCAGAACGGAAAACCGTCTGATTTTTACATTCACGAAATCGCGATACGAACTCGCCCGAGAAAGTTCGTTTTTATGATTTTCCGGACGAAACTCGGACTGTGTCGTCCCGAGTTTTTGTCAAAATAAATTTTATAAATTTATTTTCCAATTAAGTTTCGTACGTTAAAATTTTCGGTCGAATCGGATCGCGACGATTTTGTGCCGAGCTACGTTTTTTGTCGTTCGATTTCTGTAACGTCGGATCGCGCCGGAAAAGCACGTATTCTTCTTTTTTCCTCACCCTTGACCGACCTCCCCCTCTCTCTCTTATTTGATATTTTCATTTTATATAGTTTAATGAGGACACCTAATGGTATACTATTCACTACTTTACACATATTAAGTCTTATAACCTAAGTTAACAATTTAAATCCATATCTCTCCCTCCCACACTCAAATTTTCGGCAGCCCCATATCTCCTCTCTCCCATCTTCATCTTTTATCCTCCATTGAAGAAAGCTTCAAGAACTTGAAGGAGAAACACACAAGTCATCATCCCACCATCCAAACCTCTTACTTCTTTCATTAATTAGCAAGGTAATCATCTCCTCCATACTCCTATCCAATTTGTTTCCCCATCTTTTTATTTTTCTTTTTGATCGAGTTTTAGGATGATGAAATAGATGATTCGATCTTGAATTAATGAAATTAGATGTGTTAGATAGGATAATTAGGGATTAAAATTGAACAAAAACAAGAACCCTAATCTCTATGTCTTTACCGAAATTTTTAGGGAAATTGTAGGATTTTTGGATTTCTTCAATTGATGATTGATTCATGCCTAAGAGGTGTTTAATTGATGATTAGAACAAAGAGGAATCGAAAGCCCCATGCTTTGTTGAAAATTCGATTAGGGTTTGAGTTTGAATTTGGGGACTTTTGTATGTTAGTTTGAAATTGGATTGCAATTGATTAATTGTTGTTATAATAGGATGATTAATGGATAAATGGTGTTAATTGAAGAAGAAAATCTTCCTCTTATCCTTTGTATAAATACCGAAAATTTCAAAGAAATTAGGGGTTTCCATGTGTTTGTTTTAATTGATGAATTGATGATGGAATTATGTTATAGTTGATGTTAGTTGTTAATAGGAATTTAATTAGATTTTTCTAAAAATATTTATTGGAATGTAAGAGACGAGGAACTCGTCATAAGTTGAAATATAGTGATGTTATGAAATGATTGTATGCATGAAAATGATTCTCGTTAGATGTAGTTTAATTACGTAAAATTTGAACGGAATCCGACAACTTTGAAAATTTCATAAGAGACGAACAACTAGATGTAACTAATAACCGAGAAGTCGAATGAGAATTCTAATTTGATATTATTGTCTATGATGGATTTGAGAACAACTTTGTAGTTGATGTCATGAGCTTTCGAGCTAATATAATATGAGCTATAGTTATAGTCGAGAACTAGAACGCGAATTTCATAACTTGTTGGTTTAGTAATTGTTAGTTGAAAGCCGACGTTTAGAACGTCGTGCTATTGGACGAGTTTTGAGAAGGAGTTCGTCACGTACGGGAGTACATGATGACTGCCTTGAGGGTCCAGTTTCTAAAGAAATCGAATTCGAGAGCTTAAAACGAACCTAAGACGTTATACGTCGAATCTATCGAGCAACTAGGGTTATCGAGGCAGTTTTGCAACCCTCGCCGGAAACTGTAATAACTTTTAGCTCATTTATCGAAATTGTGATCCGTAAATTGGAGCGTAAACTAGACATCCCAAACTTTCCAACGGTACAGGGCTCACCCCCTGTTTCCAAATCCTCTGTTCTGGGCAGTCCCCAGAGTCACTGTTTTGTGCAGTAAAATTTCAGTTTCAATTCTCCTAAGTTGTTTCGTTCACAACTTAGTTTCTTTCGATCGTTTAAGCCATAATAACTAACGACTATCTTCCTACTGACCCTAGAGTCAAGTATAGGGCCTTGAGTGATAAAATCAGTCGAGATCTCATCTCTTATCCATTCCAGTAAAGAAGTAGTAAGCGAGAATTTTCATAAGTCGTTTAATGAACTAAAGCGTAATTTTTCCTAAGTTGATTCTTTCCAACTTAGTTCTTTATGATCTTTTAAGTCGTATTAAGTTACCGACTACCCTCTCTACTGACCTAAGAGTCGAGTATGAGACCTTCCGAGTTCTAAACGGGATTTGAACGAGTCTCGTTCCCGTTAAAGTAAAATGAATCTAGTAAGCGTGCAATTGCCTAAAGAATGAAACGACTAAAACTTATTTCGATTCTCTTTGATCGATTATCTTTTACGACCCATTTTTAAGTATTATTATTTTATGATGAAGGAGGAAGCCAGCTGTAAAGAAAGGACGGAAGATCCGAAGATTGGAAACTTATTTCGATTCTCTTTGATCGATTATTTTATTACGAGGTGGGCTTTTATATACAAAATAAAACGAGCAATGCTCGGAAAATCTTTCTTTATCGTTTTGATATCTGTGTTTTCAAAGTGATATTATGGCATGAACTGTTTTATGTTTTATGTGAGTTCTCTTGTACCTATCTGAGTCAACATTCGTGTTTTCCAGATTTAGAGTTAATCTAACTAGGTTAACTAACGATTGGCTCTGAGTTAGCTGCTAAGTGCTTTCCAGAGTTAGTGCACTTTGTAACCTGTGGTGTATGTGATATCCTGTTGAGGGGTACCAGCCACGGTGAATGAGAATTGGTCAAGATTGAACGTAACATCAGTCAGAAAATGCTCGCGCGAGTGATTTATGAGAAAAGAAAATGTTTAGTAGACGCGGGTTCTTTCAATAAAACCCCGACGTGCTATGATTATGAAATGCCATATTTATTTATACTTATGATTATGATTTCGGCATCGTGCCCACTAAGTACGTTTGTACTTAGCCCTGCATTATTTTCTAAATGTGCAGGTTGAAGCGACGTGAGCGGCAACGGTTGAAGTTGAGTTGAAAGGTTAGGTTGCTTTAGTTAGAACTCTTCCGCTGCAGAACTCTCAGTCTTTTTGAATATGTACCTTTTGAACAATACACTGTAGTTTAAGTTTGTAAATATGAACTTAGTTTCTACTGTGTACTTTTGTCGAGTAATCCTTAGCGATTAACTCTTTCTTATTTATATTCAAGTCTTGTTCATGGTTTATTTGATGCATTTCATGTATGTTTAGTTAGTTAGCCCCCTTCTTCCCCGCTTCTTTAATCCAACCCCAATCGCACCCCGGCTTCTACCGTCCCTCGAGATTTAGGGTTGTGACAGTTATTGTCAAAATACCTACAAAATCGTGTTTGCACCTTGAAAATCTCATTTGAAGCTCAATTCGAGCGTAGCTCCCGAATTTGCATTTTTCTCGAGCAATATAAATTTTTTTCGACCCCAAGCCACAACACACTCCCTTATTATGATGTATCCAGTGTAAACGTTATCATGAAAGGCTTAGTTCTTTTCAAAATAACTACAAAATTGTGCATGCACCTTGTAAAGCTCATTTGAAGCTCATTTCAAGCGTAGCTCCTGAACTTGCATTTTTCTCGAGCAATATAAACTTTTTTCGAACAAAAACCACCACAAACTCCCTTATTATTATGTATCCAATGTAAAAGTTATCATGAAACGACTAGTTTTTGTTAAAATACCTACAAAATCATGTTAGCAACTTGAAAAGCTCATTTGAAGCTCATTTCAAGCGTAGCTCCTGAACTTGCATTTTTCCCGAGCAATATAAAGTTTTTTCGAACCAAAACCACCACAAACTCCCTTATTATTGTGTATCCAATGTAAAAGTTTCAAAAAAAGGCTTTAGTTTTGTTAAAATACCTAAAAAATCGTGTTTTCACCTTTAAAAGCTTATTTGAAGCTCATTTCGAGCGTAGCTCCCGAACTTGTATTTTTCTCGAGCAATATAAATCGGTTTCAACACCAAACCACCACACACTAACTTATTATGATGCATCCAATGTAAAAGTATCCAATAAAGGCTATGTTCTTGTCAAAATACCTACACAATCGTGTTTGCACCTTGAAAAGCACATTTAAAGCTCATTTCGAGCGTAACTCCCGAACTTGCATTTTTCTCGAGCAATATAACTTTTTTGCGATCCAAAACCACCACAAATTCCCTTATTATTATGTATCCAATGTAAATGTTTCAAAGAAAGGCTTCATTTTTGTCAAAATACCTACAAAATCGTGTTTTCACCTTTAAAAGCTCATTTCGAGCGTAGCTCCCGAACTTGCATTTTTCTCGAGCAATATAAATTGTTTTCGACCCCAAACCGCCACACACTCCCTTATTATGATGCATCCAATATAAAAGTTTCCAATAAAGACTATGTTCTTATCAAAATAAAGACTATGTTTGTGTTTGCATGATGAACCAAATGTGTGTTCATTTTTCTTGTGTTTTTACCTTGTGTTTTGAGTCTTTTCAAGTCAATATGTGTTTGGGAGGACACAAAGTCGAGAAAGTATGTGCAGGGCATTACAGGATAGATGTTGGGCAAAAACCGGCAGAAAACTTATTTATATGATGTTGGGGCATGAAACACATCACAGTGGATCTTGGGCAAAACACGTGAAAATCTGTTGTTGAGATGCTTAGATGGCGATACAATGCAAATGGGCACAGGGCTGGAAGCTTGTAGCTGGGCAACAACGTTTTATTCAATCTACAAATTAGGAAGCACCTCCCCATATTCTTGAAGCCAATAGACAAAGTACCCGGGATCTTGGTCAACATGGGAAGTCATACCGGATGCAGACATTAAAGTCAAGATGTGAGTCAGAGCAGCAGCAGATTTCTTCTTCTACAAGAAAGAGGATAAGGATGGAAACTTTTCTTTCCTTATCCTAATTGAACGTGATCTAGGAGATATCTATCATGAGAAGGAAATAAATCCCCAGCAATCCATACAAGGAAAGAGGCGGATAAGGATGGAAAGAGTCCTTAACCAATAAGGATTCTAACCTAACCTTAATTCCTTGGCCTATAAATATGGACGACTTTCACACCACCCACGATGACCACCACCACTTTCATATTGTCTTTTATTAGTTCTTAGTTAGTTTGTATTTAAGTTTCGAGAATTCATAAATTAGATTCATTTTTAGTATTTTACTTTAGATTTTTGTTGTTGGCTGTTGACCAAGATCTACGTTGTTAACTTCGATGTTGATCAGTTTTCTTTTCAGAATTTATTCAAGTATGTTTACTTTAATTTCCTTTGTATTTTCTTTTATTGTTATGTCTAGCTTGGATTGGAGTAGATTATTTGAATCTAATTACTTTGTTTGAACTCGTGAGGTCTAATTGTTTTAGTTCGTTGCATGATTTTTATTCCCGAAACACTTAGGTCTAATAATTAGTTCTTGGTCAAAATTGATTATTGTTTGTACACCAATTAGATATTGAGATTAAGCCAATAACAGATATGGGGATATAACTCTAGAGAGTCTCTCGTATCCAAAAAGGTAATTAGTGTTGGAGAGCAGTCGGTATTGACTTACCTCTTGGCTGTCTTGGGTCTGATTTGTTCTTAATGCATGTTGGGCAATACAGTTGCTGAAGTGTCTTCGTGACTGTGTTGATCAACAGAAGGGATCTTGTCTTCTGGTCAAGATCTATTTAATCTGATAGATAAAGGCTTAAAGTATTCATGTTGTGACTTCATGACCATTAGGGCATGAATTAATCTTTGCTTAAAACCAAGTGATAAAAGATTGTAATTAAATATTCTTGCATCGAGGAACCAGTGAAGTAATTAGGATCAATGATTCAAATCCAATCCAAGTACTTTTGTTACTTGATAAGTTTCTTGTTTAGATTTCAGTTTGAGTTACAGTTGTTGAGTTAGTTCGTGAGCAAAAAAAAACCCTACTTTAGTGACACCAAAGAGAAGACTACACCAATTCCTCGTGGGATCGACCTCTACTTGCTACTGGCTACTTGCCTATTGGGCAAAAGGAGAAAACAAATATTATTTGCACGAGGCTAAACGACAGCTTCGTCAAATTGGCGTTGGTGCCGGGGAATTGGTTCCAAAATAGTTTGCTCTTCAAAAAGAGAGATTTGAGTGAGACGGTCCTTACTCTGACCTAAAGAGTGAAGGATCCCGAGAACAGTAGCGGAGAAAACCATTCGTGAGTTGATGTTCTCGGGCAACAACATGGGCATCAGGATTTCGAGTATTAAGTTGCCCAAGATCACTGGAAATCGGGAACTAAAGTACTCATTGATCCAGATCTTGCCCAAGTTCAGCAATCATTCCGGGGAGGATCCGTTACGGCATCTTCAAGACTTTGAGATGGCATGTAGCACTGTTCGGAGCACTTAATTTCCTGTCCAAAATCAGGGTGAAAATGTTGATGCCCAAGACCGGTTTTCAGACTATGTGAGGTTGCTCACGTTCTCTTTCTCTCTACATGATGGGGCGCGTTAGTGGCTATATACCATACCCGAGGAGAGCATTGAAACATGAAAGCAATTGCAAAAGAAATTCCTCGATAAGTACCTCCCTGTTGCCCAAATCCAAAGTGTAAGGAAGGCCATCGCCATGATCAAGATGGGAGCTAATGAGTCACTCTATGAAAGGTTTAAGGAGATGACCGTGAGGTGTCCTCAGCACCGTATTATGGATATTGACCTCATTAATTATTTCATGACAGGTTTATGACCTTTCAAAAGAAGATGGATTAATGCGGCATGTGAAGGAGAAATCATTGATATGTTTCCCACGAAAGCATTTAAGAAGATAGCTGTTATGGCTGAAGAGTCGAGAGATGATGATGATATCCCGAGGAGTGCTTCATATGAAGGAGATGGAAATTCAGACTTGCAGGTCAACATCATGAAGGAGTTCATGACCAAGATGGATGCCAAAATGGAGTTATTGAGCAAGAAGGTTGATGGCGAGATAGAAGTCAAGAAGGCTGTTAAGAAGTGCGAGGTATGCCATGCCACGACCCATGCTACTGACCAATGTCCAAATTGGTTTAAACAAGAGAAAGTCAACGCTCTTGGGCTACTGCAAGGTGGTAATGGGCAACACGGGTTTGTGCCCAATCTGAGCAACAATTATGGATTTGGGCATAATAGGAACTTGAGCAACAACTATCCAGTACCTGCTCAACACCAGCGATCTCAGCAGACTGCTCAACATCGGCAACCTCCACAACTTTCTCAACAGCAACAACCATATGTACCCCTACATCGTGACCAAAATAGAGGATATTATGTGAATGAGACTATTGACAGTATGGCCCAAGAGAATCAGAAGTTGCGTAAGGACTTTGAGGATTTCCAGACCGAGACCAAGGGCAACACGACCAACATCATGGCTCAACTATCACATATCTCTCAAGCATTAGCAAAGTTGGTGGAGGACAAAAGTGAGAGACTTCTTGCCCAAGAAGAGACCAATCGGGAGCCAACGAAAAAAGTTGTGGAGATTACTGAAGTAAGCATGGAGTCAACTGATGTGGAGGAATTAAATGATGAACTCAACGTCGAAAGAGAAGAAGTGCTGGGCAAGAGGACTACTGCCTCGACCTGTAGGCAACATGCTTCGTATCCTCTTAGACTTGCCCAAGATAAGGAGAAACAGAAGATGCCCAACATGTTTCAGAGCTTGAAGAAGGTAGAAATTAATCGACCTCTACCGTCTACATTTCGGTCACTGAACATCTTGGCAATAATGAACCAGTTCTTGCCCATGAAGTGTCGAGATCCGGGTATGTTCTCTATACCGTGCACAATTGGAACAACCAATATTCCAAGAGCCATGTTTGACTTGGGCGCATCCATTAACGTCATGCCCAAGTCAATGTACAATGAAATGATGATAGGACCGTTGACTCCTACTCGAGTTGCGATTCAATTGACGGACTTGTCAACAGTGTGGCCCGATGGACTCGTGGAAGATGTTTTGGTCAAGGTAGGGGATCTCATATTCCCTGCAGATTTTTATGTCTTGGACACAAGAAGGCTGTCGGGCAAGAGCCCAATGATGCTTTTAGGGAGACCATTCTTAAAGACGGCCAAGACCAAGATCGATTGTGAGACGGGAAGATTATCATGTGAGTTTGCGGGAAAAGTTGTCACGTTCGATGCTTACAACACACGAAGGCAACACCATGATATTGAGATGGTCAGGTGCATTGACATTATTGAGCCAACTGAGAAGGATCTTGAGCAACAGACTGGTATTGATGATCTTGATCAAGAGGGCAGAACCAAGAATTTTGCCCAAGAGGAGTCTGTTGAAGATAATGAATTGAAGATCACTCGCAAGGCCAAGAGATCTTTAGGTGTGGAGCAACCCGACCATGCTATGAAGAAGTTGGATATGCAAGCATGGCCTCAAAAGAAGAAGATGAAGAAAGCTCGTGACCGGATCATTAAGAAAAATAATTCATACTATGGGAACAATGTTGGTCAAAAGGAGGCTTTAGATCTCATTGACTTTGAGGAACACTAAATGAGTCCCACGTTGTGCCCACGACGTTAACCAAGGCGCTGACCAGGAGGCAACCTAGTATTATCTTTCCTTTTTATTTATTTTATTTTAAGTTTTTATTATTTATTTAATTCCTAGATTAGGTAGTATTTTCGTAGAAGGTATGGTTTGTTCATGATGTGCAGGAGCTTGGGCAACAGAGCAAGATTGGGATGACAATCAAAAGCAAAGGCAATACCACCAGCACAGTCTTCTTGCCCAGAATCATTGTCAAGGGCAAAAGGAAGTCTGTTATCTTTGGACGACATCTACGGCAGCAGCCTGGGCTAACTGAAGGGGATTGTTGTCGCACACAAGGAGTTCATACTTGCTCAACGTGTCACCAGAAGAAGGCAAAACATGCATGCAACAAATCTTTTCCAAGAACTATGAGTGTTGGGCAGGATGTACACCTGCTTTTCCCAAGAAACAAGGAGTCGCGAACCTTGGGATCTTGACCAGAATGGAAGAAGTTAAGCAACACATATGGTGATCGTCCAAGCTACTCATTTTGCTCGCAACACGTATTTTGTCCACGACACATCCAGGTGTTTTGTCATACTTTTTTTTCTTGATTCTTGTTTCCTCCCTTGTGTTTTAGTTTAGGTTTTGTTTTTTATTTTGTTTTGTTGTGTCTTTTGATTTTATTGATTTTTTTTTTTTTGGTTAAAACCCTACCCACTTTGTCAAAAGCAAAGTGTGTGGGTGGTGTCGTTGTTGGTTTATTGAGTCAAAATGTTTTTAGTGTCTGTTTTGCCCTACATTTTACCACTTTTTTTTTAACAATATTGTAAGGAAATTTAAATACCGCGTGACAGAGGACTCGAACCCGTGACCTTTGGCCCGGGGCATTAACCTCACTACCACTAGGCTAATACACACACACACAATTTACCACTTTGTCGAAGGCAAAGTGTGTAGGTGTTGGGATGTTGGTCTGTTAAAATGTGTTTTTAAAAGTTGTTGACCAGTACGTTGATATGGTAGGTCAAGATAGGTATTTTGATATGTATGTCGAGATTGTCGTATGTAGATAGGTATGACGAAATGAGTTTTTGAGCAAAAACCGTGAGGATTTGAGTTGTTGACTGCCTTATGCATATGCAGTGTTTGTTTCTATCTTGTGTGATAATGACTAATAAGACAAGTTGATCTAGAACTTGTCTACAACTCTTGGTGAAGCTTTATGTAGCTTGGTTGAAATTACTTTGATGAAATAGGAAATTTTTGTTCATATATCCCATGGCCTAAAATTTCCTACCTAAACGTTTATCCTTTGTCTAGCCCCCTTGAGCTTGGATCGAATTCTTTCTATTTACTCATATGAGCCTGAATTTAATAGCCTTTCTGGTTAAGAACTCAGGTTTAGAGGAAGAAATGGATGAAAGGAAAATGTTGGGATAGCTGTTGTTGGGCAATAACACCTAGATTAGAGGTGTTGGGTTAACGACTTAGTAAAAAGAAAAAAGAAAAAAAAAAGAAAAAAAAGCAATATATATATAGAGAGTGATTCTCATTCAAATGGATCTTAAAGTGAGAATTAGGAATTAATCTCCACCATTGATTATATCTACATGGAGGGTCAAGATTTGGCCTGGTCAAACCGGGTCAAATCCGGGTCAACCCGGTCAACCCATTGACTTTTTTTTCGATTTTATTTATTTATTTATTTATTTTTTGTTTTTTTACGTTCAGCTCACATGCACCACTTCACATATTCGGATGCACCACTAAGTACATTGAGATGCACAAGATTTTAAGTTTTCTTTTTTTCTTTTATTTTTTTTAGCGATCAGGTCATATGCACTACATCATGTATTCATATGCACCACACTATATAATGAGATGCACCACTAAGTGCATTAAGATGAACTAGTTTTGTTTTCGTTTTTTTTTTCGTAGAATA